>CM053977.1:20615011-21815011 GCA_028641955.1 Protonibea diacanthus | reverse complement strand
CATGCATAGGTCCAAGCAGTAGTGAGCATGATATTAATTAAGGTAGCCAACCTGTAGGTTCCTTTGTGCCCAGCTGTAGAGCATAAATCAGGCTTTTAACGAGGCTAGGGCCCTAAGATCTCAAACCGTGCTGGAATGCTACCTGCACAGCCATGCCAAAAATCTGTCTGGGTCTAGGGCTCCTATAGATCACTATGTTTATAAGGGGGGGTATAGCGACCTACCCTGGGGAGGGAAGGAGGGAGGGCGGAGCAGAGGAGCAGAAATGGGAGGGTGGTAAAAGGGGGGCAAGAGCTATTTCTATTGGGTCATCAGGTTTAAGTAAACATGTGTGGTGTTGCATACATGCATATGCGCAACACCACAACACATTCTCTTGTTTTTATGAGGACTCTATAAAAAGCAAAGGTAACCCATGAAAAATAATAACACAGACGGATCAAGTAGGAGGCAGAGAGACTTAAGACAACGAAGGAGTAGCAGGTACAAACTTCCCCAGTGGATCAGCAAAAGTCAAGGAATCATCAGCAAAAAAACAACAATAAATTCCTTCCTCTTGAGATAGTTAATACGTGCCTCAGAGAAACGCTAAAATGAGCTTTTAGACTGTGGAAAGAGTTGTTGAACAGGATACGTGAAGAAAGCCTGTGTGCCTTTGGTGACAGAAGGATTTATTCACAGACAGCTGCGGGACAGGACACACACATGTACTGTAAAGACTTACTGAGAGGCTGAATGTCAGACTCCACCTTTAAGCCATCGTTTCTGCACAGAAAGGGTCCATGAAGTCATGGACATACTCACACATACATACATATATATAGGCAATACAGGCATGATGCAAATACACTACAGTATATTATGTAGCCACACAAAGGGGTCAGATTTGTGCTTGTTCAACTGTACTTTAGTTTATTGCCCTATGCATTAAATGGCACAGCAGTACTTTCCAGTGCAATGCCTACATCCTGGAAAGCCTACCAACTAACCAACCGCATATAAATAAGTCAGTGTGGAAGTGCGGAAATTTGGATTAATGGCTGATCAGGGGATGGGTAGAGCTTGTTTCTCAGGGTGCACTCCGCAGCACCACCTGAGATTTATGGGCCAGATGTTTGTGCCATTGCTTTTCTAACAGACTATAAAACTTCATTTACAGAGGGCAACAGTGGAGTCTCAACATAAAGCATCACCAACAAGCAAAAATTTTTTGCTGTGCGGATGCAAAATGTCAACTCCAAAAAATGAAAAAAAAAAACAATGTAATTAACAAACATCTTTCATAATTGGGAGTTCTTGTGCCCTCCTGCAGTGTCTCTCCTCGCTCTACCCTTTCCTCTCTTTCTTTCTCTCCTTAGTGTCACTACAATGACAGCCCTGACAGGAATGTAACTCCACTCCCTGACAACATGAACTCAGGTTCTCAAGATCCACCCTGTCATTTTGAGAGGGGGCTGACAACCTCTGACTGACGCAGAGGTCGCAGGGACATCGACCCCAGTGGACTGCTTGTGTTGCATTCCGAGAAATGAACTTTGTAGGTTTGCGCAAGGTCAAACTGTAAAGATCCTATATGCTCATTCCATACATGTCCAGCTGATATGGTGTAGGCCTACAGACAATCCCAAGAGGGGCACGCTTTAGAGACGACCCGACAGCTATCTCGTGTACCTTTGACACGGCCGTATAGATATATAAAGACATAAAAAGATATGTTTGCTCTTAAAACATATGGCCTTTATTGCTCTCGTCCGGTTTCATCACCTTTGCACTACACAGGGGTAGCTCATGAAAAGAGGAATTAAGGGCAGTGAAAGAACAAGGATATTATCTGAAGAGGAAGGGGTGTAGTTGAAGGGTGTCAAGAATGGTGTAAAAAGCAGTGGAGAGGAGAAAAAGGGAAAAACAAAAGAGTGGTGGACAGCTTTACACTGCAGCACCCCATTCTAGATTACATTAGTGGCAGCTGCTTCCTTTGTGTGGTTTTATGGCCTGGCCCCAAGAAAAAGCTGCTAAAATTTCATTTAATCTGCTGCAGAAACTCAAGTGTCTGTCAGCCACTCAAACAAGGGAGCCTAAAAGCACCATGCTCTCAGATATCGGAGGCAAAATAACGCTAATAATATCTCTCTCCGTGGCCATACAGGCAGACATTTTGTGTAACCAAAGAGGGCTTGCCTGTGCCGCCGGTGCATGGGAAACTGGCCCGCTCTCCAAGTCCAGGGGCAGGCCCTTAATGGCGGGTGAGGGAGCCAGACAACGTCCCCCTTCTTCCCTCCTTCTCTCCCTTTTTATCTCCACCTCCTGTTCATCCTTCCAAGTCATTAGCTTATGTTAATCGCTAAAACTACCAAGAGTGACCCCCAATTTCATTTAGTATGCCACTATACTTAACGACAGATGACGACGCAGCTGCTATAACTGATTTATTATGGTAAACTAATGACGGAGCCTATATTTGCTGCTAATTTGTGTTTGTTGCACACTCTCTCACGCATACAGTACGTGATTAAATCATATCCAATCCTTAAACAATTTCTTTTTATTTTAAAATATTTCTTTCATACAAAATCGATTTATGCAAATTTAAAGATTGCTCTCTCTCTATAACTCATTTGCTCCTTTTCTTGCAGACAATAACTTTGTTTTACTGCATCATGTTCAAATGTGCTTTGTAAGAACAATATTTTTACCCTCCAAACTCTGGGCACAGGCATATGAAATGACTTTTGCCAAAAATCTAAGTCTATAAAGTGGGCTAAAGTCTACTAGGATCTAAGCCACAAACAAAACAAGCCAAAATGTAGACATGCCAGCATTATCCTTTAAAAACAAATGCTATATATCAGCTGCCTACTCAATATCCTGTTCCTAAAGAGCCAGATACTCAAAAGTAAATACAAAAAAAAGCCCCACAACATTTTGCTGGCCACATAAGCCTGACACAGGGATGGAGCTTTGACAGCAGTGGCAACTGACAGAAAACAGCAGTGCAGGCAGCGGTTAGGGCCAGCTTCCTTCCTGGGCTTTTGGTTCACAAAGCGACATGTCCACATACGTCCAAATACGTTTTATTCAGATAAACTGAGGGGAAGACGGAAGGGGTGGGGCTATTTTGCCTTGTGATGGCACTGCTGTAGCTCAAAGCAAGAAGAAAAGGAAGAGGAGGAGGAGGTGGAGGAGGGGATGCCCGTTTCTTTCGACCTCTCAGATAATAAGATGGCAGGAGCGAGGATAACCAGTGAGCTAGGGGGGGAAGAAGAAGGAACTGAGAGGATCGAGGAAAAAGCCAAAGCACCGAGCAGAGACCCAAAGACAGGGAGCTGTCTGTCCGAACCAGATCTCTGGATCCCTCTGTCTGAATGGGAGAAATGACAAAAAGTAAGCTAGTGACTCCTCTTCCCACAGGAGCAGGTCTCACTTGCGTACTGCTCATCCTCTCAGGTTTGGTTTAAGATTAAGAGACTGACACCAGTGTGTGAGCATAATGACAATGAAGTATGTCCACCACATAAATCAGAGCAGCTGTCAAACTCGTTTCTCCTTGTCTGGCAAGATTTTCTTGGCAGGTTTTTCTCTTCACCGTCTCATTATAACAATTCTTAGAATTATTGTAATGCCTAATACAAATTTTGCTCCTTGCTGAGCAAAATGAATTCTTTGCTTTCAAGACGGTGATTTACTAGAAATTATTAGTGCATCACCTTCTGTTTTAGAAGCACGAGTAAGTCAGTGGCTAAGAGCAATTAAATGACTTCAACAAAGTTTTAAAAAATGATTCATTTTGCTCTTTTTCACTCTCTTTCAGTAAGCTATGCTAACCAGCTGCTGGCTGTAGCTTCATATTTAAAGTACAGACATTAAAGCGGCATCAGTCTTCTCATCTAACACTCGGCAAGAAAGCAAGGGAGTGCATTTCTCAAAATGTCGAACTCTTTCTTTAATCTCCTGCTTCCTTTATATTGAGGCTACTCAGTTTAATCAGAAATTGAGCTGATTTTAACTTGAATTGCTCAGAGGAGGCTATAAAAAAAAGGGCACTTTGCGACCATTGAGAACAATTTAAAAAACATGCCCGCTCAGACAAAAATATGCTAATGGATATTCACCCTTACCTTTTCCATGTAAAGCAGTGTTAACAAAAAAAAAAGCAACAGGACAAAGAAAGAAAAGGAAAAAATTCAAAGGAAAAGCAACACAGAAGCACAAATGAGTGCTAATGAAGACATAGCAAGCTGTAGAGGGGGGAGGAGGCGGAAGAGATGGGCGAGGGCAAATTAACCTTTTTAATTGGAGAGTGGTAGTTCTCTTTGGACCCTGCAGTTGGATCCAGAGTGCTGACAGATGATGAGAGGAAAATGGCAGGCCTATTACAGGCAATCTGGCCCTGCAACTTGGCAGACCACAGCAGTACCAGAGCCTGGGGAGAACAGGGCATGTCCAGCATGGAAAGCATTCCCTGCCAGACCGCTCGCTGGCAGAGAAGGGCTTGCCTCAATAAAGGTATAAATAGAGAATGGTTATCTTGGCACTTTGAACTATGGGGTAAAGGGTTGTCATAAGGGAGTCTGGTTTCTTGTCTGATAACAAAATACTACCTGGTCAAGAAAAAGGAGAAGGGCTTTGCTTTAATGAAAGAGAGAGAGAGAACCAGTCTGACAGGTATGAGCGAGGAGAAGGGCCAAGGAGGGAGGTGTATGTGTGTGCGTGTGTGTGTGTGTGTGTTGAGGGAGGGTGGAGTGATGGTTGGTCGGGGGAGGCATTTGGGTTCATATGACTTTGTACTCATCACGCACACACTTTCAAACCCAACACATCTGCCCCGGTGTTCACCGAGGAGATGCAAGATGCAAGAGAAAGACATCAGAGAGGATAACTTCCTGTCTGTCTGCGTGTCTGGATGCAAGAGCCATGTTTATGTCTGGGGATACAAGGAAAACAAACATCAAGGTCAGAGAGGCTGGAGTCTGTCCAAGCAATAGATAGCCCTTTCTTAACAGGGCTGCAGGCCTGTTTTAACACACGCACCCTCGGGGGGGGACACCAGGATTTAGACAGAACCCTTAGGCAGGATTTCGTATTGACTATCTGGACCTTTGCCCCCTTAGAGCTATTTCCCAACCTGACACCTCAAAGACACTTGTAAGTGAACAGCACAAAGCATGTCACTGGAAAAGATGCTCACAATATGAATATGATGCGCGCTGCACTTTTAGCCGCGTCCTAAGAGGCCATTAGTGCAAGCTTTTTCTTCTTCTTCAAATTTCATCTGAAAATCAATCACATGATCTCTAAAATAAACAACAACCATCCCATTCACTGTTTCACCGTCCAGCAGACAGTTGATGTAAACATAATCCTGACGCCTGGTCTTTAATGCTGACCCCATTAGCCAGACATCTATGGGCATCTCTAACCATTAAGACAAAGAATCGCCAAACCTTACCTCGATCCTTCACCTACCCCGCCCTCTTATCTGTCTGTCAGTTCATCTCTCAATCCACACCTTCTATTTTCCTACCCGTCTCCCTCTTTGTCCGTCTGTCTTGCATTATGCATTCTAATGCATTTTGAACAAGGCATGGGCAACGTGGAAGAGACCACACAGGGCCACTTTGAGTCACATCATGCAAAGCCATCTGAGGGATGCTACATGCTGTGTAAGTCCATAAAGTCTCACACTCTTCACATATATGCACATGTGCATGCATGCACACACACACCCACACACTCCTGCGTCCGTCCATCAGCATCCTCTGTCTGAATCTCACGCACACAAAGTCTCACTTGCAAATTTCTCACTCACTCTCTCTCTGTCTTTGTATCTGTCTCTGTCCATAAACACACACACACACACACACACACACACACACACACACACACACACACACACACACACATACAACCAGACACATGGCCGAAGAGAGCAGACTACCATCTGGGAGTAGTGGCCGGCTTTGTCTGGTGGGGGGGTGGGGGGTGGGGGGGTGAAAGCGCCAACACCCCCCCTCAACACACACACACGCACATAAACCATGCACACAACCCTTGCAACGGCCCCCATCGCCCTCCCCATCCAACTGCTCTAAGTGTGAGAGCTCTTCTCATACAATCTGCACATATACATATGCAAATTTGCAGGGGGGCATTATAAAAACAGCCATCATCACACACACACACACACACACACAGAAGCAAGATATTTAGTTGGCTTCGACACTAAAGTAGCCAACGCAAGAGTTTTGGAAAAGAAAACGTGTTTCTGAGAAATAGAGCAAGAGCTGGAAGGCTGGAAGAAAAGAGCACGTGAAAAGGGAAGATGAAAAGAAGGAGCTTCTTTATAAATAACAAATTAATGTGAGCATGTGTGAAATACATGCAAATAGGATTGCATGCATTTACATGGGGACACACATGCAATAAACACATGCACACACAGACACGCAAACATACATTATCCATGTTTGCCCTGCAGCACGCATGTGATGAATTTATACATAAAAACTAGCTCCATCGGTTGACACAAGATGCATTGCAACTGTCCCTGGATTCAACTTCACATGTGGGTAAGGAGGCCCCGCACAAACAATAACCATGATGCACCAGATGTCGTTTGATTTTGGTAGGTTTAGACACCCAGTTACTCTATAGGTTGTGGACAGAGCTGGGTATTGTTCTGCTCAGCGCGTGAATATCAACTGACAACTTGACATAACTTTTCCTGATTTAGATCAGGACACATCTGATCAAAGAATAACTGAACAAGCCTAGAAATCACCAACTTTTGATATTTGACACCTTTCAGTGCCCAGCCCCACAGCACCAGTGTGCAAATGAGAAGACATTTACACATTCATCACACCTTTAAATACATTAATGTACGCCACACTTCAAAGAATCAAAAGAAATGAATAATATGAAGATATTCAATACAAGATGAATCAGCATCTCTACAGCTGCGCATGAACTTCAAGTCTTTTGTCTAGTGTCCATTTGTCATAATCAAAGACTGCAAGGCCGTGAGCGAGGACAGAAAAAGGCAGAGCGAGGTAGAGACCGACAGAAACAGAGGGAGCGAGACAGAAAGACACCTGCAAGGCTAGCTCGGAAAGCCGACACCTAATCCTCTCCTTTTCTTACATAAACCTCATCATAGCTTCACACACAACCTTTCCACAAGTTTCGCTTTTCACACCTCAGCAGTTTACTTCTGCTTTAGTTGTGATCACGTTCCCTCCCTTTTACTTGAGTGCATGTCCAAAACAGTAAACATGACAATCAATCACAGACTCTTTAATCGAGATGATAGACAGATAATAGAGCAGCCTGAACGAGGACTCAAATTAAGAATTTCGACAGCGATAAAAATCTCAGTTTCTCGAGTTCCTCAGAAGTGACAGAGCTTTCTGATCTGCCATCTCGAGGCAAGGTTTGTGTGCGAGCTGAGAGCATTTGAAGTGGAATGGTGAACAGCCTGCTCAAAACTCAAGGGACACATCCGAGTCGTAATTAGGAGAGGAGCCGCGTCCATATTTTATTGCGTACACAGACACAAACACATTCACGGACACGATTTCCATTACTGCCACATGTGTACATATATGATGTATGGATCCATGCGTGATAAGCTGACACAAATAGAAAGTTTCTCGTCCGCACGGCACAACAGTCCATTATGTACATCTTCCATATCAAATTCTCTCCCCCAGTTTTCACCACTCTCATGTTTGCTGTAATGTTTTCAGTACACAATAGCAGCGGCGGTGTTAAGCTCATGTTGCCCCATCAAGAGGAGAGCACCAACAACAACCAAACACTTTTCCCTCCTTTTCCCACCCTGTTTATGACCGGATCCTTTCGTCTCTCACTTTGTTCCCACGCTCCCTCGCTTCTTTTTTCTCTCCTCTGCATTGTCCTGTGCCCTCAGGTTAGAGGTTCTCTCTGTTTCCTCGTCTAAAGCCTGGAAAACAGAGGAGGAGGACGAGAGGAGGCGAGCTGGAGAGAGAAGAGAGAGAGAAAGACAGAGAGACAGAGAGAGAGAGAGAGAGAGAGAGAGAGAGAGAGAGAGAGAGAGAGAGAGAGGAGGGCCGGGCAACGTGGCCTGTCCGTCTGCCTCCTTGGGCCTGGCTGGCTAACCGGTCTGAACTGGTTCTGACATAGGTGAACCAGAGACGTGTCCTCTTTCGCCTCTGGACAAAAAAGAACCATGGTGGCATTCCATCCACGGTCAGCAGGTACCAGGGAAGTGTGCATCCATGTGTGTGTCTGTATGTGCATGTGTGTGAGCCTGTCTCCCAAGACCTTTGAGGCTTGGACCATTGCCAAGTTCATCTGTTAATGGACAGCTACTAGGAGAGCTGCCCCATCCCCCTCTTTCCCTCCTCTCTGTCTCTCCAGCAGCCATGCCTGTTCACGACCCCCCCCTTAACCTCCCCAACCCCCAGCCAGGCCTGCCCAGATACAGGCCCTCACTCTCCCTCTCCCTCCTCCTCCTCTCCCTTTCTCTCCCTTCCCCTGAAAGCTATATCATTCCCTTTCTCCTCCTCCTCCTCCTCCTCCTCCTCCTCCTCCTCCGCCTCCCCCTCCCCACTGCCCCCCAACACTCTGTGCTTCTCCTATTCAAGATAAACAGAGTGCTTCAAGTTCAGGGGACACCCTGGGACCCTTTAACAAAGCCATCTATCATGCTGTCTGCCTGAGACTCCTTTGGCCATAGCGGACTCTGCTGCTGCTGCTGCTGCTGCTGCTACGTCTTTCTCTCAATCTGTGTGTGTGTGTGTGTGTGTGTGCGTGCGTGTGAACAACACAGGCTGGACACAGACCAGCCAGCAAGCCTGCTAACCCTGACTAGCTACTTGCTCTAGCTGATCCCGAGCTGGACAATTTACCCATTGTGTCTCCGCACCCCCCCCCCCCCGCACCCCAAGACCAGAGCAAAGACACCCCCAAGCTCTCTTCTGCCAACGCACCCCCCTCTCCTGTTAAAACGAGACAAACCCGCGTCATGAAGGAATGCCATGGAGCGAAGAACAGCACGCACGCGTAGGCCACTTTCTCTCCACACCTCGGAGACGGACTCCGCTGACCCCTCTCCGATTCCCCTGAAGTCAAACTGTGGGACGATTAACCAAACTGTCAACAGCTTAATAGTCGGGGAATAAGAGACTGACAGTAGGCCTAGGAGCTGTGTGTAAACGCTATGGAGATCATGAATGGTACACGAAACAGAGAGAGAGAGAGAGAGAGAGGGAGAAACAAAGAGAGAAGCTCCTTTCATACATGGACCCTGAAACATTTATGGGTTCAATTATGTAGGTAGCCTTTTTCGGCATTCAAGCACAGGTCTGCAATATGGAAATATTCAGTGGCAGGTGTTTTCCCAAGTGATGTGGTATTCCATGCATTATTTTCTGCTCATTACAGGTAGCAGCAATGCTGCACAAAGTAGGAAAATAAGGACACGACAGAGGAAGAGCAATTGTCACACAGGCCGACTAAATGATAGAAACTTTACAAAGTGATACATGAAGTTTTGTTTTTTTGTTTTTTTCGCACAACACTAAAACTAATGCATTCTAATTAAACATCTCTGCTATAAATCTTTTGTGAAGTTCTGGATATGTTGTGGTCATTTTTGTCTAAACACTTTATATAAATGAGGATAGATTAGATATAGTGTATGTTTGGCAATAAAATAACAATAAATACTATTTTGGGGACTACAATGCTAACCTCTACAGCATATAGAAACAACATGTTTTTCAGCTCAGTGCCATTGTTGCTGTGGTGGGGGAACAATGTCCTAACCTTTGGCATTCATTATTTATCTTCTTATGTCTATAATTCAAATCTAATTTAATTAAACTTATTTATTGCTGTTGCTTTGTCTCTACTTGACCTATGCTGGAAGAATTCCAGAAATCATGCAAAATGACAGAGAGCTCCTTTTCCCACATAATGCTGGAATTGTCAGGAATATTTACAAGTTATGGTGCACGTAGTGAACGGGCCAGAGAGTTTCCTGGCTAACAATTGTGACACCACAAGCTCACTCTTGGCACGAGAAAGAGACTAGCACTCAAACACATTTTCTAGCTCTCCTCCTCCTTTTTACTCCCTTTCTTTCTGCTTGTCCTCATGTCTCTCTCCGGCACACAGCGGCCCCAAAAGCCCAGCAGCTGCTGTACTCTCCCGCCTGTTGGAGAGGGGGACCGGCCTGCCGGTTTTAGAGCGCTAAATTATCCATTAGATGTTATCAAGTTGTAGAAGGGCGATGCCATTCTGCTAGGAGCCATCAATCTTTCATAAGTCCCAGGCACGGCGTGCATTGGGATGCACTACCAGAACCACCCCGCCGCTCCCAGCACACCACCCACTTCATCCACCTCACCAGATAGCATGCAAAACTTGGACATGTACACACAGTCAGGCGGACATCCACGCAGACAGTCAACAAATAGACATGCTGACATAAAAGCAGCCAGGTACACGCTCTTGCACTCAAGCTCTGCAGAAACAGGCTGTTGTTTAGGGAACATACAGTTCTACACTTCTTCCTTCATCCCCCTCTAGCTCACCCAACTATCCTCCCTAAACAAAATTTGGAGCCAAGCATCCAAATTTACGTGGCCTAGACCGTGTTTCACCCCTCACGCCACCTTCCCTTACACGCTCTCTCCCTTTTCTCTCCTCCACGTCTCTCCCTCCCTTCCTCCCTCCCTCCCTCCCTCTTCTTCTTGCCATGGCCTGGCAGGCAAGCAGGGCAGACATGTTCAGAATGCGCTCCAGTAATGGGCTAATCAAAAATGCAAAACAATTGGCAATTACCGCGCGGGGCCCTAATGGTCATTAGAATTTACAACAAGGTAATGAACTGAGAGTCAGCTCAGTCCATGCATATTCATAAAGCAATCAGGCCTTTGAAGATTAAAGAAGCGCTTCAAATTTAAATGAGGGCGCCAGCATGTTATCAGTGAGATTCAGCCTGCAAAAGTAAAGGGTGCCTGGGACAGGAGTGTGCATTTATGAGCGTGTGTATATGTGGGTGTCTGTGTGTGCGCGATGAGGGTTGGGGGTCAGTTTGGTGTTGGGGGAAGGAGTGGAGGTGTAAGTATGTGTGTGTGCATGCATCCTTGCATAAATGATGACGGTGAGTGTCGTTCGTTTGCAGTGCCAACTCTGTGCCTGCCTGCTTTTGTGCGCGGCAAAAACGATGGTACACCAATCCCACCATATAGCCTAAAGTGATTCTAATAACCAAATTAAGAGTCTCTTAAAAATGAATGAGGCCCCTATCATCTGATCGCGGTTTAAAAGACGTGGGATTTGAATCTAAGATCAAATGTACCGTTAACTTGAGCGATTAGGAGGGAATGAGCTTTTGAACACAAAACCCTCCGAGGAATACCGCAACCTATTAGTGTACATTCATGAAAAAGTGCAGCAGCAGACGCGGCTTGCATGTACATGTGCATGCTAAAGCGCTCTTTCTCACACATACACACACAGACAGGAGGACTGTGACTTTTCACAAGTGCAACGTCAGACACAGGGGCCCTCTCTGTCCTGTATCTCTCCGGTTGAGATAAGGCTGGCGAGACACAGCTTCAGACGACCACCCACCCATATACAAAGGGTACAAACAGACTCGCACACACCCATTGACACGCTCGTACTGACAGACCAAGCCCAGGGCTGGGACCTGCAGTGGGACAGATAGCGGGAAGGAAGACAGATAGTGACCAGGATCAGTGGGTTCAGACTAACATGACATCTTCGTCATTGTGTCTCTCCCGTGGCCTCAGCATTATCATTATGGGTGTGAGAAAGACAAAGCAATGGTCCTTCAGCACCGCAGCTTTGAACGCTACAGTCACAATAGGAACAGGGGACGAGGTTGAGCTGACACAGTGAATAGTTATAAAGGATGTGATAATGCGATACAGACTCAAAATACAAAAATCTGGATCAGTTTCAGTCAGTGACCTAAATGAAAGCTTAAAGCAAAAAAGGTTAATCTTTTAGAAAAAAAAAAAAGAAAGAGAAAATTACCTTGTTAAAACCTCTGTTCTCATTCTAACCCCAAACTAACCTGCCTACTTCCTAAAATACCACTCCTGTCCTTTTTGCACTCATCCGCCACTTCCTGAGCTACAGCTGTATCAAAGACACTTTTTCTTCCCTGTTTCTGTTCTGTCTAAAAATAAAGTCATTAACCTGCAGGTGGTGAAGCCGGCGGCTGGCGTGACAGGCCCTGACGCTGTCAGATGACCCCTGACCCCGTGATGTGACTGCCTGCCACGCTATTGACAGGACAGAGGCAGGACACGCTTATTTCTGAGGATACTTCTTCATCCTGCGTGACGCGGCTGTGGACAAACAAGGTTGTTTCTGTCGTATAGCTTCGTTTGACAGTAGGTAGAGGGGATTAGAAAGAGGCAGCAAATGTGTGTGTGTGTGTGTGTGTGTGTGTGTGTGTGTCTTTTCTGGCTTGCTCTGCAGCCAAATCTGTGAGAGTGAGAATGAGCTCTAGAGTGGATGTTGGAAGCCTTTAAGAGGTGCAGACACGCTAATGTAGCCAAAACTTAGAGTTTCCAGTCCCTCGAGACAAACTACTGGAGCGACGCGTGGTGAGAGAGTATGAGCGAGAGACGGAGTAAAAGAGATAGAGAGACACAGAGAAAAAGAGAGGAGAGAGAAAACAGAGGGGAGGGGGCTGAAATAAGTATCATATGTTTCTGACAGATCTTGTTGGAGAAAGGTGGCACAGTGCCAATACAGAGCCTGCTAAATACCTTTGTCTCCACAACACACAGGGACAAACAGGACAGGCAAGCTGCGGGAAGACACGCTACAACCACAGAGAGGTGTTACAAGAAATATGGCCCCCGTTGTTAGAATGTTTTCCTCCTCGTGAAGGAAAAAAGGGGGAAAGGTGGCTGCCATAATTAACTCAGTATCGATTCAGAGTCCAGGTTACAATAGAGGCAGTGCACTGGAAAGAGGCAGAAGTGTGAGATGGTGGTCGATTTGAGCGGCTACAATGGCCTCATTAACACACATGGCTTCACCGGTGAGAATGCAAGAGGTGCTAATGCCGGGATGGATAAATACAGGACACAGTAATGTAGCAATACAAGCGCAAGAATGTGGTGCCACACTCGTAAAATGTAGTGAGGAGAAACGATTTGTAAAAATACTAATTATGGTATGTAGGACATGATAAAGCCTACATACAGCAGTGCGGCTGTGTGTCCTAAATCATAACAATGAAAAGCATCTTGCTCCAATTACTCAAAGTAGGAAGACCAAACAATCATTTATTGCACTGATAACAACCACATTTAGTCCGCGGAACAATGAATGCAAACGTGAATAAAAACTATGAATCCACTTCACCAGCATGCATGTTTAATAGTGATTATATACTGCCGAATAAATCCAGTCACATAGTTTGTGTGAGAAACCGTCATCTGCTCTTTTTCTGGGCCATCCATAATCTAGAGACAAGCTCCGGTGTCCCTATGCATATCTTAAATTGTTTATCATGCAAATGATGGCACGCAGGCTGCTCTGCCCTCTTCTAACGGCCCAGAGCTCCAGACTGCAGACCCCAGCCCCAGCTGCAGCCATGAGACTCCCAGACGGCCTCAGCTGTCCCAAAGACGGAGACCGAGAGGCACAGTCTCATCTCCAGCTCTGGGTGCATTACAGACAACTGGCCCCCACGACGCCCACACCACCCCCACCCCCCCACCACCTCCTCCACCTCCAAGTTCAGCCATCCAGGGTGTCAGGCTCCTTCAGTCCAGCAGCTTCTTTCCTAAACCTAGCCCAAGCCGCCGTCTGTATGAGCTGCTGTCCATACAGAAATCCATATGCGTCAAATGACATTTCAAGAGGGGGGGGGGGGGTCACATTCATTTGAAGCCGGGGTGGCAGAAATACAGTGTGTAGGGACAGTATGTATTGAGATGCCTCATCTCAGTGTCAGCCTCTAACTGAGCAGGGTGAGAGAACATGGCAGCTAGCATATGGGGTACGGGGTGGCGCGCTGGCACTGCCAGTCTGGATCCATCAATCTTGGACACAGAAAACAGAGATGGGGGGGTGGGGAGAGGGGGACTGGCTTTTATGCACACGTGACTGATGTGTGTGTGTGTGTGTTTTTTTTCCTGCATGCTGGCTGCATCTACTGTTTTACCTCAAATCTGTGGCAGGTTTATCCTTTTCTTTATCTGTAATCTTGACCTCGCACACTCGTGTTTCCTTCTCTCGGCTATGTTATAACGCAATCAGATGAAGTGCCCCTACAGGACACGACCTCCGTCCACATGCATCCAAATTAATCTCTTCATTACAACACAGAGAAAAGCCCGACTGTTACACAATGCCAAGAGACATAAGGCTGATAAATAAAGCTCCGCTCACAGTGCTAGTGACCTTATGATATCATGTGAACTCCACTGCATGACGATCTAAATGAGCAAAGAAAAGCACATTCGAACAGCTGACAAGGCCAAGAGGCATGTTGGATGCGCGTGAGGACGCGTGTGCGTGTGCTCACACGCTGGGCAGATGTTTAACAAACTGCACACTAATGAACAGTGGTCATTCTGTGCGACAGTGGATAGGCGAGCTCACAACAGACAACAGTGGTCCCGTCACAATGCCATCTGCAAAGCTGTAGCACGGACTAATACAGTACAGTGGTGAACATTATTGGGTACTACTCCCCGTGCATTTAGCGTCAACCGGCTCCAAATTAAATCACAACTGCCCCGACAATCAGCCCAATCTGGCACGCAATATCGGATCTGTTAAAGGAAATGAATAAACATTAAAATAGGCTGGTAAAAATCAAACCCCACTCTGTAAAACTAGTCATAAGGGACCCACGCTTGTTTGCACAGCGACTCGTGTTTTCACTACAGCCTCATTTAGCCCCGGTGGACAAACAACAACCCTGCCGCCTTAAGAAGTCCTTAATTACTCAAATCAAGGAAAACACTGACAATTAGTGGCTGTAGGGTTCCTCAAATAAACGCTTCTTCCTTGACAGTTCGGCATAATTACATTCTTTTCTATCTCTTTTTAATTTTAGCATCAGAGTGAGTCTTCGCAGGCGCATATTTGAGGGAAGGAGAGATATGGCGGTGTAATAAGCCAGGGAGGGATAGAGATACATCTCTCACCACCACATGAGAGAGAATGTGGAGGCCACAGGATCTGAGCACATCTGTGATGCAGCAACAAACCAAAAGAAATCCATCTTTTTTTTTCCTCTCTCTCTCTCCCTCTCTCTCTTTCATAATGAGTTTCTTTGTCTGCCTCCGTGTGTGTCTTCTTCACTATCTGCAAATGTTTCCCTTTCTCACAATCATTTTCAGGACTGCTGGTCTTCATGTGGGTTCATGGCTCAGCTGAGGGAGATTCGCAGCTCCTAAATGCAGCGGCGGATATTTCACACTCTGGTTATGCAGATTGGATACATCCATACTACTAGATGTAAAAGCAAAAGGAAATCGGAGAAAGCATTTGCTCCCCATTTAAATAAACTCTCTGCAAGCCTTGCAAAGCGTGACCCCCACTGCACACCTTTAGACCTTAAACACTTCAACTTCAACCACACACATCCCATCTTTTTTTTTTTTTTTCTTGCTCATTTGTTTACTCTTGCGTAGCAGCCAATTTAAGCTCCCACTGTGTTTACCTGTGATATTCTCCTGCTTAGGGATTATTCCTTGCAAGGGGGCAGATAAACAATCCTCATCCTGCGGCGACACCTGAACAGCCACCTCCACGGGGTGATACACCCTCCGCGGGTGCTGATGGTGGGTCCGCGAGTGCGAGGAGGATGTGGAGAGGGGTGAGGCAAGCGGGGAGGACGGGGGCCTGTCCACAGGTTTGTCCGTACAGAGGCTCCCGTGGCACTGCCTCCGTTTGTGTTCAATGAACAGCAGGATGTCAGCCAGGGGGAAGCGGGAGTGGCACTGGCCGCAGGTCAGCAGGTCTGGGTCCCCTTTTAGGGGCTCACCCTGAGCCACTCCCAGCCTGGGGGAGTCCTGAGAGTCTTCTTCTGGTAAAACACCCGACAGCGGCTCGGCTATATGGGGGAGACAAGAGAAAAAGGATTGTGAGATCTAGTTCAGTGACAGGCAGTGATTCTGTAGAGCTTGTAAACAAACGTGCCAGCAGAGGCAATGGAAAGGCACGTGACTGAGTCTGACACTGCCACAATGTATGCAGACATCTACAGGAATAAGGTCAGGTTGTAAAATGTGTATAAAAAATATTTTTAGAAAAGAAAGAAAGAGAGAAAGAACGAGCACACAGACTACTTCGATAAGGACTGACACGTTCAGCTTGCAGGCAGCAGCCAAACGATTAAGTTGCTTGACCCTCTTTATTGTGCTGCCAATCTCGCTTTTTTAATGAACCTAACACCTCTGAGAATCAAAAAATAGATTCTAATTTGAGTTCAAGATGATTGGACCCCATTTCGTTAAAAGTGCTGGGATCTCGTGAACCAAGGTTAGACATTGAGGGGTTGGATGTGGAGTAGGTCCCTGAAGTACCGACAGAGAGGGAGAGAGAAGAGAGAGAAGAGAGGGAGAGAGAGCATTTTAAAAGAAGTAATCTAGCCACACGGTAAACGACATTGGGCGCCCCGACTGGGATGTTGAGATAAGATGTGATGAATTCTTGCCACCGGTTCAACCTTTAATTCCGTGTCGGGTCAGACGAGAAGGTGGTGAGGGACTATGCAAGATAGGCACTGTTACCTGTATGTTCAACCGCATTAAAGATGAGGGAATTTGCCCCTATTTTGCTGGAGCTTATCTTAACCAGCTTATGCCACGGACATAGGCGAGGTGTGTGAGGCTGGGTTAGGTGGAAAGATTTTCTTCAAACCAAATAATCTCATTTTGATGGTATGCGAGAGTGATGTGAATAACTTTGAAAACTAAAATATAATCCCTTTTTTTTTTTCAGACATCTGACTGCGTCAGAATTTAAAGTAGTTTAGGTCAGTGTTTCCCACCGGGCTACAGGAGCAGATCTGTTTCACTATCATTGGAATCATTAGGCCTCTTCCTTTACTATTTTGGACTCTCTGTTAAATCAGAGGATCAATAAGTACATTTCAACTCACTCACTGGAAAATGGCACGGGGGATTTAAAAGGGGAAAAAATGTATCAAGCATCTCCTCTCTATCTGTATAAATATGTAATTAAGTGTCCATTTGCTACATGACAGCTCACCGCTGGCTCCAAGTATAATCAAAGTGTGCAGCATTTTGTTGCTCAAATTAATAATAGGAATACATAAAAACATAATTATTATGTCAAACTGGATACAACTGAAGTCAAAGGATCTGGGTCAGAGACAAAAGTAAAAATGTTAAAGGGCTAAATAAATAAAACTTCTGCCAAGTTTTTAAAAAAAATGTATTTGTGTAAATTGTTACAAACAGACCCTGAGCTGCCTGTATTTAAACTATATTTTATCTGCTTTCTCCCTGAGTACTTCACTTTGTTTTACCTCCTTTAGAAACCACGTGAGCTTTAGAAATAAAGATGAAATATGAAATCACTTATTTCTGTTGAAACGATCCTGTGCGTGCGCTTGGTCAAGCAGCACAGGGATGAAGTGGATCAAGTTCAAGTTCATAAGTGGCCTACAGGACTACAATCATATTGCGCCCCCCACTGACAAACCTTTTGACAATTATCCGACGAATGAAGGCATACATGTTGCGAGAGCGTAATTGCTTTCAGCCCAAATGGGAACAGCGTGCACAGACGCATTTACGGCAAAAATAATTAAGGACAAAGGAAATAGATGAGCTCCTAATCTCCGTTTAAAACTTAAATTATAACAATCTTGTATATTTGGAGACGTCCCCGCGTTCACTGACGCACGTGAAGGTGTTCAAATAAAAGCAGTCCCTTCTGTTAGCAGAGCGATTGTGGGAAATAATTCCTCTGCAAACATAAATGTACCTCGACAGAGCGGAAACCATATTGTGCAATCTCAATCAATGCCCTGCAATTTTATCACACACGCGCGTAAAACGACTTTCCTGCTTTCCTCTCTCTTATAGTTGTAAAACAGGGTCGCGCGCGGAGTTTCCTGTGGATTTATGTATCACAGCACACATATAACACATATCTGTGGATAACAGGTAACCTGGAGCGCGTTGAAAACGCCGTGTTTGAACAGCAGCCGAGAGGAATTTGTGGCACAGAAACTATATTCCTTCTAACGCACACGAGGTCTCTGCGCTGTGGACAAGTGGGCATGTAAACACCGCTTCCCCGTGTCCAAAGCAGCTCAACCCCGTGTTAACTCTAACAAGAAAAAAGAAGAGTGTGGGGTGTTGTAGTAGAAACTGTTTTCACGCTACACCTGAAAACTTATCAGCGGAGGGCAGCGGCAGCAGCAGCGGCAGCGGTAGTCCGCCTGGGTTGCCGTCATTTAGCCAAAGGTCTCTGGCCATAAAGCCCATGCATGCCCTTTAATGGCGAAAGAAACCTTGAAGGCAGCGTTATACAACACGTTAACCAGCACAAGTTGAACCGCTCTGTCACCCTGTTTCAAAACTTCCAGCAGATGATCTCATGATCAGTCTAAAATAACCCGGACTCTTGGATATCTTTGCGTTTTGTCATTTCACGCAGGACAGCGGCGGCTCCTTACGTGGTCGGTATCCCCTACCTATCAAAATTCCCCAAGGAAGTTGCCCCACACGACAAGAAACAAGAGGTGGCTCGTTGAAAGACAAGGGCAGCTAAATTAAGTTTTAAAAAAAATGCGATTTATCTCCACTTACGCGAAAACTCCCGTTTGCTCAAGTGCTGGGGTTTGCCTTGCTTGCGGCGAGACATGTTGGTTCAGTGGCGGCTCTTCAGCTGAGTTCACATTGGGAAATCCGTTCCTACAAGGTAGACTCCAAATGAAATATCTTCATTGATGCGTCTGACATCCAAATAGGAAAAGAAAAAAAAACAAAACAAAAAACGAACTGCAGATCATACAGAGAGTGAGGCGTAGCGCGCTACGGGCTGTGCGGACCTCTTCATGACTTTTTCGCAAAAGAGAGAGTGATGGGGGTACGGCGAAGCCCCCCTGAGCTGCAAGTTCAAGTGCGGACGTGACGTTCCTGCGAACTTGAACGTCAGGAGATGGACGGACTGAGACATACAAAACATGGGCAGGGCGAAGCCGGCCAGTGGGAGGGGGACAAGCCATAATAAAAACCAATGGACAGTCATTATGGACTACCTATGGAAGGGGAGGGGGCGGAGGGGGAGTGAGAGAGAGACAGAGAGAGAGAGAGAGAGAGAGAGAGAGAGAGACCCTGAAGACACCAATGGACGGAGGGCACCGAGGGGGCCGGGCTAAGAGAGAGAGAGAGAGAGAGCGAGAGAGAGAGAGAGAGTTGAGTTATCCTCGGAAGTGGAGGAGCGGTAATGTAGCAGGGATGTGTTGGAGGATAAACCCTGCTCCATTAATATACATTAGAGTTTATTTTCAGACTGATTTAAATATGCAGTGATTATGTAAATGCGTTGTTTTAATTAGAAATATTACTTCTTAAATGAAATGCCATTTATAGCCATGACATAAGGAGACTACCATGATTTCTACTTGTTTTGTTCAGTTAGTTTAATTTGGGGGGGGTCAGCGCGTGCTATGAGAGGCCAATAAGGAAGAATAAGCTCTCCCTGTCCATTATGCAAAGTGGATCTACTTATTTCGCTTCTTCTCTTATGTTAACTCACGTGGCCTTAATGCAAGAAGATCAAATTAATATTAATGTAACATTAATTGATCTGGGTGTGGGCTATATAAAAGCTTACATTTGTAATCTGTTATCTTTGGATTTATGAGCATCATTTGATTTGATATTATTAAACAGCGCGTTAAAGGTGTTAAATCAATTATCTGCGCGTGTGTGACGCACCTGAGTCCGCGTTTAAAAAGTAGGAGGCGAAGCAGATTCGTGCTCGCAGCTCATCTGAATGTCTCCATCTGACAGGCGGTGTGTCTGATAGAAACATTTCTTAACAGAGTGTTACATGGTGAATGGAAACAAAGGCTCGAAATTTACATTCAAAGCCGTGTGAGGGTGCTGAAATATTCTGTGATATTATATAGGACACATCTTGGATATTTAAAGGATTAACGTCCTCTGTTGAGTATTATTTTACAGTTTTATAGCCTTTACTGTACAGTAAAGTCGGATTTACAATCACAAGCAACCAGGCAAATAATTAGACATATGAAACCAGGAGCTGAAGGAGTGAACTCACTAATTATGATAAAAATCATTTGAACATTTTTTTTTTTTTTTAAATATAGCTGCAATTCTCCCGCGTTGTTTGATTTAGTTTTCGACTGAAGCTACAAAAAGCACAATGATCGCGATAAACATAAAAGAAAAACATATCCAAAGGATTACTGAGGATTAATGCATCAGTGAAGTGAGGCTGCACTTTAAACCGATAGGGTAATTAATTGGCTTGTAATGAAACCTCAGAGGTTTATCCAGCTAAAACAACGAATGTCAGATATGAACCTGAAGCACTGTTCTCTTTACTGTCTCACCTGAGCCACATTGTTATATATCTATATATGTTATATATCATTTGCATAAACCACCCAAATAAAGGCATTTATTTTTATTCTTGTTTTACATCCGTTTGGTTCCACATATTAAATAATAATAACAGACTAAGTCATATGTAGGCTATAAAAGTTTTTTCTCTAACTTAATAGCTCATAAAAAACAACCAGTAGAGATAATTCACGTGACTCATTTTGCATATTGGTGACAAAGAATCCGCCTATAACTGCTTTTTCCAAATGCTGCTGTTATAAACAGACAACGGCTGATTAGATTTTTTTGTATTATTATTATTATTAAAGTCTTTATAAAAGTTTTAGTGTCCTAAATGTGCTGGTGCCGCGAAAGTCTCATAATTGATCATGCTGTCATGCTCGACAGCAGTGTCGAAGTCCTCTCCTACTTTAAAGCGCGATACTTTGGCGCCACCTAGTGTTTAAATTAGAGACTGGCTCCAAACGCAAACGATGACGCAAGCGTGTGCTCAATTATGATTATGCGGAGCATTAATCTGGGTTATTAAAATGTTTACTAAAGACTCCAGACTGCTCCAAACTGCATATTCTCTCCAAACTACAAATTAATTATAAAATACTAATATACTAATACTGTTACTCAAATTACTTCTTTAAAAAGGGCTGAAAGCAAATGTCTTCAAAACATAAAACAATTTTTATTACATATTTTATTTGACCTTATTATACTATCATAACTCATTTTTCAAGGTTACTATTATCCAGTCTGTAAAATAATATTTTAAGCCTATATAGAATCCACAATCACTCATCCAACACGGGGACACTCACGGTTTGTTGTCACTGTAATATTACATAACCTCATGGGCTCTTCCTATATGAGCACATAGCGCCACCGTGAGGCCAAGACACAGTAATGTTGGAGGAGCTGGGCTGGGCAGCCGGGGCTTGCAGGAGCAGGAGCAGCACCACCAGCAGCAGCAGCAGCAGCACCTCCGTCCATAATCGCCCACATATCGGATGCTGATAGTCCGTGCAGCACCTGGTGAGTGACATTTATGTTCCTCTGTTTATGTGCAGTATATAAGGCCCGCCCTGGCGTCTTGTGGCGCTTTCTCCGCGCTGAGGATGGGAGGCGGTGAAATGAGCATCGCTGTGTTTGTGCGACAAAACCTATATGTGTCGTCCATAACGGGAGAGCCTTGGCTGCACATTAGCGGACAGCCTTCAAGTAACTGGATTCACAATAACACGTGAAAGCTGTAAATCTGTCTAAACGAGCCTCTGTTCGGCTTAAAGAGCGTGCGTAAATGAAGAGGGACATCCTGAACGTTAAAGATCAATAACGCTTCAGATGACATGTCGGGAATAAACACCCACACTGGACTCAACACTGTAGCTATACATTTATTTAGACAATGATGTGCATATTATTTGATAATGTTAGATCATATGGAGCTGAATATTCCTCTCCGGCTTGGTGTCATGATTCAACGGCTCTGTGATAAACGCTGGACCGAGACATGGCCTAACAGGGCTAATTTTCAGGCTCTGTCATTGGCCGACTCTAACCCATCGGTTTGCACGCGCGCTCGGTGCGTTATCATGTGCAGAGGAGATTTATATCCGAGAGTGGACTGAGCCGTGTGTGATCAAGCGACTAAAAGGGAAATCTGGGCCAGTTTAGAGCCAGGCCACTGAAAGGGTTAACCAGTCTATTCTTCCACAGGGAGAGACGGAATGGGTGAGGAGGGGCGGGGGGGGGGGGGGGGGGGGGCAGCTGTCATGTCCCATTGGGGTTGAGTTGATGCATAAACAGGAGCCACGGATATGACAAAGTGTGCGTAATTAAATCCAACCAGTTCACCTATGGGTTCGTTCAAGAGCGTGAGTCAGCAAGGCCTGCGTGCTGATGATGCTCCTGCAGAGGGAGGAACAGGCTTGTTGGTCTCAGTGAAAAGAGCTGTTGTGCTGCTTCATGTGCATGGGAAATCTGACAACTGCATGGAAATCATATGAGAGCATCATGGGGGGAGAAGTGATGGGAGGAAAAACGCGTTGCTCTGTCTGTTTCTCTGAATTCCCGCTTGTGCGCGTGCTCGAATGCGTGTGTGTGTGTGATTTTCCACACAGCATCCAATTAAATTATCTGTCCTAATGTACATGTGTCATTATCTCTGTCCTGTCTGGATGTGTTTCTTGTAATTTACCCCCAAGTCATCCTCATTTCCTCCCTCTCTTCTCCTCCTCCTCCTCCGCCTCCCTCCTATTTTTCAGTGGTGTGGCACTGGATTCAGTGACCGGGCGACTCTGCTGAGCAATTCAATTTGGGAGTTCATTAGGATGCTTCGGATTCTTTAAACTGTTAGTGGATTTTTACACATATAGCTCCTCTTTCATGTTGTTTGCTGCGCTCCAAGGAGACATCAGCATGTCATTGTCCTCAGGCGATACCTTAAATAGCTACTGTGCATATGACACACACACACACACACAGTCATACACACATGTTCAAGTCATTTTCCATCCGTATCTGCATGAGGCAGCTTGTCTCATTTACGCTTGTTATCTCTGTAAGAAGTTATCTTTCACAGCGTGACTCATAATTAGACTCATAGATGGGACACGCAGATAACTGCAGTCTAACACTGTCCCTGTCTTCAGCAGGATGTGTTAAGGGTTAAAGGTCAGCAAGCGAGGCAGAGATGAGTCTGACTTCCTGGTTCCTGGTGAGCGGCGGGGGGACGCGGCATCGTCTCCCCAGGGAGATGATCTTTGTGGGGAGGGACGACTGCGAGCTCATGCTGCAGGTACAGTGCTGTAACTCCTCCGGACACACGCTCTCTGCTGTCATTCCTCATGTGGACGGATTATGATCTGAAGCATTGAGATTAGCCTGGACTACAGTGATTGACTGGATTTTGTGTGATTTAGTCCCGCAGCGTGGACAAACAGCACGCCGTCATCAACTATGAGCCGAATGCAGACGAACATAAAGTGAAAGACCTGGGCAGCTTAAATGGGGTGAGTGTTATTTTAGCCACTACTCTTGCTGTCTGTTTACTGCTTGGAAAAGACACAACCTCTGATATATGGAGATATATATTATTATAACATGAATTAAACAGAAGTCCCCACTGAAAAAAAATGTGTTAATTGTTAATTGTATTGTCCTTTTTTAATCTTTACTGTGCAGAATGATGTATCTAGTTTTCACATTCATGTGCTAATAGGGGAAAGTCACCTTAAATCTGAGGTTAACACGTGTGTTTGAGATGATTTTATGATATCACTACAACTATTATGGAAGCCAGTGCAACATGTAGCATACAAAAGCATGATGTGGAAACTTGAAGACTCTTTAAAGGGATCCTTTATTATTTGCTGAAGTTCATGATTCAGCATTGTCTTGTCATGCACTAAGCTATTCTGTATCGGTCAAAAAAAAAAATCATCTGTTCTATTTCTTTGGCTTGTCAAGCATTTTCCAAGTGTAAATGAAAATATATCGTTCCCAGTGCTGCTGCCAATATGAGTTATTGTTCTGGTCACTAATCCTTTGATGAGTATTAACACAGTTTTCTACAAACTCTTTCTTCTTACAAAAAAACAGACAAATAAACATAACCTCTCTGTGGGTAATGCTGTCATAAGACAAACAAGACAAGACATATTCTGAAAAAAAATTGTTTCCGGAATAAGTGCTGCTGCCGTTCTTAACCACACTCTGTTTTTGTTTGCAGACATTTGTCAACGATGTCAGGATACAGGAACAAATCTATGTCACGCTGAAAATTGATGACAAATTGAGGTTTGGATACGATATCCTTTGAATATGGCCTTGTATGTCTGAAACATGGTGACACCAGCACAAGGTCAGTGTGCGTGGACAACACTGTAACTTTATCTGTTCTTGAATAGCTGTGAATGCTCATTGCACTCTGCCTGCTGCATTATAGATAAGGCTATCAGTGCAGGTTTTCCCCCCCTTGTGAAAAGAGCTCATCGTCTTTTACCTTAACCTGCCTCACATACCAACCTGTTCACTGTGGTTCGAGGGGAGCTGCATATTCCAGAGGAGGCACTCAAGGTTAGACAGCACATTGTGCATCTCACGAGACACTAGCAGCCAGAGTTCATATGTTAATGGGCAGAGTAAATATGCCTGCCTCATAACATAGTTTTTTGTTATCAGCTTGTAAAAAAGAAAAACCCTGAGAGAGGTGGATTTTTGTCAAAGAGAGCGGCGTTCTGCTGAACTGGGCAAAATGCTACTTTTCAAGATTGATGAATCTGCTGTTTCATCACAGCAAACTGTCCAGGTAGCTGAAGAAAGGATAGGGTTTCATCTTCTGTCTCTGTGTCTCTGTAATTATATGCTGTGTGCTGTGTCTGAGATTACAAAAAAGAAAGAAAATGTACAGTCTGGAGTTACGCGTGTGACGTGAATGTTTTCCATATTATTCAGTAAACAAAAATCTGGCTGCCCTTCCATACATTTGGCAGTCGGTCTAAAGTCTCCTTGCTTCTCTGTCAGCATGAGAAGTTGAGCAGCCAGCTCCAGCTGAACCAAAAAAAAAAACCTACAGAGGCGGAATCGTGTAGATCAGAGGTGAAACCCACAGAGGCGGTGTCAGCAGCAGCACCAGCGTGCGAGGGAGCCGCCGCCAGGCCACCTGAAGATAAGATATCAGGTGAGAATGTCTAAAGACGATACGCACAGGGCAAAAGTTACACTAACACTAACACAGATCTCAATCTTCAGATGCCACTTTTGAAACTTTACAGGCATCATAGGGTAACATATTGACAGTTAGTTATGTTTAGGAGTATTTTAGTGCTTCAACAGTTACTTGTTTTAGTTCTTGTGTCTTCTTTTCTCTGTTTTACTGAAGATGTGAGTTTTGATCTGTTGGTCAGACAATCTTGGGTTCAGCCTGACGTTTTGTTTTTTTTCTGCCAGGGGATGTAGCCGTGTTGCACAGAGGCACACCCCTCTATGGCCAGCCTGCCTGGTGGGGAGATGGAGATGCTGATGACCAGCAACCTGGGAGGCCTGAGGAAAAGAGCTCAGATCGGAAGCGAGAAAAGGCTGAAACAGGTGTTTACGATGCTGCAAAAACACTACTTTATGTGTGTCATGATGAAGCAGTAATTCAGGTGGATTGTGTTGTTTCACTTGGTTCAGCTGTTCAGTCATTATAAATATATTACCACTTTCCTTACATTTAGTAGACTTTGTGGTGCTAAATACATATATTTGCTTTAATTCTGACAGACACCAAGAAAAGTACAGAGGTCCCAAAGTCTGCACCACAAACAGTTTCCAATCAGGAGCCCAGCTACTTTGAGATCCCAACCAAGGACACTCACTCAGCAGGTAAAGTGAGTGATGAAGCAACCTCACGAGAACAAGACGCCAGTGCAGCTTCTGCTGCAGAGCCCACCCACGGCCACGCATCATTCACTATTGAGTTTGACCCTGGGGCGTCAGGTAAAGTGACTGTCAAAGATCGAGTGGCGAAGGTGGGACCAGAGACAAGGCCACGTCCTAAAAGGCCTGTAGGAGAGGAGCTCAGTCCGCTTCAGACAGCCATGGTAGCCGCGGAGGTCAAAGTTGCCGACTGGCTGGCCCAGAATGAGCTGCCGTTGGCTCTGAAAGATACAGTTGCCGAAGATGACGGGGAAAGTGTGAAGAGTGATGTGCCTGTACAACTGAAGAGTCTTAAAGGTGTGTATGCGTAGGCTTTTATGCAGCATCTGTGTCTGTATTTAGTGTAAGATGTGTGTATTATCCTTGTTTATTTAGTTTAATTTAACGTAAGCCTCTGTTTTCCTGTGTCTCTTGCTTCACTTTCTGATTCATTATCCTCTTCTATACTCCCATGCCAGACAGTAAACATGAGGACGGCACGCAGAGCGACTCAGAGAACACACTTGGAGAGCAGCGCAGGGCTGCAGCGATGGAGGAACGCGCGTGGGGACTTTGGGGTGGTGCAGGGATGAAGATCAGAGAAGGACGTGCTAATGTACCAGAGGGACTCTTTGCAGAGGAGGACAGTCCTGCTCGCCGTCGCAAGTCTTCCACTTCCAAAGTGGCAAGTGGATTCGTGGAGAGGCGACATGGCTCAGCACAACATCAGCAGAGTGGCCGTGATGAGTGCTATCACCACGGGGATGATTATAGTGACAGAGGGACTTATACTATTGAGCTGGAGAATGGAGATCAAGAAGAGGAAGAGGCGAGGAAAATGATTGACAAGGTGAGAAACTTTAGACTAGACTAGTACTTTACTCTAGACTTTCTACATAGTATGATTATGTCATGAGATGGATTGCATGAAAACTAATTTTCATATATGATTGCGTATGCTTGTTCACTTTGACATGTGTGTATGTTGCAGGTGTTTGGTGTGGATGAGCAGGACACTGTGTGTGTGTCCAGTTTGGGCGGTGCTGACCAAAGAGAGAGGGTCACATCCCAGAGGACTAGTACTGGAGACAGAGGAAAGCCTGGACGCATGGAGACAGAGGTGCAAAAACTAAAAGTTCAAATGAAAAGCTGTCTGGAGTCTAAACTGACTGTCAAAAATAAGCAGTACAAGATGTTCCATCTTTCACTGCAAATTTAATTAGCTTAAAACAGCAGCTACTATATTTTTTCTCTTGTATCACTCATGCTGTCTTGGTTCAGGTTCTACAGGAGGAACTGATGGTGGGTGGTCCACGCTGGGTGTCGCAGTGGGCTACTCTGGCTGCAAGTCATATTAGGACAGACCCTGAGGGATCAGGAGGGGAGACACACATCATGGTCACAGAGGACAGAGGTACTACACAAATATTTTGATTGTCAGTTTATTTGAAGTTCGGTGTTCATGTGTGGATTGATTTAGGTTTCTTGAATTTCAAGTGATGAATCTTTCTACCATACAACGTTGAAGATTAACTAGCAGTGGGAAACATGGTCATGTCATGGTCATGTCATGGTCTCACCTTGTCAGACTGTATTTTTGCTACAAGACACCACAGATAAAGGTAAATGTTAAAACAAAATGTAACAGCAGAAAAAGACTCACAAAAGGGACATCAAGTTGACTCACGTCAATCTAGATAAAGTCTGGTAGCTAGCTAAAATTAGCCACCATAAGATACTGATTATACCAGACCCGCAGCAAAATCTCAAAGTCTATTGCACTTGGGTCCATTTTACTGATTATAAATTTTAATTTGTAAGAGGAATTGACTGTACAGGAATGACAGTTTATTAAAGTTTGAAGAACACAATAACATCTCATGGTTCATTTGGCAGAATCACTGAATGCATTAGTTCTACTAGTATACCTCCCACCACTGATAGATAATACACATTTATCTGAGGACCTACTTAACTCATGTTTTTCTCTCTTTTCAGCTGAAATAAGTGAGTCCAGCCACTCGGCCTCTTTTGCCTCATCTGGCTACACAGAGCGTAAGAGGAGAACCCTTCCCCAGCTGCCTGGCGAGGAGTTTGTCCTCGGAAGGAGGACCCCAGGTTCAGGCCTGCGCGCAGATATGGGGGAGAAACAGGACACAGAGCTACAGGAGAAGGAGAACCAGGAGGAGAAGACGGCCAGGGGAAAGAATCGGCCTGCTCATGGCACTGGAGGTGTAGGCAGTCACAGCGGTAGCCCAAGTCGCTCTTCACCAGCCAAGTCACAGGACAGTGGTGGCGGGAGATCCAGCAAGTCAGGTGTGTTGGCCAAACTACCCCCTCGTCCACTGACAAGTGGGGAGAAAAGAATGGAGGAGGCACGGAGGAGGAAAAGGGAAGAGGAGAAGGCTCGGGAAAGTAGTGGAAAGCCTTTGTTGAGGCAGGAGAGTTTCACTGTGGAGAAACCAAGCTCCAATGTACCCATCGAGCTCATACCTCGTATCGATGGGACGACACGCAGCAGAACTCAGAGTAGGGAGACTGGTATTGACAGTGCCATAATTCAGAAAGACTCGGAAGCTGTGGCAGCCTTTCTAGAGACGACTGTATCAGACCAAGGTGATCCACCAAGTCAGTCCATTGAAGGCTCCATGTCACCAGAGTCTGACGTGGACACGACCAGCACAGTAAGCCAGGCTGATGGAGCAAGAAAGGTAGTCCAGAAACGTCGGACTCTTGCAGGACAGCAGAAGGAGAGAACGGTACTGTGCTCATCTAGCAAAGGTCCTGCCGGGGCCAGAGAAACCCAGGACAGGAGGGTCAAGACCAGGGCATCTGGTCCTCCACAGCCCAGCCGCCCCTGGACTTCCCTGGACCTAACTGATGATGATGTCAACTCCAACTCACTCCTCTCTGACTCCCAGCCCACCTCTACACAGGAATCTAAAAGCTCACATACCAGAGCCCAGACTGGGAACACAACAGTGGGGGCTAGCACTAAGTCAAGTCGGGCCAAAATCAACCAGGGCCCAGCCTCTTCTGCAGCCAATAAAACCACCAGTGTTCCCAAGCCCAGGCCCACCAGGGCTTCTCTGTTGAGGCGAGCCCGGCTTGGAGACTCATCAGACACTGAACCTGCAGATCTTGACCGGATGTCAGTAGCCTCCGAAGCCTCCACAGCGAGTTCCACGTCCAGGACAGGGATGGCAAGAAGGGGAATGTCCAGGATAGAGGCTCTGGCACAGCCAAGGAGGCCGAGGGTGGGTTCCCCGTCAGCCCAGAGTGACTCAGAGGCCACTGTGACAAGGAGTAGAGGTCTGGGGGCACGCAGTGCCGCGGGTGATTATGCCATCAGACAAGGACTAAGAGGATCTAATGTCACTGCAGTGTCTGGCCCCAGAGCCAGGGCTAACAGTGCCTCCAAGCTGCCTGACAAGAATAAAGGCACCTCCTCCTATGGACATGTCACACCTGCATGTAAGTAGTTTTTCCATAGTACAATTTCCTTTCATTCATTGGTGACATATCCATCAAAAAGGATCATCTGACTGCAGTTTCCCTTAGCTCTGCATTTAAGAACATTTTATCATCGTTCAGCTAATTGTTTTGGTTGTAAGACCCACAAATTTACTGTTTTGTTTAACTTATGTGTATCTCATCATTCTTGTTTCCAGTCAGAGCAGGCAGCTGTTTTTTAGCTACTCAGCCAGATTTATTACTTAGGAGTTGGTAGAGACCAAAACAGAGCTAAAATGGAGCTAAAAGATAGTGAATATTGGACATACATCAGGTCACTAGAAACATGAATGCAGGATGTGGCAACTGTTTGCTAACATGTTTAGCATACCAACCCGAAAGTGCTGTTTAACTTTCTTAACTTGCATCCTGTCCTGATATTAGCTGGCTCTCGGTGGCGCCGTGTGCCTGTGGATTATGCTTCCACCTCAGAAGATGAGTATGGATCAAACCGTCACATATCCAAGCAGGGTCACGCAAGACCATTCCCTTCCACCCGGGTAGCCCAGCTAGGAGGTTCAGCCCCAGCAACTCCTAATCCTACAGGCCTAGCTGCCTTGAAGCAGCACTCCAGGGAACAGGACGAGTACATGAGAGACTGGACAGCACACAGCGAGGAAATCGCCAGGTATGTAGGTGGCAGGTAATCCAGTGTAATATGAGAGCCATGATGACTCACAGTAACAGTGTTCACACATGCCTCTTCTGCTGAGAGGTATATGGTTATTACATTTACTTTTGGCTCGTGTAGTGCTTTTGATGTTCTTGCATGAAGTATTAGAATTAAATATCACCAAATAAAATGAAGGTTTGACCTATATCAGATGGTGATTTCATATTTGTGTTTGTTCATCAGGATTAGCCAAGACCTAGCCAAAGACCTAGCCATGCTTGCCAGAGAAATTCATGATGTGGCAGGAGAGATCGACTCAGTCAGCCCTGCAGCCACTGATCCAGGAGCTCTGGTAGCCAACACATTATAAAACAACCACAACATTTTTTTTAATCTGCAACTACAAAATATCAGGATTTCCATTTATTTGCTACTGCCTAGATTCAACCTGTAAAGAAATCCAGGTTCTTAGTAAAATTATGCAGAATTGACCAAAAAGAAGATCTGATCTCTTCTGTATACACTTTCATTTTGTTTTAGTTGGAGGAGCGTGTATTTGATGACAGCTTAGACCTAGCTGGCCCTACAGAGCACAGCAGCATTATGGGAACCAATGGACGGCCTGTGGAGCTTCGGCCCCAAGGCTCTAGTGGACAGAGCTCCCGCTCCATCCGCAGACAGACATGGAATAGGGATGATGTGAGTCTCTGTATCAATATGAAATACGCTCAATATATACTTAATATAAATATACAGGCAGTGTGCGTGCCGTTGAGCTATTCCAGAGATTGAATTTTAGATGCTTTTCTCAATCATGCCGTTATTTCAAGTATGGAGTAAGCATCAATGCACGCAAAAAGTGGCTCATGTTCCACCTCCTTTCTGTGATTGGTTAATGGTGACAGCAGTTTAATAAGTTTGTTGAACAAGTATTGCAACAGATCAACATGTCAGCCAAGTGTGCCACTAGAGGGAGCTCCCTACATGCCAACATTGCTCAACAGACAAACTGTGCTTCTGATAAGAGCCAAATTACTGAGTTAATAAGACAATTTTTGTGAATGCATAAATAGTCAGGGCAATAATTAGGCTAAATGTAGCTATATGGCATTGAAAAGGCTGGGATTTATAGTTTCTCTCAACAATTCCACCATCTACATTGAGTAACACTGATGTTTTTCTATCTATCACCTATCAGGCGGTACTAGACAGTTTACTACTTGCATCTGTGACTCAACTCTCCTCTCGGATACGTCAGTCTGTTGACAAAACGACCTGCAAAATCAGGTGAGCATTGTGATACATCACTAAACAGGAAGGAGAAAAAGGCAAATGCAGGATGGAAATGTCAAAGTAATAACATGTTATATAGTGAGTTAAGAATCCTGCATGTGTTTTATGTCAGAATTAGGCCAACCGGCACAATCTGAGTGGCACATCACAAAGGTTTACACTGACAACAAGCTACATATCTTACTCATTACCACACATTGGATGACGACTGACAAGCCTTTATTCATTCTCACAATCCACAGACAATGTGTGAATACATGAAACTGTTTTTCATGTATTTTACTTTCATCTATTCTTGTACCGACTTGTCTTCCAGGATCCTCTTCAAGGATAAAGAACGGAAATGGGAAGAGATTGAGAATAAACTGCAGGCAGAGCACGACTCCTTACTACTCAAGAGCTCTAACAAGGTGACGAACCTGTCCTCTTCTCACACTTTGTTTTATCTGCTCAAGAAATAGACAAAGACAGTAATATTTATAGCCATGCCAGCAGCATGGCTCTAGGGATAGCAATGTCGGTGCAGACTGAAATACCTCCACTATGCGGATGGATTGCCATAAAAGTTGGTTCAGACATTCATGTTCCCCTCAGGATGAAGTAATTACTTTGGTGATCCCTCAACCTCCCCTATAGCGCCAGAAGGTGTAAATTTCACTTTGTCCTATATTTCAGTACTAATGACATTCCCATCAGCCTCAGCTGTAGTTTAAGTTTATTACTAATCAGCAAATGTTAGCATGCTAACACACTAAACTGAGGTGGTAAACATTATACCTGCTCGACATTGTGAGCGTGCTTGCTCGGTATTGTTAGCATTTAGCTCAGTCGCAAGACTGTGCTTAAGTATTGCCTCACAGAGCTGCTAGCATGGCTGACTCTTTTAGTGATATTTTATGCATGTGGTGAGGATTTCAGTAGAATATATTTTGTTTGGAAACCACTATTCATTTTAAAGTCATGCCTGAATGATCATGTGGCATTAACCATGGCTGGCCAGTCACAGTTGTGATGTCGCAACTATACAGTCACCGCCCTTAGTCACGCTTCCAGCAGTTCCACCCTTATCCACCATCTGGGAAGACTACAGTCCATTACCTGTAGTTGGACTGGCCTTGCATCACCCAGAAAACAGTCATTCATTCACTCATTAATATTAATGAGACTAAACACAACACAAAACAGCATATTCTTGATAGAGCTCCAAGGAGAAGCACGAGAGAGGAGATATAAAACTGTTCAGATGGTTTTTGATACTTAAAAGCACAAATATTAGTGGCCGGGCTCAACCTTAGAGATAAGGTAAGGAGCTCGGACATCCGGGTGGAGTTCAGAGCACAGCCGCTACTCTTTCTCGTCGAAAGGAGCGAGCTGAGGTGGTTCAGGCATAAGGATGCCCCCTGGGCAACTCCCTTTGGAGATGTTCCGGGCGTGTCCAACTTCCCCGGCAGACCCAGAACCCGCTGGAGGGAGTATATAGCCCATCGAGCCGGGAACGCCTCAGGAACCCTAAGCCTACCCTAAACCCTAAACCCGACGCTGGATAAGCAGAAGAGAATGGATGGATGGATGGAAAAGCACAAATATATCTTCTTACAGATCAAAACTTCAATAAAAAACAGAAGTAGTGTAAATTATGGGACCTTTAAAACAAAATCTGCACAATCATATTTTTTGTAAATAAACAAGTGCATTGCGTTTGTTCAATATGATGCACTTTAATACAGTCATCAGAAATCATTTCAGGGAAGTCAAATCAGCATAATGTTTTTCTTGGCATTAATTCTTTTTGATTAAATTAATACAAAAGACAGTGATTGAAAGGCAGTAATCCATTAGCTTTTTTTTTAAAAAAAAATGGGATTAATGCCATACAGTGTTAAATCCACTCCTTCCATTTCTCCATCTTAGTTCAACCAGCCACCCGATATCTGATTACTTACTGAAGCAATCATAGTGAGTGCTGACAGTATTACAGCTGTCTGGGGGTTCAAATCAAAGATACTTCATTCTCACACATACCATTTAAATTACCTTAAAAAGTTCCTGTTTGGAGAGCACAGCCCACTAAATATGGTTGTTTTGATGAAGAAGAAAAAAAGACTTAGGAGCTGTTGTTGAAGGCGTGAAACTCCATTGTGGTCATAAATTCTGCATTCAACCCAGTCTGGCCTCATGTGAACCCCTGAAGTGATATGTCTATCCACCATACAGTCACAGGGCTCGTAAAGCATTACTGAGTGTACACAGCACGGCTCCAAACTTATTCCTGCAGCAACTGAGAGATGAATTGAGTTGATTTATTTGGTGTGCGAACTTTCGCTCACTTAATCACCAGTCTTGATTCTTTATTCATGTTCTCTTAACAGGAGATTTCAAGCATAATTCAAGACCTAAAGAGAGTGGAAAGACAACTGCTTGGTATGGTTTTGAGTTTTTAGTGAACTAAAACATTTGTGTATTTTGTATTGTTGGAAGTTACTCATTTTAAATCTTTCTTATGCGCCAATGTAACAGTGATCGACATGATGGTGGACCCAGATGGCACCCTGGATGCCTTGACCAATCTGGGCCTGACCAGCCCTCTGACTGATCAGAAGATCAACCCCGGGACACAGCAGGGGGCATCGGTGTTGCACCCTGGAGCTGGAGCTCCCTCCAGCACACTCTCCACCTCCAGGCCTGAAGGACAGGCCACTGAATCCTGTGGACCTTCTGACCATACAGAAGTGGCAGAGCGAGATCCAGGGCCTCAAGAGAGCTCTAGATCCTTCAACTGATATACAGAGGACATTATTCAGAATGCATCCGTTATGTTGGACATGAACAATCCTTTATGTTGGACTCCTGAAGCTCTTGGAAGCAGTGTGTGTGAGGTTAGACAAACGTTTTGTTTCACACAAGAGACTGCCCCAGCTGTCAGTCAAACTGACTCGTGATGGGACTCTCCAAGTCCAACACTACCAAATAGCAGTTGTTGGGACATGAAACATACAATATGAAAATATTACAGTATTATGGTGGGCTAGTGAAGAACCTATGACATTATACAGTAATCCTTCTGTGTTTTTGTGTTGCAGCTCATTCATATTGTCCATTATTCTGAAAAAGAACAGGGTGTAATGTTAAAGATAAACTTGCCATTTAATTACAAGGCTCGAAATTGTTTGAATCATAAGCTTGTCGGCTTATGATTAAGGCTAAGACTTATACAATAACCCCAACCAGAAAGGTGCAATGGTGTCAAAGGAGGATTCAGCAGAGGTGAAAGTGTTCTTCTATCCTGCCATAGACTTATTTATAAAAAAGAAATATATTGTTGGCCTGTTGCAATCCCAAAATCTCTCTCAGAAATGATTTTCCACCAGAAAAGGCCACGTAGCTTATTTGCTGGGGAAAGAACTGGGTGTGTACAGTATGTACCAAGGTAAATGTTTATTATAGTGAAATCAAAAACTCCCACCCATGCCTTTTTTCTTTCTTGTGGCAATGTCATTTGAAAACATTGTATCAAAGATAGGCCATGTGTATTAATAGAAATTAAAAAAAAAAAAATCAAATGTAGCTCCCAGAAAGATTTTCCTCTTCCAAATGTATTTTGTCACAAGTGCCCTGGATCATACAATCATTACAGTTGGAGATAAGAGATGTTCAAGTGTATAGGAGATGGTGAGGAGAAAGTTTTCCCCCCCTTTTTTTGCACATAACAAAGCTTAAATATGTTAATATTCATCTCTGAGGGACCAGGACATGTGCCCCATGACGCTCCTTTATCATGTTAAATGTCCTCGACCAAAAACAAAGCAGGGTGAAAGCCAGCTGCCTGTAGATGAGCGCTTTGTCAAATTATTTTCTGATCACAAACAAAATGTTGCGTTTGAACCAGCATAGACAGGGGCTACCTCTGAGTCCTGCAGCTGCATTTTACTGTCAACGATGCAACGGGGGGGATGGACACTGTAATGACTGTGGGTTTTCCAATGTCTTGCCTCATACCAATGTTTACACATGAATGTAACCTGATCAGAACTGTTGAAAAAATTTTAGCCAAAACAACTTTAATAAAGATTAATAATTGCATTTTGTCTTTGATTTTTTTGGTTTGGATGTTTTGTATGAAGTTTGGTTTTTTTTTTTCTTTGTAATGATGTTAGGTTAAATGTTGACCTTGCAATACCTGTGTATTGTTTGTCTCATTTCCAATAAAATGCATGATAATCATGAGCCATTGTTTGTTCTGTTTAACATTAATTCCACTGCAGTGGAAATTCAGTGTTATCAGTGAGTTACTTGTACTGTACTTTAGTATTACTATTACATGCCATTTTATAACTACACTATATTTCAGACGTAAATATTGTCTCTTTTCTTCATTTCAATACATTTATATAACAGATTGTAAATGTTATGTATGTGATCAGATTATTGAATATAAGTATAAGTTCAAATAAGTATTTGAATATAAGTATTCAAATTAAACCACACATCATAATAAACTAGTGCAATTTAACTTATTTATAACCAACATGTTAATGCATCACACTGAAAATGATTCTGTAATTTTAATCACTTAGATTCTTGTTTGCTGAAACTCCTCCTGTTCATTTTTATGTAAAGAAAATAAATTTTTATAATAAGGTTCAAATGTTCCTAGGCATAATGAATCCATGGTGAATCATAACCAACTCAGTCTCAACTGTGCAGAGCTTCAAAGCATCTTTCAGCTCATTGTTTTGGTCTTACAGTCTACAACTTTGTTTTGCCTCACCAATTATAGCATCTTTTTCAGATGCGGCAGGCAGCTGTTTTTGTGAAAAATGTCTTAAATCCACTGGAGCTATTCCACCTGCTCAGCACCAGACAGCAGACAGGTAGTTAGTGACTAGATGGTGGACAGATCGGAGAGCATTTAGCAATTAAAGAGACAGACATTTTCTTAAGGATTTGGTGAAAAGCCAAAAACAGAGCTTAAAAAGAGAGTGAATATTTGACTTAGATTCACCAGGTTGACAGAAACATCTCCAAATGAATGATAATCTTGCACTGTAACTGCTGGACATAAGGAACAGTTTGCTAATTTAACGAAGGTCTTCATTACTGGTATTTAGTGGTACTTATATTTGGTAGTGCAATGCATAGACAATTCGGTTGAGACGCAAAAATTAGACAAACCAAAGGGATGCTGCCTCTCAGCTGAGAGCAATTGAAGGCTGAACAAGAAGCTGTAAAACAAACGTGCATTCAGTTTGGCTAGTTTCAACATAATGTGCTCATTGTGGAAAATCTAAACCAAAAATGATGAAATGAGAAAATGTGAAATGTTTCTTGATTGTGCAATATTTGTGTTCAGGTCCCTCACCTCCTTTGTGTCTCCTCTCCAGGGTATTCAGGCTAAAAGATTCCCCAGGCAAACAGAGCACTAATTTAAAGCTTCCAGGAGATACCATGTGCTAATTAGTGTAGGGGGGGAGCGTAATTTAATCTGCTCATTAGGACTTCTATGAGTCCTTTGTAATGTGTAACATAAAGTAAAATCATGCAGACTGGTTGTCAGTTAAATAGCACAGACGTATTTCAAGGTATGTTGTTGTGTTCTGTGAAGTTTTACTGTCGGGTGAGGGGCTGATTTCCCCACACTGTGGAAGGGGTCCAGGTCGTTGCCAGTAGCAGGCTATATAAGGCTGCCAGTTTCCTTCAGAGAGAACTGTCAGGATCATGTTTTACCTCAGGTGCATAGCGTTTTATGTGGAGAAATGTCTGCATTGTTAACATGTCGTCAGTGTGGGTGAATTGAACACCTGGTTTGTTCAGCACGTAACCTCTGCCTCATGGCTCCTGCTTTTAAAGCCCAGTACCCTGCCATCCCAACAGCTAACATAACGCTCACAGTATCAACATGTCAATGCGTTTACTATTTGTTACCAAATGGGACAGTATTGTAGGAGAAAGTAAAATGTTGAGTTATTTGAATTGCTTCTATTGCTAAGTAGTGTCACATTTTGGTCTTGGTATTTTCCCTTGGAAAGAGGGAAAATGTGATTGTGCTACAACCTGCCAGATCCTTCTTCCAGCCCAGTCAGCCTGGCTCTCATTCTATGCAGAGTCAAGTGCACATGAAAAAATTAAGTTTTAGTGGCCCCACTGCCAGAGCCACTGCACTACTAATTGCATGTCTCCAGATATTCTGCTCTACTTCCTTAATCCTTAAAGCTGTGTCAGGGTTTTTCTCCCTTGCGAGCAACATTCACCGCGGCTGCTGGTGCACATCAGCGCTTCTGCAGGTGTTCACCTAAGTGGGAACAGTTTGAGTGAATTGTTCCCACTTAGTTTTATTAAGTTCAGGTTCCCTGTAGGCTTTGTTGCCGCACTCACACTGCTTGTATTTATTGCGCAGAAATAAAATATTCATATTACTGCAGTTCTCCTCGGCTCTGACGTGTCAGTCTGGACCTCCTTAAAGTTAAAATGATGTGTTTATTTGCTCTTGTAGCCAAATTAAAAATTAATATGAGTATAAAAAATTTGCCAGGTGATGCACAGCAGGCGCCCCGTGCGCTATTCAATGTAATTTGAACTGCCATCAATGATTTAGCACCCGTGCGGCCTCCGAATGAATAAGACGTATGAAGCTACGCTGTGTGTGTGCAGGATACTGGAGGCATTTACATATTCTGCACCTCCTCATTGATGGGCCATCATCGCTTTGGGGAGTATAACAACAGGAAAAGGCAAAAAAAAAGCTTTGTCAGCAATTTCAGTGTGTTCAAATCCGCCATAGGGCGGTGCAGAAGTAGTACACAAACACAGGTAGGGAGGTACAATCCATCAAAGGAATGCCTGATTGACCTTTACTGTTGAAAATCTGAACAATTAGCCACCCCAGTGTAAACGATTTTATATTCTTAAAGCGATAGTTCAACATTTTGATAAATATTTGCTTTGCTGGCAAAAGTTAAGTGAGATTAATATGACTGACTCCAGCAAGCAGCGGTTAGCTTAGCTTAGCATAAAGACTTGAAACAAGGGAAACTGCTAGCCTTGCTCTATCTGAAGGTAACAAGTTCACAAATTAACATTTTATTTCTTGTTTCTGTACAAAAGAGGAAAGATCACAGGTTGCAGTTTTGCAGGGGTTATCTGCCAGATTTCTCTTGGATTGTGTTGTCTTGTCCAGACCATGAGGATGCTCATCACAGGGCACATAGCGACAACCAACCACTCACACTCACATTCACACCTACGGCCAATTTAGTATCACCAGTTAACCTGTTAAGTGCATGTCTTTGGACTGTGGGAGGAAGCCGGAGTACCCAGAGAGAAGACTAGTAGACTAGTAGAAACTTATAGTGGCCAGTTTGCTTCATCAGAACTACTTGTTGGATGGTTGAACAGCTTTGGAAACTCTGCTCCTCACCCATACCTTCCTGACATAATATTCAGGTGTGTGTTCGACCATTTCTGTCACCTTCCAAATTTACACTCTGCTGTGCAGACATGAGGAAAAAGCCAGGATTTGAATATCCAGCTTTTTTTTACACAGGCATCTTTGCCACTATTCATGTGAACTGCTGAAATCAACCCTATGAATATTATCCAGGTGAGAATCTCTTGAAATGTCACCATATTTAACCATTACCACATCTTCCCAACCTGCTTTACACTTCAGACATGTCTTACATAGTTCCAGGTATAACCTGGCACTTAAAGGTGCCCTGTGGAGTTTTCTTGCAAACAAACCAAAGTTATGTTCTGTTATGATACGCCACAGAAGGCAATGTGTGTATCCTTGAGTTCTAATGAATGTGATGAGTGTGTTTCCTTCCTCATAAAACACATGCAAAGCCAATTGTTCTTAACAGCTTGACGCTTCCGTTGTTTATATCCATGTTTACCGGCAAGCAGTCGTCTTCTTAATGAATTCATTAATCTAAATGATGCTTACAGTAGCTCCGCCAGTATTGACACAGAGGCCACGGGAGGATTTGTGCTCTGAATTAGATCAGTGAAGTCCATTTTTCTTACACAAGCACCTTTCTGTATCATAACGTAAATTGTGCAGACTATAAAAATCTTCAGTCATCTCTTTTGTGTGTGTTTTGGTGTGTGTGTGTGTGAGCCCCTTTTATAGCCGACATATGGTGCCTTTCTCGAACTGAGCCAAAGGTTTCTTAAGGTGAGGGTACAGCACTTCAGGACGCTCTGTCTCTGCTATCATCACTACTCTGTACTTGATGTGAAATGGAAAATTAGATTTCATACACTTGTGTTTGAGAGAGTGTATACGTGTCTTCATGTGTTCTCACATTTTCTCAATCAGATTATACTCTCCTTCACTGTCTGCTGTTCTCTGTGGTCTAGTGCAGCAGCTCGCCCCGTCCAGAAGCATGCCCCTCCCACACCGCCTCGCCTGGGAGACTGTACTACATACACACCCTCCCCAACAAGTGTGTGGGAAGCATAGCTGCTCTGGCCACAAACAGACAGAGTGCATACTGTAGCTCAGGCGGCACCAGTAAACCAATAGTGGCTGATTCTGCTACTGAATGATAGATAGAAAAGGAAAGAGGAGAGACGGGACTGACAGCAGCTCTATGTGTACCTGGCTAAGAGCGTATTAGACTGTCTGTGTCCCAGCAGGCAGCACCTCACGGGTCATCAATGGAGCTGTCAGATGATCCAAGGTCGAGGGGGCCAGTGGAGGCTCCCCCAGTTCACCTTCCCTGTGTGTCCCAAGTGAGAAGCAGCAGCTACAGTACCGTCCAACAGCAGGGCTACTCTGCATCCATCTTTCTCCGACGCAAAGACAAGCTGGAACAGGTGAGACGCCTCTCAAACATCAAACGATGGTTCATATCTGCTTTTTGGAAGGTGAAGAGGTGAAGTCTAAGAGAGAGATGTGACAACAAGTAGATGCTTGGAGATGTGTCTAAAGTGTGTCTCCAGCTTTATTGTCCAGTATGCGCTCTGGCACCCTGTGAACCGAGGCAAAGCAGAGTTTTATCAACTGAAAACACATTCATTCTGCATGCCTGTAGTGCATCCGCCTTGGCACCGGAGAATTGCTGCTGGATAAGTGTGCATTTGAGCTCTGCTGCCTCGAATGAGAATTGATTACCACTTTCTTCACTGCCGCCACACACCAAGTAGATCCACACAAACACAGAAGAGATGCGCACAAAGAATCTACAATCTAAACTCACAGAACTTGCAGATATTTGTATTTCTGTGCGATTAGGTTTAATAAATAATCTTAATTATAGATAAATGATTTTCATGAACTGTGGACTAAAAGTTAATGCAGTGCAGAGATAAAATAATTAGACGTTTAATCAATAACGACAGGAAATAAATTATAGTAAACTATTTAGTAATTGATTAACCCTTTAAAGGTGGGAATGAGACTCAACAGCCAACTATGTTTCTTTAGTATGACTCAAAAATGCTGAACATTCGTGGGTTTCAGATTTGTTGCTTTTATATATCATCTTGTGCTCTGGAAAACGGCAACAGGCATTCTATTCTGACAACGCTAAATCAGAGATTTAGACACTGTATATTTACAGCCCGTCTGTCCGCCCGGTCTGTGATGTCATATTCAGCAGATGTGTGCAACGGCACAAGGGGTAAGGGTTGTTTAAATACAAATTAGTGGCCGTTTTTTCTCATTTTATTATCTCCACCTCGACGGTCATGTTTTCAGTCAACTTTACAGATTTCAGTAAAATTTGGTGTCAAGTTAGGTTACCTGCAAGGGTGCCGTCTCATTGTCATTCAGCACTTTATGTTGCTCGTAAGTCCTGAACAGGATTCCTCAGGAGAGTTCTCACATATTTGTGCCCAAAAGGATTTTTGCAAAGGTTATTTAACAACCGGTTATGATGAATTGAATTGATCATTGCATGCTATTTATTTCTCTTTTGCAAATCATCTTTTTATTATACATTTTTACAGCAAAAAAAGGAAAGAAAAAAAATTGTCAATAATTGTACCACTGAGTGTTTTCTAGTTGTTTTTTCCTTCCAGCAAGTGCTTAGTCATGAAAAAAAAATCCATTATCAATTGATCAATTAAACAATTCATTACTCCTCCTCCGCATCCACCATTAGGCCTGGTGATTGTAGAGGCTAAACTTATAGCTCCAGTGCTCTGCTGCGGACAGACACACATTGCTGGAGCTCTCTGAACAAGACAACCTAACAGGATCATTTTTTTTTCCCCCTGCTGGATCCTTATATGCACCCCATCTACAGTCCCTTTGGCATGTGGCCCAGCCGTCTCCCATGGCGTTGAGCCCAGTGAGCTTTCACTCAGCACATATCATCCTGAGTATGACGCCATGGCAGAATAAAAAAAAAAAAAAAAAAAAAGAGTCCTTTGCATGCATGGAAACCTGCTGCTGAGCTTTGGGTGTGAAGGTGAAACAGCTACATTGAGGCGTCCTTCCTTGGCTCTCATAGGTGTGTGTGGAGGAGGGGGTCGGCATAATTCATGCAGAACTAAATAGTCATTTTCAATGATTATAAATGCACGCCCGTGAAGATATAGTTTAGGTCATTTGCAGGTCAAAATCAACATCTAGGCTTCTCAGTTAAATCTGATTGAAAAGTTTTGTGGAAGTCTTTATTATAACATCTGTTTTCATGGCCATTCACTGTGCAAACTGAGACATCATCTGTTAAAATAATCAAACCTCACCAAAATGGCAAAGGATCAAGTTCCCATTCTTGCAGTAAAACAACCAAAAAGTTGTTGAAAAAATATAAAACTCCAAGGTTCTTTCTCCACTTTGTTTTTGTCACATACACACACACACACACACACACCAGCACTGTGCATAACAGCCTTTACTGGTGTAGCTCATTGCATTATAATTTGCTCATTTGTGTGTAAAGTCTGAATGTGCCTTGCAGTGTGGCTCTTAAAAAGTGAGGACTATTTATAATTGGTCCCTTGTGTTGGAGAACTGTGCAGTACATTATCTGATAATGATGTTGCGTACAGACAGTCAGGGGGGAGCAGGAAAAACTGTTAAGGTTGCTGTGACCTCTGAACTGCCCTCCTGCGAACAGCACGCCTAGAAAGATGCACAGATCAAAAATAGCTCTTCCGTGTTCAACCTAATGGAAAATGGACTGGTAGGCATTTCATACATTAGTATTCAATGTTGCATCGTGGTGGTGACTGTGCAGTTAGTAAATCGCAAATGTCAACTGTTTCCTGGCATGACCGCTACTTACCGTTAGCTGGGGATCTCGTTCCCCTGGTCTGTCTCAACTGTATGTGCTCATGATGGTCAGAAAAAAACAGTGACAATCCCATCCTGTTTCTTGCTTTGTTTCTGCCCCCGTTTGAAAGCGTGTTTCTTTGACCTCATATATGCAGCTTTAGGAACATTCACCTCTCCTGGGAAGTGTTCCAAACACTTCTGTCCCGTCTGTCTCGTTCTCTCTCTCTCTCTTTTGCTCACAGACAGGGTGACATGCAGAGGTCACCTGCCCCAGACAGACACAGCAAGTTTCACTGCTATGACTTTGCTCCACTGCTACCAGTGTTTCACTTGCTATCTCACAATGCTCCACAAGTATAATTAAAAATATACGTATGCTACATGTCCTTTGGGAATTTCTCTGACAAATCACCAGTTGTTTCATTGCTAAAAAGTCTTTAGTCTTGTTAATACGTATATAAAGGAGATAAATAAAGATACTACCACAGGCTGGGATCTTTATACAGTATAGTAAGTAACTAATTTATTTTACTGAATGTAACAAGACAAGGAGTCTAATACCGTACAAGAAACAGCAGTGCTAAATGCTAATGCTCACAGTGACAATCCTGACAGACAGCAGGTATAAAGAACTGAAGTCATGACAGCATGTCCAGGGTAGCCTCGGCTCCAGTAGCTGCTGTAACTCAATATCTCATTCAGTTGTTTTTTTTCATGCATCTTTCTGAAAACATAAAGCTTTTTCCTGGGTTTCATATTCTGACAAATCAACACCCATTAGAAGCTATACGAAACTGGAATAAAGTTAAACTTTTTGTTTAACTTGTTTAATTGTTTTGTGAGTAGGGAAAAAAACTACAACTCCCATGGAAAAAACCACAAGCATGGCTTGTTTGAGCCACCAGGCTTCATTCAGCCTGATTCAGGTCTACCCACACTCTGCCAAATTGGTGATGGCCAGAGCCACCACACTCTGAACTTCACGACAACTCTTCAGAAACCTTTGGGTGACACCATGGAGAAAGAAACAGTTTATGTGTTTACCCAATGAACAGCTGAGGATTATGAGAAACAGTGTTTATTGAAAGGAAATTAAAATTGAAAATTATTGAAAAGATCGATTTTTAAAAACACTACCATCCGTATCTAGACCTGAAGCGAGCCACATGACGTAACCTCCTATTGAGAGAGGCTCTGTTCTAAACAATGGCAGTATAACGAATGGACAGAGCTTGAGTGATGTCACCCAAAGGTTTCCGATGCACTGTCTGGAAGCCAAAATTATGCGGCGCTAGCCACTGCCATGTTTGATGTACTGCTACTTCCACCTCCTGGCTGAGCTACATATAGGCAAAGACGTGGATTATCAGCGGGCTGAATGACACTTGGGTGCTTGAATAAGCCATCTGTAATGACACTTAAAGGTGAGATAGGAGATTTTTTTCTGGAGCATTTTTTACCATATTGCTTGAAAACCTCTTCACGACCCCATTGCAGCCAGTAAAATAGAAGGTTTGTCCAAAAAACGAAATGTTTTAGTCCAGTCTAGAGGGCGAAACCATGGGAAACCACCGTCCAATCACGTTGATGAGGCTGCTCATTATGATTGGATCCTGACACGTCCATCAAACTTCACGGCGCTTCTCCCTCCCCCTCTGCATGTTCACCCATTCATGAACGAATAGAGACCCTTCCATTACTTTGAAGGCGTGGTTTCGAGGGGAGGTCTGAAGAAAATGGGTGGGTGTGTATTTTCAAAATATAACTTGCTGGAACCGTTTTCCCAACATCTCCTACACCACTTTTAACTGTCAATCAAAATGGCAACCCTGATAATTATGCGTAACTTCATTTTAAAAAGCCTTAATATAAATAAACCTTTAAATAATTTGAAAACTAATCTGTAAACATGTTCAGCCATGTTTACAAGTTGGACATTTTAATACCACTGCTTTTGGAGATTGACTCACTCCCAGAGCCTGTCTCAAGCGGACGCTGTAGGAATTACAGTTTCACTTTCACTTTGGCTTCATTCCCAGCACCAGAGGTTGCCACTTGGTTCCAAGGCTTTATATTAGCATAGTTTCAAATATCAGTGAGATTTTGAAAAAGGTTTTCTTAGTTCTGGAAAAAGACCCAGATGTCCTGTAGTTGTCAAGATATTTCCATGCTACTGTTTCAATAGAAAATAGCACACTACTATCCATTGAACTAGTTCAGGCAATTGAGCACTGCTATATATGTCAAAATTTCCATCCAAGTAAACTTTTGGTCTTTTCCTCTGTCCTTCTCCCCTCATTTCTCTCTGGTCCCTCATTAGGTCCTTCCTTTATTCCCTATACAGTGCTGTACTCGTAAACACCAGCAGCCTGCCTGCAGTCAGCAGCATATGTTGTTATCTGCTTTAAGGCAACACTGTATTCGTCTGTGAGAAACGGGTTGGGGCGAATAAGAGTGGAAGAAAGTGTTTGCATATTTCATTTTCCCCCACAGAGGCCCTTTAATGTACTTCTGTTCAATACGAGAGCAGAGCTTTAGATTTGAAGTTCTATGCAGTGGCAGGAAAACATGAATGAGGGCTCCAGAGTCTGGTGCATTACTGCAAAGCACATCTCTTATGATGATTTAAACACAGTGGTGACAATAGCGCTGACTTACATGTCATCAGTCGAAGTTATTAACTGGAGCTAGAAGGTTGTTTTAAATTCTTTTGTCTTCTCAGTGCAGAACTGGGTGCATATGTGTGTGTGTGTTTGAGTGTGCATGCACGTCCCACCTAATGAGCTCAGAACAATTTAGTAGTTTTGCAGCAGCTGTCAAACACTGTGGATCACCGGTGGCATGTTTCAGCATCCCTCCCCTCTAAAGCCAAGCCCAACTGCTTTCTGCCAAATGAGATTTGTTCGCAAGGCAGATAAAAGAGGAAGATAAAGAGAGACGAGGAAGAGGAGGGAGGAATCAGGGAGGAGGAGGGGGGTTGCTGGGGCTCGGAGCTACAGCTCTGTATTGGCCGAATGAGAACGAAAGGGGTTGGTCTTTCTCCATCTCTCTCACCACCTCCACGGCAGAGACTGAACAGCACACATACAGCTCTCTCTCTCTTACACACACACACACACACATACACATACATACACACACAGTCAGAGGCTGGAAGAACCATGTCAGGACATGGGATGGACCAGGAGCTGAGCAGCACACACATACCTTCCAGGATAGTGAGGAACCAGCAGGATGAAGACGGTGTCAGAGAGTAAAGCCATCAGAGAGGGACAGACTGAGGAGTGGGTGATAAAGACAGATAGACAGACAAAGATGTGCGACTGAGCTGCTGTTTCACATCTGTCAGAGAAGTTTGAAGGAGTGCTGCTCTCATGGCGGGACCGGCTACACAGGAGCCGCTGAAGGTGACGTTCACAAAGCTCAACTATTGATTCACTCTGCATCTTTTTAATATGTTATGCTATTATTCTCATTTTGTCTGTTTATAATGCATGTGTCTTCCATGACATTACTCATCAGTTGATTAATTTGGATGAAGCTTTAAATTCACACCATGTGTTCTTTAATTATCCAGTGAAAAGACAGATGTGTAGGAGCAACAGTGACTAACAACATCATAATCAATTGGTTTAGCAATTAGTAATCAATTTCAGTTTGTAAAATGTCTAAAAGTCGTCTGTCTCAATGTCCCAGAGCCCAGAGGGATGTCCAGAGAATACTGCAAAACCCAAAGATTCAACATACAATTACATAAAGCAGAGAAAAGAAGAAAATTCACACACTGAAGCTGCAGCCAACTCATATTTGGCGTTTTGCTTGTTAAAGAAGAAGAGGATTATTGATTAGCAAAATTTCTGACAATTAATTTCCAATTAATGATTTAGTCTATTAAATGTCATAAAGTGATGAAAAAATGACCCTCCAAATTTCCCATACAAAACATTACGAAGCCCAAACACATTCATTCTTTATTACCGCTTAGCCTTATTAGGATAGCAGAGAGCTGGAGCCTATCCCAGCTGATACTGGGCCAGAGGCAGGTACACCCTGGACAAGTTGCCAGTTCATCACAGGGCTCCAAAGACATTCAACACACTTTTATATATAAAAATAGGGAACAGCAATACATTTTCAGTCAATGTCTTAGTTTATATCAGAACATAGGAGAAAAAAATACTATCCAAATTTCTCACATCCTTAAGTTGTTTTGTCCAAAACAGTATTACAAAATCCAAAGTCAACATATGGTAGTAAGTATTATGCAAGAATTGGTATTTTTGTGACTTGGCACCCCTACAGTTTCAGAATGCAATTCACTTATCCATCTCAGTTGTACATACAGTTGTATATTTGTTATGATCATATTACTTATGATCAAAAAATAGGGAGTTGACATCTTTGCTAACACAAACTCTTAGCACAGTGCATCAACACACAACATAGCAGCCAGTTCATTTTACTTACTGGTTGAACAGCTAGAAGCCCAGCTCGGCATCTGTCGTTCATCCTTTTTTTTCTCGTAGCGCTCGCCAACAGCTAAAAGCCAGACCGAGATTTATTTTTGTTACGTCTTGCTGGGCCACACTGTTTTTTTATTTGGTGTGGTAAAGTGTTCCACACTTCTTGTGGTAAATGGTAAAATAGATGCATAATGTTTTAAAAACAGAGAAAATAAGAATAACCATATATTTGAGAAAGTAGTTTGTATTGTGCTAACTGACTTTCTTTCAGTCAAATAACCGAATAATAGCTACGTAAGGTTATTTATGACTGCACTGAAACAGCTGTGGAAACCCACTGTGTATCCGGTGTGTTACTGTGTTTTTGCAGTGAAGGAAATATTTTATCATTCTGCATCGGCAGCTGTCAACTCACCTGAGTGTCTCGCTCTGTCAGTCTTGTTCTGTACCGTGACACTTTATTTCCTTACAGCTGTACGCGTCCACAAGTCAAGCATGGTCCTTGACTCTGCTAAATGTGATGAAGAGCTCAGTGGTCTCAGCGGACAGCAGAGGAGTGTAAGGTGCATTTGGCTGGCACCAGTGTTTCAGCTTCATTGCCTGAGACCGACAGTGTAGAGACATGTGGGAGACAAGTTTGACAAACATCCTCCAACTCCCATCTGTTCTACAACTCGGTCGTGAATAGTGTTTTACTTTTGTTTAATAGTCAGATTTTTAAGTTGCACAAGTTTTAGCTGGGAGTCGTCTTTCTGAGAAAGCGGGATGCAATTCATGCGATTGATCGGACACAAAACGGAATATGTAATGTGACGTGATGACAGCTCACAAAACCGACAAAGCCAAACAGGGCAGGGAATGAGATGGTGAAAATCTGTAGTAGTAAGCAAAACAGAAGTGCCTAACTGCACTTTTAAAACATTGAAAATCAAGACTCCTCGGGCTGGATCAGGGCAATAAGGCTACTGCATCACAGCCTCAGACCAAACTGGCTGTCACTCCACTCTTATTAAAGCCGGTATATCCCATATACTGCACACACATACATGCAAACCAATATAGCCTTTCATATTGCTTGTCGTAAATGTGATATCAGGCGTATCCATCCTGGCACAGAGGTCATAAAATCTCTTTCAGCTGGGATTCACATGAACAACAAAGCAGGCAGAATACAAAAAGGCATAAACCAGAGCTTTCCAATATTCCTCACAGTTTGGCTTTTCTGTGTATCAATTTGCCTTCAGCTGCACAGCGTTCCACTTCACGTCCTCTGCTCTGTGGCTTAAAGTGAGATTTGTGAAGCTTGGGGGTTTCGAATTCCTCCGCAGGCTGGTTGTCAAATCAATGCTTTCTACTGTCAAAAGAAGACATGGAGTTGTTGTGTTGTATCGATCGTGAATCCTAACCTCTAATCAATTGTATTGACTGAAGGCATTAGCATTTAAAGACAGATAATTTCCCTTTTGAACGCCACCCAAAACTAAATGCCATGTCGATGTCCTTACCTCAACTTGTTAACCTGCTGCATACCTGAAGAGTGCGGCTCCTACAGTGCTGCAGACTTTTGCTGAATGTGTGTGTGTGCACTTGTGTGTGTGTTCATCTTCTAGACCCAGCAGAAGTGTATCGCCATCTTTGCCCTTCTCTGCTGCTTTGCTGTGCTGGTGGCGCTGATCTTTTCCTCAGTCGACATTTGGGGGGACGATGAGGACGGTATCACGGAGGAAAACTGTGACAGAGACTGCCAGTAAGACGTTTCTTGAACAAGATAAGAAAAAAATCATGGATCTGCGATCATGCAACTAATTTTTTCATGAATATCATGGGGTATCTCCAGGTCTGTTGGTTCTGGTTCAGTCCTCATTGGTTCTTTGGTAACTGCTCAGGTTACTAAATTCCACATAAATTCTGCATTTCTACACACTTAAAACTACCCCACCAATTTAACATAGTTAAAAAAAAGGCCAGCAAGGAAGCATGGCCACCTCATTACCCACAGGAAGTCTGGTCAGAGACTCATATGTCATTCTACTAATGGCTAATGTAGCCTTGAGCTATCAGCCTTAAGTAGGGATGGGGAGCGGGTTACAGATGTGTGGTAAAGTTTTCACAGATATTTGTTTCATTTTCAGATTGACATCACTTGAGGCCATTTAATAGATTTTACACGCACCTTCCTCTGAAGCCACAGAAGGCTTTGTATAATTTTCCTCACCCCTAAAGATGCGTGAACAGACATTGATGTGTAAAATCACTGAGTTCCCCTTTAAAGCTCCAGAAACTCAAGAGGCATGTGTTACTTTCAGCATCGAGCTCGTGGAGAACATTCCAGGTGACCTCTCCTTCCCCATGGATGGCACACCCCACCTCCCTCTCTCTGCTGGCTTTCACACACTGTTGGACCAGGCAAAGCGCTCAGTTGAGGTGGTGTCACCTGTCTGGGCCTTAAACTCCTGGGAATTGGAAACAATGCCAAGCGCTGTCAAACAGGTACAAAATCACAGCAGACTGTCTGAATATATCCTGCAGAACATGAGCCAGCTGCATTCCCAGGTGTTCTGTAAGAGGTAAATGCAATTATTTTCAAGTCTTCAAGTGTGTTAATGAGGTTGGCCCTGCAGAGATGTGAGTACTGCCCTTTTAAGAGACATTCAGAAACGCTGCTTAAATGCTTAACAGTAATACAGAACATCACTCTCTTCTTCAGGGTCAGCTTTTGTTCCAGAGACTGCTCAGCTTGAAATCTCGTGGGGTTAAACTGAAGATTGCCAGCAGTCTGACTAACTCTACTGAACTGAAGACCTTGGCAGCGCACAGTGAGTGGCTGTCATATTTTCATGTTATAAAAGCAATTTGTTATGCCACTCTAGCCAACCAGAATGAAGATGTATCACATCTAACAACGCACCTGACAACATTTTGTGTTGCGCACAAGATGTTTTTAGAGATCACCGTGTCTCCGATGACAATTTTAGTCATTTTTTAGTTGCCTGCGTTTAAGCTGCCATCACAATATTGTACATATCAGATACGCATCTTTGATTTGTCTAAAGGAAAACAGATGTAGGCTCATTAAGACCGTGCAGCCCGATCCAGCAGCTCTACAGAAAGTGTCATACAACCTTCATGTCTGCCAAACTTCACAATGAAGGTCAAAAAATCATGAATGTGCAAATGCACATAACTGGGTTCCTGTCAAAGCCTCTCAGGCTGCCTGCCTGCTTTGCCCACACGTCTGTCAGACAAGCCAAGGCCAACTGGCAGATATTTCTCCATTTCATTCTTTCAAACTGTTCAAACTCCCACAACTCTCTCTCTCTCTCTCTCTCTCTCTCTCTCTCTGTCTAGATGCAGAAGTTCATTTTGTTAATATGACAGCTTTTACCAGAGGAGGACTACATTCCTCATTCTGGATAGTGGATCGGAAGCACATTTACATCGGGAGCGCCGATATGGATTGGAGGTCATTCTCCAAGGTAACAAACATCAACAACACGAGTGTGCAGCGTAAAATTCCAAAACAGAGGATAAATGAGCCTCTGCAGTCAGGCGTGGTCAGGTCTGCAGTCCATTTCTGGCCTCAGACATAGCCTCAGTAGATTTTGGTTCTCTAAGAAATAAAGGCTGGACATACACACAATATTTAAACTTAAAGGGACTTAAACAAAACACAGAGTTTGTATGTTGTATTAGTTACTCTGTGTACCTGTACCTCTTTATTATTTCAGGAACTCTTAATGGGAATCAGAGATGATTAAAGACTGCTGTCTGAGGAAGGCCAGAAAGACGAGAAGCATTTAGTTCACTTTGCATTTAGTGTATAATTCACAATCGAGGAGGAACGAATGAGCATTAGCATACTACTACTTAAAGTGATTACCTGGCACTTTTCATGCTTCAGTGCCGGCTGGAGGTAAAACTACTGTTCAGTGTAATTAAGGAGCCAGAGGGAAGCAAGGAATGGACACAAGTATGAATGTGTGTGTGGACACACACACATTCATACACACACACACACACACACACACAATTATATTGTGCAGGGTAAATGATAGAAGAGTGGGAAAGAAGTGAGACAAGCAGGGAACAAAGCAGCAGAATCTGTCAGAGATTCACCACATATGGTAGCAGAGCAGCTTCCTTCTGGGTCACCCACCAAAATAGAATAAACACAAAACAAATTTCTGCTGTGTAATTAATGGCCGGGCGAGAATATATTTAGAAAGCTCCTCTCGTCTTCTCTCATTGTATCCTCTTGTCTTTTCTCACTTTTGTTTCTAGCTATGCTAAGCAGCTCTATGGGCGGCAACCAATGTCAGTCCACCACTTTGGTCCAGACTGAAATATCTCAACAACAATTGGACAACAACAAAAACTGGAATTCTGACTTTTATGATCTTCTAGCGCCACCATGAGGTTGATATCTGTAGCTTTGAGTGAAATTTGTTAACAACTACTGGATGGTCATGAGACTTACCTGCAAAGCTAATGACATTCCCATCAGCCATCAGTTTAGGGCTAGCTAAGCAAATGGTAACATGCTAATACGCCCATGTAGAATATAAACATTTATAGTGGTCCCATACAAGGTAAACGCCAACGTTATCATTGTCATTGTGAGAATGTTACCGAACAGAGCTGCTAGCATGGCTGTAGAGATAGCTGCTCTATATGCTTCCCTCAGTGACAGCCATCTTCTATTACTCTTAGATCATCGAATCGTCTCACAGAGTGCTGCTGTTATCTAACTTTCTCTCACACATTGCTAAAGCACGTCTGCCCAGTGAACACACACCTACACTCATTGCAACTTTTCTGCTGCATCACCTCTTTCCTGTGTGCTCGTTTCTTAACACCCCACAGAGGAAAGAATTGGGAGTGGTGGTGTACAACTGCAGCTGCCTGGCTCTGGACCTCCACCGAGTCTTTTCGTTTTACTGGCAGCTTCATGAGAGGGACTACATCCCCTCCATCTGGTCAAAGAGAGTTACAGCCCTCTACGGGAGGCATGAAGCCCTGGAGCTGCAACTCAACGCGACCCAGGCCACTGCTTATGTGTCTGTGAGGAACACATTTATTATGTTGCAGTCTTCAGAGCATGTTAACACATAAATTGGTTCTATAGAAAATGCACAAACCACAGTCTGTGTCTGTAATAAATTCTTAGACTGGTTTATATTCCTCTTAAGGCTCCAATTTCCTGACTCTGGACTAGATGTCTTTAAAGTTTCATTACCAACTAATAACAGACACACACAGGGGGTGATTAATCATGTTAATATCATGCTGAGGAGCATCTTGGGCCTTGAATATATCAGTACCTCAGCCTAATTTGACAGTAATGAATCTTGTTACCCTCCAAGCGACAAGACGCTTATCAGTTGCATTTAGGACATTTATCATCCTATAGGAACTAATGGAGCCATGCTGTCACAAGCTGCCGGCAACTCTACCCTGCTCTATTGTCTCACTAGCAGTCATACATGGTTGGAGGAGTGTTTTTCTGTTGTTTTTCTTGTCCTTTAGTCTCTCAAAATGTTACACTGAATTTTGTCAGGCAATTTGGAAAATGTTATCAAATGATCTTGTCCTTATCAGTGTAAGGTGCCATATCTGTAAGAAGATATATTTATACCAGAAACCTTCTTAATTTAGTTAGTTTACATCTCCTGTTTCACGCTTCTCTCTGGAACTTGAGAAACCAGGGGTATCAGATTGTAGCCCACCTGGACACACCCCTCCATGGTTGGGGTGTGGTTGAGGGTGCGGGCTGTAGAATTGTGATAACAATCCATTTAGTTTATTAAAATTTCTGAATACAGGTGGTGTACATTTCTCCATGGATTGAGCATTTTGATACTTTCACAGTTTGTATGACTCCTTGACCTGCTTTATAATAAAGAAAAATCTCACTTTCCACAATATGAGACCTTTGAAATATACTTTTATCTGTTTTTTTATTGAACTGACACAAACTGAATACTAAAGGTTGTCTAAGTCCACCTTTCATTTCTCAGATTTTTGTGACGTTTCTCTAATTTCTGGAACAAACTTGTCTGAGTGATGTATCCTTTCCACAGACCTCTCCTGAACTCTTCTGCTCTAAAGATCGCACCAGAGATGTAGATGCAATCTATCAAGTCATCCAGAGTGCAAAGACATTTATCTTCATATCCGTGACGGACTACCTCCCACTGGTGAACAGGAGTTTCAGAGGAACACCAGTCACAAGGTACATCAAAACAAATATAGTTTCTTGTAACATACAAGTTCCATTTACGGTAGAAAGATTCAATGAAATCAAATATTTCAGTAAGCTGAGTTTGAGAAACACATTATATGTGTATTAATGCGACGGTTGCATTGATACAGGTACTGGTCGCCTATCGATGAGGTGATCAGAGAGGCGGTGGTGCTGAGAGGAATCAAAGTTCGCTTGCTGATAAGTTTCTGGAAGAAGACTCACCCCCTCACCTTTAACTTCGTCACCTCCCTCAAGTCGCTCTGCATGCAGCTGCTCAACTGTTCATTAGAGGTGGTATGTGAATTAACGTGATTCTTCAAGTATTTTATGAAAGCGAAAGTGAACGTCCGAGCTTTCTTGCAAATATTAAATTAAGAATTGGTGTGTTTATTTTGTTAAATCTATTTTTTGCAGAGGTTTTTTAGTCACAAGGAGCAAAAGGATGATATTCAACACGGACTCAACCACAACAAATACATGGTGACTGATAACGCTGTCTACATTGGTAAGAAAGTATTTATGGTCAATTTTTAATTGCATTTGCAAATTTTCAAGGTGTTTTGGAGCATCTTGATGAGGCTCATTGTCTTTCTTGTCAAGCCTTACATATGTTGATCCCTTCAATATGAAACTCCAGCCAGGAGACAGTTATCTGAGTTCAGCACAAAGACTGAAAATGGGGAAACATCTCGCTCTCTGGGCAGAATCTGCTTCATAAATGTACAAACACGAGAGGACAAAGGCGAGAGACTGGAGGGAATGTTCAGTTTGTCTCTAGTTTGACTCTAGTTTATGAGGTTATGGGAGACTACTTGCCATCGCCATGAGGTCTGCTCGACAAACCAGCAGAGACTCCAGGGAGTTGCTGTACCCGTCCAAGAAATAGTCCAGCATATAACTCTTCGTAAAAGCACAACTTGTCAAGGATATCTTTATTATCCCAGAAGTACAGCCAGCAGTAATCACAAAACTATCAGACGACAATAAACAAACAGTAAACAATAAAGACAAGGACACACATAAGTTATTTAAAAGGCCAGTGGGAACAGGAACTAATGTGTTTTTAGGCCCGCTCATCCTGCATCCCGTCAGATTGTATCTGTAGCTATATGGAAGCAACTTGAGCTCCGTGGTTAGGGTCACTGGGCCTTGTTCAAAGAACTCACCTTGTACAGGTGTAGAAGATCAAGGTTGTGGTTGTGCATACTTAATATGTTCAAAATTTAAAAAACGTTTTTTTTACCTAACATCAAAATCAGTTACCTTTAGTGGTATTGATTGCCTTTTTTAAAAAAAATGTGTACAAAGCAAGGTACAAAGCTAAGCTAACCCTTAAGCTTAACCCTTAACCCTTAACCTTTAACCTTTAACCCTTAACCCCTAAGCTAACCCTTACTAAGCTAAGCTAACCCTGCTGGCTCTAACTTTATATTTAACAGTCTTCAGTCCTCAGCAAGAAAGCAAATATGCATGTTATTTTCCAAATGTGGAACTTTACTTTAAAATGTTTGCTCACTCACTTTTCCCGCAGGTAACCATGACTGGGTTGGAAGTGACTTTGCCATTAATGCAGGAGTTGGGCTGGTGGTCAAGATGAAAAATAACCTTCAAGACAGACGAGCAACAATCCTGGACCATGTCAAGGCTGCTTTTGAAAGAGACTGGAGGTCACGTTACGCTAAGAGTCTGCAAGGAAACAAAGATCAACAGGGCAAATACAGAAACCTGCAACAAGCCACAATTCATATGGAGACCAAGGAGGACAGCGAGTGGAGCAATCCTTCATCTTTATGAGCACAGAATGTCTCTATATCCTAAAGCATCATGAGACTGAATACTCTCAGTTATACAACACATTTACACAGTATGGGAATGTGATTTACTCTATTAGACTTGACTATACCTTGATGTTATTTTAATAGCTTCAATTACAGTCACCAAAGACTGTTGAGGCAATAATTTGACTCACTGCACTTGCAATTTAATAGTATCTAACTACTTAATGAATTATTGACTGTTATATGAGCATGCTACGATGCATGAATATTGAAAGCAATATTCAAACTCAATATACTGGGACAAGCAATATGCTGATTATAAAATCAATATGCTCTATGTGAAACTTACGTCAATCCAGAAACACATTCCATCAAACTCACCACAACAAGTCACATTTAGGATTCAACGATGATGCACTATTTTTGTTTACAGTTTTAATATGTATTTTATAAACTTTCTAAGACTTTTGGATTTGCATAGAGTTTAGGATTTTAATGCTATATTGCCTGCAAATATGAATGAATTCAACGTCTTCACTGAAACGCACACAGAGCCTCAAGCTGGAGTTATACAGATGTGACAACAGCTGTTTACATCTCATTGAAAATGCCCATCTGTCCTTATAAAGTGTACCTTTTTTCCTAATTGTTGTTGTGTTTGTTTCAGTATCACTTCACTGGGAAGCATAGACTGGCCAACATTTACACAAATTGCAACAAAACAAGGTCAGGTTCTTCTCCACAGGCAGTAGTGAGGCTGTGTTTTTTGCCTTCTGCTTAATTTGTTTCCTGTTTTATAGAATCTAATTAGCATTGCTGCCAAACATTGTTCATATTTTCCTTTAATCAGAGCCACTAACAAGCTGTAAGTTAATTACCTACAGAGTTCCTCTTGTTAGTTTGGGAGAGTGAAAGAAGTTTAGATTTGAAACATGACGAGAATCACTTCATGTTGTTGGGTTTAAATAAAATCCTTCATATTATATATACACAGACAGGTATATCTAATGAATAATATAATCTTCTAAACTTGCACCCTGTCAAATATTGCATTATTGCAAAGCTAGTGTCACCTGCTGGTAAAACAGAGTAACTCCAGTATGGTTGACTCTGTTACATTAGAAATAGTCCAAAACATGAATTCAGTTTGTTTGCTGCTCCATCTATGCTCTGCAGTGAACTCAGGCAGCTTGTATGAGCCAAATTTAGCCACTGGAGGTGTGCAAGCAAACACTGGCCTACACTACACCACCCACACACAGAAGCATCATCCCATTTGAGGCGAAGTCTAGTTATCTAATCAACACATTTATAAGGAAAACCTGGATTAAATTTAATGTTATATAACAGTACAAACCACTGGTTCCTCTTTTAATCCAAACTAACTACACCCTACATCCGTACATCCACCAGCTGCTTCGAGTATACCTGTACAGTCTAATAGCTCTGCGCTGAATTCTGCTTTAACAGCGTATCATTTTTCAGTTTGACATACAGCACAAAACAAACTACATCCTGAATATGAACATATTAACATTCATAAAGTTTAAACTTTGTTGTATTATTTGACTCACTTCCGACTGCTTTATAATTATCATAATTTATGTGTTGACAGTATATCATTAGTATACTAAAGAACAAAGGCATTACAAGTTTGTTCAGTATTTCTGACACACCTGACAGACGTACAGGCGTATTTCCAGTCTCTAACACAAGGTGGTGCCATCGCACCATCACGGGCAGTTAGTACAGTTGGCAGCAAAAGTTTGGCAGGATGAGCTCAGAGGTTTTGTATTCAGAGGGAAGAACCTCATCACATTCATGGCTACCTGTCCTGGATACAATAAAATGTAGTTTATCGTTTGTTTAAAGGTGAACAGTCATTTGTGTCAAATCATATTAGGCTGCATCTTAAAGCACATTAAATGATTAATAACCAAAATATTACAACATTTTATCCTCGTTAATTCAAATAATCACACATAAACTTTCACAACTTTCCTGAAAGTGGTCGTGTGGCTGACGATGCAGTGGGTGTGTTAGCAGCAGGGTCGCTTTTGTTGTCGTCTGAAAGAGAGGCTGCTGCTGATGGGGAGGGCTGGGGGGTGCGCCGTTGTCATGGTAACGGATTAAAGAAAAAAGATATTTCAGATAGCCGTATTGGCACTCCTGCTGCAGCGTCTACAAACTATCACTCCTAAAGGGACGGATCATCACACTGTATGGAGTCTAGGCTAAGAGAGGCTTTTCTTAAGGAGACGACACTTTTGTCTAAAACTGTCAGTTTATTTCGTTATTTAATATTTTCTTTAAAAAAAAATCACTCCTTCATCAGTGCTAACTCTTCCTGTGTGACGAGCAGGGGAGCTGTGAGGAGGAGGAGGTGGTGAAGGAGGAGGAGGAGGAGGAGGAGGAGGAGGGGTTGAGGGGACTGACGGCAGATGCCTTTGCAGCAGAGGACCAAGGAGGATGTGAGTGCGTGAGAATGTGTGTGTGTGTGTGTGTGTAGCGTTGCGGGACAAAATGCGGATAGGAGTGTGTGTTTAACACCGTTCACGTTTAAACTGCCGTATCCTGTGGATGTAGCTGTTGTTAAGAGGAGTCTTGTGAGTGAAAACGCCGACCACCTAACCCGCAGTGCCAAGATGCAAACCCCAACTAGTTTATGTAAGATGGATGGGACGACTTGAATGCTGCACTTCTGCAGGACTGACTCATTTCTGAAGAAAATGTAGATCCCGGGTTGCTTACCAGTCTTCTCCTGATCTGAAACAGCTGGGATATTCTGTTGAGACTGATCACCCACCACCTCGGTAACGATGGAGAGTGGAGTTTTCCTGCCCTGTCTGGATCAGTTCATGCTGAGCCCACTTGTCACTTGGGTAAGTAATGCAGGAAGCTCTGATGTCCTGCCAGTCTCTGCGATCTCACACCTCTCATCCTGTGTTTTCTGTCTCATATAGGTGAAGACATTTGTGCCACACGACGGGGGCATGCACTTGGACTTTTCTGAATTACTGGATGGAGTTTTCCTAAATGACATAATGACACAAATGTAAGTCACTTCATGCCGGCTTTGTTCTCACAGCTTATATTTCATTTGTCACATTCCTAATCCAGCTTGTGAGCAGTGCCCAGATGGATGTTCAGATTAGTAGCCGGGCTTTTGAAGCTGCTAGCTGTCATAGACTTAAGTTATGATTAACTGTGAGGTTTAAAGGGAAAAGGCTTGGATGATATATCAGTGGTTGTGCATCATTCAGATACTAGAAATCATCCCAATAAAAGTCATCTTTTTAAGAATTAGGTATCTCATCCCTTGTAGCAGCTAGTGATACAGTATCAAGCGTCTGCCTACATTCTTATCCAGGCACCAACAGTACTGGCTTTGTCACTCTGCAGAAATAAATGGGATCTTTGTAGTCTGCAGCAGTCTTTAAATGCAACCTCCTTGTTGCTTACAGGTTAGGGTTTCTTAAAAGAAATGTTAGAATTAACATGAAAGTTATAAATACTCTGGCCTAACACTGAGGGACCTCACCTAGAAAAAAAAAGACTATGAATAAATGGACCAGATCTGCCAAGACATCATAGCTGCTGTCAAGACGCTACTTAAGAGATTATGATTTGGGTGCCTTATGTTCTGGGGGACTTACCTTCACCCTTAACAAACAGTATGCTCCTCTGGCAGTTTGCACTGTATCAAAGACTCCTAAGGACTAAAGACTCCTAGCAAGCTGAAATTTACTTTAGCCTCCCTGTCAGGACACTTCACGTTGGACTACGGACTGAAATTGAAGAGTTGCAAAGAACGGGTAAAAAACTGATGACCCAGTAAACTTGTGGATAATGCTGTCTAGTCACCCCAAGTCTACAGTATCCATTCATCCCACTTATCCCCCAGGGTCACAATAACCAGCTCTAAATGCAAAACAGGGGAGGGGAAGAGGCGGGATAATCTCCTGGATTGGGAGACCCTAGGATTAGGGCCTTGTTGATGGTGTTTAGTGGCACTGGGACACAGATGGGAGGGTGGAGGAGGCACAGAAACAGGACAAACAGCACAGAGATGGAAGCAGGAGGACTAAAAAATTGTGATGCACTGAGCAGCATCTCCTTCATCCATCATGTCTCTACATACTTTTTCCCAAGTGTAGAATAAATTTAAGACAACAGGTTTCCTTACCTGAGAAACATAATGAGGTCTGACCTATATTTCTGCAAATGGGCTCATGAATGATAGCATTTCAGCTATAATGTATGACAGTTCAACCCCAGACAGCAGTAGGTGAAACAGAACCAACAGCCCGAGCATCCAACTAAAGGGTTTCCTTTGGGTGGAAAGTCTAATGCCACCCAGTTTGGCTCAAAACAGCTCAGTTTCTTGGCTGAATAGGATGATGTCACACAGGCTAAAGTTAGAAATGAATAGAGACCTCATACATGTTTTCATGGCAATCCTTGAGCCAAGACTTGTACCAGCTCACAGCTTCCTCTCACACCACTCCACTGACAACCATGTGTTTGTTTGTGAACACCAGAAATGTCAAATAAAATGCCTCTATGTTGTGTCCCATCTTCAGAAATCCCTCAGCTACACCTCCGGGTGCAAACAAAGTGAGCAGGGATCCAAGTCAGAGGATCCAGAACTTGAACTTCCTCGTCCAGCAAATCAAGACGTATTATCTGGTGAGTTTTGTTTCTCAGACATACGATATGTTATATAATGTGTCCAAGCTACCGGCTGTTAAGCTTTCCATCCATCTCTCTACATCAGATTATGATATCAGAACATTTCGTTTGGATTTTTCAACTCTACTTTAATTTGTGTCTTCCATCACGCACACATTGGATCACACATGTGCAAACTAGATCGTTGGTAGCATTCGTGTCCCAGCAGATCAACTTGTTCTTCTTAAGATGCATGCCCTACATATCTGCCACGTACACATCTGTGTAATCAGCACAGCGGCAAGGTTAGAGCGCAGCAGAGAGCCACATTAAAGCTGCAGTCAGAGCTTTGGAGTGACACATGAAGTCACAAGACTGATGAGCACACACTGATGTTGATTCTTGGATTTTCTGTGTCAGAGTCATTAAGTACAATTCAAGCTAAGCTTTCTTCTGTTAAGAGTGCATCAAATGTAGTTTCACTGAGGGCAGGACAATCAACTTGTTCAGATTAGCACCACAAAGGAATGATGGGTTTATATATTTCTTTGTTTTTCACAATAGTATCCATTTTTATGTTGTATGTTCAGTTGAAGGACTTCATTTCCAAAATAAGACTGAAGCGTCTACAACAACACCAGCAACTCTGTTAGGGTATACTTTAGTACAGCATCACATTGGGCTACATGCTAATGTCAGCATGCTAACAGCATACAACATCAATGCATGCTGATGTTTAGTAAGTATAATGTTAATTGCGGTCACCATCTTAGCTTAACCTGTTAGCATGCTACATTTGTTAATTAGAACTAAATATAAAGTACAGCTGAAGCTGATGAAAATCCTATTAAATTATTTGTTCGTAAACCAAAATACTAGACAGAAGTTTTGACCCCATGATGGTGCTAGATGAAATGTTACCAAACTTAGTGCAATTTATCCCAAGGACACAATACATATTTGTATGAAATTCCATGGTAACACATCCAATAGTTGAGATATCTCAGTCAATATCTCTGTTGTGATGTGAACCTTGGAAATGTCAGGGGATCACCAAAGTCATTAAAATACAATCATCAGTTTCATGGCAATCCATCCATTAGTTGTCAAGACATTTTACTAGCAAAACAAAAAGTCAACTACACTATAACTATAGCAATCCATCTAATAGTTGAGATCTCAGTCTGGACCAAAGTGTCAGACCGACCATTAAGCCATCCTAGAGCCATGACACTCAGTCTTGCAACAGTCTTGCAACATCAAGTCTTTATATGTCCTCTCAAAACCCATTGGATTGACTTGAAAACGCTTCGGTACAGCGGTATAATAAAAATATGACTGGTGTGCTTTCTGCTGGTATCAAGCTAAACAAACTGATATTCTTAAGATACTGTTTTTTGAACCTACTACAAAACCTTGTATACGTTTTCATCTTCGGAAAAAGTTTCCTGATCAGAGAGAGGAGAAACTTGCTCTCACACTCCACAATCACACATATAGTAAAGGAGAGGATGATTGGGCATTCGTGAACTTTAGTTGAACTTCCCTTCAAGGGTCACGGTGGCAGTCACTGGAAAATGACTCCACTCAACTGTAGCTTTCCTTGCACATGGGAAGTAGTAATGGTTTCCTGAACTTTACAGGGACACTTATCCTCATTAGGAGCCATTAACAATCACTACTACACTGTACAAACACTGCATACACACACATGAACGCAAACCACTTGTAGGCTGTTGAAGGCTGTAACCAAACAGTTTGGGTGGATTGCACCACTGCACCACGGAAACTGGCTCCGTCATCTACCCATTCAGGGCGCCCCTCCATTTTGTTGGCTGTGTTTCTATACATGTGTTCAAGCAGCCGCTATGTGCTGTACATACATACGTCCTCGTCCATTCAAGCACTTTGGCTAGACCTCAAAAAGTGTTGTTTCAGTTTGGCCTAAAATGTGCTTATCTTCCCTTTTCTCAACCCATCTCGTCCCTCTCTGTTTCTCTTTCTTTTTTTTTTGCAGGATAATCTGAGACAATTAATCATGATTCCTTTGCCAAACGTGTTGCTGCTTGGCAGGACTCCTTACTGTGGTATGCTCTTTTAAAGGAAACTCTGTGTTCTCTGGTTCCTCGTCTCTCCTCTGTATTGGAGCTGCTAAATCAGTATACTGGAAGCTTGATTAGTTTGTACTGCACTGATTCCCCATAATTGACCTAAGATTAGGATATGCGTAATATAGACTTTGTGTCATTTGTTGGCATTTGCTACACTTGTCAAATTAAAAGATTCAAGAAAGAATGAATTGAGTTTAATGAACAATGATTGATCCCATTTATGATTTATTTGAAAAAATATGAAAACTACCACACCAATGAAACTAAACTGAAATACTAGTATTACTATAATAGTTACTTGCATGGCAACTTTCCAAAATAAGTGATGACATTGACAGTCAGCTTGCATTTTTCAAAAACATCTTCCCAGCACTGAAAACAGTCGTAGTATTTCCTGTCAGACGGACTGCTTTAGCTGTTTTGGATAACAGTTTTAATTCAATTGCACTCTATCAGTTGGATAACTGACTTGTGATGTTGAGGCATCGGCAAGTGGTGACCCAAATTCACCAGCTCGTCCTTGTTTCATCTTATCCTCATGCCAGCACTGTCCTCACTGCTTCAATCTGATCAGTTTTATTTTAGATAATGAACTTGTTTTTTTCTCCCCACAGAGCAAAGTCTGGAGGAAATAAAGAAAATTTTGCTGCTGCTGTTAGGATGTGCAGTCCAGGTAAACGGTTACAGTGTGATGATCTGTGTGTGGAAAACCGGAAACAGACTGTATGAGGTGTGTGAATTCAATCTGTTTATGTTTTTATGTTTAGTGTGAGAAGAAAGAAGAGTACATCGAGAGGATCCAGACTCTTGACTTTGACACGAAAGCTGCCATAGCTGCACATATTCAGGAGGTATCTCACTTTATATGACTTGAGCTTTGAAATGCCACGACATGGTACAGAAAATTAATTTGTGTAGGGACATAAAAAATACTGTATTAACAGCAGATTTCACAGCCACTATGTCTGCCCTGCTACACTGACTGTCTTTTCCCATGTTTACCAGTTGACCCACAATCAGGAGAACGTACTCGACCTGCAGTGGTTGGAGTCCAGCGAGGTACACCCTGATGAGCTGGAGACTGCGGCAAAGAACATGGCCATGCACCTCCGGCATCTGCTGGACCAGAGGGACACCAATCTAGAGGTCCATAACCATTTATTCTGTTTGTTTGAGAGATACACTGCACGGTTTTTGTGAATTTAACTGATCTTAACTCATTTATGAATCCAAAGAGGTTGTGTTTTGAGTACAAAGTGTGCATAATAAGACATGAAACTTCTCATTTCAAGTTTTTGCAATTAACTCTGAGTACACAGATTTTAAGAGGTAAATTAGGTGTGGAGTTATATGCTAAAGGTGATCTGTAACCTTTTTTTGCAGACTATAGCAGAGCTAATGCAGGAAAAGGAGGGTGTGGTTAGCTTGCTCAATAGCCCCTCCAGCCCGCAGTCCGCAAGCTACTCTCCCAGCATTCAGCAGCAGCAGGCGGGGACTCAGCAACACCTGGCAGTGGAGCTGGCTGACTCTAAGGCCAAGATTAGACGACTTAGACAAGAGCTGTGAGTACCAAGTGGACACAGAAAAATAAACATTTAGTTTATTTTAAAGAAATTCCAAAATACAATTCAGAAGAAAGTGTATGGAAGGGAATAGTATAAAAGCCTCCATATAATATAGGCAATCAAATTGAAAAATTCCACTCTCTGAAAAGCATCTTACATGTCAGTGCATAGAAAACAGAGACAATACATGAGTATTAAAAATACACACTCAGTGGTAAGTTGTCTGCTAGTATAGTATTAGTAGAGTTTCTCTTCAGGCTTGCAGTTGGTTAAAAGTTAGCCTTTCCTTTGGGGAACTGCCAACAGAATGAATGGGAGGCAGAGAGAGAGAGAGAGTGAGCGAGAGAGAGAGAGATACTAGAGATGCCCTGGGGATTTTGGCCCACATTAATGCCTGCTTGGCAGGTTCTATGGCTGTGCACTACCACTGACCCACATTGCCTCTGAATTTCAGAGCACACAGGCACACACATTAACACTGATCCAATCAAGACCTCAGCTCTCCATCCCATCTTCTCTTCTGTATTGTCCTTTGTCGTTGGGGTGCTCAGATTCACGTACTGCTGCCTCTGAGCAAACACAATATCACTTAAAGCATCAAGTATGGCTTTACTTTGAACTTTTGAATGGCCCTGACCTTAGACAGTTCTATCACAGGCATACGTATACATCTGAACCTGCAGTAGCTCAATAACATGGGGAAAAAATAGCATAGCAAGCTTTATGTTGTAATCCAGCATTTGAAAATAACTGATTAAATGTGATCCTTGCACTAGTGACAAAAAGGAGGAATGTATGTGTGTGTGTGTGTGTGTGTGTGTGTGTGTGTGTGTGTGTGTGTGTGTTCAGTCATTCATTTGGTCATTTGCAGTATTTAAATATCTATAAAAGCATTGTAAAAACAGACAGTCTTACACGCTAACCAATGCGCCTGCATGTCTCTGTGCACTGCACATCTGACCAACACCAGAGAGGAGAAGAGCGAGCAGATGCTGGACTGCAGACATGAGCTGGAGAACATGGAGGCAGAGCTGAAGAGGATCCAGCAGGAGGTTTGAAGAATAGAGGGATAGCTTGCAGCTCGATCCGACGGTGACACACAATAACCTCCTGATCGCAATGCAGATTATACAGATTACTGCACACCATACTTTGCTGCAGAGCAGTGCTTAATGACAACACGTTTAAACCTCTGAACTCAGAGATACGACTGAAGCTTATATGAATTTGTCTGAACAGGAGTTCTAATTCTTGTCTTCTCTTGTTTGCTTTAGTTAGAGTGTTTTCCAGCAACCACAACACTGACATGTTATCACCTTAAGGTTGATATGTTGAAAATAGCAAACAGTTGCCTATTTATACATCAGTCAAACACGGCGCATTCACTCTCTATTTAGCGCCAATTTAGTCTTCACCAACTCCTGAGGGAAATATCTGGCTCTTTAGCTGCACCAGCTAGGTGCTAACTTTGTCTGTATATACCAGGTAGCTTACAGTGGGTTTATTATAACTGCCTGCTAAAAACCTAAAAATGAGGTTGGTGGCAGCTGAGAGAGAGAGAACCAAAACAATTAGCAGGATGTAACATCAAAACAATGAGCTGAATGGCACTAAAATCTAAAAAGTTTGGTGATGATTCTCTCTGTTTTCATCACAATGTGTGAAACCTTTCACAATACATTTGATCTATTGTTACTATAATGGCAGTAATTAATGCAGCTTTAAAGACAAATAAAGTGTTATTAATCACTTTAAGACTTCCAACTTGGTCGAAGAAAGTTTCCTTCACTTAAGACTAATTAAGGAAGAATGGTGCAGGGCTAACTTTGCTCTAAATCATGCCTCTGTCTGGACCTCCACCAGAACACCCAGCTTCTGGTAGACGCCCGCGCAGCCCGCACCTACCGTGACGAGCTGGACGCCCTGAGAGAGAGAGCCATAAAGGCGGACAAGCTGGAGAGTGAGGTGGGACGCTACAGGGAGCAACTGCATAAGATGGAGTTCTACAAGGCAAAAGTAGAGGTTGGTGCAGTCTTCTAAGTGTTTTACCACTGCATTTTGAGACATGAATTTTGATTAGATGTGATTTATTGGATGAGCAAATCTGAGGAGGAGGTGTTTTTGTGTGTGTGTGTGTGTTCTAGGAGCTAAAGGAGGATAACAGGGTGCTACAGGAGACCAAAGAGGTGTTGGAGGATCAGTTGGAAGGCTGGAGGGCTCGCTCAGATAAAATCCACCAGCTGGAGAAGCACAGTCTGCTGCTGAAGGCCCGCGTCCACGACATGGAACAGGTCAGACATCTGCACACAAGGAGAAAGTCTGAATCTGTTCTCATACCTCTGCTGATACTTTGTGTCTCCACTTTAGGAGAGGGAGTCTGATCGGAGGCGAATTGAGGAGCTTCAGGATGAGAACCTGACTCTGTGTTTGGCTCAGAGGAGGAGCATGGAGGAGTCCCAACACCTGGGCTGGGAGTTAGAGCAGCTCTCCATGACCACTGAGAACTCTCAGGGTAAGAGCTGGTGATGGAGTACAATGAAGTAATTGTAATTAATTAATTGTAATTAATGGATGGGATTGGTTGAGAAGGTAGGATAAGTAAGGAAGTGCCATCGTGTGTTTTTTTTTAAAGGCCAGCAGACTCTGAGCGAGGAGGTGAGTGAGAGGACTTGCAGTCGGATGCTGAAGCTGGAGAAGGAGAACCAAAGGCTCTTAAGGACCATAGAAGAGCTCAGAGTTCTCTCTTTGAACAACAGCACACATCCTAAACATAACTATCACCTGGAGTGTGATCACGTCTGCCAGATGGTGTGTAGCACTTACAACTGTCCCTCATCAACAGATGAATCCATAGGGTTACAAACCTCTTGCTCAAACGTAGGAAGCCACACTAATGTATTCCCACTCAGAGCAGTAACACAGCAAATGCTGAATGGAGATTCAAACTGCCATCTTCGTGCAGAAGAGCTGGAGGGAGTCCAGAGTGAGATCCTACTCACGGACAATCCGGACCTTCATATTCAGGAGAAAGGACAGCTAGAGGACGAAAACAGGGGAGATCATTTCAAAGAACTGATGTCTGATCTGGAGGTCTTAGAAAACAATCACAACAGGCTCCATTGTTTTGTGGGATCACGTGATAGCTCCCCTAGCTCAAAAAGCAGCAGTCCATGCCACGACAGCATCTTCACAGGTCTGCCAACACGGTCCTCCTACGCCAGCAAGCACACACAACGGCTGGAGGCCAAGTGCAGAGCCCTGGACACAGTTAACCAACACCTACAGACTTCCCTCGATAACACTGGTAGGTTCTGTAGATAAAATGATCATTAAAGATTTCAGTGATGCAGTCATACAGTTACTAATTAAATTATTTCTTCTGTCCCACTCCATCGCTTTAGACCGGAAAGTTCAGCGCCTGCAGGCGGAGGTTCAGGAACTGGAGGCAGAGAACCAGAGTCTGCAGGCCACTTTAGAGGAACTTCGGATCTCTGCACGACGCCTGGAGCAACTGGAAACAGAGAAGCAAGGCTTGGAGCAAGAAACCACAGTGCTGGAGAGGGAAAAGAGGCAGCTAGAGAAAGAGAATCGCAGACTCCGCCAGCAGGTAGGAAGGCTTGTTTTCTAAGGGGCAAAGTATCAGTTAAGTAGGATAATGTGACTTGTATTACCTTTAAAATAAAAAAATAAAATGGCTGCTCTTCTACTTTCTGTCTCAGGCTGAAATCCAGGAAGCCAACTTGGACAGCAGCAATGTCTGCATGGCCAGCCTGGAAAGGGAGATGCGTTTTCTTGTGAAGGAGGTGGAGGGGTTAAGGGAGACTGCTGAGAGGGTCAAAGGCCTGGAGGGAGACAACAGAGAACTGACGAAGCAAGCTGCTATCGACCAGAGGACCCTGGCTACCCTCAGAGAGGTGAGGGGAGGAAGTCTGTACTGTCGAGTTCATGCTGACTGAATGAATAATCTGCCCAGACGTTTCACTGATAATGCTGCAGCAGTGTGCATGTGTTCTCGGATGGCTTTTACGTGGGCACACATACACGAGTTCAGAGATGCAAACCCTAATTACAGACATTTATTTTGAAAAAGTACGGATAAAAACAAGTAAAAAAAATGTAAAATTAATGTTTTGGGGTTCTTTGCATTAACTACTCAGTGACACTGATTTTATGTCCCAAAGTGAAGGCTCTCACATGTTCAATGGTCTGAATGGACCTCTCATGGAGGTCTGTGAACCACAGATGGATCTGTGAGCCACAGATTCAAACAGAAAGTCAATAAATGTCAATAAATGGCCCTTAAAACAAATTGTTAAATTGTTAGTGTTGTCCTGCACTACTGTCCATCTTTAGGAGCTAGTGAGCGAGAAGCTGAAGACCCAGCAGAGAGACAATGAACTGGAAAGACTGGCCCATGAGCTGGAAATGAAGGTCCTGAACCAGGAGAGCACACAGCAGGCTGAACCGGAGTCACCAGATAACAGGTGCTTACATACTGTCTGCAACTTTTGAAGGGAATAAGACAAGAAATGAGGAGTGTTGTGAACCCTTCTCGTCTCCGTGCAGCAGGTTCAAGATGCTGGAGTCAGAGTTAGAATCATCTCTGAAAAAATCTCTCCGGATTAAAGACGACAAGATGGCAGCTTTGGAGGCTCGTCTTCAGGAATCCTCCACCCTAAACCAGCAGCTGCGCCAGGAGCTCAAGACGGTAAGTCGTGAATTTCACCTTTGCAGGCCTGTTAGTTTGTTTATTTGAGACAAACTGCCCCCTTGACCCCTTTGACCTCACAGGTGAAGCTGAGCTATGAGGCCTTGCAACAGAGGCAGGAGGAAGAACGGACAGCGTCATGTTCCACCCCTCCCAGAGAGACGGGCAGGACAATGAGCGAATGGCTGCGTGAAAGCCAGGAGGCCACCAAAGAACTGCTGAAGCTCAAGGACCGTCTCATTGAAGTGGAGAGGAATGTTAGTAGTTTGCCTTTAACAGTGACTAATTTTTAAAATTGTACTGTTGGTTCATAAATACACTAATACTTGTTTTTGATGTTTGATTCATGCCAATAATATACTGAGGGTATGAAGTTAACACTACCTCCTGGTTTTCATTTTCTTCTTCCTGCCAACATATTGACCGTCCTCGCCTCTCCAGAATGCGACACTGGAGGCAGAGCGCCAGGCTATGCAGGCCCAGCTCAAGCAGCTGGAGAGTCAGTCTGACAGCCAGCAGGCTCAGATCCTCGCCCTGCAGAGGCAAGCTGCCTCACTGCAGGAGAACAACACAGCCCTGCAGACACACAACGCTAACCTGCAGGTGCCATTAAAACACACACAATTTGCTGTGGTACACTGATAGTACCATAAGATTCTCTGTGAAGCCTAGTACATGTGCAGACAGCATGCACCGAAGGCATTTATGCTACATTAAACCTTAATCTGCTGGCTCCCTTCTTCTCCAGGTGGAGAAATCCACTCTAAACTCACAGAGCGCCTCCCTCATGGCCCAGAACGCTCAGCTGCAGCAGCAGCAGTCGGGGACAGAGAGTGAGCGGGACAGCGCCATACGGGATCGTGAAGAGCTGCGAGGTGTCCACGAGCAGCTTTTAAGAGACCACGAGCGGCTGGCGGCTCTGCATGAGCGGCAAGCCATGGAGTATGAGGCCCTCATGGGCAAGCATGGCTGTTTGAAAAATGCCCACCGCACACTGGAGCTGGAGCATCGGACACTGCAGGACAGGTGGGGGAAAGGAGAGGCAGCCACAGTCTAGCGACTATAGATGGATGGTTATACCATGTGGTATGAATCCTTGCATGTTTATGTGTATTTTGTGGTGCATTCAGGTACAACAGCCTGTTGCAGCAGAGGACCAAGCTAGAGGACCTGGAGAAAGCCCTGAAGGAGGAGCAGATGAGGATGGCTATGGAGAAAGAACAGCACAGGACCACTGCAGCTGAATGTTGCAGACTCCGTGACGAGAAGGACTGGTGAGGACACACACACACACACACACACACACACACACACACACACACACACACTACATTATTACTTGTACACATCCAGACGAATGCATGGACAAACGTCACCTTGCATCTTTTCTTTTTTTTAAGGCTGAACCAGACATACCGTCAGCTTCTTAACGACAACGAGTTGCTGACAGCGGATCACAAGCAGCTCAAGAGCCAGCTGAATGAGGCCAAGTTGGAGCACACATGGCTGGAAGCCGACTTCTCCAAGCTCAAGAAAGAGTTCCAGCAGCTGGACATCACATCCACAAAACTCACCAACCAGTGTGAGGTACTGACATGCACTACTACATTCCAGGCTACATAGGCTTAATAAAATGACTTTCTGTATAGCTTACACACGTGCACATATGCCTGCTTGCCTGTGTGCTGTTTAGTTGCTGAGCCAGTTGAAGGGCAACCTGGAGGAAGAGAATCGCCACCTGCTCAGCCAGATCGAGACCCTGATGCTGCAGAACCGAACCTTGCTGGAGCAGACAATGGAGAGCAAGGATCTGTTTCATGTTGAAGAGCGACAGTATATGTAAGCAAACGGAGCTAACACCATGTCAGAATAATGAGGCATTAAATAGAATCTAATGTATGGATTTACAGCATGTTCTGTTAATGAGCTAATGCATTAAGCAAACAGCATAAAATGTACCCTATTCATAGCACCAGTAAACACAAAGTAATCAACAGCAGGCCTGTAATTATTCCTGATGATCTATCCATCTATTTTCTCCCTCTGCCTGTCTCTGTTCAGTGACAAGCTTAATGATTTGAGGAGGCAGAAGGAGAAGTTGGAGGAAAAGATAATGGACCAGTACAAGTTTTATGAGCCATCGCCTCCTCGCAGGTAAGTAAGTCTATAATGGTGAGAACTATGATATTTTTCACTATTACTGTGGTGAAATGACTGTGACGAGTCAGGTTTGTGTTTTCACATTCAGGACTTTCTACAGTGGTCTCAAGTTATGTTATTTCAGATAACAGTGTATATCACTGTTATTTGATCAATAAAGATCAAGAAATATGCATAGTGTTGTTAGTAAGACAGTGAGCTCTGTAGTTCTCATGTTTTGATCCATGTGCTGACTGATGAGCAGTCTTTTAAACCCTCGTTAACTCATTGTTTTAGCTCTGTTTTTGGTCTCCACCAGCTTCCCAAGAGTATGAATCTTTTGTTACTGGACAGGTACAGCCCTGTGGGTGTATTACAAAAACCTGCTGTATGCTGCAGACAAAAACGAAAAACGCCACTATGAGGATTGAGAGACTCAAAACAATTATGTTTGGGGCAGAGGCTGACCATAAAACCAAAACAATGAGCTGCAAGACATTATACCACCCTTTTTTTCTTTTTTTTCAACAGACGTGGGAACTGGATCACCCTGAAACTGAAGAAGTTGATTAAATCCAGTAGTCGTGAGCATGGGCCTGACCGCCCACCGACGCCCACACACTCAGGCATTGCCGAGTCGCACCACTTCTGTCACGACAACTCCTTCATCAGCTCCAATGGCTCTGGAGGCTCAGCCTCCACCTCAGCAGGTGATGCCATCTCTCCCCAACGGAACAGCAGTGAGTATGACCTTCTTCAGTTCACCAGGCCGTCTCCCATTGACTTGGCGGTACCGGTATCATCAAAGTACCAAAGTGCCCCTCCTTCACAGCTTCAGTCATAGACCAGGAAGGAAGATCAGGGCTCAAAGATGTTTCAGGAGTGTTTTCGTGTAAGGTCCAGTCCACAGCCAGAAAACAGAGAGACACTTGTGAGACAAAAGCCACAACTGATTCATCTACACATGAAGCTGCGTTTGTTTTCTTCAAAAAACTGATAAAACTTGAAAAATACTCCTCCACCTCAGGAGACACAAAAACTCAAATAAATTGTTTTCAGATTAAAAGTGTTTCAACACTGTTGTCAAATGCACCTCTTATCCATCATACACAACCTTCACACAGTGTGGCCTAAACTCAGCCTCAGCTTAACTTAACTTTTTTCATAGTGATTCATAAAAGTTGGCACATCTTTAGTGAGGAAGATCCAACCAGTCTACATAATAAATAAATTTAAGTTTTTTTTTAAAGCGAGCATATGTGTGTGTCATATCCACAGGGTCATTTTTCCTAATGCATGATGTGTGTGTGTGTGAACTTTCTTCAGAAAGTCCTCAATATGTCCTCCCTTTGTCTTTCTTGTTTGTTAATGTATTTTTTCACTCCTTCCCTTCCTTCCTTCCCTTGTCTTTTCCTTCCCTTCCTGCCTCTCTCCTCCCTCACATCCCTCTCTCTGTTTGCATACATCCCTTTGTCTACCTCCCATGTTGCTGCACTTGCCGTTAAATAGCCACTCTGAAAATGTTTCCCCGTATGAGGAACAGGCTGAAGGACAGAGACAAAGTCAAGTCCCTCTTCCGTCGTTCCATGTGTAAGAAATATTATGGTCCGGCGTCTTTCCTCATCTTGACTGTAGCCTTTTATTTCACTGCTAACTTGATAATACCAAGTGAATCTCTGCTTTTTTTTCACCATCTACTACATGATATAACAACAAAGTAACCCTAGTTTGAGTAGGATTCATCAGCGTTAGCAAGGATGCTTACCAGCAGGTGTATAATCAGAAGGGATATGTTAGTAATGTGTCCATCACAACCTCATTTCACTGCACTAGCTTAAAATTAGGTACGACAGCTTACAGCTTTAAGCATCTGCACCAGTCATTTTCTAGCAGAGTGGCTATATTTTAAGACAATCTGGGGTATTTTTTTTAATAGAGGTCAAAGAAATGCTGCATTGCAGGAGGACACTGGTGCTGCATGAGCTCTCTGTCCTACCCAGAGCGGCCTGTGCTGTAGGCAAACATTTTAAAACTAAAATTCTAGGCTATTGTAAGGACTGCAGAGAAAGCAAACCATCCCTGCCTGTGTTTTCCACGCCATAGCACAAAATGACCTAATCTCCATAACCAATTCACTTGTCTGTACCCCTCCTTTCATCCACTCCCCATTTCTTCCACTCCGTGGTCTAAAAATGCAGCCCTGAGCAGCTTGGTGAACCCCTCTGCCCCGTTCAAGGAGGAGCGCTGGGCAGGCAGCTCAGAGTGCCTCGAAGGGTCAGAGGCCGATGTGGAGGACGGGAAGAACGCATTGACCTCATCCCTCACCAAATCCATCTTGTCCATCCTCCACCTCAATCATCTCACCACTCTACCATCTGGCCACATCCCCACCACCATCACTGACACCACCGACACTGTTCCAGATGTTTCTGAGCTTTGGGTGACAGGTAGAGGCATTCATGAGCCACTGTTTTTGTTTGATGTCAGCTTTGCTACTTAGACGCTAGACTTAAGCTTAGAGCAAACGCTTGTTTTAAGTGTAGAAGCCAGGCGTGTCAATCACTTATGACCATTCAGTAATTTCTCATTTCATGGTCCACAGACAAGGATTCAAATGACAGCACCGTGCCATCTGGATTTGAGGACAACGACGAGCTGCAAAGTCACGGTAAAGCCCTGTGGATACTCGAGTAGAGGATTTAGCGAGCATACAGATGTATTACCAGCTCAGGAATTAGAGTAAATCCATCAAATTGCAATCATGACCTTGTTTCATATTAATCTCTATACTGATCACAGAGGAACCATCTGTTATAGAAAGGCTCTGCTGCCCTCTGTTGGTCAATAAGAATATTATCTCTTTGCAGTGCTGAATTGTGTCCAGAGCCGGGCCCAAAGCGAGAGCAGTGGTGAGTTCAACCTGAGCATGGAAAATGAGCCATGGTCGAATGGCAGCAGTCCAGTCCAGCAGCCTCCATCACGCCGGTCCTCCTCCTCCTACCAGCCACCCAGTGATACCTCCACACCCCAACACACACTGAAGCAGCAGCAGCACAAGGAGAAAGCCTCTACCATGCCCATCACCAGCAGTCAGAATTCAGACATCCAGTTTATATCAAAGCAGAAAGATCCTGTGCTCGCTCCGGACTTCTGGCTCACAAGGGGTACAAAGAGCATCCGAAGGGGGTCTAGAGGGAAAGTGATACGGCGCTTGTCGGATTCAGGGGGCACAGTCAAAGCGAACCCAGGGCTCAATGGGATGAATTCAAAACCGAGCTCTAACAAAGCTGAGACTAGAGTTTCAGTTTGTTCACCCATCACTGTGCTGTATGTTCAGGGTAAGTCATCCTCAATGTCTGGCTGCCTCAACTGCTTCTCCACCCCTCTGGGGAAAGAGGGGCGACTGAAAGGACCCAAGTCGCCCAAAAGTCTCCCTCGAGCCAGCAGTGTCATTTCCACAGCAGAGGGGTCATCTCGACGCTCCAGTGTGAACAGTGACTGCAGGGTGGCGATCAAGGCAAACCTGCCTTCTGTCCAGGTTTCAGATGAGAAGGTGACTAAAGAGGAAGCAGCCAGCCAGCAGCAACCAGAACCGGACACCAATGACAGCGAGCCTGAGCCCATTCCTCCAATCAAACCACCCAGAGACCCAGCAGCTGTTGTTCCCACAGATCGTCCCAAATCCCCTGTGCAGGAGTCACTTTTTGGCTCCTCGTTCACTTTCAACTCTGTCTTCTCAAACACGATCTTCAGCGACTCTGTGGTCACAACCACGACTAGCCTGGACGCCCTGGGCAGCAACCAGACATTCATCTGTCTGAATCCATCCCTGGTGCAAAACTGTCCACATGAGAGCCAGGAGGAGGACGCACCACAAACACTGCTCAGCGTGGAGAAGGAGCCGAGTCAAAATGCAGAACCTGCAGCTGAGCTGGGGGACAAGCCGCTCGCAATTGCATGAAAGCAGCTGGTCACGTCATCACTGAGTACTGTGTCATTCGAAAGCAGCTACTGTAGCTGCATTTCATCGCATCAACTGAAGCACACAGTTTGAGTCACTGTGATTTAACGTTTGCATTTTATTCCACCTGAGTACACAGAGATCTTAGGTGTTTATTTTTCACACCGCTTTAGTAACATTAACAGCCTCTACAGCACATTAATCCACCTGAGAAACAGATCCAGCAATTCACAGCGTTGTTCTCTGTTAAATTCTGTTAAATATAACATCCTCTTTTGCCCATTAAAGCCCTTTCACCTTCACTTTACCACACACTGACAATCCTGTTCGATATATTTGTGTTTGCCAAAACTTTTGTTCATTCCTGCTGTTCCTATTTATGCCCTGTTACTTGGACAGACTTTTAAATTATTATAAATTGATTGCCGTGTCTGTTAGATTTAAATTTGAGCCTTGGGGGAGGTGAAATATTACGTTCACGTGAGAGAAACTGTGTAAATCTTGTAAACTAGGATGTGGTCCTGACTGCTATTTTCCCTTAAATAAAGAAGCCCCCTGTGTAAAACATTGATCTGCACAGTCATCCTTTTATAACGGTGGTGGAGGTTGTGCCCGCCCAGCGTCCCTGATTGGTCGGCGCCTCAGTCACGTGAATCAATTCGGAAGTGTACCATTTCCAGCCGAAAACATAAAACCGCTCGTAGGTGGCGTTGAGTTATTCAACCTGGACCGACGTTTGCTCAGGTATAGTGGAGTGGCTTCGTGCGCTGCGCCGCATAACTCGACAGTTATACCCGGGGTTTGGCACGATGCTGAACGCCGCCGCCGCGGAGAGGAACAAGGAGCCCATCCTGGCGGTGCTCCGGGAGAGCGTGAACACCGGGAGACCCCTGCAGGCTCTGGAGATCTCCTCCGGTACCGGGCAGCATGTCACACACTTCGCTCAGGCCCTGCGGAATGTAATCTGGCAGCCGTCAGAGTATGACCGCCAGTCTCTAGTCAGGTAAACACAGTGTGTGTGTGTGTGTGTGTGTGTGTGTGCGTGTGTGTGTGTGCGTGTGTGTGTGTGTGTGTGTGTGTGTGTGCGTGTCAGTATTACATCATTGGTGTGCCTTTATATGTTTATAAACAGTTTATAAACTCTGGTGACGTTCAGTTATTTATGGTAAGGCACTTGTCACTTTATTCACGTATTACGGTAGTTCATTTATTACTATGCGATGCAGGACAGGCATGCTGTGCTGGTTGAACGTGTGTTTTGTTGCAGGCTGCGTGCCTTAACAACAATCACCTTTGTTCCCATTCTCAGTATAGAAGCGTACAGAGCCCACTACCAGCTGCACAATGTGAAACCTGCCATCCACCTGGATGCTTCTCTGCCCCCTCAGTACTGGGGAGGGATCCAGCCAGAGAGCCTCGATCTGGTAGTCAACATCAACATGATCCACATTTCTCCGTTTGCTTGCACAGAGGTGGGGCTGCTGGTTTTTATAGATATTTATACATGCGCAGTGTTGTGTTTGGTGTTACCTAAGCCAGTTTAAGGAACTAAAACTGGATTATCAACTGGCAAAGGGAGAGGGCCGTGTATAGCACCTATAGACCCCTAGATAAAAGTTCTAAGACCTTTATTATTTTGGTTTATATCGTGTTTACATAGTGCACATGTCTGAACAAATCTGTAATTAATGAACTCACCACAAACTATATACTACTATACCAATAAGGGCCCCTATAATTGGTTAATTCAGCCCTGGTCGTGCCCAATCATAGCTGGATTTTAAAGGAGAAGCCCCCAAAGTTAGGAGCTATGCTTTATAACTTAAAACCACACGTGGTAACATGTCAAATCAATATCTAGGTTGCACTAGCAAACACTGTATGCAACTGACCAAGTAAGGCTGGAGCAGCAGAACCGAAATGCGCTTGAGTATATTGAACTGAGCAAGAATATTTTCATTATTTATAGATTCAAGTTTTTCTTTCTAAGTCTTTCTGACTGCGCTGTCTTCTTTCAGCGTGTACACAGTCTGGCTTCAGGTGATCTATTTCCATAAAGTGGAAATATTGCAGTGTATGCCCCCCCCCCAGTGTGTATACACAGTATGACCCTCTCGAGCCATAACTCCTTAAATAATAACTGTAGGTTGCCTCTGCGGTTTCTGCCTCAGTCAGAACAAAAAGGGGCTCCTGCCACTCAACCCCACAACATGTGATGTCATACTAGTGCCTAAAGACATGGCTGTTTTCTTCCAGGGTTTATTCAAAGGGGCTGGAATAGTGCTGAAGCCACAAGGTCTTCTTTTGACATACGGGGTGAGTAAAAAAAAACATTTCATGCTGCCATAAACACACACACCACATTCACGACAAGTAATTATCACATATGATCAACTGATGCTAAATAATTTCTTTGTCCTTACCCTCAGCCTTATGCAGTGAATGGTCAGATCACCCCTCAAAGTAATGTTGACTTTGACTACAGCCTACGGCAGAGGTAAAGTAATATAGGTTCAATGTTTTATATATCTTTTTTAATGCTTCATGGAAGTTAATTGAGGAGATATAACTTTACCTCAAAGATGTTAATTCCTCATCAGATCCGACGTACGGTTGCATCTTTTTGCTTTATGGAAGAGAAGTTAGCATTTTATGCATAATCCCGAAGGCTCATCTGTTTTTGTAATCCATACAATAAATAATTCAAAGGTGACTATGGGATATATAAATGCTATATTGTTTAATCTTACAGGAACCCAGAATGGGGACTCAGGGATATCTCCCTCCTCAGTTCTACCGCACAGAGAAATGGTTTATTCCTGGAGAAGATGGTGAGCAACCAGCTCATACAATCCAACTCACAATCTTCTTCTTCAACATGTGAGATGATGAGAATGTGAGCAATGCATTTATGGGGAGTACTGCTTTACTAAGCTTTGATTTTTAATGTTTTCTAGATCGACATGCCAGCAAACAACAAGTGTCTTCTGTTCAGGAAGGAGAGTTTGGTGTGAAGCATCCTGTTGTTCCGGAGCAGGACGGTCAAACGCCTTAAACTTGCACTTGAAGCTCAGATACATTGCCAAATTTTACAGAACTGCTGAATGAATCGTCCAACGCAACACTGACATTATATGACACTGTTTGAGAACTGAAATAATGTAATCTATTACACATTGTATTCTTCTGTATTGCACACTTGAGTAAAATTATTAAGGCGCACATGTATGTTCCCTGTGTGTTCTATGTTTGCCTTGACACAGCCACCTACTGTTTTATTTCTTCATTTGGGTTGCAGAGAGTGTCAGTAAAACTTAATTAGCAGAAGTGCTTTGCAGAGGGAGATATTTAAGAGGATGTACATTAGATCTGAAAATAACAAGACATATGAACAGAAGGAAACCTATTTAAAACACCTATAACTAATATAAAGAGTACAATACAAAATAAACAGAAAAACACAATAAATGTCTAAATCTTTCATATCATAAACTAGGATTTTTTGCAAGTTAATCCTCCTGTGCGGCTGCTATCCTGCTCCTATCTCATTTTTTAGAATATGAACATTCAGAAAACATCGAAAGACTAGATTAGACTAGATTTAAACTTTTTTTTAAAGAGGACTTAAGCACTGATATTAACTCTGGAATGTAGTACAACCTGTGTTGTAATGAATATGTATTGTACATACAAATGAACATACAGCATTTAACATGTTTTTGTCTGTTATTAAATATCAGCTTGTCTCGTTGCAGTTCTGATGCTCATCTTCAGTGCTAAAGGTAAAGGTGACCACAAACCTTCCGTGGGCTACCAAGTCTGAGTCCTGGGACTTTTAAGATGCCTCGCAGGTCTTTTTACCCAGAACCTCACGTAGCTTCTTGAGTCTGCGTTCAGTTATGGCTCTGACATAGCTGTCTGATTGGATGATGGCTATGCCATCCTGCACTACACCCATCACCAGCAGAGGGTTTTCCTCCATGGTGATGTTGGGGCAGGGACAGCTCCAGTCTATCTTGGCTATAGTCACCTCCAGGTGTTTGGTATTAAAGAAAGTCAAGCCCATCTTTTCATCTCTCAGGACCTCTTCCAAGCTAAAGCGGGCTAACCCAGAGTCCAGATCCTCCACCAGCTCTGTCAGCCGCCCCACAATAGCAAAGTCACTCCGGCATAAGCTGGGCACCATTTTCCCCTTCACCCGACAGGTCTTACAAGGTTTCCTTTTGGGCTGTGGGCAGTTTGCTTCACACTCCTTCTTGGTGCGGAAGCTGTTGGCGTTCCCGTGGCAGCCACCATAGGCAAAGGCTTGGCACTGTTTCATGAGTGAGTTCCAGGCCCAACGTGGCTCCCAAGCTTTGCAGGGGCCCTGGACAGCGGGCAGCGAGCAGATGCCCATCCCCTCTCTCTGACAGGAGGCCTTGCACTCCTCGTAAGTCTCAAATCGGTTGCGGCTGTCATCACATCCCCCGTTGCTGAAGGCCATGCAGGAACCCAGCTTGCTGTCATAATACCAGTCTACATGACGCTCACCACTGCACACTCTCAGGTCTACTTCAGCCAGGCAGTCTGCTGGTGAGAATGGCCGGCCCATGGGCATCTCAGGATCTTCAGAGAAATCATCATCAGCCCGGCGGATAACAGACAGCGGGTAGTCTGCATGAAGAACTCCCACAGAGTTACGTGCAATGCAGGTGTAGATACCTGTATCCCACACCTGTGCGTTATAAATGACCAGCTGACCGATGTTGGTGATAACCACGTTGCCATACATCTGGTCAGGCCTCATGACCAGGCGTTCACGCCTTTCACTCTGTTTCTCCCATGTTACATCGGGTCTGGGGACTCCAATGACGTCACAGTGGAAGCTGACTGTGCCTCCAACATAGATAGACTGGTGGTGAGGGTTGGAGTACAGTGTGGGGGGCAATGGATCCTCCTGCGAGGATGTCGGCGTGGGGTTAGCTGTGGTGTCCTGAGGCAGTGGACTGGTGTGAGGCCCGGCCAGGTAGAAACGGCAGGTGACCACAGTTAAACTCACCCCACGGATGCAGGCCTCCGCATCCATGTAGCAGCGGTTGAAGTAGGTGAGGCCATCTGAAGCACAGGTGAAGTTGGGCTCTTTCTCACACCGGTCCTGGCACTTGCAGATGGGCTGTCCATCCCAAATGTCACAGATTGCCCCCTGCTGGCTGCAGATGAAGCCCTCACAGGTAGCAGTGGAGGTGGGGGCATCATTTCCTTTTCCTCCACCCTGCCCATCTGGCTGGGCAGGGGTGCCATCAGAGAAACGTGCAGCCACACAGCTGTTGAGGCCACACACGTTGGTGCAGCACTTCTCAAAGTCTGCGCAGTCCTGCAAGGACACAAAACAGCATTTATGAAGGAACACATCACAAAATGAACAGATAAAAACACTAACGGGGATAACTTAAATAACACCACCTCATCGACGTTGCATTCCCTCTCGCAGGTGCTTTGCGCATCAACCCACAGATTGGAATTCAGCTTGTTGGGACAAAATCCTTCATGTTTAACTTTGGATCCTGCCACACTTGCGCACAAAGAAAGTTCGGGTAATTCGCAAACCAAGAGCATCAACAAATACGCAAGTATCCATCCAAACAGTGGTTTATTTAAGTTGGGTGCGTTATGCCAACTTTTATCCTTTATACTTATATCCTCCAAAAGTTGCAGAGGGAATTTAAACATCATTGCTCTTTTGCATGAGTCGCGCACCGAGTAAATCCATTCCTCCCTCAGGTCTTCAGATTCGAAATAAAGTGTAGTCGTCCGTGTTGTGCGTAGACATTGTGGAAATCAGTTTGCTGTGCGCAGAGAGGAGAATCGCAGCGAGCGAGCCAAAAGATCAGGACGAGTTCCCGCACACCGGTCATCTAATGATCAAAATACATCCAAGAAACGCGCTTAAAAACGCAGCTGGCTCATATGAAATCTTCGGATTGATCATCAAAACAACAACCTTTGAAACAATGGGCAAACTCTCATTCAGGTTGATTTCCCCGAACAGCGAAATAAGCGAACGAACCCCGCACAATGAAGAGAGAAAGACGCAACATCAGCCTTTCAGAGTGTGAATGGAGGTGGAAAGGGCAGCCCCCTCTGACCGCCCCCATAGTCGTCCAGTGTCTGAAAGTCTTATGAAGCAGCACCATGCGCTAAGCAACTGGACAAACATTGTAAAAACATCAAAGAAAACGTGGAGCCGTGGTGGCAAGCTGTCCCAACAACCGTGCGCACGGAGCTACACATTCCGGTGAGAAATCCAACGTTAAACGTGTCCAGACAGAATTTATAGAGGTGTCATTCATAAATAAGGCAATAAGCTGTTTTTTTGTTTTCTCTCGCACAGAGCTGTTGTAGTTGTTAGTTAGAATTTCATCCTCAGTTCTAATAATATATCTCCAGATGTTTTACGCAATGCGAACTTTAGTTTTGTCGCACAAATCGAGGAGGCAAACTGTTATAAAAATAAAAAATAAAAAGTCGCCTGGAGCTCAAAGCGGAAAGCGTGAAACCAAAACACGGGGCGTGTCGCATCACGTCTAGCAAAACATGTTGTTTACGTCCTTCTTGTCTAGACGTCGCTCAATTTACCACCGGTCCCTCATTCACACGGAGCTCAGAGATGCCACGGTCAGGTGGGAAGGCGTAAAGCGCCACATTTTCAATAGTGTGCGTCTCATCTTTGTCCCCGCTGAGGCTCCGAGGCGATGAGAAGCAGCACCCCTCATCTTTTCATTGGAAGTGACCCTGCAACCTTTGTGTGACTTTTGACCGCGCTGCATTCAAGCGCTGCGGCGATGTGCCGGTAATCCAAAACTAGCCAATACCGAGAGAGAAGCTAATCAATTCAGCAGACCACCCCCCTCCCGACCGGGGTTTATTGCTACTTGGGCACCGGCGGCCTCGGACTGGACAAAGGGTGCAAAAAAAAAAAAAAAAATATTCCCACAATTCCCACAGTGACCTTGATAAATGTTTCAATGACACATGATCGCAGCATTACGCACCAGTTGACGGGGGGCGAGGGGGGACACAAAGCGACCTTGTAAGTTTTACCCTTTATTTTGATGGGTGATTGTTTTCAATGGAGACAAATTAGAATGACTCCAGTAACCAAAACCTGTAGACACAGCTCTGATAGCAACAACCACTTCCAAACGTTTACACATAGTGCTTTAAATGTTCACCAAAGAGTTGTGTTAGCCTATTGTACTGCTCTCAATACACCACATTAAAAACAGGCGCCGGGGAAGAAACATGCACCAATCTTTTTTTTTTTTTTTTTTTTTATGCCCTGGATGACCTTATCACAGACATGTAGCCATGACACTGGGAATGTTGAAGTGGAAATACAGCACGTTAATCAGAGGTGGAAAGAAAGTATCAGAATAAAAGGATCTGTGTCGATTATACAATTATAAAAGAAATTATATCATTAATTAGCTCTGATTAAAAATTCATCTGACATTAGTGGCCACGTTGTTAGGAATACAATTTTTGCTGTGAATGACCGGTCTAAAAAAAATAAGAATAAACGTAAGCAGCAAAAGTACAAATAAATCAATACAAAGTTTACAGTAGCAGATCTGACTTTCCACCTCTGATTTTCACAGTCCCACATATTATAACCACATGGCCACAGAAAGAAGTAGCGGATGAATATTGTTTTACATTCATAAATACGTAGCATATACATACAATATGCAAATCAAATTAAATGAATCCTCTCACCAATGTCCACTGAGTTATACAAATTCCTGTTGAGAGACCAAGACACTTTCTGAAGGCGAGCCGACGCAACCAAGCAAACGATCTGTACAAGGTTTCCTCGTCAGCGCCGAGCAGACTTTGAATTGCACCGAGAGTTTAATAATAATTGATCATGCCGTTGGTGGGTTAAACCGGTTAAACTGAAGACAAACTGAGGTTATTAGATTTTAGAGGCCTGAGAAAGTCAACAGATGTTCAAAGCGATGACTGATGGAGATGGAGGGGGATTTCATTTGGGCTGGAATTTAGGGGCACTGCAGGAAGTCTTCAAAGCGGGACGACTCGGCTCGACTTTGCTGGAAAGTTTCACAGATGAAGTAGTGCTAGACTGAAGTCTAGCACTAGTCTATCTGAGGAAACTGGCCCCACTCTACTCAGAGCATTCAACTTAAGCCAGTCTTATTTAAAACTTCACTTATCTGAGTTTTAAATAAGTAGCTCAGCGCCCTTGAGGTTGCAGAGGGAATTTTTTCTATGACAGACGAAGGGCATGAGACACTACACAAATAAGTTGTACACCAAAGCAGGTCTCCCGAAAACATTCAAGACAAAACAAGCATAAGAAGCACCTCTCCAGGATCGATTACCAAACACAGACCAGAACAACTAGCACATATATATTTACACCTTCAAGTCCAAAGTTAAATACAACAATCATATTCCAAATAAAAGATAGCTAACGTCCCTCCACTCGTTTGTAGTGTTGACAGGAGAGTGATTATCCTTGATTCACATCTGTTGGTCCCAGGGAAATCTTGTTCTACTTGATCACAGTGAGCCTCTGTAGTAAACAGTTCGGGTAAACAGACATCCACAAGATGGCACCAGCAAGCGCAAAGAGAACAGAAACCAAACCACCCGTCCAAGACGGTTTCCCAAAGGTCAATGTAAGTTCACAGCCGAATCCGTTTCTGGTGAAGATTGCTGGTAGCTCTCCATGCTCTTCTGTGCCCCACGTGACCTCTTGGGGCAACAACACCTTTAATACTGGCCCTACGGAGGCACCCATTGGTCCACTCCTTCTCTATGAAATCTTACAGTTCCCCTTAGAGGACGCCGACGAGTTCTTTGGAGGACTCTGCGGAGGCCTGAAGGACTTTGAACGTTTGAGACTGTTGGCTTTGCTTCCGCCGCTGCTTCCGCCCGAAGCCGCGCTGTTGGCCACAGAGTAGGAGCGTCCGTGCATCATGACCGCGTTCATGCCGTTAGCCATGGAGAAAGACTTGAGGTGCGACTTGATGGCCACAGGGAGGGGCAGTTTGTCAATGAGGTGCACGGGCGTGCAGGAGACGATCGACCGGCAGCACAGGTCTTGGAGGCTGAAGACTGTGGAACAAGAAAAGGAAATGTGGATGTTATGACTGGAGGTCATGTTGTGTTAGAAATCAATACATACTATTTAGACGGCACTAAAAACTGACAGATTTTCACTGTGCACATTTCATATTCCTGTTTGCTCTATATATTTAGTTTCACGCTGTTATCAGTATGTTTGTGTTACTTGTTTTGTTTGTATTTTCTTCCCTTTTTTTTTTTAGTTCCTTCTCAAGCTCTCCAACAATGAAGCTGAAAGCACTTACATTTACACATCTGTCTAAAAGAATAATATATTTGAAAGATAAATTACTAGATTTTGACAAGGATGTAGCTCTGTCAAGTGACTCATGCTGCAATAACAACACACCTGAAAGACAAACAGCTACAGTAAAAAAATGGATTCTCAAGTGCCACTTCATAGAAACTGGCATTGTGAAATAGCTTGCAATAGTAAGTAAACAACAGATATACATATAGAGATTTCTAGTAACTTTCAGAAACAATTTCCAGTTACTCTCGATAAACAGACCATACACTGAATGTCTTTAATTGGAAGTACTATCTACCAAAGAAGTAACACCATTGTAGTATGGTATCATATTTCTGAGGTAGAAACAGAACTACATTCACGTCCACTGCATTTGGGTGGCAAATATCTCACAATGTGGACGAACAGAATTGAAATTTTCTGCCAAAATGTTATGTCATTTGTGTGAACGGACCCTTTTCCACCAAAACTAAAACAATCCTAATCTGACAGATTTGGTATGTTAAAAAAAAAAAAAAAAAAAGATAGATCAGCTCACCTCTGTTGGGCCTCCAGAATTTCTCCATCCCGTGCCTCATCAGCACAATGCGAGAAAGTTCTGTGAAGGATTCGATGACGTTGAAGTTGCACAGCGGACTGACCTCGAAGAAAGTCATGCTGTTCTTTTCTGCATAAGCCCTCGCCTGCTCTGTTGGCACCTGCCGCTTGAAAGCCAGGTGAAGCCGGTTGCCTACCAGGATCCTGGGTACACCAGGGGCATGCTGATGGAAACAAAAAATAATGATGCTATATGCTGTATCTCTTAAACAGGATTACCAGCTCTCATTCACAGTCGTGCTGATTAAAAGACAATGGCCTTCCTCAGGGATGGAAGGATTACAGACAGGACATAACCCTCTTCCCGTTCATTTCCTGTTTTTCTCTGTCAACCACAAACGGGATGAGTGAGATTACCTCGTCAATTTCCCGGATCCAGCGGTCAATGCCATCAAAAGACCAGCCGTTAGTGATGTCATACACGAGCAGGATGCCCTGTGGAATGAAGACCCAACATGTTGGCATTTGTACAGCGACACAAAATGAGGAGGAAACACCAAAAGTGCTCTACGAGTCTTCACCTGTGCTCCACGAGAGTAGGACCTGAAGATGGTGCAGAATCTGCCTTGTCCTGATGTGTCCCTGTTGAAGACACACACACACACACAAACACACAGTATGCTATGGGTTTGTTCACTACTGCAGCCACCATTTATTCCATATCGCCTAAAACACTTACCATAACTCCAATTTCACTCTTCTCCCATCCAGCAGAATTGTTGTGGTCTTATAATCGATCCCTGAGATCACACACAGAGTTATTTCGTGTTGGTTATTCTGGTGGTTTTTAAGTAATTTCTAAACAACCGAACAAACGCAGAGAAAACCACTCACCGCTGCTGTAGGCGTAAGGAGACTCCACTGATCCGTCTTGCAGACTGTCCAAGATTTCTCCCTTTCCAACATCGCTGTCTCCCACCAAAAGGAATTTCAGGAGATAATCGTAACTCTTGACAGGACTACTCTGGGTACCCATCATCCCACGCATTGGTTCCAGTTCACAGAGAGCTTTGTAAGCTCGCCAGACGTCCACTGTTCGGGGCAAGGGACAAACCAGACGGTCCCCAGCAGTGCTATCTTCAGGTAGAGGAGACCGCGGTAGACTAGCTGGTGCACCACCCACGATTCACATGAACCCTGTCCTCTGAAACAGCCAACACGTGTAATAAAAACGCGTTTTGAGCTTACCGTGTCAACCAAACCTTTAAATGTGCGCTACGGGCAGTGGAAGCTGACTCGAGACACCGTCCATGTAACGTCAACGTTCACGTTAATAATCAAAACAACCGTAACTAGCTGTTAGCTTGCCAGCTAGCCAGCTAGCACAAACGGTAACAACGCATTGTAGCGCAAACAGAGGATACACGGCAAGACCGAGGCTGGTTCGTCCCACTTAAAACGACAAAATACCAAAACAAACACGACCCCTTCACCTTGTTTAGAAAGAAAAATCCCGACGAGAGAGATTGAGCTTCCGAGCACAGCGTACAGCCAAGTTGACTGTGTTGGAACTTCCTAGTCTTGACGTCAGTAGCTGCGTAACATCCTGCTGCGTTTAAACAAAATAAAAGGCACACAAAATGTGTTTTTTTGTTTTTGTTTTTGTCTTTTTGAGTCTTGAAACTACTGTTCAGAATTACCACCATCTTTTAAATGTGATCTCAGGAAATTACACCAACACTATGTGTCAGGAAATCTGTATAGTAGGCCTACATATATTATTTTAATATTTTTTTTGGTAAGATAACTATGCTGTTAATCCCTTTTTGTTTTAGCTTCATTGTAATGTTGTGCCTGTTTTTATGTAATATGTAACAAGTTACATTTCTTTAACATATTGCTCTTGTAAAGCACTTTGTGACCCAACTCTGTGAAAAGTGCTGTATTAAATAAAGTCTTTTAGTATTTTACGTATTTAATAATAATGATGTAATTGATGTTCTGTCACCCTTATGATGCAATGAAATTTTTGGGTGAAATGCTCTGCTGCTTCCTCAACATAGAGTAAAAAAAAAACTAAACTGATTGATTTCATTAATACTGTATTTTCCACGTTGCACCATTGAATTGGAACAGAGAAGGAAATGTCACATTATGATATAGTTTACAAACCCACACTGGTATTTGTAACAGATAAAGAAAAAGTATAGCCTGTTAATCATGAGTATTACTCTCATTGGTTGTTCTTGATTGGCATTTGCAGCAGCTGTTGGATTTCTCCTGATTGCAGAATATAAAAGCCAGGTGAAACACCTCTGTTACACTGTTCAGGTGAGGGGGGGGAGCACCTGCTGGAGTCAAAATGGAACTGAAGCGTGCTGGGCTTTTGTTATTGTTGTGTTCTTCTGTTCAGTTTAGAAGTGGAGCTGGGTATGGCGTGTTTGTGCAAGATCCTGACTTAGAGTGGGAAAGAATGGAGACCGTGATTGGTGAAAAAACTCCACGAGCGCCTGCACCCAGATCTCAACCCTCAGTGTTACCTCCAACACCTGATGCAAAGAAGGTTCCTGAATATGAGATTATCTCAGCCTCCCAGGTTCAGAAAGAGCTTTTCAAGCCAGAAAAGGGTGCAAGACCCCTCCCTAACTCAGTCAAGGAAATGTTACTTGCCACCGCTGCCCCTACTACCACAGCTGGAACAACTAGACCAAAGATGATTGAAATCTTGTGCCATGTCGACAGACTATATGTGAGAATCAGAAGAGAGATCTTTAAGACTAGGGATGCATACAAAAGTCTGAAACTAGGCACCTGTCCTGTTAACCGTGGTACCAAAGTACACTACTACTTTCTGTACCTCCTGAAAAATGACTGTGGCTTCACAAAAGAGGTTGGTAAAGTTATGTTTTTTTTTGTTTGTTTGTTTGTTTGTTTGTTTGTTTGTTTTCAATATTTACACACTTCTGCTTCATTTTGAGAAACTACGACCATTTTAACCTCTATATTCCAGAGTAAAGCAGATCATCTGTCCATTCGTAATGCGCTCACATACACACCCCCTGGTCCAGTCTTAAGGGAGCAGCCATTTAACATTCCCCTGCAGTGTAAATATCCTAGGTAAGCCTTTTAGTGTCTAGTTTTGACCTGTAAGAGTTTTACTTCTGACTAATTATTACAGAGGTACCTGCATTTGCTGGGCTAGTCTAAATCTAAATTAAGGATTTTTTTCAACACTTGTTAGTACAAGGAAATCTATTGTCTTGTTAATGCAAGTTTTCACTGTATTACAGGTTTTTCAACTCCTTTAAAGTTGGCTTCTATCCTGTAACGCAGGGAGGCACAGTTCACAAAGCACTCCAACCAAAAAGTACTTTCACCCTTACGCCGCAAGATGGTATGTTCCCATGACGACTTCATAGGTGTTCAGGTTCAGTTCACAGGTGCTAGCATTATCATGCAAAGTAGCTGACAAGTACTTAAGATTTAAAATACTCATGACTGAAACTGGAGCAGGCCTTTAACACTGTCATAACTTAAATGTACAAAGATCTACAACTAAACTTAGCTAGAAGTTTACTGCTCACTCTAGACATTTACCTTGAATATAAGTGGGAAAATGCTAAATATCGGACAATATCTTGACGTACTTGTAACGAGTGGTAGAAAATGGATAAATTGTTTCACTTATCAGGCAAGTAATTTGTGAAGGAAGGAAACTGACAAAGCTACATTGGGGCTTGTGCTAACACATGCCTGTATTTGCATCCAATAGGAAAGTTTCATTCAAACGCAATGCATAGCTGGAGACAAACACTTTATTTCATACAAAATTATAATTACCATTTTAATGCCACCATAGCCAGGGCTGTTAAGCATTCGAAGATAAGCAGACAATGCAATAACAAGTAATCTCATACAATTGACATTTTTCAACAATCACAAATGCAATCTATGCAGCAGCCCTTAATTTGTAGGTATATAAAATTGTTCACTGACTAATGTCCCTTTCTCTGTCACAGCATCAGGGAATGAGATTACTGGGACCAAAACCTTTACCTTGGGCCAGCCAATGTACTTTGCAGCAAAGAAACCGGATGGCACAGCCACATCTGGAGATCAGAGGCTGTACATCAACAAGTGCTTCATGACTGCTTCCCAAGACTCTAACTCAAGTCCTAAATATACAGTCATTGACAACCAAGGGTAAGATTTAAATTTCTTTCAGAATAAAATGTACATGAGTTAGAAATGGGTGTGGGTTAGAAGTAACCCTGCATATTCTCTCATTGTAGCTGTATGGTTGACAGTAAGGTGAGTTACCAGTCAAAGTTCCTCAGTGGTTCCTCAAAGATGGTGCAGAAATTCAGTGTGGGTGCGCTGATTTTCAAGGACCAGGCTTCCACTTCGTCTTCAAAGGTACTGTCAAGCAAGTGGTACACAGATCTAAACTGTCAGATAAATGTATTAACACTGAAACCCAATGTTTTCAGCAACTCTACATGCACTGTGACATCTCTCTGGGGAAACTGACTCCAACTCAGAGTTTGAAGGCTTGCAATTACGATTCTACCAACAAAAAGTGAGTAGACTCAAGTAGGGCTCCACAGGTGCAGGAGCCTTCTTTTTGAAGGTCTTGCTGTGTGTGCTTGATGGCAAACACAAAATTAAGCTTTTGTCAACACACTCAGTAGTTTTGAGTTGCCACCTGTGGTTACTGCATTGACATAACATCCTGGTGTGGTCATGACCCAATAACCTTGTTCATAGGTGGAAGGAGCTCTATGGCGATGACTCAGTGTGCACCTGCTGTGACTCCACCTGCTCAGTTAAAACTAAAGGTAGGTTTTCCCTTGTGCTGCAAATTACAGAAAGTCTTGACATCTATGAAATGGTAGCATGAACCTCAAATAGGCGGCTTAACTTGAACACCAATCAGCAAAAGAATTTTGCAGTCATGTACAGGCAATATTAACAAGTTTTAAGAGTCTGCAGTCTTGCAGAGTTTTGAGGTGTAAAATGACTCTACTGACTGCTACTTTCACAATGACATTTACACCCCTTTCAACAGCTTCTAGGAATATAATCACCAGCCACTCTTGGAAGGTTGACTTGAGCAGCATGGATGGCTCTGTGGAGCTTGAACCTCAGATGAAATCCTTTGACGCTGACACCTTCAGTTTGGAGGACGCCGACATGGCCGAGCATGAAGACTTCCTAAGCTACTGGGAGAGTGATTACTGAATAAATTATCATGTAGGGAAATATCCAAATTTTAAATAAAATTCTTGTGCTTTTGGAGTAAGGTGTTTTTTTTTTTTTGTTTTTTTTTTTTGTACTCTTCTAGTAGTCGACATGACTCACTTAATAAAATTGTACCTCAGGTTTTCAAAAGTGAGTTTTCACAGGATACAGAAAATTACACTAATCAACATAGTCATGTATTAGCATCTGTGTGTTTCTAAGCATTTCCTGGAAATGCATCACTGCATTTCTGTAGATGCAGTTGTGTACCACAAGGGGATGGAAGAGATTCACAGTCTTGGCCTGAGTAAACTCAGCAGGGAGTTTAATAAGCTTCTGAGTTAAAGGGTTCCCAATAAGAACGTGGTTCAGCAGCTTTTTCTCAAGGCTCTTCTCCATGAAGACCAGCAAATCCTGTAACCTACAAGCCACATATTTGGGTTCCCACTCTGATGGGTCCTTGGTCAAAAGCAGATGCATTAGTGCAGTTTTAAAATGAAAATCCTTGAGTGCATTACTTCCTGATAGTGCAGTCTGTCTCTTGTGAAGGAAAAGTGCAATTTCAAGAGTTTGACTGTGGCATGAGTTTTCAGGCAGGCGTCTAGCAATGTGGTCTAAGAGTTGCTCTTCATAGCTGGTAAGGGAGAGACTCCAAAAAGTATCAAAGTTGTCTGGGAAGTAAGGAGTAACAAAGAAATGAGCATCAGTGTTTAATTTAACCACAGGATTCATACTGAAGCTAATCTTCTTCCCTGATCTGAATCGAATTAATAGAGCACCAGGAGCATAAATGTAGCAAATGTTCAGCTCAAACTCATACTTGTGCGAAATCTGTGCCCATGCTTGTTTGATAGTGCTCTGAAACCACCTGGTAACCTGTGATTGTGACAGGAATGGGGAGTTCTTCATGCAAAGAAGGCCATCACAAACATCAGTCATTTTTGTCTTCACTTTCTCAGTGTCACAATGCAACAGGCATACCATATCATCTGCATCAGGAGACTGACAAGGGCAGCTATTTTGGACTTTCTTATTTTCCACCAGTTTTATTTGACCACAGACTTGCATATCTGGCAGCAGGTCACTTGCCTGATTGTTCCACAGCAGACACTGAAAACTATACGGATCAGGTGGGGTAAAGGGGACGATGATATCATACATATCCACCATCTGAAAGTCCTCAATCACCATCCCGCCATTACTATCACAGACAGTCCTCATGGCAGCCAGTAGATCATTTGCAAACCCCTCCAAAAAATCTCTCCACTTCTTATCGGATGTGACTTGAATATATTTCAAATGAAATTGCTGCAGAGTGTCACTGTCCGGTAAAGGCACTTTGTCCGCGGTGCATGTCACTGGGGAGGCCCTAATATCTTCTTGTTCCATTTGGGAATGTCTCCCCAGGTATTTCCTCAACCAGCGGATCATGGAAATGATAGAGAACGCATTCCATATGTACCAAAGGTAATCCTTCTCCCAGTCAACTATGGCCTTCCCTGACGTTTCATTTTCTGATGTCTTGGTTTGAAGGTGCGACTGAGGTGATTCTTGTTCTTTGGAACTGGGCCCTTCCTTCTCCTCAGGATTTTCTTGTTGTCCTTGTGGACTTCTTGGGTCTCCCTTTTGCTTTTCAGGGGCCTTCTCGGGTTCACTTTTGGAGTTTTGTGGTGCACTTAACTCCAAATTTGTTATAACATGTTCTCCTTCTGGAAATTCTGAATGGTGTTTGGTGACAGTCACATCTTCTATGACTGTCACAAGTGGATCAGACTGATTTTGTTCCATGGGAAGGTTTTCTACATCATCCCCAAACCCTCCCTTGTCAGTATGGACTTGTGTCATTTCCTCACTGACAGGTGCCATATCGTGGTCCAGTTTCTCTCCTCTCAGCAGACTCTCTTCAGACTTTTGCACGCCTACTGTGGTGATATCATCCCATTCCTTAACCCCGGAGTCATCCCTCGGATATGTTAGGAGACTCAGAGCCACCACAAATACACGCAACAGAGTGTCTTGCATTTTCAATACTGTCTGTGAATAAGCGTAAAGAATAGTTACAAATAATTCCAGTGATTTCAAAAGGTGTATTAGTCTTCTTTGAAATATGTAAAGACAAAAGATTGAATAAAAATACATGCAATCGTATGTAAAAATGCTCAATGAGAAATCTTCCTGCTTGCAAATATTACAATGATGCAAGTACGAAAGAAGCTACTTCCTCAATGGTCTGGAAGCATCCTTTGGACTAATTTCTCTGATTACATTGTATATCAGATGCCATTTATTATTGCACGAAACAGTAAAAAAGAGGAAGAAAAATACGTACCAAAAGAAGTGATCAGTTATCTCAATAGTGCAACGTTTTGGTAATGTGTTAATAGGTATAAAGGAGGAAGTACAAGACTAACCTTGCACAGCAACAGGCTCAGTGATCTCTTCCTATTTTAGATGTAGCTGTAGGTTGTCTTCCGTGACTTATTTCCTGCACACCCTGCCCATGTGCTCTGCTGTGACACTTTCCTGTGCAATATAGAGAAGAAAACAGATAACACACTTCCTGTGAGTGTAACTGCATATTCCGAGTAGTTTGAAAAGAACAATTTACTCTGAGTCACTGAATGAATCATAAATAGTTTAAACAACATATTATTTCACATTATTAAGAACAAAACATTAGACCACATACTATTGTCAAAAACTATGTGCGGAAAATGGTTTGTGTCTATGAATAGTAGAGCCCCTGCCTTTCATCCTCTTGTGGGCTTCTAACTGGTTTGTCGAGCTCTGCCTCATTCAGTGGGTGCAGTTGAGTTCAAAGAGCTATGTGAAATAAAGTTTAAAAAAATCCCTTGGAGATTTAATAAATATAATTTTTGCATGCGATGAACTATTGTCCCTTGATTCATTTGGTTCTGATTAAACAAATGGAAACAGATTCACCTTCACCTCTGAGTCAACAACCAAATTCTACAGCCAAAGCCACAGATATTTGAATGGTTTGAGACCATTTTTGCATGTCTGGATTGTTATGGCTACAGCTGGACAATACTTGATCCCTGAGGTTCGGGTAACTTGAGTTTACTCTATGAAATACTACATTTCTTTTAGTAAGAAAAGATATGTGAAATGTGAAAGAACTGAATTGCTAATGTTTTTTTTAACACTGTAACATGTTTACCTTTGAGAAAGTCTGGGCTGAATGAGAATCTTTTGTTACATCACTAGTAAACACCAGTGAAGGGAGGGGCATGATGACAGATGATGTGGTTGGGTTTGAACAGCACCGCAGATACTTCGAGAAACACCTGTCAGTCGGTCAGAGCTACCATGTCTGATAACTATATAAAGAACTACAAGTTATTTACTATTGACATTGTCGTCATATGAATTTTCCCTTTCCTTTTGCTCATCCAATCTTCATAATATAGGTAAGTGTGTTTGTGTGATGTTACTTTCTGATCAATCCATGGATGCCTGACATTGTGTTAAAGTGTAAAGCTGGTGAAACTGGGATATTCCTGTATGAAAGCTGGCTTATAATAAGTCATACTGGACTTTAGTAATGTCACTCTTCAGAAAAAGCTTCTTTATAGATTAATGTATAGAATAAGCCATCAATGAGAACAACTTTAAGTGTCCTGGGTTATGAAAAATATCTAGACAAAGCATCTAGACAAAGATTTATCTGAAAGATTTTAATGACTTGAAAGATTGTAAGCACTCTTTATTAATGAGTTATTTAAATTTATTATCAATGACTTACTAACTTTTTTGTTGGCTTATTAGAAAGTGAGAAACCTTTGGCACTTTGTTAGCTACCATTTATAATATCAATCAGCATACTGTGGTGCCGTGTCTACCACTTCTTCACCGATTGAACACATATATATCTTTTCACAGATTTGATTCCATCTAAATTAAAAATCCACCACATCTCCCAAGATGGATAAGTTTCGTATGATGTTCCAGTTCCTCCAATCCAATCAGGAATCTTTTATGAATGGAATCTGTGGTATCATGGCATTGGCCAGTGCACAGATGTACTCTGCCTTTGAGTTCAGCTGCCCTTGTATGCCAGAATACAACTATACCTATGGGATCGGACTGCTCATCATTCCACCTATATGGTTCTTTCTGTTAGGTTTTGTATTGAATAATAATGTATCAGTGCTCGCAGAGGAGTGGAAAAGACCCACGGGGAAACGGAGGAAGGATCCAACAATCCTACGCTACATGTTTTGTTCGATCACACAGAGATCCTTGATAGCACCGGCAGTATGGGTGTCTGTCACTCTCATGGATGGGAAGAGCTTCCTCTGTGCTTTCAGCGTCAACTTGGATATTGACAGGTTTGGGAACTACAGTTTTGTGAACGAGATGTCAGAAGCGGAGAAGCTAAAACTGCTGGCAAGGATTCCATGCAAAGACCTATTTGAGAATCAGGAAATAAGAGTGGCAGCATCGCGATACATCAAGTGTATATCACAGGTATCACAGCAGATGTTTTTTTCTCCACTTAAACTGAGGGGTCATTAGTGGCCAACCACTGACAGAGTCAAACCTGAGACAAATGACAAGACTAGTTAAATAGCACATTTGAATAACAAACAAGAAATTCTGGCCAAAATATGAGGTCAAAGCTCAATGTAAGTGGCTGCTGCTATTAGCTCTAACCTAGCATGGTTATTTTAAGTTGGGGTCATCAGGGTTAGCTAGCTGACAGAAACAAGACTTCTTAATGAGGGCAAGCTGTCATCAGGGTCAGAGCTACCCTGGACCTTTTTTAAAGAATACATGTCGACACGTCACACTGAGCAAAGCGGAAACAAATATTAAAATTAATGATTCAGTGTCAGGGTCCTGGTGTTGTGCACACACTGTCATGGTCTACTGGGACACTGGAATAGAATGGCAACATTAATGTAATTAGCAACACTTGACAAATGAAAATGACACGACAAAGGGCTATTGAAGGCACTAGTCATGCCCTCAGTAGAAGTAGTACTGCTAAATATATAATAATAATGACTGTCTTTTTTGTATTTGGGGAGTCTTTAACTATAAAAGTAATGAAAAGATAATAAATGTTTTTATTTTTTATAGTCAGATCAAATACACTGTAAATGCTGTAAGTGTAGGCAAAAGTTGGGACACTTCCAAATGGCAGTTTTACCAACTTCATCACAGGATATGATGACTAAGCAGATTTGACTTTCCTTGTTTTATTCCTCAAAAAGTGCAGTTAACTTAAATCTCCCCACACGACTCTAGCTTTGCACTTTGAGCTCACTGAAGCTTTCCTGTTCGCTTATTAGAGGGATAGATAAGCCTCTAAATTTATTATTCATGGAACTGGGACCTATTTCAATCCATCCAAAAACACCCACACTGTTATTTAGGGCTTTGATCTGCCGAAGGGCAATTATACAGGCTTAAAAGTAATGTGTCTCTAAAAAGTCTATTGATATACAGATTCTGTTAATGAGCTATAAAACTGTCAGAAAGCTCTGGGGTATTTTTCAAACACATTTTGGACTTCCGCCTGAAATACAACACAAAACACAGTTACAAGTGTTGGTCAAGGAGTCAAAATGAACCAGATTCTCTTCTGAAAGTCAATTTTCATTTTTTTTTTTCATATCTTTAGCATAATTTTTGAATGATAAAAATGGTATTTAATAATGTTTCTATTTTACAGGCATGTGGATGGATGTTTTTGCTCATGATGACCTTCACGGCCTTCCTGATCCGAGCTATTCGACCATGCTTTACTCAAGCAGCCTTCCTCAAAACCAAGTACTGGTCTCATTACATTGACATTGAGCGCAAGATGTTCGACGACACTTGTAAGGAGCATGCCAAGAGTTTTGCCAAGGTTTGCATCCACCAGTACTTTGAGAACATCAGTGGAGAGATGCACAACTTCCACCGCTCCAGCAAGGATGAAAGTGACGACGAAGACGGAGAGAAGAAGAAAAGTGATGAAGAAAAGCTTCTGGGTATCAGGGCCCAGGACGATATGAATAAAGTTTTATGGAACTGGCACACCTGTAAGCCAGCTCTGGCTCTGAGAAAGGACCACATGGATGGTGAAAATAATGGCATGATGAATGGAGACGCCAATGGAGCAGCAAATGGATTTCTAAAGGGACACACCCATGACATGGAGAAAAAGGAATGGGCAGTGTATTACAGTAAGGTCTGAAGAGTTCAAAAGGACAAAGAAAAGCTTGAACTGGCTCCTTTATAACTTTCAGACTATTATATTGTTTCAGAGTTTCAGGAATGATTTTGTTTCTCACTTTATGTTTAGTAAATTTGGCAAGTTTGTTAGATCTAGTAGAATTTAATTGTTATTATTCTATGTAAACTGAACGAAGTGCAATACATAGTTTGACTGATGGTACGCAAGAATTGTACACACAAAATGGGGAAAAGATGAGATTGTTAAGATATTTCTGCTTCACATACAGTTTATCCAGAAGGGCTGAATGTAGCCCCAAACTTGTTCTTATACTTGTTACAACTATGTTTTATCTACAAGTCATGAATTGCTAAACGCTCACTCTGCCACTTCTCTCTGAGGGACAGAGCTTAGCAAATATCTGAAGTCTGTAAATTCTTGTTTGCAGAAATAGAGCTGCTGTAAATGTTTGATAGTAAAGTATTATTACAGCACTCTGGCGAGTTCTCATTGATAACAGCACTAATGAATGTTTGTGTTGCTCTCAACTGCAGGACCATCATAAATATCCCCAGGGCACAATACAGAAAGTGTTAACGTGGTTCATGAATATGTGGCTGTGCGCGCTCCTTGCTTCAAAGCAAGACTATGTGTTAACGTTGAAAGAGATAAAAAGACAGAAAAAGGAAGTAACACCATCTTCTGTAGAAACTGGAAAGTTGAAATGATTTTGCTTAAGTCAAGTCAAGTTTGGCTGATGTAGCCCTACTTGGTCTGGTATGACCACCTTATAGTGGCTAATATTAGCTAAGCTAAATATTGCTGTGTAGCTGACATTAAGAAGTCAGTTTTCTGACAGCCACTTACGGCTACAGAAAAAAGTTACGAAAAGTTTGTTAGTCTTTGTCAGAATCACGTAAAGAAATAACAACTTAGAACACGGCTACACCTCGCCACATCAGGTCTTCAACCTTGTCACAAACAGATAACCCTACAATGCTGCTGTATTCCGAATCACAATCAAACATATGATTCATGCAAAAAAAAGGGGTTGTGACAGCCAAAACAATTTACATGTCACTAAAAAAACAAGGTCAGCATTTGCATCTCGCTCGCTCCCTCATTTTCTTTCTCGGTTTCAGCAGTCACTCTCTGGTAAAACCCTGCTCATTCAAGCACTGGGGAGTTCCCTTCTATGTCTGAAAAGGCCTTTAACAGCAGGTCCATTATTTTAATATATATAACAAGAACATTTTCATATACTGTAGATCTTGAGGAAGAGGAAGAGGGAAGCCTTTTAACAAAACCACCATCCTTCATGCAACAACAATGGCAACACAACCCTGTGTAGCTGCAGTATTTTTGAATTCAGCCAACAATGCATGCAGTGTATTAAGAGCTGTATTTGTGCTCATGCATCTGTGCGGTCAATCCAGCTGTTCCTCAGTATTGAGCAGTAATGTCATTACTAGAGGAGGGGAGGCGGGCGGAGGGGAAGAGTGAATGAAAATGGCATGGGTCCCATTGAAGCCTCTCCCTCCCTCCCCCGTGGGGATTGGTGGAGCAGCACTCCCCTTGACCGTCTCACATCTCGTCCAGTAGCCCAGCAGCTGTTCTCTCCCTCAGCGAATTGGCAGCCAGGACCGCTTGTGTGGGGGTGGACGTCTTTGTCCAGGGCTGTGATTTTACTCTCTGTGTCTCCCTCTTTTTCTCTTGATATCATTTGCCTTTATATCTCGTTTCATTTCTTCTGGTACGTCTGTCAACAGAGATACCCCCTCCTCCCCTCTTCCTCGCTCTACCTGCCTCATTGTTCCTCTGCATAAGAATGACATGATGTTTATATATAGATCAATCAAACCAAACTTCAGAGAGAACCTGCCGTAGCTCTAAAAATACAATCTGTGTATGAACGAGGGAAGGAAATGGTGGCTGAAGTTGCGTCGTTTCTTCGTTTGCTGACCTCTACTTCACACAAATGGCTTTGTTTTGCTTGTCAGGACATCAGCCATGCGCATGTTACTGACCAAGGCCTCCCTTGACTTTGCTGCAAATGTCTCTCTTGTCTCTCTCTCTCTCTCACACACATATACATGCACAGGGGTGTGCGCATACAGACACATACACATCAGCATGCTTGCAGGCGCCTCATTCGTCAGTGTCTGGCTCATTCTGCCTTCCTTCTGCCTACAGATTGGAGGACAGAGGTAGAGAGGGAGGGCTGACGGAGAGGAGAGTTGCGAGGCAAAACGGCTGGTCACATGAGCAGAGATCTGTTTACAAACCCAAGGCAGAGCAGAGCAGGAGCGAGGGGAGGAAGGGAAAGGCGAATAGCAGGCACTCTCTGAGCACCATTAAGGATTGAAAAAGGAAGAAGGGAAGCCTGCCATGACAAAGCCAGCTGGAGGTGGGAGAGACTAAAAAAAAAACAAAAAAAACGACACACGCAGACACACTCGTGCACACACACTGCCTTTGTCTCTGATTTTTTTTTTTTTTTCCTCAATTGAAGGAGCAGATGGTTAGGGGGAGAGTAGGATCCCCCCTCCCACCCACCCCCCGCACACGCACACACACTACTGACTGACACACAAACACACAACACTCACCAGCAAAATACCAAAACCAGCTAGAGGAACTGTTGTTGACTGCATGGAGCTGTCCTCACTTTGTTTGGGCTTTAGAGGGAAGCACATCTTTGCCTTCTGTACTGAGGAGGGATACCCACTGCAAGATCAGAGGACTGGAGGAGGACACAACAGAGGAGAGGAGAGGGGGATGAGACTTCTCATCCTCCTCTGTTAAAAAAGCAGCTTTGGGAGGAAGACAAAGCACGGACTAATGCCAGATAATTACCTTCATTGGACGAGGACTGTCACTTTGAAGAGTGGCTGTCATTGAATTTGGTGAAGGGGACTCTACTGCAGACGCAAAGTGAAGTCAAAGAGGGCCTTTTCTGTTGGAAATGTAAGTATTTCCTGTTCCCGAGCAGCCTGTGTTTATAACATTTGTGCCTAAGTGCGATTCAGCTTTTCACAATAACAACTCCTGATAAACACATGGCATGACGGATCTGAAAAACAATCATGTCTTCTCAACAAGATTTCTTTGTCTCTTCTTCTCTCTCCTGTGATGACATCATCCTCACTGGGATCCAGGAGCACATGAGGTCTTCGGTCCAGGTCCAAACCTCAGTCCCAAATCACCCAATCTTTACACGGAGCGGTTAATCCAGATTTGGGAATGCTGGGCAGCAAAGACTGCTGAGCCAACAAAACCGCACCTCCTGAGGATTTGTGGAATCTGAGCAAATCTGAAAATCTTGATGGTTGTTTTGAGAAAAGCCAACACAACACAACGAGAGAGCGAGCCAGGTCTGGGGGCCTGAAATCCAGGGTCCAAACAGATCCAGTGTCCGGGGGTTCCGGCCCACGAGCTTGGCTCATCTCCAGCCTTATCCTGACAGGGCCTGAATATACTGCTGCTGCCCTGGGAGTCAAATTTCATGCAACCATTCCAATGGTGTAACGGTAAGTGAGTGGATTTTTTTGTTCAGTCTGCCAATACACAAGAGGTGGTAGCACGTGTATTTGTAACTCATACGCCCAAGAACTTAGTCTCTGGCTGCCAGTTTAAGGGATCCATGTAGTGTTGAGAGGGTTGAAGCCTCGTTTAAAATATGTCACATTCAAGGTCATGTTTGTTTGACAACTATGACAACAGAACCTGAAGATTTTCTGTTCTCTAACCTAACCCTATATTCTTGTTTTGTTACTGTTGACTGATTCTGCAGTGCATACGTGTCTGGTTCATAATTGCATCTCATTATGCCTACCCTAGGTCTTCCCTACACTAACCCCCCCTTGTAAATCCCCCCCAACCCCCAGCCATGTTAAATTATCCAACCCATACCCCCCACAGTGTGCAAGCTGTACCCATTCATTCACTCTAAAGAGAGACACATGGACATTTAGTGCCTGGCAAAGAACATCCCTGCTGCAAATTAATAGGAACACATGTGGTCTGTGGAAGTGGGGCTTCCTCTGCTATTGTTTTACCAAATGGCCCTTTAGTCCCCTGAGTTCATCCTAGTTAATACACCCCATCCCCTGCCACCTGCAACACACACACACACACACACACATTTCTGTCTTACAAATGCATGCAGACAGACACCCCTACCCCCCTTATCCAGTGCTGTCTCTCTCACACACACAAACACACACACGCACACACACACACTCCACCAGTCACCTCTATAGAGTCTGAGGAACAGATGGTGGTGTGGCGGAAGTGCTGTCTGTCCTCCATGTTTGTCTTGTTCACAGCCAATTAACGTGCAGTCCTGAGCACCTCAGTTGCCACCACAGTGCCAGTCACCATCTCCCTGGACACACCTGCAACCAAACAAACACCAACGATTACGTTTACGCACACTTTCGTCTCGGTTGGCAGCCAGAGACTCACAGCCCGGTGGCACCGAAAGCGCGTAATGGTGCCGCAGATTTGTGTAGTTAATGATCAACAATCTTCTACCTCTCTGCCACGATTCTTCCACAATGCTTCTTCTCTTCACTCTACATTTTAAATGGGGGTTTATACTGTTTGCAAATAATCAGCATGGCTGACTTTTTTATTCACAATGGGAAGGATTTTCACTGAGCTCCATAGCTTGCTTGAAATTCATAACAGGGCAATTGTCTGTACAAATTGCACCATATAAAGTTTATCCTAACAATCTAGACTTGCTCTGTCTGCACTAACAAATGAATACTGTAGATCTTCGGGGAGTTTTGGTGGTTATAGCGGGAAAGTAAACAATGAAGTTGCAAAACTGGATATTGTTTTTTTCAGTAGCTCTCTCTAATTTCAGTTTAAAACACTGAGGCTCACACAGAATAACAGTTACTGCCCACTTTTAACCATATGAGATTAATTATAGAAGGAGATTAAATTAAGATCAAACTTAGTCCAATTCTTCACTTTAACCCTACAAGGTAAATGCGTGCTGAGTCTATATTCTGTATCTGCAAACTCTTCTCGGCAGGATGCCTGTGTGGTTTGGGTTCTCAGCGTTCTGAACACTACTGCAGCATGACGTCTGACATCTATCACCTCCCGCTCAATGTGTATGTCATTGTGCTGGGCATCGGCCTCTTCGTCTTCATGCTCAGCCTCATCTTCTGCTGCTACCTTTTCAGGTAGGTAAAGGAAGTTTAGGGGAAGAGTGTTGGGGGTGGGTGACTAAAAATGTGGGGAAAAAAACAAACAAACCAAAAACAAAACAAAACAAAACTTAAAAACAGGAAGTACAAAAAGAAACATTACAGCAGGAGGGCAATCCAGTTAAAAATCTTTTGTCAGTTTGCATTGCAACACACTGTGTTGCAATAATGCAAAACTACCTTGGTAAGATCTTAATTCATGATAGCAGCAATTCTGGTGCAAACTGAGTGTTGCCGTGCAAAGTTGCTCTTATAATCTATATAAAAACATAACTCTTTGCCTGTGTGTGCATATATATATATATATATATAGGACCAGGAAAAGCTGTGGCCACTATATCTGCTGTCACTGTTAGCAGATTACAGATATGTGGGTATCTGTGTATCTGTTGGCAGAAAAAGAAACAAAAAAATATCTGCACATAAATCAATGATACGTTCGTGGTCATTATGTCTTTATTACATAGTTTGTCAATCAAGAATTACTGACAGGTTTATTTTTAAACTACAAAATGTCACATATGACTATCTTGGCCTAATGTTTGTATTAATAATGAAATAAATAATTACTTGTAATGTGAAAAAGGTTGCTAGTATTGATAAACCCAAAGAATTAGCACTGACTCCGCAGAGCGTTTTAGTGCCTTTCAGCTCTTTGTTTGCTTCTTCTGCCCACAGCTGGACTGTTTTCGTTCAGTCTCAAAGCTCTCATGAGCAACAGTTAAAGGAACTAAAAGCCACTAGACACTGCAGACTGTCTACAGACAGACAAAGCTAGCAAATAACTAGCTGACTAGCTAGGTAGACCAAAAAACAATAAGGAGAGTGAACATTAGACTAAACATTCATCAAGTGGATACAAGCTCGACTTCAAATGAACGCTAATGTTGCTCCGTGCTTGCTGGATGTGTCTATAAGCAGCTATTTGCTCCAGTTTGCCATATTAACTTCATAAGGTGATATTATGTCAATATTGTATTTACAGCTTGTTGCGCTGCCCCCATGTGGCCAAATAAATCAATAAGTGCACACTTACCACATTTAAAAGACCATTTAACCCTCTAGGGTCCTATCAATGGCCCTATCAACTGCTTTTGCTATTGTTCGCTTCACAGAGAATTCAAAAATTTTTTAATGTGTGTATTTTTTATTTTAAAAATACATATTATTGTCAGATTTTTCTCAAATATCAGTGATTATTGGCCTAAAAAAATGCAGCGTCTGTTGGGTCGCAAAATGATAAAAATGTCATCAATCAAGTGCTGTTTTTTTTTTTATGAATGGTTCCCAATGTCGTGATGGTGCTGTGACCGCTTAGCATAAATATGAATGTGACCCCTTGCCTGTTGCATGTATATTATGTATGTCTATATATGTCAATCAAAGTGTGATTTTCTCTTCTGAGATTGGTTCATTTGAATAAATCTGGTCCTAAAAAATGAACAGACATTTGGCAGAATTTATTTATTTTATTTTCTACCTTGTTACCATCTCCCCTAGAGGTGACCCCTTGGAAGGGTCCTGACCCCCAAGTTGGGAACCAATAATTTAACTAACATTTGTTACGATGGTCACTTCTAATATACAGATGTTGTTATCTCTCTGCCTCTCTCAGGTTGAAACAACAAGGAACGAGGGAGCAGTTCAGTTACAATGAGGTATGTCACTGCAGTAGATGTCACTGTGGGTGAACATGTAACACCAGTGTCTGAAGCAGGTTATAAATACTACTATAGCATTTCACACTGTTATCGTCAACTGTGAAACCTAACACCAGATGACCTTGACTCCATCCATGTGTCATTACCTATACTGATTCAAATCTGCTAACCCAGCAGGTAGCAGGGTGTGACAGTGTTTAGCTGTAGGTGTGGTGACAATTGGTGACAATGTTTTTAGCTCCGGGGAAGGTTGAACTCCAGCTGCAGCTGTCTGTATTATCTGTATTCATAATGATTTTTTTTTTTTTTAACCATGCAACAAACAAAAGAGTACGCACCACGCTAAGCCAGTCACATCAGGACATTGAACCCATCTGAAGTGTTTGTTTCACGCCATAGATTTTCTGCCAACATAATAGTGCTGACGCATCATTCACATGACCCAATCCTTCTCTCCTTTCTTTCCCTTTTTTTTTTTTTTTTCAACTGTAGGTAGTGCTGAAGGGAGCAAGCAAGAAACTGAGCCTCCTAGGAGTAAGTCACTCTTTCTGCAAAGCATCACTTGTGATAAACATATAAGTTTAAACCTGGCAGCTGCACACATTTCATGTCACCCACACTGCTTCCGTGCCAGCTCATGATCCATTACGAGCTGGGAGGGTTCGGGTTGGTTAACTCAATCAATTTCTCCTCTCAGATGTGATTAACATGCCACACACACACACACACACACACACACACACACACACACACACACACTCAGAGGAGATGTCCTGAAAATATCTTGTATCTCAAATGCAGCCATTTAAGAAACATGTCAGAGAGGCTGCTTGGCTCTCTTCTTGTAGCAGAATTTAGGACTCCAGGAATAACTGCACTCATTCAAAATGCATTATAAAAAGATCTCTGTCTCTTGTGAGTCCATAGTTTTGTTGTTTTTTTGCTTTTTTCCAGACTGCAGTGGTGGTTGGAAGTAATTTTGGTTTTCAATTCAATGCCCAGTCACTGTTATGGTACAATGGAAAGGTTGAAATAGCTGTGTTACCCGGAAACACAGTTAAGATAAAAGCATTCTTTTAAAGCACTGCCTTATATTTGTGTTGTGCGCTCAATCTGGGTCAAATTGAATTAATTTACTGCTCGAATTTACAAATGGCTGCTCTTGGCTGAGATACAAGCCCACTATTGGATAGAGATGAGATGGAGGCAGAAAACAAACAAACAAAAAAAAAAGCCGGACACACATAAACTAACCTTGCTGTTATGTCTGTTATTGCAGCAAACCTGTGCGGTGTGTCTGGAAGAGTTCAGGACCAGAGATGAACTGGGAGTGTGTCCATGCTCACATGCATTTCACAAGAAGTGAGTGTTATCATTAAACTGGATTTTATAATTAGATACATGTAAATACACAGTTCAGCATATTGGGGAATAGGACTTTTCTCCTTCTGGGTCGAAAATTAGATGAGGAAAAAAGAAAAACAGGTTCTCGTGTCTGTAAAATAAATAATCTACAGTCTGCTAATGATTAGCTAAGCGTAGCATAAACAGCTAGCCGTTTAGAACAGGTCGCTGGTTGCTTAGCAACCTCACGACGACTTCTAGACTCCAATGTTACTGCAAATAAATATAAATAATAATATATAACACAAATAAAACCACAGCTATGTTTTTTTTTTTTTACATACTAAACAAACGACATGTAATATGTTGACTTGTGAGCTTTAGAGGTGCTGTTAAGTCGATGGTCTTACCTTTAGACAAGGGCCAGGCTAGCCTAGTTATCATGCCATACAGTCAAGAGCTGTATCACTTTACTCATCTACCTGTTTATTTCCCTAAATGTCTTACTATTATTTACTATTCCTTTGCATCTTATTTTAAAGACACGTTTACCAAGAATTATGTTATAATAAAAAATATTATTAAATTTAGGTGCAAAACTGAGGTGAAAAATTACCAAATAAATGTAATAGCTGATAACATTTAAAACCAGAAAATATCGATTACAATAAACCTATTAATGCTTATTTTTTGGACTTGTCCAGATGTTGTTTCTGACTTGTGAATTACTGTACCATTTACTCCCGGCAAACTGGATTCTGTTAAGTTGCTGTTAAAGGTGTGTTATGCAGCTGACTGTTAATGTTGTTATCCTTTCAGGTGCCTGCTTAAGTGGCTGGAGATCCGCAGCGTGTGCCCCATGTGTAACAAACCTATCCTCCGGCTCCACACAGACGCTCCCCAGGGTGCTGAGGGTCCAATGGATCCGGAGGAAGTGTGAGGGAGATGAGAAAGAAGAAACCGGACTCCCCTTACAGAGAAAACACACACATTAAATACACTAGGGAAGATGGACAGCGGTCATCTTTAAGACATCTCACAGGAAATGTTGATAATGATCCCAAGTGGCCGCCCTGCTGCTGACCTTTAAGCAATATGCCTTGATGGGAATTGGATATTGACAGCACCAAAATGAATTGGTCAGATCAGTCAGGGAGAGGGTGGATGAATAGGACCTTTTCATAAAAATGTTCCTAGATCTACTTCCATAATGCACTGTTCACCAAAAACATGACAGGAAAAGGAGCCACATTAGAGAGCAGGATACCATTGCCACTGTCACTGGACGACTAATGCAGCACTGCCAGAGACCACAACACTTCAGGCATTGAGCAGGACATCAGAGTACAGGATCAGTATGGATACCTCTAATATCTCAGGGGTGTTACCAATACAGCCAGCACAAACCATGTCAGCCACCCTATAACCCCTGTGCCACACATGCATCTTCAATACTGCCAATGTAGGTGAAATGCTTCAGCAGTCAGAGGTAGCCACAACCTCCAGCTGAAACCAAGACCAGCGGGATTACAACCATGACGATTTAAGTAGACAATATTGTTACCGATTGTGTCCCAGGCCCTTTCCTTTTAAAAAGAGACTGATAGAAAACTAGTCTTGCCTGTATGTATTGTATGTAAACATGTCCCTATATATTGTTATTTTGTATTTGTTGCTTTTAAATAAAACGTCACGTAATGTATTGTAATGGTGTTGGTGTTTATTGAAGATTTAATAGAAAATATTTCCACAAATGTGTTTTAATAAATCTATTCAAAAATGCATGTTAATAAGTAATTGATTTTACTTTTCATGGCTCTCACACACACATTCTCATACAAAACTGACTAAAATGATGTTGATGAAATGTTAAATATCAGTTTGTTTTTAACATTTATAGATGATTACAACCCACTTTACAAAAGGTTTGTTGTGTTCTGCAACAAGTCCAAAGTCAGCAGCAATAAAAAAAAAAGCTAAATTACAAACTAAGAAGTTGATCTTTTTTATGTGGTGGAATCTGTATGAGCATCCAGAGCCACAAACTTGTTTCCCCAACAGTCCACACACACACACACAATGTGTGTATTATTGTGTGTATATGGTCATTAGTTGGCAGCCTCTGTGCCTTTAGTTTCCACGAACTCCATGGCCTTCTCTTTGACTGCCTGGATGCTCTGTGGGGTGCCGTGCTTCTTCTCGTACTCCAAGTAGCGCTTGAAGAAGAACTTGATCTTTTTCACTGAGACGCTCAGGTGGATCACGCGATCAAAGAGTGCCCTGAAGGAGACATGAAGTTGGAAAGCTCTTCATTATGATCATAAATCTGGTCTTTTACACTTAACCAGCTTATTAACGCCAGTTTTATCCTGTAAATCATGGAGTGATGATCAAACAATAGAGAAAGCAAAGCACAAAGCTCACCTGATATCCTTCTGTGATCCGTGTTTGACCATGAGGTCGATGAAGACGGACCAGAGGTCTGTGCGTTTCGGATAGCTCGTCAGGATTTTGTCAAACATGGCGCGACCTTTCTCTGCATCGCCATAGCGGAACTCCAGCTGAGCAAACTTGCCGATCACATCCACACCTGAGAGGAAGCATGACAATAGTAAAAGGTTAAAACCTGTGGAGATACATCGATTGCACAGTCGAACGGGTGAGAACTTTCAGTCAATAGTGGGCGCACAGTCCAAAAAGTGTCTTGTAATATTTCATCTTCAGTGTTCGGACAGGCCGTCTTACTTTCTTTGGAGGGCAGGCTCTTCAGCGCCCTCTGCAGGAGAGCACTGGCAGCGTCACTCTGACCCTGCTGGAGCAGGAATGTCCCGTAGCTCAGCCAAACCGCCTTATTCTGACGGAAACGCTTCACCATCGTCTTATACAGGCCCTCCGCCTCCTGGGCACACATGAGACAGAGCGGATAACACAGACAGAGAGACATGCACACATTAGGGGCTTACAGAACATAGTATTTTAGCATCAGTCACAACAAATGAGCAGGACGTGTACAGTTTAAACACTAAGCATATTGTACCTTGATCTTGTCGGACTTTGCGTAGATGTCAGCCAGCTGCTGGTAAACGGGCATGGGCTCGCAGAACTGCTGCGCCCGCTCAAACACTTTCTTTAGGCTCTCCTCGGTGCCATACATGTTCTCCAGGTTCAGCAGGGCCACCCACACATTCAGCTTCTCCTGCTCCTCCCTGGAACAACACAGGACACGTTTTACAAGAAATACGACCACCTGATGGTAAAAATGTGTCTACATCAAACAACACAATCAAATATGTGAACATAGTGAGCCTAATTCTATCAGTCACCTGAAGGAGATGGTTTTGAGGGCCCTTTCAGCCACAGCGCGGGCCTGCTCGATCTGGGTGGCCTGCAGATGGTGAGCCATGTACTGCAGCCAAAGCAAGGAGCTGTTGGGTGAACCAAGCAGCAAGCGCTCAAAGGCGGCTGCATCCTGGGGCCGCAGGCTCGGATCCATCAGCTGAGCTTCACGCTCTACCAGGGCCTTCTCTGCTGCCTTTTTCTCCTGCTCGAGCTCATGGCGAGTCTTCTTCTGGGGCTGGCAGACACGAGAGAAGGTAAGTGTTGAGTTCGATGGTAGAAAATGTTTAGATACAGAGAAGGAAACGGACGTAAAGTTGTACTTGGTGCATCCTCACCTTGCTGCTTCCGTCTTGGTCCTCTCCATCACTGGAGTCCCCCTCCTCCGCTGCGGACGCGGGCTTCAGGGAGCTCAGTCCTACGTCCCAAGAGAAACCTGCTGCCACCTGTAGTCTGGATGGACCCGCTGAGCTTTGCGTCACCTGCTGAGAGACACATGGTGAAATCTATTTTCGAGGTTCTGGATCATGATGCCTAATCTATGGAGATTTATGACTATGAAGAAATACTTACAGCATCAGATTTGGGCTTTTCTTCTTCTTCATCTTCTTCTTCTCTGAAGTATACCTCCACTCCGCTGTCACTGTCATCAGTCTTTGCTTTCTTTGTCTTCTTCTTTTTCTTTGGGACCTCTGCCTGTTCACGTAAACCACAAACATATAGCGTTACAGGGCTGCAACTTAGAGCTGCAGAGTGTGCAGAGACTTTTACACCGAGGCCAAGATCAATGCAGCATCTTTACTATTTAATGTAAAGCAGGAAGGGGAGGATGTCTGCTGTGAGAGTGAAAGGACACCGTGGCTGTTTGTTACCTGTTCGCTCTCAGACAGTTTGCGTTTCTTCCTCTGGATATCGTATGTCCTCTTCTCCTCTCCGATCAGACGCAGCGGCAGACTGAGAGATTCTGGAAGGATGTCGGGCTTCCCAGTGTCCGCTGGGAGCAGAGATAGGTTGACCAGCTCCTCCTCTTTGTCAATACTGAGGACAAGAATAGAAAGAGCTGCAGACTAAACACGACACGATGACACACAGTCAGCAGCATTACACCGCTAGATGCTTCCCGTTTGTCAAAATCGATTCCTGCGTTCTGGAATGGCGACTTTCTTTCTTTAAAAACCACAGAGTGGAAATCTGCTTTTTCTTACCTGATGATCTTGGTAGTGAGCAGGGTGTTGGGTGGGAGATGCTCAGAGAGGACCTTGTGGTTGCTGACAAAGTACTTGGTGGATGTCTGAAGTTCGGCTCTTCCTGTGATGTTCCACGACAACCTGGTAGACAAACATGTAAATACGGAGCGGGAGAGAGGAGATACGCTGTGATAATTGCTGAAACATCTGGCATTACAGTGTCATTACAAATATGGAGCATGTTGTTCCTTTTAAAAGTTCATATGTTTTCTATGGAGTAGAAATAAGAATGTCTGCCCGGTCTGCTGCCAAAGTAAATACTGGATGAATGTCTCAGTTACCTGATGAAGACTCCCTGCTCTCCCACAGACTTGACAAAGCCTCTGATGATCTGGCCTGCCTTCAGTTCGTTTATAGACAAAACTTCTGGGTCCTTCACCGGCTTGGCCTGCTGTGGATTCAGCCTGGGAGAGTAAAGTCACATGTTGGAATAAGATACTTGTCCTAGAAAGCTTTGAATTCGTCAGACAAACTTAGAAATCCAATGAAACTCGCTCATACCTCGATGGACGTAGAGACAACCGCCACTTGCCATTTTCACTCCCAAGAAGGAAACACCTGAGGCAAAAGAGGGGGCATAGAAACTTGAAATCTGCACTTCACAGAGAATACACTGGGTTTGAAGTCTGATAGTAGTACCAAAGATCAACGCACAACAACCGTGGGTTAAAAAGGCATTTCATCCAAAGGCCACTGCTGCGTCTACTGACCTGAGCAGCTGATTCTTGCTGTACCCGTTCAAAAGGTTTGGCTTGTAGGCATCAGCCAGGTCAGTGACAGCAACAATCCCCATGCTGCCAAAGGGAAGTTTGACCATTAGGCCAACTTGTGGCAGAATACTAGTCACCATCCCCAAAGTAACAGTGCCTTTCTCCAGCTTATGGACACCTGCAAACCCAAAAAGGAACAACACTGATGAGAAACGGGATGTGAAGCATGACGACAAGGAGCAAGAAACCAGGCTGAGCATCTCCTACCAGTGAGTGAGAGCACGAGGCGCTGAGGTTTGGTGTTCACCTCCACCACTTGGGCACGGACTGCTTGGCCCAGCTTGTAGAGTTTCTCCGGGTGGCTGGCATCCTGAAAAGGAATCACACTTAAACAGTCAAATCGGTTTGAAATTAAGGTTCACTTATGTTTTTCGCTCAACTCATAATAACTCTGATACTGCTTTACACTTACCTTTGGATCAGTGATCATAGCCAGCAGCTCAACTGTCCCAGTAACACAGAGACCACTGGTGACCTCCAAAGACTTCTTCTCTGGGTTAAACTGAAGAGAGAAGAGCGAACACACTGAAAATCCATACCGCAGTTTCAGTCCTTTAAAGTTGTTCTTGACTCGTCAAGCTGTGATCAAAAAGTGCATTTTGCAGAAATGGCCAGGAAGAAAAAACACAAACTACTGCAATCCGATTTCCTCAACTCACCTTTGATACAAAGCATGTGATTTCTTCTCCAACCTTATAGCTGTTCAGTTTGTCTTTTAGTGTAACTGGTTTTAAGTCTGTGCTCTTATCCAGTTTGCTGCAGAGGGACAACATGGATGGATAGAGAATGTGTTGGAAAGGGAATGACAACACATCCTTACATAAAATATGACACCGCCACAGATCAATATTACTGCAACTAGATCCATATTATTGTATTGTATTACAGATACATATTATTGTTACTAGAACTTTGACTCTTGTTTTATTCAAACAAAAAGGCAGCAAACAACAATGTCAGGATGACATTTACTAATTTGTGATTTAATATTCAGGTTAGCATGCAGTAGATAAGGATGTTGTACAATGAACTGTGGTATAGGGTTACCTGTGTATAAGCGTGAGCTCAGGAATGGTGTATGTATATTTGGGATGGGAGAAGGGCAAGAATCTGAAATGAGATTTGATTTTTTTATTGATTAATAAACAAAAAGTAGGAACTTACGATAAGAAATCCCTGTTCCGGCATAAAAAACGAGGGTATGTACCTGTGACTGGAGGCTTCTCGTCCTCCAATGACCCTGGCGGTGACCATACTGCCCACCTTAACCGAGGATGTGGGGAAATATCCCTGACACACTTCTGAGACCTCCACCACCTCAGACACATGAACGCTGCCCGTGCTTCCATCCTCGAGCGTGATCTGGATGGAGGTAGGCTTCACTGTCCGCACTTTGCCCTGCACGATATCGCCAAAGCAGTGACCCTTGGAGCTTGGCTGGTTCTCTGAGGCCGTGCGCAGTCGCTTGGAGGCAGTGCGCTGCCACGACACAAGAGGGAGCCCCTGCATCTCCTGACAGCTGGGTTCTATGACCTCAACGGCCAAATTCATGCCTGCTTTCAGCTTGTCCGACTCGAACAGGGAGACCTCGTTCAGGTGGCTGCTAGTTTGGATCACAGTCAGCTGGGCCGTATCATCCAGTGAGATGACGGCAAAGTCCTTGTCGATGTGCTGTATTATTGCTGTGTACTTCGAGCCTTCAGTTAACTGTGAAAACACAAGTGAAGACACAGAGTCAGTAACTACGCGACATGATGACCATCTGACTCTACATGAGCGTCCTAACATTTCACATATGCCATCTACATTTGTGTGAAAATGGGTGTAATATTAGACTGTTCCAGAAAAAGCATGACCAGTCCAACTTTCCACATTACACAAAAAGTACTACTAAGGATTACTCACAGATTTCTTCTTCCCCACCAGCTTGGAAAGGACGGACACGTGGATACAAGTTGACATTATGTCAATATGGAGGATGGCCGCAGTAACTTTCTGTCCTGGGGTCAATTTTGAACCTAGAAACATGGCAACAAAAACATTGCAAGGAAATTATATTGCTTATATCATCTCTGTAGGGGGTGAAGCACAAACAAAAACACTTTTGACCTTTTGAAGGGCGTGCACCGTGTTTACTTCATGAGGATTGCCATAACTTTAGCGCTTTAGGGCCATTCTACTGATTTTACACACAAAGGTCAGTTTACCAGCCTCGGTTAGTACAACTCAGGCTGTGATAACAGCTTTATAATGCCTTCCGTAGCTCTAAAGTCTGATTTCAGTCAAAGAAAGTCTCATGAAAGGTGCTATTTAGTTATGGGAAATACAGGGAAATGTAGTTTGATCCATACTAGAGACTAAAAGTCTGGTTATCTCAGCCTCCATTGCATCAATTGTGATAGTTTTCTTTTTCATCAGTCTCTTACAGGTCCCCAAGCTCCAGTAAGACACCAACCACCCTCCCCCTTTCAATAATACAGTACATAATTTACCACATTATTTTGGTTGATGTAATCATACAATAAAAAAAAATCCCATACCAGTCTGTTTCTATCATGCATGTCAAGACATTACCAGGAATGTATGGATTGCAAAGACTACTGTTATCACCACGAAGCACTGAGGAAATTTCTGTGAAATTTCGAGAGTTTCGAGTGGTTAGCTACGTACCCATGACGTGGTGCTTGGTGGCCTGTATGGTAGCCCCGAGCAAATCATCAGACTTAAAGATGGCACCGCTGTCCGTCACAGAATCTACAGCCAGCTTCAGCTTCTCGCCGACAGACAGAGCAGCCAGCTGCTGGCGGAGATCACTGTTATCTGAGAGCAAAGACAAAGATAGAGAGAGGAGGACAAAACTTCACGTGAATGAAGAAACTTTTTACTGAAAGTACTGACAATTTATCAATGTGAGTATTCTTCACAAGATAAATGTGCAGAGAGCCGAAGGGAAAGATGCGATCATACCTCTCATCGCTAACATTTCAGTCACCACTTTTCTCTCCTGCAGACCATTAATGAGCCTTGTCTGGGCGCCACCCTCTGGAGATGTGACCTCCGAAATCTTCAGCGTGACCAGGAAACGTCGCTTCTCCTCATCCAGGTTGGTCACTTTAGCGAACACCGTCTGGCCCAGCTGGAAGGCAGCTGTCGTGTCAGTGAGGAACTTGTCGGTCATGGCCTAAAGAAAAGCAGAGGGGGGATGTTTAGTAGGTAAACAACAGCTCAGACGGTAGAAGATGCAATACAAAGCCCTTTACTCACCGACTTGGGTGCGAGACCAACAAGGCCGTACGGGAACTCTACAAAGACGCCGTAGGCCATGATGTTCTTGATCCAGCCAATCAGCTGCATTCCAACTTTTATTTCAGAGAAATCCTTTGCGACCACTCCTTCCTCCAGTGACCACCTCACTGTCGGTTTCTTGGTGAGGCACTTAAACAGAGGAGCAGTTAAGGAAAACAGAAACTACTTCACGGCTGTTCATAATTAGGGAACGTGTGAATTTACGTCCTGAAAAAGACAGTATGGCAAAGGCTGTGTTTCCATTTTTCTCTTTATAGACAGGATACGACATTCTGTTTGGTCTTGTTGAAGCAGATGAGGTTGGAGACGTTGTCTCCCTCCTGCAGGCTCTCCCACAGCAGAGGGCAGTTGGACATGTGATCAGAAAGATGCATCGTTGGAAGTACGGCATGGAACTCATCGGGGAGGATGGCCACCTCTAGGCCGTTGGGTAACTTTTTCAGGACCCTGGCCTCCAGCCTCTACATCACACAAATACACATGTTGAGGACAAATTTTCATAAATTTGGATACAAGAAAAAATAAGTAAATAAAGAAATGGTCTAGATCTTACCTTCCCCACCTCACAGTCAAACTCTGGTTTGGGAGGGGCCTCTGCGACTCCCTCCACCGCAGCCTTAAATGACAGCACCATCTTCGACTTGTCGGGGTCACACTGAAGAACTTTAGCCTTTAACACCTGGACAACCGGGGAAAACAAACAGAGAAGTTAACAGATGACAAATAATTCACAGTCTTCGCAAGGCTTGTTCATAACTGTTCCCAAACATCTTAAACAAAAGTGCCAATAGACTTCTAATCCTCTGTCCTCACCTGCCCCACATAGAAGACTTCCTCGGGGGTCACGATGGGCTCTGAGCTGAGCTCCCTGAGGGGCACCAGTCCCTTGACGTTGTTGTAGAAACGAACGATGCAGCCAAAGTCTTTGATGCAGACGATGTATCCGTGGGACATGCGGCCTGGACGGGCGTCAGCGTAGCTCAGGAACAATGGCAGGGAGCTTTCAATCAGGGCCTTCTTTCTGGTCAGGTACAACTTCTTATTCTCTGCTTCTACTGTCAGCACCTGAAGGAAAATATTAAAGATGACTTGTAAATGTGCCTGACAGAAGAAACAGCAAGTTACAGATCTTATTCTTCTCAGAGAACTGGACTGACCCGACATTTAATCTTCATGCCCTCCGTGTACTTCTTCTCTGGGTTCTTCAGGAGGATATCAGACAGGTGGGTGCGAGGCACCAGGCCTTTAATGTGGTCAGACAAGTGAACCACCATGCCATGATTCAGCAGGACTGACACTGTCCCCTTTGGAGGAAAGGAAGACAATGTGAGACAGACAACAGTAACAGGGACAAAGCTGAATGAGACTTTGAGAGGAAAACAGCAAAAAATAATGTGTGAGGGTAGTTAAACTGTCTTTTGTTTTCAGACTCATTTACAGTAATTTGCATAACTGATGCGACTGCCTCTGAGCGTCCAATCTTAAATTGCTTACAACATCCCAAAGTAAGCAAAAGATAAGTTTACTGCCTAACAACCTGCTAGGGAGTGTGTCTATTTGTGATGTGACAGAAAATTAACTTCCAAAATGTAACTCCAATTAAAATAATTAAATCTAAGTGACGACACAGGGTCCCTGAGAGAATATTTTGGAAAATCGGCTTATTTGCTTTCTTGCCAAGGCAAGCTGCCAAGCAACCTCTCAGTGACGACAAGACTCCAGGAAGTCGATGAGCACAGCCAAGAAATAATCCACTGCATAACCCCCTGTAAACCCACAAACTGGCATTTTTAGACTTTATTTTTGGTTCAGATTAAACAAATGTGATATATAAAACGTTAATCAGTAAACTTTAGAGGTTGGAGGATTTTTTTGCTTTTAGACAGAGCCAGGTTAGCCATTCACTCTTGTTTATAGTGTTTGTGCTAAGCTAACCAGCTGCTCATCCAAAATTGGGATTTTAACAGAGAATGCAGCTTTTCCAATAACTGAAAAGAGACAGATTTGCCTGAATAAATGTGTGTTGTGCAGTGTCCACTGAGCACACAAGAACTAATATAAAATTAGTCAGACCTAAACTGATAGAAGAGGGCTCAAGTGGATGTCATACTGTAAGATTTAACCAGTTTGCTCTTTCAAAGTACAAATATGCTCTATAATCGATTCTTTCAAAACAAAATCAAAATCACGTGTGCGACAGGCTGCTTGGATAGTGATTCTTTTTTTCTTACCTCTACAATCTGGCCAGCCTGAAGATCATGGTATCTATAAAAAGGCTTCTCAATCATACTCCTGAAATCAAACAATCAAGAGAGTTGTTGGTACATCAAATTAGAATAGTGAGGTCCACGTGTATGATGGAAGAAGATGCAGAAATGATGTGCTACGTACTTGCGCAGACTAACAAAATGAATTTGTTCCATAGGGCTGAAGTCCAGGATCCTGCAGGTGTGCTCAGGCATGGCCATCACTCTGTTCTCATTAGATGGCTCTTTAGGCTCCTTCAGGTGGTTCCTCTGTCGAGAAGGATAATGGATTAGCCTAACACTGCCTCAGCAGAAGATTTACAGAGAACATTTATTCTTCTTAACAGTCAGAGTATGTTTAAATGTTTAAAGCAATGCCCAGACTCACATGTACAAAGGCCTTTGTTTTGTCTGGCAGTTCCAACATGGCTCCAGACATGTGGTGCATAGCAGTCATCTTGCAGTCCTTCACAACCTCTCCAATGCGATCACCTCCAGCAGGCAAGGGGTCAACTTTGGTCCCGGGCTGAAGGAGGTAGCTGCGCAGGCTCAGGGCTACCAGGCGAGTTGACGGCTCCACATACAGCACACATGCCCGAACCTGGGTGGATTGATGCAAAACAGGGTTTAGCCTGACAAGTTTATAATCTAATTATAAACACAGGGACCACAAATCATGGTGACATTTAACACTTTCATTTGTCTTTTGAAATTAGTTTAAATCAGCTGCATTTCAATACAAAATCTAAAAAAAAAAACAAAAAAAACAAAAAACAAAAAGACAGATCAGAGGGCTGAAAATAATCACAAAGTGATGCACGGTTAGCCAAACGGATCCATGTGCCAAGCTTACCTCGGCTCCCTCGGTGTAGCTGGATGCCTGATCTGGCTCCATGTGGAGAAAGTCCACCTGGCCACTGAAGGAGGACAGGAAGTCCAGGATCAGTCCATGTTTGGTCACCTGCAATACCAACATGTAGACTTTATTCAAATGAAATACATCTACCAGTGAAGTGACCAGTGAAAATTCCACATATATCTGGACAGAAGATGTAGTCATATTATTATAATCAAAAAAAGTATAAACAGCACAACCAAAATAAAAGTCGTCTCTACCTTTTTGATCGTAGCTTTGACCAGCAGACCAGGCAGAAGGTTAGTGAGGTTCCAGCCCTGCTCGGGTTCAGCATAGGCCTGTGCGATGGTCGAGGGGCTGACAGCAAGGCGGACCACACGTCCTTCATTCTTCACTTCTTCCACTTGAGAAGTCAAATACTGACCCACTTTCAGCTCTGAACACATGAGAACACACACGACGTGAGAGATGTACTGACACTTCTTTCTGATCCATCATCCATTTTTTGAATGTGTTGGATAAAAGCCAGAAACATCAGGTCAGAAAAACCCCACCTCTGCACCGGAAAGGATGGAAGTTACTGAGTTTATTTAGATTTTCTCACTAAAAAGACAGAGGATCCAAAATACTTTGCATACCTTCTGAGTTATTATGTTTGTCTTGTACTGATTTCTTGGGCAGGAAGGCTTTGGTTCCTTTGATGCCGATGTCAACTATGTAGCCATGATCCTCCACACTCTCCACACATCCACTCAAGATCTGGGTTGTCACAAAATAACAAAATAATTAAAGAATCTTCGAAGTAGAACGTTGTGAAAGTGTTTACACTATATATATTTCTGTTCATTAATGACTCACCATGCCAGCTTTCAGAGAGCTTGAGGTGAGAGCCTTGTTGACCTGCTTCGGATCGATTGACAGCTGGATGCTTAGAGAGCCACTTTTGGTTGTATCCAACTTGGCAACCACACACCTGAGCACCATGCCAGGGCAGAAGAGGTGCGGTAGAGAGAAGATCTCCTGCGAAGTAAAAATACAAGATCCATCAGTTAAATACCACAAAATATCCTGGAATATGAGTAAACTCTCACATGAAAACTTTAATGAATAACTCTTAGTCTAATGTTTGTTAATAGCGGATGTAAGACTGATCTCACAGACTGTATGACCTCCAATGGTCTGTTCAAAGCATCGCTCTGCACGCCTACCTCTGTATCAGCTGAATCCAGCTGCTCTGTGAGCAGCTTGGCATACGAGTCACAGATGTGCTTGATGCTCAGATAGCCTTGCATGCCGCAGGGGAGGCTGACAGTCACCTCAAAGTCTGTTACCTCCTTCACACTGCCCAGCATCAGCATACCCTCCTTCACATTCTGGGAAACGCAAAAAAACACACACTCCATATTAAGATACTGTGCTGAATACCCTTTTGATTCACAGCAGTGTTACAGTGAAAATTAGACAATGTTGGTGATTGATAAATGCATTACCTTGATATGTAGGATTTCCACACACTTGGCTGCTGCATTCAGCGTCAGACCGTCTTTCTCTTTGCCCGTCTTCGGTTTCTTGAGCTTCTTGCCATCATCTTTGACCGCCCCCTTTCTTTTCTTAGTTTCCACTTGTTCTTTTGACTGCAAAGGAACAGACAACTATTGTTAACTATGCAGGACATTTTACTGATACCTTCTGAAGTGAGTGTTCAAACTACAGAGAACATGATGACATGACATGATTCAATACTTGACAATCCCCGTTTTGGGGGATATTTCTACCTGGAACAAGTTGTCCACTTCTGTCCGCTGCACCACTATTTTACTCTCAGCGGGCTTCTTTGCCGTCCCCCCTCGAGGGAAGTCCTCTTCCACTGATGCCATGTTTGATGTTGTTTCTGATGTCTAAGAAAACCAAAGTCAAAGAACAGATCATTTCAAAACCTCTAACCTGCTAATCACACAAAGAGATGTTACAGTGACAAATGGATGATCTGGTATCACACCCAGTTTGTGCTCCTCAATCATCAGTCATGCGTTTGATGCCATTACACTGCAGTGTTACAGATGTTTAAGTCTCATGAGGGATGATAAAAGAAGCAAACAAGCTCAGCTTTCTAATCAGACGTTGTTTGGTTGATCACATGCACATCTGATTATTAGAACTGGTTGGAGAAATACAAACTAGTCCATTTAGATCAGATATAATGCTGCTGCACGAACACTACCCCCTTAAAATGCACGAGACAACATTAACTCGAGCTAAACACAAATCAAGACCAACCGCCTGATCAGACAGCGACGAGCTCGATTTTCATTTAAACAAAGAGTAAAGTGTTCTTTTAGTATAAACCATTAAATGATTACTTACATTAAATCTCCGGCGAGTGTGCACCAAAACTCACATGTTGTTCAGCAACACGCCATGATCGCAACCCGGAAGAAAACCTATGTGGGCGTTTCATTCTTCCGTCCAATCACGGACAAGAAAGAATGATTGGCACTCTCTTTAGCCATTCAGTGGCTGTATTAGACCTACATTTTGAGTGACACTACGTTGGACCAATAAGAACACACTGCTGCGAGTAGGCGGGACTTCCCTGTGAATTTAGCATTGCGGCCTCTGCTGAAGGGCACCTGTCTTACTCCGTGTGCATAGGGGTCGTGTGTGTTAGAGGTAAGTCATAACACATTTAGAAACTATTTCACCTTTTTACTTTGGTTTTAATAACGCAGGCTAGTAGCCATGCTATCTTTAAGACGTCTGTGTGACAATGTACTATGTAGCAGACAGTCTGAGTGTTAAATTAGCTAGCAGGCTAACCTAGCGAGCTAACGTTAACTTAGTACAGAGTGTGCTATCTAACGAGCTCTGCAGCTATGACCGACGAAAGTCAGTCTGAATGAAATGTCTACTGTTAGTGCATCATTAGCCATAATGCTATTCAGATTTAAGTGGGTTAACCTGCCAGTAAAGAATTTAATACTGTAGCAACGCGCTGCAGTTTGCTCCCAGCTAGCAATGTTAGCATGTCAAGCTGAAACACTCTTATACAGTCAGTTCAGGAAGCTTCATTGGCCAGTTTATAAGCGCAAAACCTTGTTTTTGTGTGTTTGGCGACCCAAAATAAAGTACTCAACCAAAGAAGAGATTCTGAAAGATAGACGTGATCGAGTCCTGCCAAGAATTGACAGTACGGTTTATCTGAGCAGTACCAACTGTAGGCTTCTCTTAGTATCTAAATTAGGGATTGTTCCCCATCAAACTGCTAGCAATGTTTTGATGTAGCAAAATGTGACGTAGTCTATAAAACATGCACCACTATCCCAAGGTCTTCAGTGTCATGGTTTGCCCAACCAACAGTGGCAAAGCAAAAACATTCAAGTATCTATCAAGGATGAAAAATGACTTAACCTGAACCTGTGTTTAATAAAATGCATATTGATTATATGTCTATTGATTAATCATTTCAGTGCCATATATTTTTGTCACCCAGTGTTGCTCAAACTATATTGTTTAATCGCTCGATCACCTTTATTCTTCTTGTGAAAGGACCATTAACAATCCATCATGGGAGGACATGACGCCGGAACCCAACACCAGTTCACTGGGATTGCCAAGTACTTCAATGCATACACAATCACAGGAAGGAGGAATGTGAGTTTTGTGTAACTTGACTGTAAACTGACTGAATTTCTATATTCATAGTTTCAGAGTTTCTCATCGTGCTTTTTTTCCCCTCCTTGTAGTGTGTTTTGGCTACATATGCCAGCCTAATAGGCATCGTCCTTTTCTTCAAATTGAAACCCAAGAAACAGGCTGCTGTCACAGCGAAGTGATCATGTAAGTCATCATTTGAATCCATGTGTATTTTTACAAATGATCGCTCCATTCATTTTAACTGAAAGTCCCTTGTTGTGTCCTTACAGGTGTCCACTCTGACCATCATTTGACAACTGGCGTGGAGGAAGCAGCTGGACATGCTTGTAATAAAATAGAATTGTTTGGTTTCCCTATGTTAACAATAAAGAACATGCCCCAAAATATAGAAAATGTTTGTTTTATTTACAGTGTAGACCAGTATAAAAGGCTATTATACAGGAAAATGAGCCACATGTTGAACAAAGCTGTACTCATGGCAGTGATTTAAAAAAACAAAACAAAAACAAAAAAGTCTTCAATCAGCAATGGCACTTTCTCAGGCATGTGGATATGTGCAACAATCAGAACAGGAGGTGTTTAACCTTATTTTCATCTTCATTCACACCAAAGGTGATCTGTTTAATACAGTTTTGTTGTATTCCTGCTGCACCCAAAACCTCTTCAGTTACTTGCTGAGCTTAGGGACCAGAAGTTTGCTTCGTTTCAAGTCTATAGATTATTTTCTCATAATTTAATAATGTCTCATGGATTGTAGGCCCCAGCGGCCAGTAGCAGGTTCCTGCGGGTGAAGTGAAGGTGTACGACAGGTGTGGATTTAGACATGTAGGTGCCCAGCAGAAGCTCCTGCGAGTTATCTTGTAGATGGATGTGCCCTGTAGCTGCTGTGAAATCATCAGTCTCTAAATCATCAAACGCTTTCAAAGAATCCCACAGACGCACCGTGTTGTCCATGGAGCCTAGAGAAAACAAGAAACATTGTCATTCCATGTATAATTACAGAAACCACTCGCATCTGAATGAATATAGAAGAGAAAAGACTGTAGGGGTATAGTCTTCAGTAATGTCATCATTCTCTAATTCAGTTCAACAGATTCATTCAGTTAACAGACATTCAAGTGATGTACAAATTGTGACCCACCAGAGGCGAGGATCTCTCCATCTCTGCTGAACTTGAGGGAGTAGATGCTGTCTGTGTGGCCTTTAAGTTCTCCGATCATAAGTCCATGACCGATGTCCCACAGAAGAACTCTGCCATCAGTGGCTCCTGAAGCCAAGAACTTTCCATTTGGAGAGAAAGCCAGCGCATGGATGGGACCCTGGAAGATTAGGTCAAAAGACAGTAAATATCTCTGCAGCAGTCAATTATGTGAGGTGATAGCATCTTTAACTCTGTGGAAGTAAAGAAAATTCTCTGAACAGCCTTCGTAGGATCCATCAGTTCTGGAGATTTTGCTCTAAATAAACTTGGGTATAGATATGACTTTGTTTTTATGTTGCTTCACCCTGGTGTTGCTGTTAAACAGGAATCTCACAAATATTCTTGTGGGCTAACAGTGGCCTAGTTCGAGTGTGTAAATGCTTTTCATTACTTTAGAGAACAGAATACAACCCTACTGACAAGGTCTAATAACTCATGCACAACCCCATGAAACTGATTTTCTGCTTAAAGGGAGACTCCCTGATCAAACCTAACGCTGCTCTTGGTAACTCATCTGACCTTGTGACCGGTGAAGATGCGGACGCAGTTTCCGGTCAGGACATCCCAGAGGCGGATGGTGCGATCAGACGACCCCGTGGCGACGTAATTGGAGTTGGGGTGGAAGCGGGTGCAGGTGACATCAGCTAGGTGACCAGAAAACATCCGCAGAGGCTGGTAGTGATCTGTTGCCCACAGACTGTTGGAGAAAGCACAACATGGACCAATGAGTAGACACACTTGCTTTGTATCAACCTCGATGTTACAGAAGAATGTAGATCGGTTGCAGTTTGCAGTTTCTTACCGAGCAACTCTGTCATGTCCTCCAGAGACAAAATAGTACCCATGGGGAGAAAACTGGGTGTCCCACACTGGGTAGTTATGTCCTTTGTAGCCCACTAGACAGGTAAATGTTTGGAGACTCCACAGCCTGATTGTACCATCTTCAGAACTTGACAACAAGTAGTTTCTGAAAGACAAAACGAGAAGGTCAACAGGAATGACCAAACTTATATTTAGATGCACATGAACAATCTCTACTTTCCCAAATAATTATAGTTAATATTTCATTCAAAACATGCTCAGCTTGGCTTTATAATGCGAAATGCAAAAAATTAACATTGAAATGATTTATACCTGTCAGGACTGAAGCTGATGCCATACACTGGTCCACTGTGTCCATAGAGGATCTTTGACTCGCTGGCCGTCTTCTCATCCATGATCCTCTCCAGCACATCGTCCGACTCTTTGTCAATCAGATTCAAGTCTTGAGAGAGAAGAGTGATTCATGTTAGAGAAATTCAAAATATCATCAAAGGAGAGTGTCAGTCATTTATCAGTGTTAACTGTTGTACACTGTACCTGCCGCAGACTTGACCTTGCGGAGCTTTTTCGGCGTGACGCTCCACACCCGTACCGTGGAGTCAGCAAAGCCTCCCGCAATCAGGCTGGAATCATCTGTGAAGTCCACTGCAGTCAGACCCTGCAGGATAATAATTAAAAATGATTCTCCTGTAGATCACAATCCACTGTCCACTCTTTACAACTTTGACTTTGTCACATTGAGTTGCTGCAGTTATGAGTTATTACCTGGTAAGCATTGAGAAAAGAGTAGAAGCAGATGGAGGGGAGGTTATCTGGTCCCAGGCGGATCCTCTTGGTGGCCTCTTTCATGTACATGATCTTGTCCAGCTTGTCTGAATCCTTTAGTTCAGGAAGAGGTATCCTGGACAACAAGAAACAACGTCAACAAACAGTTTCAGCTTGCGAGTAAAGACGTGAAATGATGTCAGTCTCTTTTAAACACTGAAACATGTAGAGGCCTGTGAGTTTCGGAAAGCATAATAACCATTAACTGTCTCGTACTGAGCATGGATAAGTCAGAGATATATACTGGTGTATCTACCTCGTCTGTGAAGGTGCGTTAGGGTCCTGCTTCTTGCTCTTGGAGCCCATGCTGTCCTTCTTGGGTTTCTTCTTCTTGGGTTTCCCCTCCTCATTCTCAGCCTCCTCGTCCTCATCATCAAGAGGAAGCTCAATTTCTGGTTCCTTCAGCAGTCCATAGTAAACCTAAATGAATGACACAAGAATGTGTTAGAATTTAGCACATTTGTTTTAAAAGGATCAGGGTCATATATTGTTTGTGTGAGTGTAGAAATCATAAATCCAACCTTAGCCTTATTGGCCTCTCGCTTGGCCTCTCCAGCCAAGCTGCCAGACATGGCGTCAATCTGGCTCTTGCTGCGTGGCATGCCATCAAAGATGTCAATGTAGAGGTGCTCCTGGATGATATTCCAGATCTGGTTGTTCTGACGCTCCTGCAGGTGCCTCTTGAGCAGCTGGTAAGAGTCACGTGAGATACGCAGCACAAACTTGCTGGTGCGGAAGTCCAGCAGGGTCTCATTGCCTCTCATGTGCTCCTTCTTAGTCAGGCTGGACAAAATACGCAAGTCATCCTCGTAGTAGCACTCTTGATCCCCACTGAACCTGAGGTGGGGGGAAACAGAAGAGGTCGGGTTATACAAGTGTGCGGAGTTTTCTAAGAACAAAGTCAAGTAAGCTGTTTATAGCTGGAAGGACAAACGACAAGTGAAGGAAACTCACTTTTCAAAGAACACCTTGGCCTCATTTTCGTGATTGTTGTACACCAGCTCCAGATACATGTGTACAAACAGCGGGTAGAAGACCTGGGACAGCTCGGCTCGGTGACAGTCCAAAACAGATTCTATGAACTTCTTCAGGCCGCTGTAGTAAACCCCGTATAAAGCCGGATCTCCCTGCTGGCTGTATGCCGACAGGACCACGTTGACGTCTGGCTGATCTTCACCAGGAGCTATTGATGGAGATGAGAAGTGAGATGCGCAATCTTTTAAAAACAATAATGTATTAGTCTTTATTTTTTATATTTTCAGAGACCTGCATAACAGTTCTTGGGGTAAGGAATAAAAATATATTTTTAACATAACTTTAAAACTCAGATCAGAACTAAGGCAACTCCATGGCAACTGTGGATGAAGAGTATGTGCGATGTGACAGAAACCTGGGAAAAGCTACAAACTATGACATAGTTATGACAAACAAGTCTACAAAGCACAATTTGTTTTTGTTTCTTCGTTTGCAATTACACTTACACAACACTGCATACTGCTACTCACTTATAAAACTGTTAGTAAAAATGTTAAGTATATTAATTGTATTGCTTAGTTTCATAACACTTTATGAACATCCTGAAAATCAAAGGAAAATTAGTGACAACATGAGTAGTACAATGAAGTACAATGTAATGTAACTCAATCATTCCTGTAACACACACTACTTTTGTTAATCCTTGTATAATCTTGACTGGAGATCAACAGTAGTTTATGGTTCACGTTTCTGGTCAGAGTATAATAGTAGTAACTCAAGTAGTAGTAGTAGTAGTAGTAGTAGTAGTTACGGCAATGTAAGAGTTATCCATGGAAGAAATACTTTAAACAGGCGATGCTTCAGTAAGAGGAAACATGTGAACAACAGCAGCCTGTTTGTACCTTTGGTTGGCGCCTGAGCTGCAGCGGAGGATGAGACGGTCACCCTGCTGAGAAGAGCGCTCGCATCCCCGCTTTCCAGGTCCACACTGCCCGTAGCACCACCCGAGCCTGCCGCGGAGGAGTCACCCCCCTTCAGGTCCAGTGAGTCCTCCGGTAATCCCGCTTCACGGCGCAATATTTCGACGGACTCGGTCAGTTTGTTCTTTTTGAGGAACTGTAGTACTGCCAGCAGCGTCTGCTGGTCCTCCGGGGCTCCCGCCACACTTTTATTACTTCCAGCCGAAGCACTGGAGCCGGGGGACGGGGAGAGAAGTTTGCCGTCGTTTGCATTATTGTTTCCGCCGCCGTCGTTTGGTGGTTCTGTTTTTATGTCTTTTTCTTCATACGAGTCCACCATACCACCTTGTACGGCCGCCATTTTCAAAATGAATTGCGCATGCGCTGGGTTTAGAAACGGAAAACGTCGACCGTGCAAGATCAGAGCAGCTGATTGGTGCTTACTGCTGTCACGTCGTGCTGTGTGCAGGAGGTCCCGCCTCCCTCGATAACAATAGAAACTGTTTGTTGACTAAAGAGGATTAAATCTCTGTTCATAACTCATCATTTTATGATCAACAGGTTAGAGCCTGTCCTAATAGACCTCAAATGAACTATTTTTATATTTATCATATATAACTATTGACACTTTGTACAATTCATTCTTTTTAGGCTCAGGTAAACTGTATGAATATGAGCAGTAAATGAGCAGTATTATTTTTATGTAAATAACGAAAGCGCAGAGCAGAGTTTTATTTATACATAACTCTGTGTGTGCACTTTAAACTGGATTGCACATTTTTATTTCTTATTAGATATCTACCATTTTGTACCAGGTGGTGGCACTTTGGTCCCACACAATCCCTGTCCAGCCTGGAGCATCCACACCTGATGACCTGCTTGGACAATGTGCTGCTGGTGCCATAAAGAAAAACAGAGATTATTTTCATTATCGATTAATCTCCTCAATGTTTCCTTGAGCAATCGATTATTTGTTTCGTTTATAAAAGGTCAAAAGATAAAAAAATAATTCCTATCACTCATTCACATTGACACCTTTATATACCAGTATGTCTTATGTTTTCCAATGAACAGTCAACACCCAGAAATATTAAGTTCACTGTCATACAAGAATGATAAAAGAGATCTGAAAGATCTGAAAAAATATATATATATAATTAAGCAGCTGAAAGCAGTGATTTTATTTATTTATTTTCTGTCAGCTCAGTCAAGATAATAATATTTTTTATAACTTATTTAACATGTTTTTCTTGAGATATCCTTCTATGATTCTGAAACAATCAAACCATCTCCCCCTTTATTTGAAATACAAATACTTGTATTTGTATGAATACTCGATCAATCAAATGTATGTAATGTATAGACAACTTGTAGCGGAGAGAATCGAAACAAGAGAGACAGAAAGTACATACAAGTATCAGCAGTATTCACTTTGCATTCTGCTGAGGCTGGATTTCTGCCCATACAAAATAACACACCGTCTTCCGTCTCCGAACGCTCTGAGCCCCCTGTCAGAGACACGCTCATATACTGCTGACTATGCATCTTTCTGGTCAGCACATCATCTGTTTTCATCTCCAGGAAACTGTCAGTAGAAAATCACAACTTAATGACATTTCATTTTATTTTTCGAGCCATGGAGGAGACATGTTTACTCAGTGTTTCAGTGCTTTGCTCAAGGTTGTAATGTTAGGACAACTCAAATAAGGAGATGAACCTCCTTTTGACCTTGCTAGGTGGAATTAATGTCAGAAAAATGAATGAACGTCTTGCCTAAAATTTTGTCTATTTCCTGTTCCCTCTGTATTATAATCTTAATCAAAGCTGACCAGACAGTTTATCTGGCCAGGTAAATCCCCAATGGTCTATTTAGATAAACTTGACCTAGGTCACACAAAGAGAGGGTTGATCACTGTTTGATTTTCTATATAAATGGGATGGAAAGTCAAACAAGGCTATCATTTCTAAACCGTTGATAACTGACTAACTCACTAACACTAAACTTGGCTGAAAATACACAAGATGTTTGGGTAAGATGTTTTTCTGTCTGAGGACTCCCTTGTGGGGGGATAAGGTTCATCCCCATCTTGTACCAGAACAGATATTTTCAGTCTTTGCTTAAAAAGGGTGTTATTCTCTTTGAACCTTGTTATATAGATGAGATTTTTTATGTCATTTCAGCAATTAAGACATAAATATCAACTACCTGACAAAGACTTTTTGAAATACCCACAGTTAGGACATTTTATAAGGGTTAACCTTCAGGGGCAGTGGAAACTACCCAAGCTGTCCCTCTGAACTTATTTTTCATGACAGTCACCTTTGAGGTTTATAAAGCCCCTTTTCTGTCAGTTCCTGAACCGGAACGATGCAGACTTACGTGGGATAAAGATCTAGGTACAGAGATTGATCCAGCATTGTGGAGCAACCAGCCATACATGTACTCTAAATTCAAGATATAGACTAGTCCAGTTTAATTTTTGAAATCAAACATATCTCACCCCTTCCCAGCTTCATGGGTTTAACCCTAATCTCTCATCTGTTTGTTTTAGATGTAGCTGCACTTTTCATGTGCAGCAGACTACAAGGGTTTTGGCAGGGGATCTGTGGGGCGTTATCCACAATCCATCAAGTTACTGTCTTAATGGACTCCGAGATATGTCTTTGGGGCAATTCCTCAAATTCTTACACGTTATAATTTCATTAACTGACAGAAATCCTGCTAGCTATTGCCAAAAATGTATTGCAATGAAAATGAAGTCAGATGTCTCACTGCCAACTGGACTGTGGCTCAGGAAAAGATAACTTACTGACTAAGGTATAAGGTACATATTTCTATAAAATATGATAATGATTATTAATTGTTAATATTATTGATGCTGTTTATTTTTCCAGCTGACATTGGGTGAGAGGCAAGGCACACCCTGAAGAGGTCACCAGTGCATCGCCAGGATGACACTGCTATTATTTATTTCATTGTCACACTTCTTGATCTTATTTAATTTTATTGTTTTAGTGTTTTTGTATTGTCAATGTGTGTGTACAGTATATATGAGTATTATTATTATTTCCTCTAACAGACGCACTCATATACTGCTGACTGTGCATCTTTCTGGTCAGCACATCATCTGTTCTCATCTCCAGGCAACTGTCAGAAGAAAATCAGAACGTAATTACACATACACACACACACACACACACACACACACACACACACATGAAAAAATATAAAAATAAGAAGGGCCGTATTTGAATCAAAGAAGGTGAAATGTGCAAATACCTATTATGTAATGTGCAAAACTTCACAGTATGAAGTATAAAAAAATATGCAATATACAGAGATAATAAAAGATCATATAAAAAAAACATCCCTCTTTTCAGCTCTGGTGCACTTGTAGAAGCTCCTCCGTCCTGCCCCGGCTCATCCACGTTGGATATCATAGGAGTGAAAACTCTGCAGCAGGTTTAAAAACATGCAGGATGGCTGAGGTTCACAGTAAGCGGTGGGACAAAAGAAGGGTTCACAGCAGAAGCAGCAGGGCGTTGTATAACATTGCAGTGGCATGGCTCTGTATGGAGGAGAGATGGGGGTTGGGTGGGGTTGGTTGGTTGGTTGGTTGGTTGGTTGGTTGGTATGTGTATGTGTATAGGAGACACACATGTTAACATCAGCAACTCAGGGCGTGGTCATTCTGTGCAGCCTTATTGTAGTGCTGCTAATTAGGGTGTGAGGAGACACGCATCTCTGTGCTGTCATCCTCAGAATGACAATGCCAATGTATGTGGTACATACAGAAGAGGATCAGCAGCTTTACATGTGGCTGACACAGCTTTTGTTGTATTCACCTTCTCTCTTACCTGGTAGATGATCAAAGCTAAAGCACGTGTCAGGCTTAAGGTCATTGATTTAAGATCTATAAGCGTTCCCTTCATATAACGATTTTCAAAGAGCCTGCTGTGCTGCTCCTGCGTCACGGCGAAGGGAACAGTGATGTTTGCCTTTGTATTTGTGCGAGAGAATCACTTCGCTGAACTGTTGTTGGAGTGCTTTTATTTTGAAAGGATGAAATAATGAAAGATAATAAAGACAGACAAAGCAATCTCTTCTAGTTGCTGTAATGTTTCATGGCAGCTCACCAGTGCTGACATTGATTTGAAATAAAAGTGAGTGATTACATGCAGCAGTCAGCTGGTACTGGAGGATTGAACTGTGTAAGAGAGACTGCAGACTTATAATTAAGCTATAATTATACTTTTGTAACATTTTGAGAATCTGGCACTTTATATTTTACATCATACTTTAAGTGCCCTCTATTTGAGAAGGAAATATTCATTCATGATAAAAGCTGAGACTACTACTAAGCTCATGCAATATGACGCATTCAGTTACACCTGGATCATCAAACATTATTATACTTCTTGAATAACAAAGCACCATTATTTTACACCCTGACATTTTCCTGTCTTTCTGTAAATCCTATGATTATATTTTCCTTTAGTTTCCCACTTAACTCCGAGAACTTCCTCTCTGCTATGACAGTAAATGTCAGCATTCTTGTGCAACCATTAATTTCCTCTGTGGAAAGTAGACTCGTGTCTCTTGTCCACTTTAACCTGGGACTTAAACAGATCACCTTTCCCGACAGCGCTGCTAAGCCTTTTTCTTGCAAAAATCTCAGTTTTGCATGTGTGTCATCTTATATCCAGTTCAATCTGCTCACACGCCCTCCTCGCAATAATAATGAAATGGGTGAGTGAGGTGGGGAGAGACGCATGTTCAGCCGAATCCTCCTTTCACACCTCAGTGATGACTTCACTCAGTTCCTCTTGTGTGTGTGTGTGTGTGTGTGTGTGTGTGTGTGTTAGGAAGCTGGAGGACTCTCCCACCAAACCCCCCATCTTTCTGTCAGGAGGCAGCAGGGTGTGGTTTCATCCAGCAGAGACTTAGCTTTGTAGGCGCACATACACACCCTCAAAGAAAAACACAGTTTCATGTTTTTAACAGCCTGAAATCCTGAAATTACTGCAGAGCCATTACAATACTTTATCAGAGCGGTAGAATAGTATACAATCCAAATGTTAGAAAACCAGTTTTAGCATTGTACAATACTCATGCATATGTCATTATCATGTCAATTTCTGCCATTTCTATACCTCAGTTATCGGAGCTTACATGGTAGAAACCAGTATAGTGCTGCTACCACTGACATGCATGACTGATTTAAATTAAAAGGCTATTGCTTTGTGTTCACATGGTTAATGCATCTCAGGAGAAGATGTGCTGTTGTGGCTGTCCCCTCAAGCTGTTATGTTTAGATGCCAGTAAAAACGTCCTCTGATGAGATTGGAGGGTATGTTTATAGCAGATGTGCTAATTGGTATTGGTGGCACCCCACCAGACCTTAAAAAAGAGAGAGAGAGAGAGCAGGTTCTGCCCTCATATACCATAAAATCCTTCGAAAAAGATAAATCACCAAAGCTTATATTTAAAAGAAGCTGTGCTTTGCAGGAAAATGTGTGCAGGTGAGGCAACAGTGATGTAATCCTGGGAGAGCAGAGCGGGGTGTGGCATTCGCTTTCAGTGTTTTTGTGTTGGGTTTTAATGCACGCACGTGTAGGGTAGCTTTTTCCCATGCTGCGACAAATGATGCAGTCAAGCTGTATGTGCTGATTACTTGAAATAAATTTACCCCGTAAGACTGTAAGGCGAAGTGATGCTTCCCTGCCTTGCTGCATTTGTCTGTGCTCACACTGTTACGATGGTGTTATTGTTGTCCAGGCAGGAACGCCCAACGGTCGACCAGATCTGAGATGCTTACCTGCACATTTAAAGGAAAACACGAGCCTTTAAGGAAACACCGCTCGTCTATCTTTGTGCAGTAAACGGTCAGGAAACGGTGCAAAATCCCCCCACTGAGTTGCACAAGTAAATAATTCATAAGGTGTTACTCTCAGAAGAGGTAGAAAATGCCCTAGGAGAAGTGACGAGGGAGGGAGAGAGGGAGGAAAAGATGAAGGGAGAGAAAAGAGGATAAGGAGGGTGAACGGGGAAGGCAGCATGGTGGGTGGGATGTGGAGCGGGTCAACGAACAGGAGGGGTGGGGCAGTGCATGGGGAGCAGTAACAAGACAGAAAGGAAGGTACCAAAGCTCAGAGGACGTATGATTGATAGAGAGGCTAGGAGAGGAGCTCAAATGAGATTATGAATGTGAGAGGTGACGTGTGTGTCGGTGAGAGGCAGGTGTAAACGAGGGCGTCAAACATATGAGTGCAATAGCTAATGAAGAGAGCTTACAGTATAGCAGATTTCGAGCACTGATGTAAGAGGTGAGCAGAGAGGGAGAAGAGGGATGAGGATGTCTCCTCCGGTAGCCATTAGCAACAAGGATGAACTGTTTAATCACACTGAGGTGAAGCATTAAGCATTAAAGCAGAGCTGCAGCAAAGGCTGATATCTGCTTCTTAAATTTGTTTGATTTCTAAATACTTTATAAATATAGATTTAGTTTTACTTTACCTGTGCCACAAGCAACTGTGATTTAAACCTTTACTCCACCTGAAAAACCCCTTTTTACTCCAGTAGTATCACATAACCTAGAGGAAATATGAAAATATATATATTTGGTTTGGTTGCCACCACATTCCTTGGAATCCATCTTTATGTTGCCCTAACTCCCTCAAAGCACCAAGATCAAGTTATTTCTGGTTAGCTCCTATCCCGTCCTTGTCTTGCAGAGACTGCTCTTATTTCCTTCGGCCTATGTGTGTGTGTGTGTGATGGTTTACTTGTGTATGTGTGTGCATGCGTGCATGAATGCATCTTAGAGACTTTTGCTCATCCAAGTGGAATAATGGGTGTGAAGGCAGAGCTGTGGTACTAGAGATCTCCATTTTGGGGGATGAAATGTGGGGAGCCTGCATTATTTAATACTGACCTAAGTGGAGCGCTGGATCCTGCACTCACGCACGTCTGAGGCTCTTCTAGCCTCGTGGATGGCCGGTGGTGGCAGCCTCAGAAGTAAACTTGTAAAACCTCCAGAACAGCTGGGGAAAAATTGGGGGTGAGTAAATAACATACACTCTTTACTGTTACAGAGCCCCAACCAAAACAAGGACTTTATTCTGTTATATTAAGATATAAAAAGTTTTGAACTTGCTAACTTTGTGTTATGCTAACATCACATTTGGTATCAATTTGGTATCAGACGATGTTTTCCAAGATTGCCATGTCACTAATGATGGTACAACCTGAATATTTGTTTAAAACTTGTATTGTTGTAGTGAACATAATCATAAAACTGTAGAAACCCCAAACCCTGACTCTAACCCTGTAGAAAAACATCAAGCCAAACATCAAGTAAGTGCAACAACACAAGACATAGCAGCCAGCTAATATTACTTATTAGTCCAACAGCAAGAAGCCCAGCTTGGTGTCTGTCTTTCAGCCTTTCATTTCACAAAGGTCTGGCCAACAACTCATTCAGTCACTCTCCTTGTCTATACCTAGACATCCGGCAACATATCGGCAACATCCTTTTCACATTTCCCGCTTGCCCAGCTCTGGTTCTGGCACGACACCGTTTCTCCCCCTCATCTGCATTACCTTGCACCCCAGGCTTCAAATCTCCTCTTCCACTGGCCCAAAACATTTACACTCCCTTAGTTCTCTGAGCTTGGGGCCTGGGCAGTCCAACTAACAAACTGAGCTAATATCAGGTCAGTTTGCAGCAGTTTACTAAACTCACAAAGCGTTGATGCATAGTCAAGGGAAAATATGATCCAGTTTCACCGAAATCAGTGAAATAGTTGGTGATCTGTGACTTAAAGTGTTACATACTTACTGGGTGATCATAACTGTAAAGAGTGAATAGAGATTCCTATACTGCATAAAAATAGATGGATGTAGTTGGTCACATTGTTACAGCTGGAAGATCTTATTATCTGGACTACCTCTACATGTGTATGTGTGTTACCAAGCATGTATGTAGAAGTGTTCATGATCTCAATAAACTTATTTTAAAACTCATTTTATATCAAGTTGTTTTCACTTTCTGCACAGCCTCTCTACTCTCTCTCCCTCTATCCGCTTACTGTTTCTCTCTGTTCCCTCCTACGCTTTTTCTGTCACTAGAGATCTAACCAGGCACTTAAGCAGGCTCCCCCACTGCGGGTCCTTCACAACACAATGTTGTGCACCGCAGTTTCTTTATCACTATAAATAATGCAGGCCCCATCTAAAACTAATAAGGCAGCACGGCACAGTGAGGCAACAAAACTCAAACTAAGGAGCACGCAGAGTTCTATTGAAGCATTTTGATTCAACTCAACATTTCATGCATCCAAAAGCTGTATCACATGTTACATCATTATTATGGCTGCATTAATGTTTGTTGTTGAGCGACATGGTGCAAGGACAGAGTGAAGCTTTACCTAAGAGACGATTCACTGCATGGGTGTCCTCTTTGTTCCTGCAATCTTAACCCCCTAAGATAGCTTTCCTACCAAATTAGCCTTCTCTGCGGTCCATTGAGCATGTCTAAAGATTATCACACAGAGACACACACACAACACACACACACACACACACAGTGACTGACAGCTGCTGTGAGGGTAAGATAAAGAGGTGGCCTCCAATTTGCTAAAGGTCAGAGCCCCGGTACTCAAAACCTGAATCGATAATTACAATTTTGTAACCAATGGCAACATAAACATTTAAGAGACCAATTAATTTTGATGTTTTTATGATTTATGCAGTATTATAGCATTTTATGATGTCATTAGAGAGACCATCTGGATTACAGTGCACATCTATTGTCTGCCGTTTTACAATGAATACAAAGTGAATGATTCAAAAACAGAGTGAGAAATGGTTTCAATATTAGCTCTTTCCGTCCATTTTACATTTTTTCCGAGGTATCCCCTCATAAATTAGAATAATTTATCAAGGGATATCACACCTCTCCCATCCCATGTGTCACATTGGCAGGAAATCTTCTCGTAGGACATCCAGGACAATAGACTGATACAAAGATCTCTCTCTCTCGCACGTAGTGAGCATCGGTAAATTCCCTAAATCTGTCGATGGGACCTAAACTAAATCCTGATCTGATCTGTAAGCCAACGTGTTGAAGAGCACCTTTTCATCGTAGGTTATCAGTTAATTTGCTGGAAAGGATACATTGATTTTCATTCAGCTGCCTGTCATCATGGAGGTGAGAGACTTTGGCTTCTGCAGAGCTAAAATGTAGTCACTCCTTCTCTCTCGACCAAAACAAATACATCAGAAATGACAAACAGGCAAACGCACAAACAAACCTATTCATGGCGAGGCAGTGCTCTTTGTTCTTCTTGAGGTGTGTGTGTGTATGTGTGTCTCAGACACAAAATAGAGGCTGGGGGTTGGCCGAGGTTCTCCTTTGTTAGCCACTATTTGATGTCACCAAGGGGGAGGGTGGACAGGATGATGGGAATGTCCTTGGAGATCGACCGACCTGTGCCGACAGATGTGTGGTGGCACAAGCACAGACTGGTGTATTTACATGAACAGACAGACACACACAGATTTCACACATTAATATGCATAAATGCATATGTGTTTACATTCACTCACAAACCAACAGTCTGCACTTCAGGTTAGATTTTAGACACATTAAGCCATAAAAACAAATTTTCACTTTTCTTAAAGATTATTTTTTTGGGCTTTTTTCCAAGCTTTATTCACAGAGACAGCTGAAGAGTGACAGGAAATATGGGGAGAGAGAGATGGGGAATGACATGCGGCAAAGGGCCACAGGTTGGGACTCGAACCCAGGCCAGCCGCAGCGAGCCTTCACATATGGCGCTCCTGCTCTACTGACTGAGCTAAGCGCTGCCCCTATTTTCACTTTTCTATATTTTACTGCTCCAATTATAATTACAATAATCAAAAAAAAAAATCAGAAAAAATTCAAGATTTGTTGTGGTCATTACTTATCTTCAGTTACAGTTTCATCAGGTCTACACATTGAATCCATGATCATTACGATTAAATTAAATATAATGTAGTCGCCAGAAAACACTTGCACTACAACCTTCCAAAGAGCAAAGTGTCTACGAGAAAAACATCATCTATTTGTCATGTTGCTTCAACACGTGCATGTATTCAGCATTAATGTTGCCTTTACAAATATGCAGGTTACCCACTATTGCCATGTGCACCAATGCACCCTCATCCCATCAGGGATGCTGTCTTTTGAACTGCGCGCTGCTAACAAGCCTGATGGTCCCTCTCATCTTTAGTCCGAAGGACGCGGTGTCCATGATTTCAAAGAATTCAGAATATGAAATTCTGACTCGTCAGACCACAGGACAGATTTCCACTTTGCCTCAGTCCATCTTAAATGAGCTCTGGCTCACAGAAGGTGACAGTGTTTCTGGTTCATAGACGTTTTCCTCTTTCCTGGAGTTTTGACTGTCATTTGTGGATGCAGCGACAAACTGTCGCTGATCTGTTCTTCAGATCATGTAGTGACGACCATGACAGTGTCATGGCTGTTTTTTGATGCAGAGCCGTCTGAAGGCCTGAAGATCACGGCCAGATATTTCTTATGATTCTCTGAATCTTTTTACTGTAGACAATGATATCCACAGATGCTTTTTTCGTTGAGGAACATTATTCATGAATTGTTGTGCTGTTTCCCAGTGCAGCCTTTCACAAAGTGGTGAACCCTTCCTCATCTTTACTTCAGAAAGGCTCTTTGTTTTGTTTTAATACCCATTCATGTTACTAACCTGTTTCAAGTTAACCTCATTCACTTTGAGATGTTCCATCAGGTGTTTTCTTTTAGCATTTCACAACTTTTCCACTCTTTTGTTGCCACTGCACCAACTTTTTTGAAACATGTTGCTGGCATCAAATTCAAAATAGGCATACAATATTGCCAAAACAATAACATTTCTCAGTCTCAACATCTGATATGTTGATGCCTTTATGCTATTTGGGTTTAAATGTGTTGCGCATCATCACATTTTGTGTCTATTTACATTTTACGCAGCCTGCCGACTTTCCTGGAGACAGGGTTGTGAAAAGAAAGTCAGTTCACGAGGGAATTAGATGAAATATTAATAGAATCTTTTAGCAATATCTAAAATTACCCTTGGAGTATAAAGCAGAGGAAGTAGCTGGTTGCTTATTTTATATCTATCTCTAATGGAATGTGAATGAGTTTAATGTCCATTTATACTGTGCAGTGTAATGGCTCAGACTTGGGAAGCAAATTATTCAGTTTAATTAACATTTTCATTGACATTTCCATCTCCCTGAGCAATAACAGGATGTCTTCACCCTCAGAGAGCCTGTAATTACGCTATTTGATGAAAAAAAAGACATGCACGACGAACATCAGTTTGACATACTCTTAGATAATAGTCTCATCCACACATCTGGAGAGTTCACGGGGCACAGTGACATCTTACAGCTTAAAACTACTGCTAAGACTTAAATCTACAACTGCACGGTGAATGCAACTAAATCACTAACAGGTAAAGTATTTTATGAACAGGCTTGAAGAGATTTACACAGATGAGTGATATACGACCTCTCAGTCTGCTCGAAAACTGACCGTACAAGCCTCTAAACTGCCATTTAATTAATAGCTGATCCTGCTCCATCGATCTGCACTCTAATTATGGGGCGTTAGCTTAGTATAGATCAGCTGCCCTTGTGATACACACAACCACACACACACACACACACAGGCACATCAAGCATACCTCCACACCACTCAGCCGGACGTTTTACTGTAGCCACTTCATTGAGCGAGGTAAATATTTGAACAGTTTACCAGACAAAGACGTTGCCTGAATGAGTCTTTGGCCTCGAGTGCCACAGGCTGAGAATCAGATGGTGGTTTTAATTATGGCTCTGGCAGGATAATGGAATGCTTTTGGTGTTTTCTGCCCGATCAATAGCTGTTTATGTGTGTACAGTGACACAGTATATCAGCCTCTGGGCACACTGCCAGCAGGTGGGGAATGACTCCAGTCAGCACTTTAGGAGAGGGGAGAGGAGGGGTGAGGAGGGACAGGGAAGGAGAGGCACACACATACACACATATGCATACTGTATGCCCGGACGTGGGACGCTTCGATGCCTTGCGTGTGTTTGCCATGTTGATGTAGTGCAGCACTGAGGGTGGAGCTTTAAAAGCTGACTCTGATGGATCTGCAAACTGCAGCACCGCAGTGTGGACTGGAGACGGACAAGGGACAGACAGACAGATAGACAGACAAAAAGGAAGGACATGGACTTAGAAATGCACACACTTCTTGCAAATTAGATCTACAGCCAGCAGTTGGTCTTTCTGCTGGGCTCTGTAGCTGTGGATAACGATGTTCATGGTTCTTCAGTGATCAGTGTTGAAACCCTCCATCACACATAATGCGGACGGAGTGTCAAGCTGGTGACATTGCATGAGATAAATGGGATGTAGTCACTATAACAAAATCTTGGCCGTGGTTTGTTGTCATCTGTGTCAAATCAGTGCTGCACTGTCAAAACAAATTGAATCAATGAGTTAAAAACATGTGTCCAAAGGTTTCTCTCTCTCTCAATGAGGAGGCGTTAGCGTGATATGTTCCAATAACTGTCTCTGCTTTTATTTAGAGAACAATTGCTCTGTTAACTTCGGCAGACTATTTCTTCTCCATGGAACGACGATCTTGGGAAATCATAACGCCATAAAGTCATTCTTTGCCGCCTCGATCTTGAGTGATGTTGTGTAATTACCCTGCACTCACCCATGACTAGACTAGGTTAGACTGAAAGACTCACTTCCAGGGAAACATTCGACAGCAGTCCATCGCTAATCTTAATGTCATTTCTTCACGCTTCAAGGTTGAAATAGATATTGGCACTCAAATGGGCACAGGGGAGTAAGGTGATGACGGGATTGTTGGATACTTTAGCACCACCCACCTGACCACCTACCCACACACCACACATCACGTACAAAGACATTATCACCTTCAGTAGGTGAAGGCTGAAAGATACATGTAGCAAGAAAGGGGCAATAAAACCTGGAAGCCACTTCACAGCTAAACCTAGCTAGAAAATAATTGAGCAGACAAAAATGGTAGCATTTCTTTACAAGGTACACTTTATTAAGCATTTACAACTTGCAAATAATTGTTTTTATTAATGATTCAAAAATTATGTATTGATGCATTAAGGATCAGACAGGATGGAGCTTTATGTAGGTAAAGTTTGACATTCGGGGAAATATATGTACTTGCTTTCTTGCTGAGGGTTACGTGATAATTTTGATACCACTCTCATATTTCTATAGTAAATGTGAAGTTGCCTTCAGAAACCAGTTAGCTTAGCTTAGCTTAGCATAATGACTGACTGGAAACAGCAGGAAACAGCTAGCCTGGATCTGATCAAAGGCAATAAAATCAGACAGATTTCCTGGATTCCTGGTGTATTTTTTCACCTACGTTTTGTACAGAAAAACACAATCCAATGTGTAGTTAGCTTCAGAGGTGCAGGCAGACAGATTTAGTTGTCTCCCCCTGTATCCAGTCTTTAAACTAAACCAAAGTGAGATAACTTGCTTTCTTGCACTTAGAGAGTAACTGTGGCATCAATCATCTCATGTTACTCTCACCAAAAGCATATTTCCTATATTTCATAATAAATGGATTTCAATATTGATGCTCTGCATCAGGATCGTACTGATGAATTAAAAACCAGGATAAATAGGCACAGTAAGAAAATCTTTCACTGTACTGCAATGCAAAAGGTGTTTTCTTACAGATCTACAGTATAAAGCATTAATAAACATTTTGCTAGTCAAGAAAGTAGTACTACATTTTTCTGAAACCCTTTTTTTTACCTTACCAGATAAAGTGATTTATAATATTGCAACTCGTTCACCCATTAACGCTCACACAGTGATGGTGGCAGAGCCTGCATCCTATGCCACAGACCCTATCATCATTACTGGACAACACAAACTGCCTCCTGAGCCACAGCTGCCGGTTTGTCACAGTGACTTGCAATTCCTTTGAGAAATCAATATCCAATGATTCTCTCCTCTCTAAGGGTCCTTTGATGATTTAAGATGATTTATTTGCATGAACCTATGTGGACAACGCTGCGTACACACCGTGCTACACTTTTCAACTTTAGCTCAAGCGATTCTCTATTTGTCATTTTCTTTATAAAAAGGACATGTTCAAACATGAATGACCTTCATGCCTTCAACGGCATGACAGCAGAGTGTGCTTTGCATTTTGATGCGCTGCCACGTGCACTGGGATAAGTTGCAACTTCAAACAGACTCAGATGCGATGCAGGATTTCTCCATGACTTGTGTTCGCATTTCAGCAAACAAGGTACAGTAGATGGTAGAGTTAGAGATGACTTGTGGGTATATTGGGATAGTGAACAACAGGAAGCATTGAAAGAAGAGAGGGCGTGGCAGCTATGTAGACAGTGTGAAAAAAAAAAACAAATGCCCCAACAAATTAGTGTACATGTAAGTGCTTTAATCAATCAATGCCAGTCACTGATCAGTGCTGAAAAGTAATCAGCTGGAGGTTGGCTTGCAGCAGCAGAGAATACAACCTCCCACCTTTATGTCTCATTAGGTGCATGTGTCGCTATTGTTCCTGCACCTCACAGAAGAAGGATGGGTGAAACACAGAGGGGGCAGGGGAGTATGGACAGCACCACCTCCCCCCTTCAGTCACGGAAGGCCCAACTACCCCCTCCAAGCTGCCCTGTGCACGTCTGGATGTTTGAAGACTATATTCGGTGTGGAGCATGGGGGATTTGTCAATAAGTCGGCCTCTGGAGGCAGGTAATCTTTATTCCTCCAGCCTGACAGCCTGCAGTGTTTTTTTTTTTTGTGTGAGGCAGGGAGTGTCCGTCTGCGTCCTTTTACATCCTCTGCTGCACTAAGGCAGTTTTATGTATAAATCAGGCAATAATTTCACTCTCAGTGTGAAACTGGATAGAACAACTTCAAACGGTGGTATTGTTTGGGGTGGTAGAATGTATCCTTGATCTGTGATAAGGAAAAGGAGCTGAAATAATCAAAGGAAAAAAAAACATGAATCCAGTCAAGGTGTGTTTCATTTTGTAGAAAAGCAACTATAAAATGCTTAAAGCAACAGTTCTGTGAGAACATTGCAATGATGTGCTCAGTATTGACACAAACTACAGAAAGACAATACAATGACAGGCTTTCCATGGTTAGACACAAATCCTCTCGAAGATAAAGATAAAATGTCAAACCAACAAGCTAAAAGAAGCTAACCGGTAGTGCCTTGTATCTCCTAAACAGGGAAGAACCCAGGGGTTTTCTTTAAAACTACACAATTTAATATTGTAATAACTGTAATGACCTTTTTTAGATGATCACCTCCAGATTATCATACCTACCCACCTCCAACTTGGGTGAGATTCAAATGAGAGGCAAAATATGTAAATCCCGAACCCATTGCAAATACATAACAAGATAATACCTGCAGACTGTCCAAGGTGACCTGTTGTACCGCGCACAGACCAGTGCAGACTCTTCATCATCTTGAAAATCAGTCCAGTGTGGTTATAATTGGCCTCTATATTTTGTAGTGTCTGCTTGGGCTCCTCTGTACGGCACCTCGGGTCATCTCTGCCTGGAACAGATCAGTGAAGAAAAGTTGACTTATACTTAGACAGACATACATTGCTAGTTACTTTGTTATTAATAGTCTTTATGAAATATTAGTGCAATTTTAAAGGTGCATGAATTGAAGTCCTCGGGGCCTGAAGATTAATGACAGCACAATTACTCTGCCTGACCTCACACCTGCTCAGCAGCAGAGGAAATGAATGGTCACAATGATGTGGCCTAATTATGCTCGGAAAAGGCTAATGTTATGTAATTTTACTTAGTAATATCAGTGGAAATAAGTGGATGTTTTTTTTGGAATAAGTTGTAGATAATAAGAATAAATTGTTTTATAGATGTAGATAACATATGTATGACAACATTGTAAATCGCTGCACCAGCTCTCCAGCTGCAGGTTTTTTTTAACAGTTAAGACAGTGGTGAGGTCATTTTAATTGGGTATCAGTGAGGAATAAGAACAAAGTAAGAAGACGCCCTGGGAAAAATGATGACAAAATATGATCTTTCATGTAGTCTTTCAAGCGGTCAGATCATCAGATCATCTGTCGTTAGAGCTCTATCAAAAGTTTAAAAAAAAGGGAATTCTTAACACTTATCAATGAAACAGAATCATCTAAAACGGATCAGAGGCGTCGCTCTTTTTTTTAAAGCTTTGAGCTTGCGGTCATTAATTTTTCCATTTGACACTACTTTTACACGACCTCTTAACTAATCCCTCATGGTATGAGAATTCTTTTCAACATCAGGTTGAGCTCAACTTCTGTCACATCTTTATACTTTCCTTTCCCCTTTGTTCTCTCAAAATGCTGTGTCATAGTCTGCAGGCTGAATGGCTGAATAAAAAGCCCTGGATGGGCTCAGCTGCTCTATTATGGATTAGGCAGCAGCAACACGCACGAACACACACACACACACCTCTCATGCCCCCAAAGAACATTTTAGGACATGATTTTGATCTTTGGACACAAAGTGTGTATCTACGTCTGTATCAAGAATGCTTTCACATGACTGAAGATAATAAAGATTCAAATAACTGATACAATATTTTCTTTTTAGTTATTGATCTTTTATTATTGAAGAATATAGATGTAAAAAAAAAAAAAAAGCAACCTGTAGCTGACAGTGCCATTATAAAAATGTATTTCGGAAATTGGCTGGAGCTTTATGAGAACACTGTCTTGTTATAGACTCATAAACCAGAATGTCATCATCCAAATGGATGTTTTAATGTGAGTGTGATTCCAAATTACAAATGATATCAGTGCTGTCAGCGGTTGCACACCACAGCACAAGGTTACTTTAAGGATTCATCCCTGTTGGGATGTTGAACTTGTTTTGCTGCTCTCTTGCACCCTCCCTGGCCTCCTCCAAAATAATGAGTCCCTTCTGAATACCGACCAAACAGCATTTCGTCTTCGAGTCAGTGACTGTATCTCTGCAAAAGTTTGACAGACCGTAACTGTAAGAGATAAGTAACATGGACGGCTTTCAGGGAGGTAGCATGCACAATGTTTAGTAACTTAAGAGAGAGAGAGAGAAAAATCCATCCAAAAATCATTTTAACATGTTTCCTATAAAACTAGGGCTGTTTCTGCTGTGGCCTGAATTCTAACAGAATACCACCAGAAGTGAACAAAATCTCATGTTTTGCCAAAATATTCCTGAGTGGGTTAAAATTTCTGAAAGGCATGTTTATTTCTTACCAGATTTATCTCCTCAGTGACACATTGTGCCTCCAGTGCATCCACTGCAGCCTGCAAAGCTTCACTTCTGCTGCTCGTGGTGCACACATCAGTGTCTCAACGTACCTTCCTCCTTTTTCAGCTTTTTGAGCAGCCAACTAAAAACCTAAAAATACCTCCCTTTTAACATTTAATCAGACGTTTTCCGGTATAACAGTCTGGGTTTTGGGGGGTTTTTTTTATCTGTTTAATCACTCGAGGAAGTGATAAATCACACTTTTACACACCTGAGAAAAGAAAGAAAGAGACTTCACCTCAAATAGTCCTGGTATGAAGTGATTTAAATACAGTCTGCATGTTTTCTGATAGTCTGCAAGTTGTGAAGTGAAACATTGCTGTAGTTAAATCTATTAAGCAATATTGGCACAGAGACATGACAGTAGTTCATCTAAAAATACAGGGATGAATGTTTGGGAAGGTTTGATTATTGCAAACTGCTCTGACTCGTTCAAAAATATTTGTGTAGTCCTTGTAGTCCTATACTCATCAAAGTTACAGTGGGGTACTGGAAAGTGAGTATTCCTTTCCCATTGCTTTTCCTTGAAAGGCAGCTTTATGCAGGTCTGTTTAAAATGCAATAGTTGGACAAACTAAGTATCAGTAAGTGCCTATTTGCTTTTCATTTTGGCAATATTCAAGAAATCTATCATCTATCTATAATATAAAACAAAAAAAATGATTGAAGCACATCTACGCTAGATTAAGTCAGCTAACCTTTGCTCTACAAATCTAATTTTAACAAATTCCCAGCACTATCAGAAATAACAGTGGCCACGGCCCACTCCATTTTCCGATTACTGAGATGGACATTGTAGTTAATGTAATCGTATTTCACAGGTTGAATAACCTCAGTATCACTATAACATCCATCCTCACAGAAGCTTGGACAGAGGTTAAGAACAAAGCTGCGACCTTCCCCTTTGTTCGGGGAAAGACATTTTCTTTCAGTCTGTCTGTCTGCATTTCATGTCTCTGCTGGCTCTGTCTCTGCTATTATTAGCAGCAAAGGGGGAAAAAAAGCGACAGGCTTGGTTAACAGAGAGACCGCTACGTCACACGCAGGGCCTACCTCAAAATGATTCAGCATTTTGTGGCAAGGCAACAGATTGAATGTGTAATTTAATGCTAAATACAGTATGTTTTGAAGTGTTTTATCCCAACAGGATAGTAAGATACTGATGCCTTACAACATCATTTTTATTCTTTGTTGCTTCCTCAGGTTTTTTTGGCTTATCTCATTTACATTAATCTATCCTCTGTGTGCTATTATTATATTTAAATTTGACAAATTGCTCTCCGTCATCTGTTTTTTTTTTTTTTGCGATCATTTTGTTTTGCTGACGGCCTTGTGTATCTGTGTACGTGCCTCTGTTTAGACCTTTTTGTCTGCCCATCTGGACCACAGCATACTCTGTCTCTCTCTGTGTGAGTGGTAATTCCCCAATGCTGCTGAAGCACAGCAGGATGCTAGCAACAGATTCCAAGGCAACAGCAACAGCAGCAGCAACTCACAGATTAACACTTTGTTTACAGGTACAAAGGGTGAAATTTGCATAACAATTTGTGACTGAGTCAAATGATACAATGATTCATCCACTGAATTGCATCAATTACATTTAGGCAGACACACAGAGACAAACAAACCATTTATGCTAACTTTCACGCCTACGGGCAATTAACAGCTAAATTATCAGCCAGTAATTTGGACTGTGGGAGAAAACTTGCAAACTCCATACAGTGGATGGGTTTAAACCAGGAACCTTCTTGCTCTGTGGCGACAGTGGTAACCACTGCACCACCTCGCCTCCCTCAATACCTCAATACCGCAATACTTTTCCAGGTTTCTGAAGTACTGCTGTGAAGCTCAGAGTGAGGCGGCTCTCAAGGCTGCCATCTTGGCAGTCCCGCCTCCTTGTGTGTAAATCCATAAATAAGCAAAACAATGGATTGTGGGTGGAGCTGAGGCGGGCTAAGTTAAGCGGGCTAAGTTGCCTGTAAAAGCACCCACCTGTCAATCAAAGTGGCCATGTTATTAACTACGCATAACATTACAGTTTTCATGACTTATGGGGACCAACTCATTCTCTAGCCAGCCTCAAGTGGCCGTTCAAAGAACTACAGTTTTTAGCACTTCCTCACTGGCTTCACTTCGCGGTTGCCACTTGGTTAAAAGCAGTGTACCAATGATTATGTAAGGAGAAAAAGTGTCATAATTAAATACTATTTTACATCTGAATATATTGCCACCAAATAATTTGCCAAACAGGAGGTATTTCTTCTTAGTATTCTCTGTTAGTTCCTTAGTCATATGTTTATATACAATGCAGTTTTTGATGGTAAATAAAAAAAAAATGTTCATTGCATAAATAATCACAGTGTTCATGCATCCAACAGCAGCCAAGATGGAAATATTGCAGCAATTCAAGAATGTTCATGTGTTGTCACCTAACATCATAATAATATAAGATTTGATACTTTGGGGATCCATCAACCCTTCCCAAGATGGACCTTTTCTGCTGCTAATACTAATTTTGTGCTAAGCTAACCTTGCAAAGAGGATCTTTACATGTAATTCCCCTGTAAGACAACAGACAAACATACTTCTTAAACAGTCAATGTCCTTTAAAAAATACGTTCAGAAAGTGAAGTGAATTTTAATATCTTGTTATTGCAAGAGTCTGTTTGTTCACCTCAAACAGCCAATTCACCGACTGTACAGATGTTAGCTGTAAGTTAACTAACAACCAACAATACCTTGTGTGGGAGTGTGCCCGTGTGTTTGCATGGCAGCTCAGCTTCTGATGGACCTCACCAGGAAAAACTGTTTCTTTCTGTAATGTCTTTCGTCTTTTGTATAATTTATAAAGTTGATTCAGAAAGGCCAGGGAACGACACAGAGTCTTCGCTCACGGGGACGCTTCACATCAGTTTCATGTCTCTCTTTACATGCAGTCAGGCCACATCTGAAATTCACCCCTGTTTCAGTCTGAACAAGCTTTCACAAAGATAAAAAAAGGAATGTGACTATCTCCCTTATTCAGGGAGTAGCATCCTTCTGCCTTTTTCTTTTCTATCAGTGTGATATTTGTGTTTGTGTGTCTGTAAGGTCACACGCAATCACAATTTAATATGTCTGTGGAGACGACGCTTCAGTCCAGTGAAGAGGAATAGCTTTGAACCGAAAGACGCTGACAAACAGGTGAACTTTATGACCATGGCCCCCTCACTCCACCACCTGATTCACATTTCCACCCCCATCAAAGCCCCGCGCAGACACTTATTACCAGACAGAACATAAAACATGCGTCTCCCTCAGCACGGTCTCCTTTAACCCAAAGGGGATGACATGAAAAGGAAAGATTGCCACAGTCAGTAAGGAGTGTGCATGCACAGATGATATTTATTAACCCATATAAACCTCTCGTACTATGCCTTTAAACATAGCTGTAGCCCAACAAACTTTTTAATTGATTTTAATTTGTAAGGGAGATCCCAACATTCCAGAACGTGTCCAGATATATCAAGCTAAATCTTGTGAAAATATGTATAAAACAGTGCACGAGAACAGCTATAAAACGTGCATTTGACGGAAGTGCGTAGAGAGTTGAAACAAGTCAATACATGTATGTTGGACAACTTCAAATCTACATAAGGGGAAATAGAGTGAGGAAAAGTGGATGTTAATGTAACATTAAAAAAATGTGTGTTTCGTATCTGTGAACTCTGTGTCTCAGTTTGTTCTTAGCTCTTTCTATATCAGCATGAAAACAAAGATTTTACAAAACACTGCGAGCGCTTTAAGACAAGCGTGTGTGCAATAATTATAGAATGACACACTTGAGAAATCAGCCGACTGCAACATATGCTGATTGCAGTGGGACTGCATGCTAAACACCCACAGATAGCTCGTAGCAGCTATAAATCTGAAGTTAATCCCGGAGTTTGCAAAATTTGTACGTGGTGGCCGTCAAGACAATTTCTCACCTGTTTTTATAGCCTCATAATGCTCTCGTGTGCTTTCTATGGTCATGACGGAAGGGCAGGGCGGCTCAAAGTGAGACTTAAAATAGAAAGTTGAAGCGCTCTTCAAGTTTGAAGCCAGTTGAGGGAGGGCTGTTTCATAACAGGGCTTTTATGGTTTCACTGTATGTCTCTCACCACACCTTCTACTCAGCAGCATTGCAGGGGTATAAATCTTTGAAGAACTGCAACCTGCGTCACACATGCACACCCAGTGCTGAGGTTGTCCCACCCAGTTTGGTGGTTGAGGAGAGATGAGCTAATCAGAGACGATCCAAGAGGCCCAAGGTCTCAGGGTCTAGGACTGTGTGTGCGTGTAAGGTGTGGGGCAATGGCGGGAGGTACAAAGATCAACATACAGTACAGCAGCAAGTCATCCATCATATCTATATATATATCTTTTCAATACATACCTGCACTGTGGCCCTGAGAAGCAAGAGACATCTCCAAGGAAGAGGTCAAGGTGACATTGCGATGTGGTCTGTATTGATCCAAAGCAATATTTACTTTCACAGATAAATCAAAGCAACAAAATGATTTTCCTCCAGCTTGAAAACATGCTAGAAGAATATTACAATACGATACTGGCACTTAGCATTGAACCCCAGCAGGTTAATGGATGAAATAACTTTTCTTTAAATACATATTTTTGCATATCATTTATTTGCTGCATCATTCTAAGTGTGCAACAGAAAGAAAATATATTATAGTTGTTGGTACATTAATGTGTACATCACTTTAACGTTGCAGCTGGTAAAGGTGGAGCTAATTCACTGGGTAGCTTGGTAGCTTCCACACAGGGGGTCAGTATCTTATTTTAACCTCTAATACATCAATTCATTCTCTGTTACTGCTTCCTCATCAGGGTTGCGGAGGGCTGGAGCCAATCCCAGCTGGCTTTGGGCAAGAGGCGGGGTACACAAGTCACCAGTTCGTCACAGGGCTCCTTTAATACATCATCTGTTAATTATATTTTGTCTGATTAATCTGAATCTGCAAAATACTGAAGTAAAGTACAAACACAGAACACAGAATACTACTTGAGCGCTTCAATAAATCTACTTAGTTACTTTAGTTAGTTATCAGCAATCAGCCAAGTGTGGTTTGAGTCCATGTAATTTACTGTGATATCATTAATGGGATCGATCACATGTTTAAGTACAAAATATGATCTGTTCTACGCTTTTCAATATGGTATCCTCGCCTCTAAAGTGTGTGACGCATACAAATAAACACAATAAAATCATATGCAGCCTCATTAATGTCAAGTCTTTATTGATATGGTGTCATACAGCAATACATGAGTAGTAATAACAGTAAAGAGAATAGCATGACAATTACATTCAATCCCTATGCTTTTTATAGTCATGGAAGCTTTCATAAACACTAATAAAGAGATAATAATGATTAAACACCCCACTGGACAGAATCATACACATCACACACATGGCCAGAATAAAAGCTGCTGGTGTTTTAAGGCATTTTTACGTCCTACAGTATTTGTTCTATGGCTAAATCTTTGACTGTTGGTTTTGGATCGGTGACGTACTGTATCTTGAGAAAATACTTAGTCATGAAATGGTGTTTGCGTGTGCACTCAGAAAAGTTTGGCAGTGCTGTAGAAGTAGTAGTGACACCCATGAAAACTCACTTAGATTACAGTGTAAAGACAACAGATAATAGCTGCATACTAGAAAAATGCTGCTTTTATATAAGTTCTTGATATTTTTCACTTCCGCTTTCAGATTTGACGCCCCTCAACTAATCCCAGTTATGATAGGCCACTGTGTAGAGATACAAACACACTTGCTACAGTACTAAGATACTTCACAGGCCTCAAGTAAACCAACAGAAACCCAATCCAGAACAGTCTTATGTACAATCACTAGTTTTTTGTTTTCTTTGTGAGTGTAGCTTGTCAGGGCGTGGTTTGCCATGACCAGCAGCAGCAGCAGCAGGAGCAGCGACAGAAAAAGATAACTGTGTTAAAGTTGGCAGTGCACAAGCAGAAAAACAAGCTCTAAGTCTCTCATACTGAAGGATTTCTTGTGGTGAGATCACACTACAACAGGCGTTTTATCCAGTCATGGCCACAAGTTATAAAGAGCGAGGTCAAGTTGTTTCAAACACATCGTGGTCTAGCAGCCTCTGACTGAATTTGTGATGTATTTTGAGTGTTGATGGTCTTTGCTCTGGCTGAGGGGTATGGTGTGGATTCTGGGGCGCAAACGCGTCATCGATGGCACATGGGAAATGATGTTTCAATGGATGGATCATACAGAAACATGTACATTTGTGCTAAAGCGTAATTTACTAAAAAAAAACAAAGAAAAAATCACACCCTCTTTCTTTTTATATTAGCTGCATTTTGCTGGTCATTATTACCAAGTCAGGTAGTTTTGACAATCCTATATAAGTGCCTTAAAGAGGATCTTCACTCCTTCTCCTCATAGCATCAGCAGCAGAGATCTGTAGCCTACCTACGTCACACATCTTACAGTAAGAGCTATAACAGTAGTCTTCAAATCAAGCCTACAGGCTAACAAGCACATGTCTATTACAAATATTAATGAGCGTTGTGTGCGATGATGCTCAGCATGGTAGATGGACGACGTTTTTTTTTTAGCTCCAAACAACGGGATTGCGTCGAATGAGCGATGGGCTGATGGATTCCATGCAAGCGTGACATCTACATACGCCATGCAAATTATCCTCGATTAATACATTTTGTTTTCTTGTTGGCTTCTCGTCTAAACAGCCACAGCTATCCACTTCAGAGTGAGACTTCACTGGGAAGTTACAAAAGGAGGACTGAGGACGTACATCCTCCGTCATGCAGCGCTGACTGTGACCAAAAACATTTGTGCAAGAGGAGTTGTTTTGCTTATGAACTCCATTTTTAAGTAAGGAGACTCAGAATAATGGCTCAGCAAGACATTATCACATGTTCATGTTTATTTTCGGCTGGTTTGCTTTAACTGTAGACCGTGTGCTTCTTTGCTAAACGTGTTATTACATCAAGAATCTTTTTTTTTTTTTGCATTGTATAAGTGGATGCAGAAAGAGTAACCGACAGCAGCTGATGTGTTTTGAGTATTTTGTTCTTGAGAGGCGCACACGAACACTCGCACACACATGCTTCCATTGGAATGTGTTGAGAGTATCTCACAGCTTGTGGTAGTAGTGAACGACCGGTTGTTGTCTCACGTGTTGATGCAATGTTTTCCCAAAGTGTGAAAGGTTGAGTATTACATTTTGAAAGACCGTACCTCCGTAAGAGATGCTACCTAAGTGCTTGTTATTATCTGATGTTGAGTGTGTGAAGTCGAGACAACAGATAGTACTGTGGTTTTTGTATAGAGTGATGCTTACAGTAGAGTTACAATGGATTTCCTTTGGGGAACACATGTGGGGGACAAAGGGGGACGAGGAAGAGTAAACCCACCTAAAACAAACATCCAGATACCCCACTCTGCACACTTGTGGACATCCAGCATACAGTAGTTCAGACAGAAACTATGATGATCTTACCATGCTTTTAATAAGAAGGCAAAGCAGAGCTATCATGTAAGATCCCCACAAGTGTTCAAGTGTAAAGGCTCAGGGTTTGTTTTAGGATGGGGAATGATGAGAGGTTTGGGTTTTGCGGGGACAGGGGGGAAGCTGCAGGGGTCAAAAACAGGCTTACAGCAGGCTTTTAGTTTTTCTGATTGGTGGGAATATCACTGGCCTCTTGCGGCTTCTCGATCTTCTTAGTGGTGACCACTGTCTCCTCGTAAACTTCACGCCGGATTCCAGACTTGTTCTGCTGCTGCTGCTCCTCCTCTTTGCCTTCCTTCTTGGAGCTCTTGCTGGAACTAGTGTAAATGCGAGACTGGTAGTTGTAGCCTTGCCCAGCACCTGCGCTCACAGGGGGATAGGTGATACCTGTCCCGATGCGGGTCTCCTCGCCCTCCAGTAGTTTCCTATAGAGGAAAGGTTAGGTAGAAAGGATGAGATGAGATGAGAGTGACTCCCAACATTACCAACTAAAAATCTATATCTTAGTGTTACAGAGGTTATCACAACTGATCTGAAGTGTGACCTGCCTTTGAGAGAGGAGCCTACCTGTAAGCTGCAATTTCAATATCCAGAGCCATCTTGACATTCAGCAGGTCCTGGTATTCCCTCAGGTGGCGAGCCATCTCGCTCTTAGTGGTCCTCAGCTCGTTCTCCAGCTCTGCCATGTTGTCCTGAAGACAAATACAACAAGAAACGTAGAGCAATATTAGGGGGGTATGGTTCAATATATACATATGTATATTTTTTAAAGAGAGAAATTAAGTTAAGTGTGACCCGTAGCATGCAGAGGATTGATGGTAGTGCCCAAACAAAGAGCTCTGTCAGTCCTATTGTTAACCTGAGCACTGTGTGGCTGGAGATTGGAGTCGTTTACTAGCAGTGGGGGTTGTAATGTCTGTCCTAAAAACATATTCTCAGCTGTGAGTGCTGAATCAAACAAAACACTTGAGTATGAAATTGCTCATTTAGTCTCCACAGATTCACCGAGTGGGCGTTGTCAGATGCAGCTGCTGAGCCGCGCTGTCCCATGGGAGAGAGTTTCAGCACCACGGACAGAGCCCGAGCTGCAGCAGCTGCTCTGATATTCAGAAAATAGATAAATAAATAAATAAATAAAAATACTCACTGGTTCATTTCAATGTACATAAACTAAAATGAGATCATCATTTTCTGTAACCCTTCTGATACGCGGTTAACAAGTCGTTAAAATCTGATTACCTGGTAGTTTGCAATCTCCATACTGTGCCTGTCCTCCATCTCCCGGAGCTGCTTTTCCAGAGACTCGTTGGTTCCCCTCAGACTCTCTATCTCGATGGTCTTGGACTGGACCTGCCTCCTGAACTCGTTTATCTCCTCCCTGCTGGCACGCATGGCCTCGTTACTCCGGTTTGCCTGCTCCGCCAAGTCGGCGAACTTGGTCTTGTACCACTCCTCGGCGGACTGCAGGTTCTTGGACGCCATAGACTCGTACTGGCCCCGAATCTCCTTGAGGGCGGAGGTGAGGTCCGGTTTGGACACCTCCATCTCCACAGACACTTGTGCAGCCTGGATCATCTCCATCAGCTCGGCCACCTCCTCTTCGTGCACCTTCCTGAGGAAGTTGATCTCGTCCAGCAGGGATTCAACCTTCTTCTCCAGGTCCAGGCGCACCATGGTGGCATCATCCACATCTTTCTTGAAAGCCTTCAGGGTGGCCTCCGCCTCCTCCCTGGCACGGAACTCCTCTTCGTATTTCCCCCTCAGCTTCTGCAGGTCATCTTCAATACTGTCCCTCTCGATCAAGAGATGGGACTTCTCCCCGTTCAGCTCTTCGAGCTGGGAGCGCAGTTCGCGGATCTCTTGCTGGTAAAGCTCGGCCAGGCGGGCGGGCTCGGTCTGCCTCTGGCGCAGCGCACTCAGCTCCGTCTCCAGCACTTTGTTGTGCTGCTCCAAGTTGCGCACTTTCTCGATGAACATTGCAAAGCGGTCATTGAGACCCTGCATTTGTTCCTTCTCATTAGTGCGGATGATTTTAAACTCATTGTTGAGGACGTTGCTCTGTGTCAGGTCGAAGGTCTCCACTGGCATGGAGAAGGAGCGGCCGGACCTCCTGTTGTACGAGCCCAGTGATGAGACGTTGCTCCGGGATAGAGAGGAGGACCGGTACCCTCCTCGGGAGGAGACGATCCCCGTAGTCCGTGATGGAGAGGATGCATAACGGGGAGAGTCCCCGAAAATCTTCCTATAGGAGGAGGAGGAAAAGACTTCAGATCCGTAGCTCATCTTGGCTTGTATGCAGACAGAGAAGAGCAGTGGGCGCGTCTCGTTTATATAGGGGGACCTACCCAATCGCTAATTAATGCCCGATGGCAACATCCGGATTCATCCGTTCCACATGCGTCAAGTAGCACAGTGATGAGGATAAATGCTGAATAATGTGGCAGAGATGAGTTTTTCCTTGCTCGTTATCAGTCGACAATAATACAAATATTAGTGCAGATGTGCGCAGTTCTTTGTGTGGAGCGGATGGAACTGTCTTTTTTGGCGCAGTGGTGATGCGTCAGTGTTTGATCGCTTGTTGCACTGAAAACTAAAATATTAATTAATTAAGTTAATTAATCAACTTGTGATATTAAAGTGACCTCCAGCAAACTCTGAGTGTTTCTGCTGCTGAAAACAGAGACACCTCAATCCTAAATACAAATTCACCTCAAGTGCAAAGCAGTGATTTTCAGGCTGTGATGATGGTGCACTTTTCCTCCACAAACTTTTTGCTGTTGCTCATAGTTGCAAGTGGTTGCTGAGAACTATCAATATTGCATAGTACTGTTCTCCAAAACACCGCACTGACAAAATCACATCTACATCTGCAGTTAATTTCTGGTGACGTGTGAACTTTAAACTCCTCTTTCTCTTTAAATATCTAATCTAATGTATCTTATGAACCATGCACTGCGATTCCTCAAGTGTCTAAGAGCATTTCTACACAAATCAGTGTTGTTTTACGGGATTACATTAATGTAATCTTGAAGGAACATGTGTGTTTCGCTTCTCATCTCCTCAAACTAAAATGGATGAATGAAGAGATGCTTAAAATGGTGAGAACAGAAGTGAAGAGTTTCACTTTTACTTTCGGATTTATGCACTCGTTGACCCTTGAGATAACTCTTCAAGAGTTGAATCATAAAGCACATGAATCAATTCATTCATGTTTAAAGTTAATAAATAATTAAAGTTTAAAATTGTTAGTTTTGTTTGGTGTGTATTTATTTATCCCTTGAACACAGCATCCCACAGACAGGCCTCTGCTGCCCTCTGTTGTCAAACTGCAGGACACTGCAAGCAAACAAGAATATTTCATTAGGACCACTTGGTACTAAACTATAATAGTGAACACAGCCTAATGGCTACTGGATGTTCAAGTGAAGTGATGATGAAGCAAGGGGCCAAGACAAGCCACATCAAAACAATAGTCCTGGTTAATGCCGGTATTAAACCCTGTCGGGTTTTCAGAAGGGGTCATTGTTAATACTGTTCACCTGAACAACTGTAAACTAATATACTGTATAGTTTACACAAGTATGTAGAATATTCAAACCTGAGCAATGAGATGCCCCACTAGTGCCCTGAAGAAGTTTTTGTGTTTTACTCACGAAATCTTTGCAGATGTCAAACAATGTGGTAAAATCTGTGATAGTAAAATGTGTGTGAATAAAATGACGCTCTGCAAGCCAAAGCAAATAAGCTTGTGGCAGAGGAGGTATGAAGTTATAATGACAATGTCAATAAAAAAGCTTTTATTTCCAAAATTATCTGAAGAAATGCATTTTTGCCTTTGTGCTGTCTTGAGGAAGTGTGTGATTCTCTTGAGACGTTGGTCAGGTCTGACCTCAGTGGATGAAACTATTGAAACTATTGAAACTGAGTATTTCAGAGCTCCAGCAAACAATGTGTCCAAATGTTCTTACCAAAATGACCCACAGTTTAATATGTCATAACATCATAACTAATTACATTTATTTAAATACTGCACAAAATTATGAGGTGCTTGTACTTTACATGAGTATTTCCATTTTATGCTGCTTTATACTTTATACACTGTTTTTATACTTAAGAACATGGTGAGAAGAAGAAGAACTTCTGCTTTAGGTACTTTTGATACTTGAAGTACACTTTGTTGATAACACTTGTGTAGGATTTTGAATGTAGGACTTTTACCGTTACAGAGTATTTTTACAGTGTTGCATTCATACAAAAGTAAAAGCAGAAGTGCCTGGAGAAGTTGTTTTACTCTTAATGCTTTTCAAAGAGGCCCATCCATCAAAGTCAAAACGCCCTGTGTTATAAACACTGACATAATTACATACGCTGGCATGTTTAAGCTAGTTCACCCAAAAATGGGTCAGTAGTATTTCCACATTGTCACTCAACTTCTGCTGCTTGGCTTTAAAGCTCATTGTGAAATCAACATTAGCCACAGAAGAGGTGCAGATTTTATAATAAATACTGGCCCACAGATGAGTGAGACAACTACATGAATATACATTTTGTCCCTCATTCCTTAAAATCAGATAAATATATCATACCTTTGCCTTCCTGAGAAAAAAAACAGCTGGCAGAACACTGGCTGTGCATCAGTGGGGATTTAGAGGCTGGTATAGATAATGTGGAAAACAAAATACTCACATACAGAGTATGCTTCACCAGAAATATTGTTAACATTGTGTGAATGGATGTAAGTAACCAACAAACATGAGGCGACTAATCTATAGATATAGATAGATAGATACTTTATTGATCCAGAGGGGAATTCAAGCATCCAGTAGCAGCATGTAAACATACATACATTTTAACCATAAATTAACCTCGCAGAAATTTGAATCTAGATTAAAATCGGTGCTAAAAATGTAATATGTGCTGCACAGTACTGCGCCATACCACAAATATTGTAAATTTAAAAATATTGTGTGTATACACGTGCATGTGAACAGGCGTGAATGCATGTAAGTAATCAGCAAACATAAGACAACTAATCTGGACTTTGTCCGTGCAGTTTCTGTGATTGAATTGAACAAATAAATCTCAGTAACGTAAGTACACTAACAAGACAAACGCATGCAGGTCATCTCCATGTCTCTCTGCGACCAGATGCCATCAACAACGCCACCGTGCAGTCACGTGTCTGTGCCACGCAGCCAGATACTCCCGCCTCCTCTCTGATAGACGTGAATTAAACGCCGCCCCCTAAATGTCTCGCAACAACAGCTGGCTGCACACACACAGACACACACATACACACACAGAGAGATAGCAGAGAGCAGGCAGAGCACCAACACTCGTCTGCTGCCTGTCTTCACGGTGTACACATCCGACCCTCTGACTGGCTGCTTTCTGTGAGAAAAACAAAAACACCAGCGACTTCAACCGACTTTCACACAGCTCAAGGCGCATGCTCAGACCGACTGACGGTGCAGTTGTTTTATTCAGGAACTCAAAGAGGTGAGTACAGTAACGCCAGGCACAGCTAAAACTAGCCAAATATGACCTGATACTTTTGTTTTTCAAGCAAGAGCCAGCTAACGCGTTAGCCTCTCAGCAATGTCGGATAAAAACAAAACAAAAAAAAAAACAAAGGGCAGGACTGTTAGCTCGCTTTACAGTCAAGAAAAATAACAGGACGAGGTCCAGCTACGACGCTTTTCTTCTCTGTTAGCTTGTAAAGATACTTGTACTGCAGCCTAAAGCTAACCTCCCACCGTCGGTTTCCTCAGCTGAGATAACGCGTTAAGATAAATGACACTTGACGTTACGTCCACTGTTGTCGAGACAAAACATCGACCCTCTTGCGTGGACGCTGACCCGAGGCGACAAAGCCCGTGTTATAAGTTCAGTGTCGCCTTGTTTGTGTTTGCAGCGCTGCTGTGCAGGTTTGCTTTCCAAGCCAGAGCTCCCCTCAGACCCCAGTGGACCAGTTCACACCGTGGGCCAAGCTGCAACAAAGAGAGACATGAGCTAAAAATACACGAGAATGCATTAAAAAAATGAGGGTCTATCATCTCTAACAGTAGTCATATTTTCATAATGCATTGCAGGTCAGGTGTAACAGCAAACGCGTTAAAGCTGTTGCTCGCCCTCCTGTGAAGCTGTAAGGTTAACACCGATGACACTGTTTCAATGCAGTGGTTCTTTTAGTGCCTCGATGACAGCTCTCCCCTGCCTCGACATGTAAGTCTCATTTGCATTTGTGCTGGCACCGATCACAAGAAAGCTGACCTCCACTGCCTTTCCCTTCCTTCAGCCCAGCCTCTCCAGTGACAGAGGGAGAATGACAGAGTGTCCTCACGGGAGAAAAAGTACACTTACATCTCTGGACATTTAAAAGAAAAAAAAACGACCAAGACATTCTTCTAAGACTTTCCACAGATGGTTTTCTTCTTTGGTTTAAGATTGTTTGTGTGTGACCCGATCCATTAACCAAACAAGGATTTAATTATATGCTCTTTCTGTAAATATAGCCTTCCAGTGTCACCCTGTGTTAAATCGTTTCATGGGTCTTAGAATCGGCCTTGCTCTTGGCTTTTTCTTAGACTTTGCCTTGTGAATTAGACGGGATGTTTGTGTGCCAGACTAGGTTGGATCTCAGTGACTTGTTCACCGTGACCCAGCTGACGCGACCTCTATTCTCCGTTCAAGAACACCATGGGAAAATCCTGAGTTGACTGACGATGATTAAACTGTGGATCTGTGTTGCTTTCATTCTCCCGCAGACACTGAAAGGCTTTAAAGATGACAACTTCATGGAGCGACAGACTGCAGAACTATGCAGACCTGCCTGCCAACATGGACGGGCTGACGATGAAGAAATACAGAAGAGAGCCATACCACCGGTGAGAGACACGTGTGTAGTACAAGTTGCATTTCTTGTTGGTCAAGAAAAAAAAGAGCCAAGACCAGGTCCACTGCTCTATGCAGCCTCATCAATGACTGATCTAAACGTCACCGAGCAGTTAGAGAAACGGGAAGTTCACCATGATGTGACCATATTTCAAGTGTAATCATCACATCTTTCTAAGAATATTTATTCCGTACTAGGGTCGGCTCTTATAGCTAAACACAGCCGTTATCTGTTCATTTCACTGGGATGGCACAACTGAAAAAGTACGTCAATGCGTACACAAGATAATTCTTCCATTAACAATTATTTTTATGCCATCATGTGATGAAGCCGAGCTTCTGTTCAGACGTGGGACAAATGCAAACACATCTTAAAAGTACCTGTCCAAAGACCTGTCATGTGATTACGAAAGGAAGAGGTAATACGTAAAGCCCCGTGAGTGTCAAATCAATAATACAATGAACCATGTTAGTGTATAATTACTGAGACCGAGCGAATCAGGCTATGATTATGACACCGTAGAAGCGCATTGTTTAGCTGTAAAACTCCCACTAAGACCAGAAAATGTTGAGCTGAACTTTTGACATTGCGTCGATTCTTTATGATCATTATAACAGAGTGAAATGTCACCGACAGAGAGTTTTTCTGACATTTACTGGCTTTTAATTGGATAATAGCAACCCAGCGTTATAAAACGTTTCTCTGCTTTGACCTTTCAAAAGGCTAAACTCTTGATTATCACAAGTTATTGAGGGTTGCTATTACCATGCAGTCCATTTATCCACTTATTTGCGGCCTTACTTCTCACATGCGTGTCATTAAGTGGAGCAAGACTTAGGCCACATCGATGATCTTTGGAGCTTCAATTGCGAAATAAAGCTGGCTTAGATTTGACATACTATCACGTCTTGGGTGTGTCTTTCTGGCTGTTATGCAAAATTCCTCTCCGTCTCATGGTAAAGTATCACCAGGCTGTTGAGGTCAAGGGAGTGAGTGCATGAACCCGAAGCTTGTAGATGGCTTGAAGCTAAATACCACCCTCTATGTTTACTGTAAATCGATTGCATTCTTTCGACACCGTGTTGCTTTTTTAACTCGCACAATAGGCGAGTCCCACCAGAGATAGACCCCATTGTTTCTGTACCTGTTGACTGGAAACACCCTGTGGTCATACAGGTTTGAAAGGAGGAAATTTATTCCATGTCAGAGTAATAAAACGTGTCACTGTTCAATGTTTAACTCGGCCTAGGAAGTGTGTGTGTGCTGGGCGCTACAGCTTCTATCACACCAGCGCTCTCGGGGATGTCACTCATCTGTTCGGTCTGTGTGTGTGTGTGCTGTGCTGACATACAGTAAGTCACCCAGTCCGCGATCCTTCCCCGTCACCCACCTCCTGCAGGCATGCTCACTCGCAAATAAACACATGTGCAAAGACGACTTGTTAAAACAATACACTTGTGACAGAATAAAATTAAAGCCCCTCGACTGTTTAATCATCTTTTTTTGTGACCTTTTGTTTATCTCACCGACAGACAAAGACCATTCCTTCAAAGTAAGAGCTTAGCTGAAACAATGCAGCCCGATAGTGAGCTGTGCGTATCACATAGCAGAGGGCTGACGAGTCTGCCCAGCGCAGATAAACTCTCTATCACAGGGACTCAAATCACTGTCTTTGTGAGATTAGAGAGCGGTGGAAAAAATCTGGCAGATTGTCGCACAGCTGCACTCCGGCGGAGGAAAAGTTGTTAAGGGATTCTGCTGTAGGTGTGGCGCGCGGCCCACGTGGATTGTTTGAGGCAATAGTTTTGTCAGCAGGACCAAAGTCGAGGCTCAGTCTGGTAATCAAGTCACCTCCACCCATCCCCACCCACTATCAATAAGCTCTAAGGAGTCGCAAGTTATTTATTCATGGATGTCTTTTACTGGACTCTGCTCACTCATTGTAAAGTATTACACAGGATATAAACTGTGGAGGTCATAATGATTTGATATTCAGTGCTTCCTGTTGAAATTTCAGATCGCATTGAATTATTTTATATTCAAGATTTGCTATTTCAAAAACTGCATTTTTCCTTCAGAGTTCAAGAATTCAGATAAAAAAATCAAGTTTTTGTCGCTCATCTAATCTTGTTTTTCTTGGATCGGAACATCTGACATCATTTATATAATAATGTAATCAATGATTGCAATTTGAGCCACTGGCAGGATACTTACATTTTCACTTAATTTGTCTGAATTTATGAAAACTATTAAAACAAAAAAAAAACGGGTGACTAGTGATAACATTTCTCAGTCAGTCTGTTTTTGCTTCTGTAAAATGAATCCATGTCTGATTTAAAAAAAAATAAAATTAGAAAAATCTGCTGCCTCCGAGATGAGATTGAGATTCTTCTAAAAAAAGAAGTCAACTCATCCCGTAAGTGTTTACATTAAACCAAACCTCAGTATGGTAAGCAGCTGTCGCTTTGGGGCGGGTGGGCCGGTTGGGGGGGCTTGCTTGATTCTACCTGACTTGTGATTGTTCTGGATGTCTTTGAGGGCCCAACAAACATCATGCCCCACAAACAACAACAGCCCTTGACTGAGAGCACACAGCAACAACAGAGAACGATGCGGAATAGCCACAATCATTTTTGCAACAAGTCAGAAAATTTCTGAATGGCAAGAAGGCAAAGAGAGAGAGAGGAGGGGAGGGGGGCGAGCATTGTTTGTGGACCAGAGCTGCCCTGTGTTGCTGGAGCGGGTCAGACCAGCGGAGAGTCAAACTGAAGTTTAATTTGGCACAGAATGCATCGCCAGTCGTCTGCTGGACTAAGATCTAAATGGGAACTTGTTCACTATGGATCTGCTGCCAGGTATTTGACAACTGATTTAGAGATTGGCGGAGATGTCATGGTCATCGTCACAGATTAACGTCAAGATGAGTTGACTTGCAGAGTCACTTTTGAGCTTGTGTATCAGAATGAATGTGCTAGCTGTGACTGATGTAACCTAGTTTTTTTTGTTTGTGTTAACTTTAGCTGATGTACATCTTATTTCCAGCATGACTAAATATTGACAAGGTGTGGAAATATCTAGGAACACAGCTACACATTGAGTTCAGTCACAGATGTGGACGATAAGCTATGTTGGTCTGTGCCAACAGTCAGAGTTGAGCTAGCAGTGCGTGCGTGCGTGTGTGTGTGTGTGACTGTCTTTTCCGTGGGAGCTGTGTCAGCCAGGCTGTGTAAACACTGTCAATATCACTGTGCCCACCATGTGGACTCCCAGTCTATGGGCTGATTTATGAGAGCCGTTTCCTGGAAGATTGTCATACTCAGAGTTAAGTCCGTAAGGTTTCAGGGTTTTATCGTCTCCTGAGTTTTGTAAACTTCCTGCTAACAACACGTGTGGAAAGCTCTTGCTACCAAAGTTCATTTTACTGCTGCACTGTTGTGTAATATGGTGCAAATTTGAACTAGAATTCATAGTTTCTGATCATTTTAAACATTTTATTCAGTATGCGGTCACCACTGTGTGGTGAAATTGAGAACCAAAATTGTAAAAGTATAGTTGTGTCTTGTGATATTCACTGTACTTTATGTACCAATGTTTTCAGATGTATGATTGATAGATACGAGGTAAAATGGGCTTAACTTTTTTGAATGATTGCTGTTCATTTTAGAAATCCTGCAATACAAATCTCTGCCACCTTGATTGAATTATTAAAAAACTTAGACAAAAGTCAAACTTAACTACTAATTTATATACAGTTTATGCTTGGCACCTTTTTAGGTGTATATGGGCTCCACTGACAGACACTTGACAGATTTTATTGTTAGCCCAAAGCCAAAACATCCGATGTTAACATTCAACAGATATGAATCTAACTGACACATACCTGAGGACCTGTCCACAATGTGTCCACACACTGACAACATGATATATAGTATATCAAATTGCTTAACTGAGCTAACATTCAAGACACTTTTGCTATCCAAACATTATTTTCTTTAAGTCTGACCATCTCTTTGTGTGTGTAATTGACTTATTCAGCTGAAGCAGTATTTTGGTACATTTTTCTGAATGCTGAATGGACCCACTATAGTCCATAGTCTCGGTTAGAGAAGGTCTATTCAGAGAGTGGTGTCTTCTTTTGAGTCTGTCAGAATAAATGCTAATCTTATTATTGAATATTACAACTAAAACATTTACCTTCACTTGTTTCCTCTAGAGTGTTTGTCAACAGAAGCTTGGCAATGGAGAAGATTAAGTGTTTCGGCTTCGATATGGATTACACTTTAGCAGGTAAGTAACACATTCACCTAACTGATCATATGCTTGTTTACAGTGTGAGGATATAAGTGCTTTATCACTTTTGTATTGTCAAATAGTTAAATTAGTAAATGTGTTTAGGTTTTCTGACTTTCTGTTTTGGGGCTCTGGGAAACATTTTGACAGATATTTGACATTAGTTTAACATTTAGTTTAGTTTTGCATCTAATCATACAGGTACAGTCATAGTGAAATGTTTTCCTTTACCTCCTACAGTTTCATCAGTCACAACACTGTAAATATGATAGTTATAAGAATAGAAAACATAAATGATGATAGTTGATGAGTAAATAAGTAAGTAATGAGTACTTAAGTAAAAAGAGTTTTAATCTTAATAGTAAGCTAAACAAATATTTTTGAAACTGAACTGAAACTGAACTGAAAGACAAATGATACATTGATTACATTGATACATTGGTAATTGAAATAATCATCAGCACTACTATTTGTGCTTTTAACTGTTTGGTACACAGTCCAAGTTGGCTGCAAGATCCTCACTTTAGACAGGTCCAGATGATCCAGATAAATCCAGTGTGACTAAAAAGCTTCATAGATACGGTAAATGTATCAAAAAGGGGAGAAAAGCCAGGGTACATTTTGAATTTGAGGGAGTGTGTTTCTTACTTGTCGCCTTTTGAAACTGAAAAACAAAACCCTAGTTGTTGACTCTCATTTGGCCTTTTGTGTTCTGCTTAGATGTTAGTACAGTATCACCTCTTTTCAACTCTATATTTGGTCACCTCTCCATCCCCCCCAGAACTTGTTGTCCACAAAATATTATTTGGGTCAATGCCGGAGACACATTGAGCAGACTATAACACTTGGATAACAGGATGTTAAGCATAGCTCCCTGTAAAGTTGATAGTACGGGGATGTTCTTTTTCCTACTGACCAGTAACTGGGCCAAAAATATCCGGATTTTTCATGCTACTTTGTTCTGTGACTCAGCTCCAGTTTTTGGTCTCTCTGTCTCTATAAATAAATCCTCCCTGACTTTGAAAAGCAGGTCACGTTTGTTTGTTGAGTTCACCAGTGATGGCTCCCTTGAGAACGGGGATCACTCGTAGTCCCTCTGTGGCTCTGTACCCCCGTCTCCATTCAGAGGGCAGGAGATTTCATGGACGCTCAGCTGTTGACATGCCTCTCTTTATGGGAGCCCATAACCAAGTGTTAATGTTTGCTCGAAGTGTGGCTATCATGTATCTTTGGAGGGTGTTCAGGTTTTAACCACAGACGTACTTCATCAACTCTGAGGAGCTGGTGGTGTCGCAGAATGGCTGCTGCTTAACCACAGCACTCTTACCCGACTGCAGCATTTATTTTTAGGGGCTGTTAACAGCAGTTCAGATGTGTTTAAAGTATCTCCTTAAAAAAAAAAAAGATTTCCTAAAGACTTACGGATGAAGCTAGCTGCCATTATTAAATGTTGACAGAGCTACTACAAACATGGAAATGTGCCGATCTGATGATTTAGTATGTCTTGGAAAGTTGTGTGGTGTATGATTAAAAATATACGGTGGTTTCTAATTGACCAGGACACAGCAAACATAACTCCTGTCAACAGTTTACACAGTTTAATAACCTCTGTCAATCAATACTCATGGTAGCCTATTAGACTTTAGGATCAATACCACTGTTTACACTCTGCTGGAGCTCATACAGAGTACGTCACAGTTCAGTCATCTGATGTTTAAACCAAAGATAAATGACATATTATAAGAAAAGATTCTTGGTTTTTCTTTGTTTTCTTTGGTCACACTGTAAAAAATACGGTGAAAAACTGCGGCCATATTTCATGGCAAGAAGTTATTTATATGACATTTTAAGGGAATTTATACAGAATAAGGTAGTATTTTAGATTACAGACTGTTCATTGTGCAGTAACACTAAGATTTAATGGCAAAACCTGCATTCATATGGTATTTTCATGTCAATTAAAATAAGTAAAATATGGAATAAAATGTCACCATTTATTCGATTCCACAGAAGCAAACAAACCAACAACTCTCATCATATTTTGATTCAGATATTGGTAAACTGTTTTCTAATCGAACTCTGCCCAGTTCAAATCCTATTGTTCAGTCATGACGCATGGTTCCCACAGTTTCACACCACAGCCATGCAGTCCAGCGTGACGGTGTTGCAAAACACACACAATCTTATTAAATCTTCTTAAACATCGTCGTTTTGAGCAATCTGTTTGTGTGCCACCTCACCAAGTGCAGGATGTGAAGAACTTGGCAGGCAGAACTCGGCCCAACACGGTTTTATTTCACTGCCGTGCGGCACTTCTGATAAAATAATTGATTCATCGCCCAGACAATTAACGAGGAATGATGAAAACATTTACAGCTATTACAGTGCGTGCGTGCAGATCACATGTTTTGTAAAATACTGTAAGGCTTTGTCAACTGAATCAACATTGCCTTGTGTGTTCTTCGTGCTCCTTTTTGGAGCACATAACAGCCTGCAGGAAAAAAAAAAAAGTTGCTCAAACACACATTTAGGTCCAGATTGCATGGAGAGATCCACACAGTTTTGTCCTAGTTTTCCAACAGACTTTTGGCTGGAATGTAGGCCCCCGAGGCTGCGCTTAAGTTTTCTAATTTTTCCACAGTCTGCTCGATAGTGTCATAAATCTGTGACAAAGCCCTACATTTGAACATGAGTGGCTACAGATAAATTAACACATTTAAGGCGTTGGCTGCTAATATTGCTACATGACATGGTTCTGATAAAGTCTCCGTGTGGGACATTTCTATTAGTGGAAGGATGCAGGTTGTTTACCATGTGTGTGAGTGTGAGAGTGTGTTACGTGCAGGCCTGAGGTGACCTGGCCCCTAAACTGTGAAGGGACACCACACACCTCAGCAATTGGAGCAGTAGGAGTATAATTAACTGGCAACAATCTCATCAGGCATGCAAAGTAATAGATCCCTGAAGCTACGACTGCTTCTCGCCTCGACTCTAAGTAGATGACAGCGTGAGAAATGCGAGAGGAGACTTACAGCAGGGGAGTAAGGACCCCTAAAGAGTAGAAATGCAAGAGAGTCAAGGACACTGTAAGCAACAATAACACAACTTCCGGTGTGCATACAACTGCTGTAAACACAAGTTTTCAATAACATCTGTTGAAGATATTTTTTTATGCCCCATTTAACTAAAAATATGCAACTTTCCATGACTGTAGCTTCCAGTGTGGTTTTCACGGAGAAACAAAAAAACAGATCTACAAATCACTCCACAGGTTCGAGCCTTCAGACGTGTGAAATAGTGCAGGGCTTCTAGAATTACTTCAGGAAAGGATATAATGTAGGCCATGGGTGTAATGTGTCTGGAGTGTTTTTAAGAGGGGGGCTTGTTGCTCAGAGGTAAAATGGTTTTGGTGTCATTAAGGTCACATCTGAAGGGAAAAACCTGAAGGATAAAACGAGAGCTGTTGTGTTGTTTGCATCAGTGTCGATCGAATCTGAAATCGCAGCCACAGAGACGTGATGAAGCAAATTCAAAAGTTTGTTATAGAGTTATAAACTCTTAACAGACAATAACTAAAGATGTTTTTTTCTTTGAACTTTACCTTTTTTTTTGCTTGGACATTGAAAGTTTTTAGAAAAATACTACAAGCTTGAAAGTTTTGAGGGGTTTTAAAGAAGTTTTAATAAAATGATTTCAGTTTAATTTCTAATTGTTAAACTCTTTTAAAAACACTTAAACAATGAGTAGTAGTTGTAATTGTAGAATAGTTGGCCAGTGGCCAGTATACATTATGTAACAAAACAAGTTTCTCATCCTAAATGACCAGCCTGACGTTTTTTATTACTTAGATTGAGATGTGACTTTAAGTTGTGGGAGTGTAAGACACACCAGTGTCCCACCAAGGTCGACATGTGAAAAGCACCACCCGGTGGACTAAAGAAAGAGAGAGTGATGATAGAAAAGGTGACAGAGGGTGACAAGTGAGGAGGGAGGACGAGTAGGAGGAGGAGGAAAGGCAATTTAGTTGGTGTATGCTACTGCTCTGGGCAGAGGGCCCAAACCCTCAGTTTTCTGGGAGACCACAGCAGGGGGTGAGAGAGAGAGAGAGAGTGAGTGAGAGGCAGGGGGGTGAACTGCAAGAGGTTACGTGCTTATAATGCAAAAACAGGCTCAGGCTTACAGAGTAAGGCTGTCAACAAAAGGACAAAAGCTTTACTGAACCCAAGATTTTCCTATAATTCAGTGCACACTCATTATGCTTCTGTGTGTAACCCAGCATTAGAAACAAGCGCACTCTCACACATTTCGCCGAGTAGGACACAGATGTTTTCCTGTTTGTCCTGCAGCGCTGTTCCCCCCCCGCTAACTGTCCTCTATCCAACCATCATCAGCCAATAATTCTTCCCCTCCAGGGGCCTCGCAACACCCCACTGGGAGTGCAAGCAACAACACAACTGCATTCTCTGTTTCGTATTTATAACATCTGACATATTCTTTTCCCAGTGTCAGATAGCGCGGTAATCCTCTGCCAGCCTTTTTTTATCCGAGCATCAATCTGCGTATTTTATTTTCAGGGCCCTCCTCTGTCAGGGCTTTAGGTTTGGCCACTGGGTAAATATCTCTGGCTCTGGCGGTGACAACGTGGGATGGGGGTGGGGGGTCGGGGGAGACTCGTCGTCTCAGCACGTCTCATTAGAGCTGCCGCTGAAAGTTGAGAGATTTCTCTTTCTCACGCCCGATCCCATTTCGTTTTCGATTTGCGTGCAGAACATCGAGTCTCTTGTTGACCGCAAGGAGAGAGAAGGGCAATGAGTGTGTGTGTGTGTGTGTGTGTGTGTGTGTGTGTGTGTGTGTTTGGGGAGGCGGGGGGATTACTGTAGAGTGAGAAGATGTTGTTATCAGAATCTTGAAACAACACCACAGACTCTTAAGTGTGTGTGTGTGTGTGTGTGTGTGTGTGTAGGGGGGTGGGGGTTGTCCTTAGAAAAGTCACATGTCTGTGTTGTGTAACATGAGTGAGCTCCACTCACTGTATGTCACCTCTAATGAAACACAGTTTGCTGTGTAATCAGAGCTTCACCCAGGGGTCAGGTTCCTTGACTGTATATATACACCACAGTGTTTTATGTAAATGTGACGTGTAGCCTATGCGCTCAGTGAACTCTCCTGTGAGCCAGATAACAAGTCAAATAGCCGATTAAGCAGTTTTCTTCCACAGGGCGTGTGTCACTGTTTACCTGATCTCACCTTTTACCAAAATGTTTCATCCATCTAGACAAAATATCTGGACGAATATAGTTTATCATGTAGCTGTGAACTGATTTTGTTTTATTATTTTTTATATATGAAAAGGTCATTCTCGAGTTGCCGTATAATACTTAATGTTTTTCTGTTGTTTTGTTTTAAAAAGTTGAAAATGCTCATCACAAGTTTCCAGAGCAAAAGGCAGGGTCTCCAAATTATTTGTTTTGTCTGATTAGCAGTCCAAAATCCAAAGATATTCAAATTACAATGACTTGGAACAGACAAAGAAGAAAGCCCCTCACTTATGAGAGGCAGAAATCAGAGAACGTTCACGAACAATCAGTCAACCCGGGCCTTGTTCAGACCAGCAGCCAACAAATTGCGATTTCTGCAAATCTGATCCAAGTCACATTTGGGCGTGTTTTGAAAGGCAATTCTAACAGTCCGCACGCACTGGCTGCTCATATTGGATTTCAGAGTGTCTTTGGAGTGACTCGAACCGCAACACACAACAGTGACATCTAATCCAGAGTGACAAAGTGCATCGGAACAGCTGAGCAGAATCGTGCTGCTACTAGCAGAGCGGTATGGAGGTCAGCGCGGAGAACAACAGTCAGTTGTGGACAAACGCTGAAATAAGTTGTCTGCCGGCACTTTGAGTGGAAGCTTCTGTACCGATGAAGCTGCACGGACATACGTAGTTACTTGTGTCTGTCGTTACCGATTTCTGGACACAAATCTGATCCGATCGCTTGCAAGTAATCGTGCAGACAGTCTGTCTGAATTTGATTTGAGAAACTAATCTGAAATGCCTGCAGTCTGAACAAAGCCTGACTGTTTCTGTTCTCATTCAGTTTACAGTGACGAGAAACCAATCGATTCATTGTTTCATCACTCATGCTATGTAGGAGCTCGATCATGAACAAACCTCATCACACCAGCCTTTAGACAACTGCAAAATAGTTTGCAGCTTTTTATAGGAGATCAGACACCAAACTGCACCGTGTGTGTTGTGCTCTCCTATTGGGGCAAAATTAAACATTAACTGTTTGTGTGTGTGTGTGTGTTTCATTTCCAGTGTACAAGTCACCAGAGTACGAGTCACTAGGTTTTGAGCTCACAGTGGAGCGGCTGGTATCCATCGGTTACCCTCAGGAGCTGCTCAGCTTCGTCTACGACCCGTCCTTCCCCACCAGGTCAGACCAATCACAATCCACCATGCAGACATGATGATGATGATGATGATGGCCATCAGGGTCGTGACCCAACTTCTGCTTCTCTAATCATTTCAGTCCCTCTCAACCTATCCTGATAACTTTTTATAAAGAGATGAGTTATAAAAGTTAATTTAATTCCATGTTGTGGACTTACACCGGCGTTCATTTCCTCCTTCTTTTAGGGGCCTTGTGTTTGACACCATGTATGGCAACCTGTTGAAGGTTGACGCTTATGGTAACATCCTGGTCTGTGTTCACGGATTTAACTTCCTCCGAGGGTGAGCGCTTCCAACATTCTCCTCCCAACAATGCAAGGATCTCTGAAAAAGATTGTACATTAGACTGTATGTCTGATTGTATGACTGTGTTTTGCTTTTCTCTTCGTCCAGCCCAGAGATCCGTGAACGGTACCCAAACAAGTTCATCCAGAGAGATGATACTGAGCGCTTTTATATCCTTAACACGCTCTTCAACCTGCCAGGTGAGATCTCTGACTGCTGAGGAGGATATCACGGGACTGCTAAAGAGAAATTCATTTAATCTTTTTTGTTTCTTCACAGAGACCTACCTCTTTGCATGCCTAGTGGATTTCTTCTCCAACTGTGACAGATACACAAGGTAAGAGACTGTCTGTAACACTACCCGTCACGCAGCAAGTTTCTGGGCACCGCATGGTGACACAAAGGCAATTGCGGGCCAAACAGGGTCGAGCCCTACAGCATGGGAGGGTCCAGGTGTCTCAACTGCTAATCTAAGCTAATTGTTTTAAAGTGGAAATCAAATGAGTTCAGTCAAAGAACCCATTTTTATTTGTAACATAATTTATTAATCTCTTCTACTAATTGTAGAAAAGCATGGATTCTTATCAGAATAAGATAGGAATGAAAAAGTGTTCTCACTAACTATTTACAGAGAATGAACTCTTGATATAACTACAAGATAATCATTTAAATGTTACTGTCAGGTGATACAATGGCCTGTAAATCTGTTGAGAATGTAATCTGGAATGGCTGCATGTCCTTTGTCCTCTGAAACCTGGTTGTTGGTCTTTTAGGGGGAGAATGCTTTCCTGTTTGGCTGGGGACCCCTCCAACAAGGGAAGGCTATCCCATTTAAAAGCAAACAAAAAACAAATGTCATGTTTTTGAAAACCTTCTGTAAAGATGTGGCCTGTCCGACGGCTCTGTACGTGTGTGTCTCTGCTCCTCTCCTCCAGCTGTGAAACTGGCTTCAAAAACGGTGACCTCTTCATGTCCTATAAGAGCATGTTCCAGGACGTCCGCGACGCCGTCGACTGGGTCCACTTCAAGGTAAAACGCCATTTTTAACCTCAGTTATTTCACCTTTTACAGGTGCTACTCAATATAGCCTGCTTCTGTCTGCACATGAATATGATCAGTTGTGAGGACAGCTGGCCTTTAGACTGTGATATGTTTCATACAAGCAAGACTACAGATCAGGGGATTGGTTTAGCCTGCACCAGAACTTAACTTGAAAACTTTCACAGGAGCATAAACAAACAAAATTGTATGGGGAATCGTGCCAAAGTTCAGTTGAAGCAAACAGATCAGGTGTGACAGTACATTAAAGTTAATCTACTTGGACCGCAAATCCCCACATCCCTAATAAATCCCAATATCAAGGCAACTCGTCAAGGGGAAAGCTCACCGGATGGTGGCAACAGACCAAATGTCAGCGAGTCATCGAAACCATAAATAGTCGCCCTCTGGGGCTATTAATGTCAGTGACAGCATTGCAAAAAAAAAAAAAAAAAAATAGCCATATAAAACATCTGTGGTGGACACACAGCAAGCTGTTGTCGAAGAGCAAGCATGTCAGGGTGTCACTGTGGTCTAGTGGTTAGGGTGCACAGTGTACTGTGGGAGAGACGTCCCCGGTTTGATTCTGTACAGGGACTTTTGTTATAAACATGTCAGCGGTAAAGAAACTCGCATAAATTCATAAATACCAGCACAAATATGCTTCATCTGCACATGCATACACACTTAAGTAATATAAAAAACTTATTTTATTTTTAAATGTGTGTTATTAAATGGAAGCAAACACGACAGGAGTTCATATACTCTACATGTACAGGAGATATACTTCAATGCATGAAAAACCATCTGGCTTCATTATCGCTGCCGTTATCAGCGCTGCTCTTTCCACTTCATCCTGTACAACCCACAGCTGAAACCCACAGGTCCTGACGTGTTCTGCATGGGTTGTCGCTGATGACTGTTACTGAATCAAGTGACTGCTATTGATGCCGCTGGCTTCAGGAGGTGAAATTTGTGTGTAATTGAAACGCTCCGGTGTTTGGTCTGACTCCTCTGTCTCACATACAGGGTACTCTGAAGGAGAAGACGGTGGAGAATCTTGAGAAGTATGTTGTGAAAGATGTAAGTAGTTTGTATTCATCAAGGGGCGCTACGAGTGTAGAGAACACACACACACACACACACACACACACACAGTGTGTCATATTTTTGTTTTATTTGTGAGGAGGCTGGTTTGTAAAGATGCTTTTAGAGCTTCAGTCTTTTTCTTTCTTTGCTTCTTCTCCGTTCCCATCAGGGGAAGCTGCCTCTTCTACTCAGCCGAATGAATGAAGTCGCCAAGGTTTTCTTGGCCACCAACAGTGACTACAAATACACTGATGTGAGTGTCACTTTTTACACAGTGAAATGTGTGTTTTCTAAGGAAATTGCAGCGGTGAGACAGACGATCATGAGTTAATCCTGCTGCGTTTGGTTCGACTGACAGTCTGTCTGTTGTGTTCTCACAGAAAATCATGACCTACCTGTTTGACTTCCCCCATGGCCCAAAGGTAAAATACAGCTTTCCCTTCACTACACTTTGACATGTGTTGAATATGCAGGTGGAATAAAAAAAAAGTTTTCTCTTCATATGTATAATTTATGTATGTTATGTGCTTGTATCCGCCGCAGGCTGGTTCCTCCCACCGGCCCTGGCAGTCCTACTTTGATCTGATCCTGGTGGATGCCAGGAAGCCGCTGTTCTTTGGCGAGGGAACGGTGCTCAGACAAGTCGACACGGTGAGAAGACACACTTTAGAAGACAGAGAAGACGTTACTTATAGCTGCAGTGCATGAGAACGTGACGTATCTGGACATGTTGCAGCCTTGTGGCGTGTCAGCTCACAAAGCGGTGAATGTTTCAGTCACAGGACTAACACCAGCATGACTTACAGCATCAGCCGACCAGGAGGGGCCATCGCCTCTACCATTCTCTGGTCTTTAAGTTGTGCTGATGATGATTCTATGATTGAACACAACATTGAACACTTTTGTAAGAAATGTCTCCTGTTTTTTTGTGTGTGTGTTTCTAGGACTGTTTATCTTGGCTGCACACACCTAACACTACTTGAATTCAAGGATGAATTTCACACATTTGTTTGTTGTGACACACACTGTTGATTTTGATTTGAGGCCTCCCGCCCTAATTCAGCCTCTCTTGAATGCTTTGAGAACGCTGAATTGACCTAAAATGTCAAAAAAACAGTTTGTCTCTGGGTGTGTTGGTTAGCTCAGTCGCTAGTAGAGCATCCGCCCCATGTACAAAGGCTCAGTCATTCCCCATCTCTCTCTCTCTACCCACATTCCTGTCACTCTTCAGCTGTCTCTGTCAAATAAAGCTTGATAAGGAAAAAAAAAAAAAAAAAAAAAAAAAGCATGTGTTGAAAAGTAATCAGTCCTATTTAAGGACAGATATTAGAGATTATAGAGGGTCCTCTCACCAATCTGATGTATATTTGTTGTCTTTGTTTCAGACCACAGGACGTTTAAAGATAGGAACCTACACAGGACCTCTGCAGCACGGCATAGTCTACTCTGGAGGTGGGACTTCAGTTTCCTGTCATTCATGTCTGTCGTTAGATTAAGCTTCTTTCAGTTGTGTTAACGTCACATCGTTTTCCTTTAGGTTCCTCCGACATTGTGTGCGACCTGCTGGGTGCCAAGGGGAAGGACATAGTCTACATCGGGGATCATATCTTTGGAGACATCCTCAAGTCTAAGAAACGTCAAGGCTGGAGGACGTTCCTGGTTATACCCGAGCTGGCCCAGGAGCTTCACGTGTGGACCGACAAGAGCTGTGAGTCTGTAGACGTGAACGCGAACATGAACACGTCTATGCACAGCATGTAGCTGCATTTTCCAAGTACTGCAGACATTAGAAAACAGTCTCAACAGGGACCTGACCTAGAACAGCAGCTGCAACATCAGACCTGGAAGTTTAGAAGGAGACCTGAGTACATACGTTAAATGTGATGGAGATCATAAATTCAACACTGACTCCTCACTCTAACTAATACGAGGACACTGTATATGCACGATAAAGCAGCGAGAAGACAGAGATTCACTCTTTTCTTGTGTTTTTCCAGCGTTATTTGAGGAGCTTCAGGGCCTGGACATTTTCTTGGCAGAACTCTACAAGTAAGTTGTGACCTTTTAACTGATTTCTCTCCACCCCCTTTCATCCTGTCCTACCTCATCTCTTGCAGCAGCCCTGCTGCTCTTTGCCCTGTGCAATAACGCGCTTTGTTTGCGCGCATGTGAGCGTGTTTTGAAAGAGAACAAACAGGGTCGACAGGGTAAAGTCTAAAGGGTCGGCTCTCGCAGGCCGCCTGATAATCGTGTCTCACTGGTGTTATTTATAGCTTGGCTCGACTCGCTGTTGCAACCTCCTCTTTGACACATTACCTTTCAGCAGTCTGATATCGGTGTCCTCTCCTCTCCCCCACCCTCTCATGTGCTCATCGTCTTTCTCCCCGTCCTTCCCCAGACATCTGGACAGCAGCAGCAATGAGAGGCCAGACATCAGCACTATTCAGAGAAGAGTCAAGGTACGGCCTTAATCACCTCTGTCTCTATGACAGCAAGAGATCTGTCCACATGTTTTGAACAATGGCGTGCTTATCAGTGCCTGTGTTTACATTATGTTTGATACAGTGTCTCCTACAGTGTAATCATTAACAATAATCCACTTCCTTATTGTTCCCTCAGTTGCTAAAGATACCACCGGTGTCCTCTCTTCTTCTTCTTCTTCTTCTTGCCTTTTTAGAAAGTGACACATGACATGGACATGTGCTATGGCATGATGGGTAGCCTTTTCCGCAGTGGCTCCAGACAGACCTTGTTCGCCTCTCAAGTGATGCGTTACGCCGACTTGTACGCAGCCTCCTTCATCAACCTGCTGTACTACCCCTTCAGCTACCTCTTCAGAGCTGCACACGTACTGGTGAGCGTCTGAACGTGAAAAGCGCACAACCTCAAACGTCAGTCGGTAAAAATAAAGGAGTGACCGAAAGCCAAGATTCTAAAACTTTCTTTAGAGAGTCATCGGCCTTGAAACCAAAATATAGAATTGACACTTTTATTGTCCACTCATGTTCTCTTTCACAGACCTACATACATGCATATGATATCCTACTTAAGCCCGCAGCATTCAACTCTCAGATTCATTAATAGCTGCCCTTCTTCAAGGAGCTTCTTCCTTCATTCATCTCATCCACCCGCCTTGTCCTTCCTTCTCAGATTATACTCAGATGTGCTCTGTATGAGGCTAGTAGCTCGTGGCTACATTAGCCGCTACCACCACAAGACACAGAATCTCAGACAAACTGTCAGCCGATGTGTTGCATTGTGGGTAATGTAGGCTGGAGGTTTTGACAAGGAAGAAGAGAATGTGCAGAATAAAAGAGACGATCACAGCTTCAGTAGTGCAGTATTCCTTCAAAAATAGCTGTCAGTAATATTTCTGTTATTGATATTGATGGTGGTCATGGGACAGAAGAGGAGTGATTTTATCTCCCTCAGTGAACAGAGAGAGGCTTTCTGGGTTCATAATCACTGAATCTTACATCCGAGGGTAGTGAATCCAGATTTACCTGCTCTGTGAGACACACCCTGGTTTAAATAAAGCACAGACTCTTCCAGTAAGTCGGCTGGCGTTGTCAAGTAGCTCCTCACATTTTGTCTTACCTCCTCCCGTCCCAGATGCCCCACGAGTCGACGGTTGAGCACACCCACGTGGATATCGACACGGAGTCGCCGCTGGCCACGCGCAACCGCACACACTGCAGCGACTGCAAGGACCTGGAGTGCAAACGCAACCAGCTGACCCGCTCCTTCAGCGAGATCAAACCTCCCAACCTGTTCCCTCAAACTCCCCAGGAGATCACTCACTGTCACGATGAGGATGACGATGAGGAGGAGGAGGAGGAGGAAGAGGAGGAGGAAGAGGAAGAGGAAGAGTAAAAGCTGCACAAGGAGAGAATAGCCACGTTCCTGTTTTCCTCTTCCTGCCTTAGATATATTTTTTTGGCCTTTTTTGAGCTTTATTGTATAGAGACAGCTGAAGAGTGACAGGAAATGTGGGGAAAGAGAGAGATAGAGGGAGAGAGAGAGAGAGATGGGGAATGACATGCAGGAAAGAGCCACAGGTCGTATTTGAATAGATTCGAAGGACTGAGCCTTTGTTACGTGGGGCGGCTGCTCTACCAACTGAGCTAAACAACACCAACCCTCTTCCTGCCTTCTTATGTTTCCCAGTAGAGTCTCTCAAAGTGAGGCAGGGAGGAAAAACGTGTGTGTGCGTGTATACAGTATTTATATATAAAAATACTGTATACACGCACACACACACACACATTCTGGAGATTTCTGAGGAAAGTAAAAAGGACCAGTAGCGAGACAGATCACATGACTGTCAGTAAACGGTATGCATGCTTGGTCCACTTAATTTTTCCGAGCTTCATTATCAAAAAAAAAAAAAAAAAATACAAAAAAAAAACATTTTTAATTTGATTTTCTAAATGATGTTTTTGCCCATCAGACAAACACATAACTCCATTATTTTATAAGCTGACTTTTAAGACCTGCTGGTGGATGAAATAGATGTAGTCGCATTTACATTTAAGTCCATCACGTATGGTCAGTAAACTGTAGTTTTAATCCTAACAGACTATCCTCGCTGACACAGTATGCAAGCTATAATCAAACAAAAAACCTTTGCAGTCACAGTGTTGGGGAAAAAGAAGATGCACATACTGTATTAAAACATTTAAGACATTTTTTTTTAAACATGTTTTTTTGCAACATGGGAACAACACTCTGTTTTTCATCTGTTTTCGTTTGATTTTTGTTTTCTCGCTGTTACAGAGGAGTGCTATGTTCTAACCTCTTCTGTCTGTGTGCGTCTGCCAGAGTAGACTCACTCAGACGACAGCAGCCTGAGCGACGGTAAGCTAAGAGTCCATTGTACTAAAACTGAAGCACAGGAGCACTGAAGCACAAGCTGGCGTTAAACCAATCAATAACCAGATGCATTTTATGTTTGAGGTTTGGCTGAGAGAGCATGTTGTGCTACACGGGTGGCTATGGAAGTGATATTTTGTTACCAAGCAACAATAAGGCACTGTTTAAAAAAAAAAACACTGTAAACACATTTTATGCCAATAGACTCTATGACAACCAGTCATGTTTCTGTAAATATCTATCAGGTGAATGGTTTAACGCCACAAGCAACTAACATGCAGTATTTTCTCTACTTGGCCGTTTAGGAAGATGAAACTTATTATATTTCAGAGGGTTTTATTTTGGTACAATGCAAAACAGTTGTGATCTGTTAAAGCAAAGTCGTGTGAAGTGATCTTAAGTGTGTAATAGCAGCTTGAAAGTGGACTCGGTATGCAAAAAAAAAAAAAAAAGATTTTAGATTTTAAGATGTGCAGTATAAAGCTGAGTTCAGTAGGTCTGCCTGGCTTCAGTCTGCGATTAGCTTGCTTTGTTTATCGCCTCGGTTTTGGAGCTTTGTTGGCTGTTCTTTTTATCTGCTGACCCTGAATCGTGGGAGTCATCCACCGCGGGAGTTGTGTTGACAGAGAGCGTGCTGTTGAGTGTGTACAGTATTCTTCTGTTGGGCCTCTGAATAGACTAAAATCTAGTTTTGCACTTAATTTGGATGGAAACCTTGCTAGTGACCAAACAACTCACCAACGTTTCGCTCAATAGTTCAAATTGTTGTTGATTAATAAACGGGAGAATATGACATTCGCTTTTGAAGCCCCGGGCACATCAAACAAGCGAGAGGAGCCCAGAGAAAACCAGAAACTCAAGATTTGTTTAACATGTGTGTCTATGTCCTAACGCATCAGTGTTAGTGTACAGAACAACAAGAGCACTGCCCTAAATTCAAACACGACGACTTGATCGTTTTTATTTTCTTTCCATGTATCCTGTATGTTAACTTTCCTCACCTTTTTATATTTAGTCTTGACACGTTGCATCAGTCCTGTAAGTGTTGGATTGGCCTGTTGATTTAGGCCACAAAAGGGAAGGAACATGCCGTCTAATGTTTTTTTTTATTTTTGGGTTTGGCTTGATGTGGCGTGGAGAATGATGAATGTGTTTAACTGTAACTCTGTGATGATTCATTGGATAAAACCTTGTAGGGTATTAAGAAACTTTTGTTATCTTTTCTTCTTCTTCTTCTTTTTTTTATTTTTACAAGTGAAATATTTGTATTCTCAGTTTTTCTTTCATTTCTTGAAAAGAGAATAACTGGATGTGCTATACGAGGCAGCTGCTGTGCAAATAGTTGAAATAGTCGACTGTCTTTTCTTTGCATAATTTGCATATGCATGTGAAGATAAGCATATCTGTTCTGGGTTATGGTAGCATTGGTTTTACTTCTATGTGGCCTGCATCACTTTAGGGAAAGCTTTTGACATTTGTCATTGTAGTTTACATGCAAAAAAAAAACCAACAAAATAAAACGGCAAAGCTGTAAAAAAATTAATGAATAAAAAACTTAAAATGAAGGGAAATGTGAACAGCATGTTAAGTATCGTAACAGAAATGTTCCTTGTATCTGACACCATCGGGTTATTTTTATTTTTCTAAGCTAGTGTTTTTAAATGGTCCTGGTTTACAGAACTGTAAATAGACATTTCCATTTTCTTTTCTTATCTTTTTTTCCCCCCAGATAACTTTTTTTTTTTTTTTTTTGGTGTTAACTTTTATATCACAGAAGTCTGTCACTCAGACTACTAAAGCCTGGCGAACAGGTTATAGTGCTCTCCAAGGTTTTTATCCATTTGTGTGATGCCCGCAGTGCATCCACATTAACAACAGGTGCCAAACAAAGTCACCTTTTGATTTTCTAAAACACAGTAATCTTTTATTTTTATGCATATCGATTCTGTTTTCCCAAACATGTTGATTGTTTGTTTGTTTGTTTCCAGAAATGATCCTACAGACTGTACATTGAGGTTAATTACATAAAAATGTAGAATAAAGATAGTTTTTCATAATTTTCTTCTTGTGCTGTTGTTTCTATCCTCTTGTTCACCTAGTGGCAGTTAGTTGGTAGCAATTTAATTAACTTCCCATTTGTTTGTTAATATAGTCACTCTAAAAACACAATATAAACTGGGTAAAGTAACAAGTACTTTCGGTGACGCCTACAGTAGTACCTAACATGGTACACACATTATGAAATGTGTGGTCAATAGGGGCCCTCGGCTCATTTCTGCCCCAAGGTTAATCCGGCCCTGTGGCCGTTAACATTTGAAACATGGCAAAGCAGTCGCATGAAACAAAAAGACGGAGGGGGAGAGGCTGTGGATACTTCTAGAAGTTGATATTTTCATTGTCCTAGGACTTATGTAATGCATCTCATGGTGGTTCACGCACGAGCTCAAGTTCAAGGACGGTAATGACAAAACGTGTTCATTCTGTGCAGCCAAACACTGCTCAGACCTCTTCTTCTTTTCAGCGAAAAGTTGTCAGACGGATGTCAAAGTCTGTAACTTCAGCTGAAATGTAGCCACTCTGGTAACGAGTCACAGTAAGGGAATAATGGCATGTTGGAATGGAAACACCTTACAGTAGCAGAGGTAGAGAAAATAAATGATATCGTCTGTCATGGTAAAGTTTGCTAACATTAGTGACTGCTGGTCATACCAGACCAAGTAGGACTGTATCTGCAAAAACCCCCGAGTGTGCTGTATTGAGCAAGTGTGTTCTCTACTGCAGCAGTTCAACTTCTTGTTTGTGAGAGGAAGACTGTTATTTCTCCTTTCTAAAGTTAGACAGTGTCACTTTAACGTATAAATGCAACAACACAGCGAAGTACCTGTACACTTCTTTAAGGTTTCATTAACTCACTCGCTCCATTAGACTTGGAGGCGTTATCGTGTAATGCTTTGTCACAGGTCATGTTTACACATCAGGAGAGGGAGAGGGTGCTGCTGCAGCATTTCCTGACTCAGCATTTTGCCTCAACTCAGTACAGGAGAAGTTTCTACCCTCAATCAAGCGATGACCAACAAATCCTGAAAAATATACATAGATACATAGATTTTATACTGCACATATGTATCTTATTACTAGGGAATAACTAAATATTCTATTTGCTGGCTTATGAGCAGGCTGCACTGTGTTGTTGCTTATCTGCAGGTTTAAAGCAACGCTGTGTAGCTTTAGCTGAAAAGCAGCCGCTGTAGCCAAAAGTGACAATTATGAGATAATATTAAATATTAAATAATAGTGCAACAGTAGCACAAATAGAAAGGAGTGCTATTTCAGAAACATTTAAGGCTGAGTAAGGCTGGAGTGGAGGAAGATTTTTCTTTTTTCTTCATTCATGTCACGTAGTCTCACTTTAACTGTCGTACTTAAACTACTCTGGTGTGAGCACGGTGTGTATGTTATTCAGAAGAAACCCATATTTAGAAACTTGTTGCTTATTCCTAAATCATACCAAAAGCCTCACAAGAAAACATTTAGAAGCAGCAGATAGAGTACATGGAGCCACCAACTGTCTGTCTGTTAATCATTCACTTTTTTATTAAACCACCAGCTGGTGGAGGCAATGGGAATGTTGTCTTCAGGTAGAAGAAGCATTATGGACAGCATATGGGTACAGTAGCAGCATTGGGATGGACAGAAGACCAGTTAAACACAGGCCTGCAAAGCATTCACACAATGGAGGGATGATAATCTGTGTTTCAGCAGAGGACGGAGTGTGTGTGAGAGGGGGGAAAAAAAAGACAGCATGTATGTATGTGTGTGTGTGTGTGTGTGTGTGTGTGTGTGTGTGTGTGTATCACAGGAAAATGAAATAACCCAGTCCCAGCTGATGCTTGCGTTTGGACTTTTTGCTTCTTGTTCTCCTGTCAGGCACTGAGATCCACCGACTTGTAAAGCAAAACAGCATGATCACAGTCAGATCATCATTCGTTGCTTCATCTGTGGAGTGATTGTCCCTGCAGAGCAGAGCGGGCCTGCTGCATAGGAGCACGTTCAAGTAAACAATAATAAACAACAGCGAACACAGCTGCAAACAATGCAGACGTACTCTGTGTCTGGTTATACAACCGAGACGCCCCTCACGGCTGAACAGATGGAAGGGCTGTTTGTCCATGTGTGCTGTTTTCAGAGGCTGTTACATGTGGAAACAGCGACCACCAGTGGTTACAAATGGCAACTGAATATTACAAGAAAGGCATTCAGCTGTAGGACACTGATGTTGCCTGTAAGGTGGCAAAGAAAATTGCCAGCATACAGTACATATAATGTTAATGAACAGGCCTGGAAGTGAAATCAAAGTACTTTCATAGTTAAGGAGTTAAAATCTACGCCCCTACAGATATGAAGTAAACAGAATTATTCTACACTAAGACTTAGGAAGGAAATATTTCAAGCACACGTACAGTATCTTAAAACTCATTCCTGTCTTTATGAGGTAAAACAATAAGGGCAAGAAGGTACTAAAGCAAAAAAAACCCAAAACAAAACAAAACAAAACAAAACGAACAAGACTTCAAGGAATAGATCGACATTCACGCTTACTTGCTTTCTTGCCAAGAGAAAATTGATACCACTCAGATTCGTTTACACTAAATACGAAGCCGGAGCCAAGGGGCGTTAGCTTAGCTTAGCATAAAAACAGGGAGAAACAGCTAGCCTAGCTCTGAAAAAGAGTTTGCTGATTACTCCAGTATGTCACTGTGATTGTCCATTAAATCTATGAAATGGTGTCTTTTTTTACACTGTTTCCTGTATTAATTAAACAAAGTGCTAATAATGTGCTAATTTAGTGTAATGTCGTGGTATTACAGGGGTTATGTGCCGCACTATTTCTTCAACTTTCAGCAGTAATAATTGAGCTTTAAAGGTGGCGGTAGGAGCCAGGCTAGCTTGCTGTTTCCAGGTTTTATGCTAAGCTAAGCTAACCAGCTGCTAGCTCTAGCCTCGTATTTAGCATAGCGATGTGAGAGTGATATCGATCTTCTCCTCTAATTCTCAGCAAGAAGGCAGATTAGCGTACTTCCCAAAATGTCAAACCATTCTTTAATTGTTGGTGTTTTTGAAATAGTGAAAGAAATAAAACATATATGGCTACAGTGTCTCTAAGATAAAATGAAATCAATATAAATATCTCTCTTTAATAGCAGCCAACATTTGTGAAGAATAGTTTAGTTTTTGATCTGAATTAACACAAGAATTAAGAATTAAACCTGGATTATAATCTACATCATGTGGGGAGCCAAAACAAGTAAAGTCTAGTCTCTTTCACATTCACTACTGTCAAAAAATAGCCTTCATGAACCGAACTGCCGGGCTATGTTTTGTAAGACACAGACATGCGAGTGCCACGCATGCAAAATATAAAAACAAAAAAAAAAAAAAAAAGAAACAACAAACTAACAAACAAACAAACACGTTCACACACATAAACAGTGGAAAAGCATAGCTGTGTATCATTCATGGACATGTTTAATGTCGAGGTTACTTTTTGTGACGTTGATGATGCTCAACATGTTAGATGAGGTCATTAATACTGTGCAATTATCAAGTTTGATTATGCGTAAAATTGGCAAAAAAAAAAAAAATAAAATAAAAATATATAAGACACATGACCTCCACATGCATAGGTGCCCGTGTTGGCACTTTTACACACCCCCACCACCCAGTAAACCCACCCCGCCCCGCTGTGGTGAATAATCTAGGCATCATGACTCCCATATGAACGTATAGTAAGACATGTTTGAGGTCAACGGATGCAAAAACATGGAAGAGACAAAGAGAAAGAGAGACTGACTAAGGACAATTTTGCTTGTGGATGGCTGCAGTTTAGCATTTTTTCAAAAACAAATATACATATACATACAGTACATACATACAAACAAATATATCTGTCAATTTATAATACAGTGATTTCTTTTTTATTCATAATCATCTCTTAAATAAATTGCGGTTCATTGCACTTTGTTAAAATAATTAATTATATGATTTCTCTTAAAGGCAATAGTGTGATTTTTTTTTAAAGGTGAAAAAGATAGTGTACCATAAGCCTGATTTAGGATAATAGTAAAAATAACAAGATCTGTAATATACATACTGTATCTGTAAAAGACCCTCACCTCCTCATATACATGAATGGATGTTCGTCTCCATATATGTAGCATGTCCTTTTTGATATGACACGTGCGCCCCACGCACACACCTCTGTGTTACATGCTCGTGCATGCTCGTATGCCAGTTTATGTCATATCATGTCTCCACGCATACATATATACATACAATATTATAAAATAAATAAATACAGGAAAACATTCTTGGTTCGTGGTTTAACGGTTTTCTTTCAAAGCGGTTTTTGGTGCAGTCTTTGACCAACCGTTGCTCTCTGCGTGTTTGGGTTTGAGTCCTTGCTGATGGGATCAACAGTCGACTGAGCCTCCCTGAAAGCTGCACGGGTGTTGGGGTTGGGGTGGGAGGGGGTTTCATTTGTGTGTGTGTGGGAATGTGACTGTGTTTGAATATGTGTGTGCAAATATAGTCTGTGTCCAGTGTAAGAAGAGGGGGGGACCAAAGTCTTTGGCCTGAGGAGAAAATACAGTGAGTGTTATGTATGTGTGTGTGTGTGTGTAGGGAAAAGGGGGGCAGGGTTTGCATGCACTCTGTCATCCTGTAGTCCAAGTCACCGCTATGAAAGTGTCAGATTGTCCCGAAAAAGAAGCTCAGTCACAGGTACTGTCCAAGTGCGCCCTCTGGAAGAGGGTGTAGTACAGCAGGGATTCTGACAGCGTTCAGGTGGGGGTGTTCAGGGTGACGCAGCACCCGTCTTCCCCACTGCCCCCTCCATGAAAGGGTCTCACTGACTGACTGGGGGCTACTGGTTGGAGCAGAACCCTCACTCCACCTGCCTCCGCTTCCCCACTTTCCCTCATCTCCATCTACGCCACCGCTCCGCGTGTGTCCATGAGACAGGGTGGAGGGTCTGGGTCTCCACCGGGCTCGGCGGGGTCTAGATGGCTCCCTCGTTGTGGGCGCTGTGGTTGCTCCTGCTGAGGCCCACACAGTTCTGCTGCTGGTTGAGCATGTGGGACGTTTCATTGGCCACGACTACGGACACGGCAGGGGTGGTGCTAGTGGTGCTGGCTGTGGTGGTGACGACGGTGGGGGTCTCCACTCCGTCATGGAGCTCCGTCAGCGTGAGCTCGATCTTTGTGAACTCGCTGTCTGTTGACTGGGGCGTTTTGTCCATCCGTGATGCCATTACGGCGTTCTGGTACTGCTGGCGTGTTACCTAGGAAACCAAGACGAGCCATGAGGGCTGTGATTGATTGAACTTGTGGGGCTGGTAGGTACCAACAATCCTTTTATATTATATAAAGTCTTTTATATTATGTTTTTATTCTACGCTTTGTTTTATTTATTCATCACAATGACTGTTACTCTCTGAACGTGTAAAAATATTCAATAAAAAGTCAGCAGAGTAACTCTACAACTAAATGAGGTGGTTTTCTGAAGACTGTACATTAATTAATAAAATAATAAATCAATATCTCACAGAAGTGCATCAATATTGTTCATCATTCAGTCCTGTTTCTATAAATATAATTCCAATATTTGCACTATTTTAGCTGAATGACGCGTCTGGATCACCAGCCATGAAACCAAAATAAGCTGAAAGATGCTAAAACGCACAACAGAGCTGAGGGGCGCTGCAGCATTTTCTGTACAAGCGACCAGTTTGGTATTACACGTGCTTATTGGTCCGATCTATATGTATACACATGTGAGCCCCAGTGTGTGTTTCTTGTTCTCACCTTTATAAACTGCAGGTCTGAACGCGCTCTGACTGAGTAGTCTGGTACGTAGATCTGCAGGAAGGAGTTGAGCTGGTTGTTGCTGCTGCCAAGAGTCGGGGTGATGGCGTCGATACGATCACTCCTGTTCAGGGAGTCTGAATGGTTGAGTCCAAACGGCCGTGGAGGAGATTTATTCTCTGTAAGGAGGTGATGTGAGAGGTAAATGCATTTAAACTCCCCAAAAACATGAAAGAGCAAGTCTGAATGAAGAGCAACATAAGATACGTAACATAGAGGTATTCCTTAAAGGGAGGAGACACATGATACTGAGATATCACAGATATCAGAGTTGTCTTGCTGCAGGTTATTTCTCATTCCAACTGGTTTAGAGCCACTAAAAAACTCCTTTATTCCTTCACTGTTGTCTTTCTTTGCTCTTTGTCTTGTTGTCGTTGTTTGTCTGGTGCTGTCACAATAAATTCCACAGCTGATGCTGTTAGTCTTCCTCTAGCGCTACCATGAGATTTAAACCTGCAATGAACTGAACATCTATTAGATGGAACGGCAGAATATTTGGTACAGATATTCACGTCCCTCTCCTTCTCTGACTTTTCTTCTAGCACTTGTCCAGAAATGGATTATGATCATATAAAGCTACAGCCTCAGTTGTACTTTGAGTTTAATGCTAATTAGCTAATGTACTAACATCCATCCATTATGTGTAACCGCCTATCCCAGCTGCCTTTGGGCGAGAGGCGGGGCACACCCTGGACGAGTCGCCAGCTCATCACAGGGCACAACCATTTACACTCACGTTCACACCTACATGTAATTTAGAGTCACCTTAATTAACCTATGAAGTGCATGTCTTTGGCCTGTGGTAGGGAGCCGCAGAGAACCCACGCAGACACAGGGAGAACATGCAAACTCCACACAGAAAAGCGCCTGCCTTGTGAGGCGACAGTACTTACCACCGCACCATACAATTACATGCTAAACTAATATTGTGAACATTGCAGTAAACAGTATATCTTAGAAAGTTAGCATTGAAATGTAGCATACTGATGTTAGCGTTTAGCTCAAAGCACCATTGTACAGTCTCGCAGAGATGCTATCATTGTTCCTCTAAACTAATACACCTCTTAGCTGATATGCCGCTTGCTATTGACCAGTTTGGTCTGGTTAGGTGCTCTGTATAACCTGAATCCGTTAGATAGGACAAAACATCGTCTGTTTGGACATATTTTGCAGATTTTTATAGCCGCAGATGGAAAAAAAACTCTTGTGATGTGCCTGCTCGCAATGTTCTTTGAAAACTGCTTGAGCTGCTCAACAGCTTCATCAGCACTTAGGATCCTGTGTTTTGGTGACATTTTTCCAGGTCAAGTGTCAGATCTTAGCACAGACGCTTGCTGTGATGTATGGAAATCTAATTTCTACATAAGTCTTTAGGTGAGGGGAGTTTCATACAGCAGGTGTTGAGTCGGTGGTCTCCAGTGATGCTGCTTCCTTCTATGTGCAACCACATACAAGACTTGTTCTGGGTTTTTTTTTTTTTTTTTGTTATTTTTTAAAATTTTTAATTAAAGCCAGATTATGTTTTCCACTTCTTAAAGAAGCCTAGTGAAAATCACACACAACAAAGTGGAAACGGCTTGGCCAACGCTAATGCTACTACGCCGACTGGAATGTATGTAATCCCATGTAGGAATATGTGTGTGTGTGTGTGTGCGTGTGTGTGTGTGTGTGTGTGTGCGGACCGAGCGCAGTGGGCCAAAGACCTGGCATGTGAACTCTTGCGGATTAGTACTCCACTTTCTAGGGGCCGCAGGGGCCAGGTCAATACAGAAAACGGCGGTGCGTGTCAAGGACACACACACACACATATAACGCATTTACGGACACGCAGACGCACACTCAAACGTGTGCGCGGCGGGGTGCCAAAGTGGGTGAAACAAACACGTTGAGAGGTGCACTGCAGGTCACTGCTAAAGAGAGAACGAGAGTGTATTTGTTCAACTGCATTTCCGGGTACATGTGGGTGTGTTTGTGTTCCCGTGCAGCATGTCTGTAGTTATGTGCAGAGTGTGTGTGTGTGTGTGTATGCGAACATATGTGTATGTGCATGTCTTTGTATGTGCGCTCAGTGGTGTCCGGCAGGGGGCTGTAGCTGTAGGTCTTGTTTATGTAGTCGGAGGGTTAAAGGTTAGGGGCGAGTGGGGCGGAGCCTGGGTCCGCTCTGGGGCCTCCAGTCTCCAACACCATTCAGCCACTTGACTAATGGCTCAGGGGACGAGGGTGTTAAGTCTCAATCTGAATCTGTTTTCCTCGCTCCCTCCTTTTGTTTCACATACACGTACACGTTGCATTCAGGTGCTAACGGACTTTTAGACATCGGGCCACAAAAACTTAGATGCAAACACTTGCACAAAAGAATCTTCTGTGCATCTCTAAAATTCAGTAATTGACAGATGGTATGATGTTAGTGTGGCGTTAGATTTGAACGTGTCTGTGTGTGTGTGTGTGTGTGTGTGTGTGTGTGTGCACAGAAAGAAAAGGTCACTGTACCTGGAGATCCTGCTAGCGATTCGGCCCTACTGACAACAAACGTACGAGACAGGGACAGAGGCACTTCATGGGAGACGGGGACGATACAAGAGAAGAAAAGAAAGAGGAGAGTCTGTCAAAATTGAGAAATAATAAATACATATACACAAATCGATTAAATCTGGTAGAGAAACACCAGCGATATAGCCACAACAGGAGCAAAGTGTCGCTCAGCTGTGCTGCTACTGAGCAGCCAAAGATGAAGAATCAGAAATTGCCCCATCATAACGTATCTGATTTCTGGCTGCTGAGCACCTGCACTCACGCCACGAAGGTCATTCTGCTATTTCACCAGTAGGTGTCTCTCAGATCCCACCGCCCATGTGAATCAGAATAGTTGGAAAAAGGCTGAGAATAGTACTGTAGTTTATGAATGAACTGAGAGGACTGAGCGGATCGGTAGGTGACGCTTTCTCATGATGTCACTGCAGGAGAGCCTTGTCAGTCTTGCAGTAATTGTTCATCGACGTACATCGAAAGGAAGCGAACGCTTTTAATCAGGAGATCTTGAACTGATGAGGACTTTGCTGGCTTGGTGACTAACACAAATCATAAGTGGGACACTGTGACGAATTTAGGACATAGAGGTGACACCGAGGTGATTAGCTTTCATCAAAACATTGCTAGTTAGGTCAAGTTACAACACGGCAGGTTTGATGTACATTGCTGCAAAAATCTTGCTTGTTTATAACATCAAGCAATGTGCAACGGTCTTAAAGTATGGACCAATAAATATGTAATAAATATCTGTACACTGAGTACAATGTGAGTGTGGCTATTACCTGAATATTTTCATATTGTGTTACTATTACAGTTTTAAAGGAATCAAAATATGTTTCTCTTTTTTCATTTAACACAAGGAGCCAGAGTTCTCAAAGGTTGTTCTCAAAGGTTGTTCTCAAATGTGACGCTTAACTTTGCTTTAAATCATGATTTGATCAGAAGTTGTCTGAGCAAAGAATACATAAAAAAGGACAATGAATGAGAGCCAGCTTTTGATGGTTGGCACTGTGGACACATTTCAATGAGGTGCTTTGTTTGTATTGGACATAAACTACAGTAGATCTCAGGTTTTGTTACGGTTTACAGAGGATTTTCCAAACTTTTGATGAAACACTCAAAGAAACTTGACGGTCCTCTTACTCTGAACAAAGGCCGGGTGTGTCAGAGATCTTACCTGGTGAAGCTGTCAGAGCCATCATCCCATAGAAGGAGAACGGCCCCGCTTCAAACTTCATCCCCTCTTTTCCTGCCTCCACCTCCACCTTCCCCTGTGACGGTTAAGATTCAGAGATGACAACATGTTACTTAAACATCACGTTATATCTGAAATACAACTTTGTCCATGTGTTAAACCACGAATAACAAGTTTAACTACACATCTTACTCGTCTTTTTTTGTCTTATTACACATTTTATTAACTCTCCAGCACAAATATATTTATCCCGTGAGTTTAGAACAAATCTAACCACCCTCCCCTCATCACTTCTTGTAGAACGCCTGTTTAAAAGCACCAAATCTGATCCTAATACATGGCCTCAAGGGTTGTGACCCAACACTTGTCCTACTGGATCTAGGGATATCACACACACATATTGACTAAATGGACTGAAAATATACAAAGTATGTGAGTACCAATCTATTTAAGTGGCGTTGCAGCTGCAGTCCAAGTATTGACGTTAACTACATGCATGCTCTGTAACTAGTGTTTTACAGACCTCCCTTGATCTGTGCAAAGACCTGATACTCTCCCTAAGGCCGAAGAGGAAGACTCTATGTGTGATACCAGCAGCATGTTCAGATACAGAGAACGCATTTTCAAACTGTAAGGCCACTTGAAGGTCAGCAGCACTTGTTTTGATCTGCTTTTGAATAAATAATTGTAACTCTAGATCAGGATTTCTTTTAGGTGTCTGCAAAGAGAAAAGAAGCGGGATGGGTGTACAGTAGAACCACTACTGATGTACTACTATCTTTATATTGTGAAGTGCAGCAACACCACACACATACCAAACACATATTTCGCTTTCTGTTAGCAGTGCTGATGACACTAACTGTGTTTTGAAGTGCTGTATGTCTTCAGCCAGGCATTTGTGTCACTAAGTTCACCTCTATGCTATTGTTGCTTGCTTTAATGCACACTGCCCTGCAGTACAGTCATACCATGCATACCTTTTTAAGGTATTGGTAGGCCCCCGTGGGAACAAACCTGCAGTGCAGCTCTGTTAGATAGTGTGAAAAACTGTAGGACGAGTAAAACAATAGCTTGTAGTACTAACAGCAGCATGTCTTGAATGTGTTTAGCGTATCGTGTAGTGTAGTTTCCTTAGGGTGACAAATCTTGTTGTTTTGTGGTGGGTCAGAGTGGGATAATGTCTTCTCACTGTGCCCACATACCTGCAGTATGAGGATGAAATAATCCACCGGCTTGTTCCTGTGGAAGAGGTAGTGCTCTGCTGCCCGCTTGTTCTTCTCATCGTATTTCAGCTCCTGGATGACGTTTGGATGCTTTAACAAGCGCAGCAGAATCTTTTCTGACATTTGCACCGGTGCGAACGGTTCGACCTCTGAAAAGACAGAAAGGGAGAATATTCATTACCGTCCAACCGATACCAGGTTTTGGGGCTGACACTAATATCAGTATTATTTTGAGAAAATAAAAATACTTTGACAACAATCCAGTTATATATGGGCCAGCTGTTAATGAATGATTCTTATGTGAAACTAAAATTCAACAACAAAACATACAAACAGATCTGCACACGCGCAAGTGGCTTTCAGTTTTTTTAGGTACGGAAGAAAATGCTCGGGTTGTGCTAACCTGTTGTACAACTGGTGGAAAACGTTTGACTTAAGGATGATAACGTCTTAATCTGAATGACTGTGGAGTAACTAGAACTTTTCTTTTTCCCTTTTTTAAATGTTCTTATCACATATGACTAAAGTTCAGTAGTCGTTGCAGTCCAGGTGAACATCCCCGTCTAGTATCTAAGTGACCGTCACTGTCTCCCATCCAGGTCATGGACCACTTTGCTTTAAAAAGACTTTTTATAGCATCTAACTTGATGTCACCTGTTTGTTTCTGTTACTACTACATCCTACTTCACAGCCACAGATGCTGCTCTGTTTTTTAAATGACTCACTCACTCTAATGTGTTAACTGCATCTTATTTTATTAGATATACATTTTTTCATTCATTTTCTGTTTCAGGTCTCCTAATATCACTACAGGCCTGGCTGTAATTGTTACGTTTTGGTCTGCTGATTTCTGACTGCAGTGTGAAATTCTTCTTACTGTTGGATGTCATTTTTATGAATGAAACTTGCCCAACAAAAACAGGGGAAAAAGTAGCTTTATATAGTCATTTTAAATGCATTAGTGATAAAATCTTGATGTACATGCACGTCCTCATGAACACGTTCAATTCATCAGGTTGAAGCAAATCACGACAAGTTTGTGAAAAACTAAAAAGAAAACCAATGAGAAGTTTAGGATGAGGCCCAATGTTTCCTCATATTATAATTTTATTATTCTGATATTCTGTATTCTGATCTTTCTTTATGTCCCATTAATGAGTTTATTTTGCAAAATCTAAGTTGACACATTGTATTGTATTTAAATAAATAAAATTAACTTGACTGGACAACAAAAAGACAAAATTTAATCTTCCGCTCTTACTGTCGGTTTTAAGCTGTTACTGCATCTGTCAAACGTGCCCAAAAACTCATTTCTAACTTTTAAACACTCTAATCAGATTGTGACTGGTCTGCTTCAACCACCTCATGGGCCAATCAGCTTCTTCAACTCGGCGGCGGTGATATGTGTCAGCTGGCTGCTGGCTCCACCACCAGGAACTAAACTCCCTAATAGCCTTTAGAGGAACTTAATCAACGCTTAGCTGCTAGGTCAAAGTTCTAAAGCAAACCCATCTGCAAGGAGGCTGTAGTCAACTGCTGCTGCTGCTGCTGCTATAGTAGTACTTGGATATTCTGCAGCCTGTTCAGAAATCCATTTCCCAAGGGAAAGCGGGTGAAATAGTTCACATTTTACACTAAGTATGCCGACTTGTGTGAGAACCCCGATCATAGGCCAAAAATGCTGGACGTGATGTCACCGAGGAACGAGAGTAAGCAAACAGGGTGGTGTTTTTAAAGCTGTGAGCTAAGATCCCAACATGTAACCTCCAGTGCATGACACGCAAGCAAATAGACGCCTGCGTTTTCTTTCTCTTTTTTTTTTTGGATCGGCGCACAGTCTACACAGACATCCCGTGCCGCGCTCCCGAGAGGCCTACCACCTCTTCACAAACACACACACACACATGCAAACCAACACCCTTGTTGTGAGTCCTCACACAACTCATTCCCTCACACACACACACACACACACACACACACACACACACACACACACACAAACAACAGATACTCATTCTACACACATACTCACTCCTCCCTACACCCACTTGCCCAAAACTCAAAGCCCATACGGGCACATACACACACAAACAACTCTCTCTCTCACACACACACACACACACACTTTCCCCACAGTGAGGGGCTGAGGGCACACTGGGGGAAGTCAAGCAGCAACGCAGCCCACTTGCCTGTTGCTAGGAAACGCAGGGTAGCCAGCAGAAGCTGAGGTGATATTTTAACCTTCATTTCATTGTCGGTAGGCTTGAAGGCCGAGAAATCCTGCTTCCTTTCCCGATGGGTGATTTTCTTCTTCGTCTTGTTGTCAGCTGAGGAGGGAAAATGAAAAGTCGAGCGTAAGACAGACAGACAAACTTTTGTGCAACAGGAAAAGGACGATCTACTCCGCAGATATCGAGCGAGTCCTCCCGGGTCATCGGGTGACTAAACTTGAGTTACCCAAAGCTTATTGCTTTTTCGAGAAATGTAGCTGTGGCGTTCTTCTCAGAACTAAAAGAGAGCTATAGGGGGCTACACTGTTAGCTTACCACATTCTTAGCATTACTTCAAGCCATATGTATTAGGGCAACAAATAGACTGGCACGTATTTCATGTCTGCAGGCCTTTACCATTAGAGGTGCTCATGGTATGATACATGAAACAGAGTTTACAGTTTGACAGGGAAGAAACTTTTAAGAAGTAAAATAAATAATGACTATTTAACCCTCCCTAGGTCTAAAAAACTTTTTTTTTAATAGTATTACATTACACAATGCAAATAATTTCTTAATTGAAAAACATAAAGCAGAGCACACACTTTACTGATATGCAAACTGATTTTACATTTCTGGAGCAACATTTTTAACGCCACAACATCAGTATTTTTTTATGAATGTTAATCTACATGTAATGTCAAAGAGGTCACTCATAGTGATGAATCTGCAGCCCCCGCAGCTCTTTATCATTTTAGCATCTTTCAGCTCTTTGTTTTGGTTTTCCCACCACACAACTTGACTGTTTCTTTTCAGTCTCACAGCTCTCATCAGTGTTTTTTTCCAGACAAATCTGTAAAAAAAAAACAACTTGCACACTACCTGCTCAGCTCCTAACAACAGACAGACACAGATAGCAACCAGATGGTGAACATTTAGTCACTAAAGAGGCTGATATTTTCTTAGTAGTTGGTGGAGATCAAATTAGAGCTACAAAGGTAGATATTGCAATAAGTTTGTCAGGTGGACACAAGCACAACTCCAAATAAATGCTAATGCTCTGACAGTTCAACATTAAAGTCGTTATGGCTAATGCGTTAGCAATCAGTTTCTTGTTTACACCTACAGCAGACATGGAGCAACATGGGCATTATGTTTACGAGTTGTGTACAGTTGGTTTATTGGAGCTGTTTCACTGACAGCTGCAAACAGTGTTGATGAAAGCAGAATTTTAGGGCCGCAAAACCAAAACATTGCCCTGAAAGACACTAAAACACTCACTGTAGGAAATTAGAGGGTCAGGTGATAATTCTCTGTTAATCAATATACATATATAGATATTAAAATATTGATCAGTAATTGTGGACTTTAATGTATGCAAAGTGACCAAATTTAGCTACAACTAAATCTTTTCCGCATTCCTTTATCATGACATATTACCATTAAACACAGTTATAACCATTAATCGTAAAACCTTTGTTCATGGTCAAGCAGAGCTGTTAAATAGAGCCCAACCGCTGTGCTTGGATCAGTGTTCAGAGCAGGTCACAGATTTTAGACTGGTGCCTTGAGGTCTTATAGGAGTATGAGAGGGGAACCTACTGTACAAGTCTGTCTCGTCCAGGATCTCTGACTTGATGATTTCTTCAATGACGTCCTCTAGGGTGACAATACCCAGAACCTCGTAGAAAGGGTCTCCCTCACCCTCATTGTTCACCCTCTGAACTATGGCCAGGTGTGATTTTCCTAGAAAAACATACATGCACACACAAATACACAAAGACAGGTTATAAAGTTAGGTTCATATAATGATAAAGAGAGGTAAACATAGGTCAGGCTGTGAAGGGAGTACAAGGGAACACACGTGGCAATATTTTAGTGTGATTTAACGTGTATCACAGGTGTTTTATAATGTGAAATAGGAACTTTAAATCACTCGTAGATCACATAGCAGGTGACACACAGTGATCTGAAGGACTAACTGTTCTCTGTATCAGTTGAATGACCAGGGATGCAGCAGCACAACGTGTTAAGAGTGCCAGCACAAACTCAAACAGCCAGAGATACAGAGTGACAGTCAGACAGCCTTAAATTTCATCATACAAGTCCCCTCAGCCCTCCCTCCCTTCACATCTGTGTTTCCCAGGACCCTCCTGTGAGCTGTACCATCTGAAAAAACTGCCGTGTATGCAGAGAATACTGTCAAGCAAAACGCTAAACAAATTCTTTGCCTTTTCTCAGCTTGTGATCATTTAAAAGGAATTTTCCAGAGGCCCAGGCTAATATTAGCCCCTGCAAAATGAAGTTTCCATTCCGCCCCGGCGATATTCTCACCGAGCGAAGGAACAGACCGGGCGAAGCCTCCACTGTGTGATCAGATTGTCTCGAAATGGGCCGTTTGCATGCAGATACACCTGGGTGTAAATAATGGAGGACGTCAGTGCGCCTGTGTGTACGTGTGCACGCACGTGTGTCAGCTCGCACAAAGTGTAGGGGTGTGTGAGCACGATACGTGTGTGCATGTGTGTTTATTTTTGGAGAACACCGGTACATCACTGAGTCAGTGCTCTGATGCTGTTTCAGCTAATGCCGGCGCTGCTTTGGTGCAGACAAGCGCAGGCTGAAAGGACTGAGGGCTGATCACCGAGAGTGTTTTATTGCACTGCAGCTCGCTGCTTCCTCACAACACTATGACAACACGCTGATGTGCGGGGTACAGAGCCGGAGAGTCTGAATGTGAGAACGCTGTGAGCATTAGACACAGAATTGATGCTTTCAAGAAATACACTCAGGTTACTCCTAATAGGACGGCAGAGTAAGATCCCCAAAGAGAGATATTAATAATGTAAACACCAAAAAATCCACCATTACAAAGTTACATTACAAATTTGCCACTGCAAATGGCAGGCAATATTCCTCCTATTATTTCCAAAGTGTCCAGTAGTGTTCATATATCTATTAAGATGTCAATGACATCTTAAGCACGTCTCTTTATTACTGAGGGTTGGGTTTAACTAGGACAAACCCAAATGGAGCCTGAGTGGGTTACAGCAATCAGGCCTCAGAAGTCCTTGAGCAAGCAATTACTATAAACTGCCCAGAGAGGGAAAGGCAAATGGAGAGGCCAGCGCAGCACAGTGAAATAATCAATGCTCACTTCCTTCTCTTTAATGGCATCTCCTCCGCCAGTGTCTGGTTTGTAAACAGAGCTTCCCAATTTAGTCTTCGAGGAAAATCATGTTATGTTTTTCCTTTAATATGGAAAGTATGAACTGAAGATGAAGATTCAGAAAATGTGCAAAGTGTGACTGTCTGATTTGAAATGATTCATTTTGTTTTGTTTTAATGAAACTGATGTCACGTTAATAATACACGTATGATGATATCATGTAAAAAAAATAAATAAAAATAAAAATCCGGCATGCTTCTTTACATTCCCACTTTGTGGTTCACACTCCACAAGTTGGTTGCCAGTGTTGCAGCCAAAAAACCGACACCGACACAATAAAAGTTAAAGGTAATTTCAAGATTCAATTGTCCAAAGTATAATTACAGTCTCCTGTGTTTGTTTCACGTCATTTATGGAAGAGTTCAACATTTCTCCAGGTAGCATAGCTTAGTATAAAACATAGAAACAGGGGTAAAGAGTCGGCTTTGTCCAAAAGTAACAAAAATAACAAAAGTAACAAAATCCACCTACGAGCTCATCTGACGATCACTATTCAATATTTCTTATGTTGTTTGTTTATTGCATAAAAGAAACAAGTGTAAAAAGGACACTCGAGGAACTAAGTAAACAAACAAGATATAACATGTTAATTAGTGAACCAGCTTTGGAATCAGCAAGTGGTTTCTCCCTGTTTATATGCTAAGCTAAAAAGCTTCTTGGATGAAAGGTGGAACATCTTCAAAGATCTACAACCTGCAAGTCCAGTTGCTCCAGATTTAACCCTTCTCGAAGGGAGATGACCCGGACAACTGGGAACCTTCACAGACTTGATGCTCAGCTAAATGAACCAGCTTCTCGCCAGTCTCTCAGCAGAAGCAAGAATTAACTCTTCCGTTTACGTATTACGACTATTCTAACTGATACATCATTACTGTTACTACTGTTAAATGCTAGTGAGGGGACCTAGGATAGAGATTATACCAAAGGAACTTTCATGATCAAGAATACGCAGCAGAAAATGTTTGTTGTTTTCCAAAGTAAAACACTGATTAATATTTAACAGAGAATTAAAATACTCTTTAAACACCCTACGAAGTAGACAAAATAAGAGAAAACGTCTGAACAAGATAACACCACAGACCACAACCCCAACAATTAAAGTATCTTTTGCAGGGATGCAGTATTTGAATATATTCTAACACTGTTCTTGTTAATGTGTCCACCTGTGCGTATAGGAATGACAGGTTCAGCGTTATCAGAGGAAAAAGAACAACCAATGGAAATGTGTGTCAACATAACCTCACCTTTCTGACACGAAACAAGGCCTGACCTCCGACCTTTATGAGGTAACTGATAAGAGTCGGGGGGGGGGGGGGGGAGATCAACACACACACAATCTGTTCTGCTCTTGAAGCAGCCGCGTGCCCGCGAGCACTAAACACACAAATGTAACGGCACGACTCACTTGTTTGACAAGTTAAACTAATCCCGTCAGGATGTTTGTTCACATCAACAACACTTTCAGTCACCTCCCTTTCTACTTTACTCGGGGTTAACTATTAGAGATGACCTGTTGTAAGTGCTCTAACAGAGGGCGCAAAGGTCACTACTTAGGAAAAAGAAAAAAGGAATGAGAGGAAAAAACTGAATGGGGAGTTATTCAGTAGAAATGACAGAGAAAAGCATGTTTATGCAAGTTTAATTGTGTTTATCCGTCTCTCCATCGTAAACTTGCATTAAGCTTGACATGGAATAAACGTCAACAGGAAGATCACACACTGACTGTTCCCTTTATATTATTTTGAATATTCTCTATGGAAATCATTATTTTGATTTAACTTGTGATGCGTAATGTTTTGAGTGGACATTGCGCTAAACTAGTGTTGTGGCTCTAGGGATGAAAATGTCACGTAGTCGACTGAATGACCACTTTGTTCCAGAGAAATATCACTAACAACTACTGGATGGAGTAAATGTTGTCTTTAAATGTTGCGTAACCAAGAGGTAAACTCCGTAGCCGTGGAGTGAGGCCAACACTGACATGCAGTCAAATAAAACAAATTGTGTGTTTAAACAAATATTAGCTACCTGTGTCTTAAACCTAGCGAGAACCTCCGTGGCTGTGAAGCGAGGCCAGTGTGGAAGTGCCAAAAACTGCAGTTCCTTGAATGGCCACTTGAGGCTGGCTACAGAATGAGTCGATCTCCATAAGCCCCCATATTAAAATGTCCATCTTCACAGCAGAAATAAACATGTTTACAACCTGTTACAAAAATCTGTTTTGGTCTCTATAGCTAATTTTAACAATCATGATAACTTAACTGAATCTGAATTTTTTTTTTTTTAATCTCTCCAGTTTAAATTATGATAAGGCTTAAAGTTAATCATAAGTATGAACGTGATTTTTGGCATGACTGCCAACATGGCAGTGCAGAGCCATCACAACGTCAAGTTGACCTCACTTTTTGTTCAGAGTGACATTCAAGTACTCCTCATTATCAGTTGTAGTTACTTTGGTGATTCTACATTTTTCATCTAGCACCATTATCAGTTCAAATTTCAGCCAAACACCTGTGAAACTAATGACATTCCCTTTAGCATCCGCTGTACTTTGCATGCAGACCAAACAACGTATCTCAACCTTTGAAAAGATGTAAAGATTTTGTTTTGTTGCATTATGTATGTAGGATACAAAGAAGGAAGATATTTTATTTTAATTATTATTTGGTTATTTTAGGATGTTGGATAGCGTTATGTATAGTGCAATACATATGTCAGGAGTAGTTAAGCCATATAACTGAGGACTGGAGCATGCCATGTCATAGTGAGAAAAACAGGTGTCAGAGAATCATTTGGTAAAATTGGACTTTTTGTCTTGCTGACAATCATCTCAGGGTCATGAATGGACTGGAACTGCATTACTGTTATTTGATGCCATTTAAAAAACATACAGGAGAGACTGTTTTATGTAAATGATCTAAAAGTTTTGAGAACTGTGCCCATGTAAACTCCTCTGCTGGTGTTGTTGTCTGCAGTCTATCCAAAGTCTATTTCTGTCCCTCTCAACGTTACACACATACACACACACACACACACACATCTTTTGCACAGTAGCTCCACGCTGCATCATTTTGCCTCACTATCTCACAAGATGAATGCATACTTTTCAGTTTCCCACAAAGACAAAATACCACACAAGCGACAGGAAAAAATGCAGCTTCTGTCTTCCATAAATATATTATGAGACAATCACAGCGTGTTTATTCATAGCTCTTTAACTGCTGTTATGGCAGTGCGCTTTGTTTTGTAGGGGGGAGGGAGGGGGGTTGGAGGTAGAGTGGGGAGGCTGACCCTCTGGACCCTCTGGAGCCTGGAACTTGGAAGTAGGCCATGGGGAGAGCGTGTCCTTGAGAAGACCAGTCGTCTGGGGTCCTATAAGCCACCACTGCTGCCTGACATCTGGGGCTGTCTAGCTGGGCTGAGGCTGAATGCATGCTGGGTAGTCCAGCACACAGGCATGCTGCACACATCAGGGTCAGGGGTCAATTCACTTTTCTTTTTCACTATTTTTTCGCAAAGTTTTTTTGGGTCAAAAACTGCAACGCTTTAGTCATTTAAACATTTCTGAGAATGATGGTTGAGTCATTAGACCTATAAATGGCTGTTTCAGTTTACACACACACACACACACACACACACAGGATTATTTGGTTTCCCTTAACAACAAAGAGGCAGATGACTACGTTACCAGGAAGTGCTAAATCTCACTGAGGAGACATTCAGGGACCAACACACGTGTTCAGTTGTGTGCATTAAAACACTGGCTGCAAAAAGATGAAGATCCACAGCAACCGATCTACTCCACAGAGCTGAAGCCCCATTCATTTTTAAAAACGTGTTCAAGTTTAACTGCTTTATTTTGTCTGCTTTTTGTTTGATTTTTTTATTCATTATAAACTACATGTCCCAGAGTTACCCTCACAGCATTCTTTTCCCCACCTGTTTACAGGTGAGGTCACAGATGCTAGCAGCTCTGTGAAGCTGTACTTAATGCTTTGAGCTAAATGCTAATGGTGGAGCGCTAACATACTCACTGTGACAATGCTAACACGCTGATGTCAGGCAGGTGTAATGTTTACTAGGTTCATCGTCGTAAAGTGATAACATGCTATTGCTAATTAGCACAAAAACTAGCTGTGGAGGCCTCAAACAGCTCCTACCATGTAAGAAGGAGTGCTACCACAGGTCCTTCATTCCAACAGACACACAGCATCACTTTATAACTTTATTCAGCTTCACTTTTTTTCTAGATATTTCTTCTTTATGAATAATCTCTTATCAACCTTGTGTATACGAGCTGCTGTGATAAGGGCATTTCCATAGTGTGTGATCATTAGAGTCAATCTTAACTTATCTTATCTTAGTTATCTTAGTTTGTACTAAAATGGTGGACCATCTGCCCGACTGATGGCCATCACTAAAAACTATGGCTTAAATTGGGCATGAACCTTAAAAGTCCCACCATATTACATTAAATTGTAAATAATATGTGTAAATCAGACATCAGGTCCCTTCATTCTCAGAAAAACCACACAGAATATGACTCTGCCATTGGAGGCATCCACTTGAGCATAGCCGTGCAGATTGATGGCACACAATGGTTGCAGATGAAATGAGAACTGGGAGAAAATAATAGTTCAAGTATAAAAACATAACTTTTAATGGCCAGTGTGCCAAAAGTGTCTGTCGCCACAGTAATAAATACAGTGGAAAATACTCAACTGAGAATACAGCAATATTTTCAGTGGGCTCATTTCACCCTTGCCCAAATTAAAAGCACTCCAGTTCTTGATAGCTGCACCGGGCCAAACCAACAATCCATTTATCCATCTATCCATCTATCTGTCCATCCATCCATCTATCCATTCATCTGTAATCCAAAGCCAAGCCTGAGAACCTCCACTCAGGCCTTCAGAGACCGAGCTGTGTGCTCTTTTCCACCATTCCCAGCTTATTTATGGAATGCAGCTTTGTCATATTTTTCCATAGCGCAATTTTCCCCTATAAATAGGCATGTAAGGCTCTGAGCTGGGGTGGGAGTATGAGGGGTCAGTATCTGTTGTGGACACTCATCACTGCCCCCCTCCCTGTCTTGCTCTCCCCCCGCTATTTTTCCAAATATTTGAGCACTGACAAATATAGTGCAATGTTAGGGTGATGGGAACCCACTGGACAGTCTTTCTTCTAAATCTACCTCCAGTGAAAGTTTCCAGTCATTCTGACCCATTTTTCCATTGACATGGGCAAAACCTTAACCCTGATGCCAGAAACATGTCGCCTATTTAAAGCTTCATTTACATAAACATTTAGTCTGATTACACATGCAATAACACAATTCTGCGTCTCAGACAGTATTATTGGGAGACACAAGTGGAATGTGTGTCTGTCTGTAAGTTTGTGTGTATAAGTGTCTAGTGTTTAGTGTGTTTAGATGACGCAGATAAATGAAATGCTTTGTGAGGCATTTGTAAGATTAATATAAATAAGGGAACAAATTAATCTCAATCGGGCACTTAAAGGGGAAGTAGGGCTGCTGCTCTGGAGAGGTTTTGTGAAATTCGGAGAAAAGTGACGTCCACTGAAAGACTGAAGGGACTTTTAGGTCCCCTCAGTCACAAGGTTTTGATCTGACACACCTGTCAGTAAAGATTTATTGTGCGCGAGACGTGTGTTGAGAGTGTTACCTGTAGAGATTACAAGTTGGGTGCAGAGTTTAGAAGAAGTTGGTGTTTACCTCAGAGTATTTGTTAAGATCACTGACAGTATAAAGAAAGGACGTTGTATCCCTGACAGTATAAAGAAAGGACGTTGTATCCGTGATGTCACTTACAGGTTTGCGGTCAAAATTTAGAATCGTATTGATCAATGAAAAGATGTTTTGTTGCATCATATACGTAAAATATAAAGAAAGAAAGATAGCCACCATGCCGCCATATTAGCAGTCCTGCCAATGGCTAATCTAAAAATCAGTAAAGCTGAATGATGCCTGGGTGCTCAAATAATCCACCCGTAAGGGCACCCACCTGTCAATCAAAGCAGTAATTATGCATAACTTTAAGCCTTAATATAATTTGAACAGGTGTGTTAAAAAGAAAATTCAGACCCAGCACAGTTGTCATCAACGGGGAAATTAGCTATAGTTACCAGGTTGTAAACATGTTTATTTCTGCTGTGAAGTTGGACATTTTAACCTGGGGGCTGTTGATGTTTCTGCAAACATGAATGCATTTTTTAAATTAAATCAACCAATCAGCTTGTTTGACGTGGTGGGCCAGCATATTATTGAGTGTGCACGTGTGTCTTAGCAGAACTCTAATTCTTGTCTTAGTGTAGTAGTAGTCGGTTGGTATCCCTCAGAATGGGAATACTACATGACGGGAACGCGGTCTGCAAAGTAGCTTAGCAGCAACACACGTCATTATTCAAACAGTCAGTCAGTCAGGCACTTTCTCTCCAGTTGCCTTAGATGGAACACAAAGGCAACAACAGGACTCAAAGATATCAGTATATTTAAGGAAAAATAATATGACAATGGCGGGGCAGGGTGTTCCACAAATATTTTTCCTGTTTCCCCACTTTGCATTTGAAAGCTCTTTTTTTTTTTAATTCTAACCATAATGATCCTTCTTTGTTTCATCAAGTCTTGCTGGAGCTCTGATAATTCTCTTCTTTATACATTTTGCATCTGTATCTGTAGCAAGTTGTGAGAAATTGTGTTTGTCCATCTGTTTGGTATTTGGAATGAATACTAAATACTACGTCTACCTGAGCATCAGTGGACCAGTTTGGCCCGTTGTGCCAAAAAAAAGCTGGCAACATTTGTGCCACAGTGTTTTGTGCTTCCCCCCCCTAACACCATTCATAAATTGCTCTGGAGCTCAGATCGTATTAATCGTCACTGTTTCACAGAGTCATGCTCAACATGAAGAGGAGAAGTCCAAGAGCAGAGCTCTTCATTTTCTTGTTGACGTATGGATGTAAACAAGAAGACTTCCATAGTCTCAGGACAGAGATGGACACTGGCAATTACACTAAGTTACAGGGAGGGTCTGTAAATCACTGGCCATCTTGCATATGCGCACACACACACACACACACACACACACACACACACACACACACACACACACACACAGTTCAGGCAAAGACGAAAAAGACCAAGCTAAGCAGTCCTTGACAAGCAGACACAAAGAATTGCAGCTCTATTTATATTTAATGTCACCACATTCATATATCCTACTACAACTATTACTTTTATAATTTCTATTCTATTATTTCACCACCGTATGTACAATATGTTGCTGCTGACACTCAATGCAAGTGTGTGTGTTTAGATAGAGCACGGAGACTGAAATGACCTAAGAGGACCTGTAACTGTTCTGAAAACCCGGATGGACTGAGAGCCTGAAGTAACGACAGATCGTAATCACATAAAATAATTATAATAGTGTAATACCATGAACGGGAAACAAACAGATGGCAGCTCCCAGCCTCTACACTGATATTAGATTAGCGACAATTCAGCTTCAGTGACTAACACCATAAAGGGAGATTTCTTTACGGTGGACATGTAAGCGTTCTTATTATAAAGGGGGGTTATGGGAAATGTAGTTGCCCGCATATAGTGAGACATGGCGGTCCACAGAAAGTCATAAGCTTTTTGCAAGTTCACTGTGTGTGTGTGTGTGTGTGTGTGTGTGTGTGTGTGTGTGTGTGTGTGTGTGTGTTTTGTAAAACAACAAATCATTCATCATCAACACTGGGAAACTGAAATGCACCATAATGCTGGAAGGATTATTTGTGTGTGACGTAAACCAGCCTGTTGTTTGAGTTCAGTCACTGATGTTTTGATCCCTGTGCTGTGGTCGGCCTTTGGGTCAAACAATACAGTTAGCAAGATATGGACTAATCATTGTAGTGCCGAGAAGTTAAGTCTGCTCACAGCTCCTAACCGTCATTAAGGGGCCTTGGTCACAAGATCACTCTGCTGCTACTAGCCAGTGGTGTTTCACTACACACACACACACACACACACACATACAGTACAGTCACACACACACACACGCTCACACTGCTGGAATGACATTGTTGTTCATTCAGAGAAGCAGCTTGCTGTCGTAGCTGGCTGCGTTTGTTGTTGAAAGGTCCCCTGGGTGGAGATTCCTTTGGGCCTCAGTCATAAGGAGAGGCATCAATGGGAAACCAGTGGGGATAAATGAATGGGCCTGTGGTCAGGTGCTGCTCTGTTATGTGAGTGTTTCAACTGCTGAATGGTGAGCATATCACGCAACGATGACAAGAACTCAGTAGCAAAGTAGCAAAACGCACGAAAGTGGAACTGTGTCTGTTAGAAATGCGAACTTTAGAGTTTGAGCAAAACAAAACTGTCTTCTTATAAGCTTCAAATATTAGTTTACCAGAGCTTAAATGAATGAAATCAAAGTGTTTAGATCATTATGCACATTATTATCATCACTTATTTCTGAATCTTTTCATTTGGTCCAGGTTGGAAATGCAGGTTTGGCTGCTCACATCTATCTACACTAGCAGATGTTAGCGTACTTTCTTTGACAACGCTCAGAGAAATGCTCTAACTTGGTGCGACAGTGACACCCTGGACATAAGGCCAAAATGTGCATCTGCAGTCGGCTGCACTTTCAATAAAGTGTGTGTTATCTCACGCTTGTGCATCGTGCTGAATCAAGAAACACATGAAGATCTAATAAATGCTTTCACATGGTCCTTCACATGAATATTATATTTCCTGTCTGATTCCACAGTTTTGTACTAGGGGAGAGATGAATAGATCAATATCAATCTCTTTTCTGTGCATTAAGTACAGAGCAGAAATGGATGTTTAGGCTAGCTTAGCATATAGACTGGAAGCTGGGCAAAACAGACAACCTGTCTCAGTGCAGAGTGAAAGGAAGCCTACCGAGAGCTTTAGGTTGTGTCTTGTAAAATTCTGTTTGTCAAGATATAGTTACGGCATGCAAATCTCACTAAAATCACAGATTTTTTTATTTATATATTAATAAATGAGACACCACATTTTCAATTACAAACTTAGAATCACAAACAAAGTTTGTTTTACAGAACCAGGCTAGGCATTTCTGTTTCTAGTCTTGATGCTAAGCTAGGCTAAACACAAACTTACACCAGCTCTGTACTTGAAAGTGAATATTATATTCAATGTCTGCAATATTCTGTAATCAGAGCCCCCTTGTTGTTACACACATGGACCTTTAAAGACTATGAGAATAGCGGACTATGTAACTTTTTACAGAAGAAATAAGACAGAGAAATAAAAGATGAATCCATTAGCAATACAGCACAGTCTTACTGCTACGGCCTTTCGTGTTCTTTTCAACTTGGTCTTCTGTTCCAGATAAACATTTCAATAGTTTTATCACAAAAGTAAAACAAGCCACTGACTCGGGGGAATCTTGTAAAATGAAGGCAGATTTGCTGCGTCATTATCCTGTAATTTCCACTTCCCACAGCCACTGTGGCTGCTGTTTGGTAAAAGTCTTGCTTTATCTCACGAAACACACAGATATCAGTACTTTCACCTCGTTCTCGGAATAAAAATAAACAAGTATAAGGTAATTCTCAAAGTGTTTAACCACGTCTTAAAAGACATTAAAGTTCTTCATCTTTTGCCCCTGTGTCATTTATCCCCTTATTTCTTGTTTTTATGCCAAACACGTCATTTTAGTATTTAGAGTATTTTCTCTTTTTTCCTGAAAAATATTCCTGATGATTTGAACTTGGGGGCATATACATAAATAAATTAAATAAGTCCTGATTTGAGTGATCAAAGACTGCGGATAAAGTATCATTTTTAAAATATTTCTCCCTCATACTCTGCAGCATGATGTGGGTGGAGGAAAACAGTCTGTATTTGTACAGCGCTGTAGCACGCCATATTTGTTGAGTTACATCCACCTTTGAGCAGTCCAATCGAATTTGAAGGATTGAATATGAAGCCCATGCATAATTATACTGTACCCACTATGCTGTTTCACTTGGAAATACTTCACGCTGTGGAAGCTAAAGACACTCTTCTGTTTTAGTTTTGATTCAGTCCCCGGCTCCTTCAGTGTCTCTCCTGATGGTCAGACCAGTGCACTGCTGCCACTGGTGTGTGTGAATGAGAGGCGAACTGCGAGGTGCTTTTTGACATAAGTGCTGTATCAGTACGGTATTCACTGTAAAACCTCACTTCTTTGTGATACTGTATTAAAACAATGGTACAATAAATCACTAACAGTTTTTTTAAACACCTCTAATAATAAACTTTGTGAGTGAGTATCAACACAATCAGCAGCAGTAATGCGCCTCACAGCACTGTCACCGCTGCAGCCCAATCACTTGATGCACTCTTCACTTGTGACACAGAAGCAGCAAGCTAATTAAACACCTGAAAACACACATTTTTGGCACGGCGTACTTGGAGCTTTAAAACTCATAATTAATACCTCAATAAAAACAATTAGCCGTGGCAAAATCCTTAAAGCTAGAATGAGCTAAGTACACAATAAAAAAAAAAAAAAAGCTGCCGTGCTTTGTGCAATAAGCTTTGAGAATGTGGGGTGTTCAAGAACCTCCAAGAACGTCCTGCATCCTGTGTGGTTTTTATTACAGTGCCCATCCACACAGAATCACCTGCCAATACTGATTATCCTCAAACCTGGCTATCATAAATCCTCAGAATAAGAAAAATAGGAGCATTTCTTTCTATAAACATGCACCCAACATCATTTTTGGTTAAATCACTAAACAGTGTGATAAGTTTCATGTGCTCCCTGTTTAAAAGTTGACCTTGTTATTACATACAGCATTTCACGGTGTATTAACGGCTGGCTGAAGACATTTTAATGGCGTATCAATCAGCAGTGTAAAAGAAGGCCATCCATTTGTCCATCATTTTCACTGGGGAAAGGTTAATATTGTTCAAACAATTACACGTCGACTCAACTGTGTTACAATCCGTGTCCTCAAAGGGAAAATCCACCCAAGACCAGAACTGCTACTCCAATGATTTTTTGCACATCAAAGTGAATATTCTACCAACACTGATAGCAAGACTTGAACTCACTAAAATATGGGAGCGCAAGCAAAATCACCATCTGCAGTGGATGCAAACAGGACAGGAATAATAATGCAAGCTGCAGGGTCAGATGTGGATGGGGTTGAAAGCTTGGAGGACTGGATCTGGGTCTGAGGGTCAGCTGGAGCAGTGGCAGGGGTCTGCGGACCATAGTGGGGCTCTACTAGCAGTTTCCCCCCCCCCCTTGCTGTTATTTAAGTTAGGAGACACCAGAGAGGGAACAAGTGCAGGCATGCTAAAGAAAGGTGGATTACCTGAAAATACATCTGAGCAGCATCAGCGGCTATATGGCTTATTTCGGATGTGGTACAAAACTTACATGAAAACTCAAACTGCTTTTTGTCTGTACGTGTCCCGTCCATGTTACAACACATGTACTTAATTTAAATTTGAATTGGTGACGAGCACCCCGACACTACAGTTTTCATGTGAGCTGTTACTGGCTTTATATAAAAGTAGGAGAGGAATGACCCTGAACTGAACAGTGTGAAACTATTTTAATTTGCAGAAACACTGCAAAAGAACATCGTGTAATGCCTGCAATGTCAGTGTTTTGCAGGGCAGAAGAAAAAGTCACTTTCAAATGAACCATGAGATGTCACTTTTAGTGGAACTACTGTAATGGTATCTATATATTCCTTGCTTGTGCTTTTATTATGTAAAATCAAATAAGCTGATGTAGTGCATTTATTCTTAATTTAGAAAAGTTCTAGTCGTCATTCGGGGTGGATTTTCCTTTAATATTACTTTGGCAGTGTGAAGACATGAAATAGTCACATGCACTTTTGAGAATCACACTTCACGGCTCATTGGCTTTTGCTAATAAATGCTTACGGGTGGCTGCTGCCAATTTCTCACAAACCAAAACAGTGGTGTGAGAATTTTCCAAATGTCCCCACCGCCCCCAAAATGACTTTGTTTCCCACAGACATCTAAAATTCACGAGCTTTCATAAATAATTCAATCATAAGGCATCACGTAAGAGTAAGCATTAAGACAGGACGATCAGTCCTTTTTTGTTGTATTCATTATTGATGTGTTTTACATGGCCGGCTGAAATGAAACACTACCGCTGCTGAAGTCTCAGAAAAGTAGGCTCCATCAGCTGATTGTAAAAAGCGCTGGTGTCTTTCGGGCCTGTGAAGGGCCCGTCTTGGGCTTTTCCTCCTGCCAGTAAATGGAGAGACGGACAGTGTGCCCGGTGTTATCAATGAAGCCAGCCTCTTGGCTCTCCAAAAAGTGCAGCTTGGAAGGCGTCCATGGCAGGGCATTAGGCCTGGAGGTTTGTGTCGTTTGTAATTTATAACACTGAGGGAAATGGGCAAGAGGACAATATGGAGAGAAGAGGGAGAGAGGGAATGTGGGAGGAGGGGGATGGGACTTGCTGCACAAGCAAGTGGCTCTGCTTCCCTGAGTGTGCTGCACAGAGCCTGGTTACTAGGCTGACCAAGCTGGAGGGCTTTCTGTCCCTCTCTGAGGCACAGCCTGAATGGGCCTTATTTTTCCCTTTGCTCAAGTTAGACAGAAACGATATAAAGATATAGTTGTTCATACGTTTAAGTGCAAATGCAGACACAGCTAACTGTGGGAGGAAAAGAGCGCTTGGTTCTAAAACAGAAATGAAATAACGACAGGCCTACGCTGAACGAGACACGATATGTTTGATAGCAGCTAGCAGCAGCTTTAGTGTTCATCAGAGACTCGGGAGATGTCAAAGAGAAGGCAGTAAATCAAAATGGACGACTTTAATAAAGTAATGTAACACTCCTGCACGGTACCTCTGGAGCTCAATAGCTTAAACCACTGTGACAGGCTGTTACTGTGAGGAGAAATGGGCCTGGTTTTCATAGCAAGTTCAGAGCGAGCTTTATGGCTTTGCACAGTTCAACCTCAGCTAATAAGACATGACGATCACTGTAGCACATCATCATCATCATCATCATCATCATCATCATCATCATCATCATCATTCTTCTCCTCTTCCAAATCATCACACAGCGACACTAATAGCAGCAATTTCCCTTGATTTCACAAGAATGACATAACACACAACACCCAAATTACCATGATAATATCTTAAAGACATAACTGCAGTCAAAACAAACATGTCTATGATGTTTTCCTCTCAAGAGAGACAAAGAGAACATGACTTTTTACTGAAGACAGTATCAAAGATTCAGAAAAATATATTAAAGGACCTATATATATATATATATATATATATATATATATGAATTTAAAACATAACATTCAAAATGAACTGAAATCATCAACAGCATGTGCTATGCTTCACTATGTGAAAGATGTCTAATGTGTGGATGTATAGTGTTTTGTTGCACAGATGTCTACTTAAGGTTGGCATGCTAACTCCGGGCCTGTCTCGTAATACCACTTTGTACCTCAAGAGATGATAGTGAGTGACGTCCAGTTTCCCCTCAGTTCAACATGAGTGGATAAAAAAGTAGCGCTGCCCCGAGGGAAAGAAACTATGTTCAGCAGCCAAGAAACAAGTAATAAAAATAGAATCAAAAAAAAAAAAAAAAAAAGAGTTAGCACTGGTGTTGATTTCTGCCCCTGGAGACAGCTCTTGGTGAGTTAAGGGATTCAATTTAATGATGAACAGCTATAATGCTAATGTCGGCTATTTAGATAACCAACAATGTTAATATACATGCTAAGACCTTTAGGAGAGACTGTGCTTTCCTTATTTCTTACAACAGAGGTGGACACCCTGACTTTCTGGTGATATATTGTGACCGAATTTGTTTGGAGTATGAACTTGACCAAATTGGCCAATTCTTACTCGAGTTTCTTATTTTATTTCCTCAAGCTTTAGATGACATTAGAGATTGCATTCATGTTTTTATGGTTTTTTTTAGCTCCAGGAGAGAGTTCTGGACATTCAAAATGTTGACTGAATGTTTTTTAATACCCTTTCATTGTATTCTTACTTACATTTCCTTTTAGATTTATGTTAGTTATTAAAGTCATGATTGCCCTTACATCACTCACAGTGTCTCACAAGAGAGACCACAAAACTAAAAACTGAAGCTGTAATGTGTTGATCAACATGGAGATGCTCTCATTTGGCATTTGGCATAATCAAATAGGATATGTGAGTCTTTCAATAAATGTAGTTAAAAATGAAGCACGCACCTTTTCCATTACAATCATGTACAGGGTTTCTCAGTTGTTACAGTAAAAGCTCTCCTATCATGTCAGTTATAAAGTCTAAATAACGTGTTAACATCTTGGCCCTTCGAAAAGAAAAAAAAAACACACACAGGTCTCTGTTTTGGGAAACAGCTTATTAAAAGGAACGTGGGGGTGGTTGCATTCTGGATTGCGTAATAACAAATTTTCCTCAGTAGTGCATGGCTACAGATCCTTGGCAACATGTGCTGGAAGCAGACTCAGCTCCTTAACTACATCCACAACACAAAACTACCAAAGCCTTTCTCCATCATCAAAAGCTAAAAGAAATTAAACGGTCACGTTATTAAAGCAACACTGTGCAACTTTTTTACTCTAAAATAAGAGATTTTAAAACATTTTGATGCTACACTGATGAGTAATGTGGTGAACGGTGTCTGTTAATCCCACATTGTGTCCCCCGTAAACCTGTTCTTGCACTAAATAGCATTGTTCTCTGGGCACGACCACCCGCAAGAAGTATATAATGCTTCACAGGACTAAGTCACATACCACCAACTACAGTATCCAGATCGATAAGTCACCTGCTGCAAAGGCTAGTTAGCTGCTGTTAGTTAATGTTGGCTCACTTTGTAAGCTGAGCTGTCTGGTCTGTGAGCTCAAAGCAGGGGGAATGCTGACAGGGAGCGGAGCCAGTGTCATGCCAGAACTGGAGCTGGGCAAGTAGGTAATGCAACAGAGCTTAGCAGTCTTTTTGTACGTAATGGCAGAGGTGAAGAGCATGTTGACGGAAGCTAAGATGAGAAAAGGAGACAGCGACTAAGCAAGAGGCCAACACACAAGTGAATCTGCGACTGACTTTTGGTGAGAACTTCGTAAACAGATGCCAAGCTGGGCTTCTATCTGTTGAGCTAGTAAGTAATGTTAGCTGGCTGCTATATCTTTTGTAATTGACCTTGCTTGGATGTTTGGCTGTTTGTCATTGTCATTTGCTAAAAAAACTAAAACACTTTGTACGCTGTGTTGCTTTAAGAAGAAAAGATCTCAACTAACATTTATAACTGTGCTGAAAAACAGAACAAAACCGACCGTAGCTATTGAAATTTGTGGTATATAGATGTTTTGATCACTTGAAACAGTACGTTACAGTGTTATGATTTCCATTTCCAAGAAATTCTGACCAAATAGTAATACAGAAAGACCCCAATACCTCCTACAATAGGTGCCTCAGATTTATCCTACGCACTTCTTTGGCACAATATAAGACTTATTCTTCATTGGCTTGATCCTAGTAGACATTTATAGCAGCCCATTGTCCCTCTGCCATAAGCAGTCTTTTGATAAAAGAACTTCATACAATTTGCTCTTCAATGTGAGGTTTCATAACGTGATGTTCACGGCAACAGGGAACTTGTTATGTTTTTTTTTTTCACTCTACATTCTATTGCACCTATTGTTGGTCGCACACATGTTTGGCAAGTGGGAAGAATTTGCAGGGTGAAGTATTTTCCAGCTATTGCCAAATGTACAGTAACAGGCTGACACTGACACGGGTGTTTGTTCGGTGAAGAACAAAAGCACGAAAACACGGGTTGTAGGGCATAAATGGCATAGTCTTTAGACTTTACTACACACAAACCAAAAACACCTTCTCACCTTAGGAGACACAGCTCTGAAAAGCAAATCCAAACCGCTGCAGACACACTGCACTGGTATTTTCGTGTTAAATATCCGGTAGTATGTGTTGCCCAGTAGAAAATAAATGTAAAGCAAAAGTCATAATGCCAGATCAGACAGGCTTTGGGAATGCACTGCGCCTAGATTCACACTCCTCAACTGTTTTACTAATCGGGTCTTAAAAGCCTACACTCCATGTTGTACCAGAATCTGAAGAATGTAGGCCAATTCAAAAGCCAGTCCTTTAACACAACAAATTCAGGAGTTCAATCCAGACAATATAGAAATCACCAGAAGTCAACCGTGTAGAAATACATTGCGTTGTGTTTTTGAATAAATATTACACCACATGTGGAGCTCCTCCCATGTTCTGCTACGTTCAACACATCTGCATCCCGTATCAATACTATATTAATGGATTTAACACCATTAACTACAAATAGCATATACTCCTACTTTCCTAGAGCAGGATACTTTACATTAACTTCAGTATAAAATTCAAAAACCCTTCTACACCAAACTTGTAGACAAAATCCGCCACAGTAAACATTTCATCACCTTATTGTTTTGTCAAAATGATGTTATTGTGGGCTGCTGAAACAGTCTGAAAAATAAGGACACTGACATCTCGAGCTGTGCTTTGGTAAAAAATTATTTGGTTGGTCGTTTGGACGTTGTTAGATGAATAGGTCTGAAATCCTGAAAACACTGTTGCCCATTAAGTTGGAATAAAATATTTTTTACCTCTTCTCATGAAGTGACTGTGACAATGTGATTTATTCTTGATAGATGAAGTGTATCTTCTCAAAACCTGATGTGTAGAAACAGGAATAAAAAGAGGAATGTGTCTAAAAAAACAAAATTGTTCCAGCTTTATGGGCAACAGTGTATATTTGGACCAGTTGCTCATAGTAACTCTTTTTTAGCATCTTTGAGCGCAGTGTTTTGGTTTTCCTTGCCACAAACTTCACGCTCAGCTGTGTTTCCAGCAGCAACAGATGGCTGCTTTCAGTAAAAAAAAAAAAAAAAAAAAAAAGCTTAGATAAACTCAACATCAAACAGCAGACAACACACTGGCTGGTAAACATAGTGGAGCATTCACCAGATAGCGTCAGATTTTTCTCGCATGAAGTTAGTGGAGACAAAAGCGTCTCAGAAGAAGATGAATTGACTTTTATTTGCCAGGTGGCTAGACAAAAATGACTCCAAATGAATTCCAGTTTCGTGACATGTCTGCTTGATGTGTAAAGTGAAAAATGTCTGTCGGAATAACTTCTTAGGGTGAGACCATGTCCATGTTGCTCTCAAATCTTTATACTAGTGCCAAGTGACAAAACAGATGACCACATGACAGTAGGCTAACTACACAAAAACAAAGAGCGAAGACAACAAAATCCTAACTGTGATGGATCACCTACAAGTCTCTGCAGAACTCTGTTTTGGAAAAAAAAAACTGCTGGCAGTAATGTAAAGTATTCATCATTTGTACAATAATGGGCTAAAACATGCAAAACAGCTTGTGGTCCCTTAGATTGAGAGTCAAGAGTACAATAGAGGAAAAGTAACCATTCAAAAGGTTTCTACAACAGCAGTTTTCGCCTTCTCAAAGTGCTGCCAAAGGGTTTTGCATAAGTGCAGATGGAAACTCAAACACTTAAATGACAGACAGGGGCTAATTACGCAGAGGAAAATGCTCAGCAACACCACTGAGAAACTATGTAGTGAAGCTCACATTCCCAAAGGACAGGTGACTAGACAAAGAAGCAGGAAACATGTGATTGGTGTGATACTGAAAAATTACAGTGGCACAGTTTTATATTGACACTGCATTCCCAAGAAAAATCTACTACTAATGCCGTCACCGCTGACGCAAAGTATAGTGAAATGCAGACAACCTTTGATTTGAGGTAATTAGTTCTGATAAAGTGAGCGGCTGGCAGTAGGAGTCTTGCTGAGTTCAAAGGGGTGTCCCTCATCAGGAAACATTAAGTGTTCTTACCAACGTGATGCCATTTAATCCCAACACTTGTTGCAGCATTAACACCAAGGGTTACCAAGCAAACACACACTTTTTCTAGACATTTGCTATGATACGCTCCACACAAACACCCAGAAAGAATAAAAGCATTTGAAGCAAACCACAAAACTCCTGTCAGTATTTCAACAAGACGGACGGAGAGGGGGGAGAGAGGAAAAAAAACGAGTTTCGCTTTAAGACAAAGTACTGAGCAGAGAGACCATGAAGGCTGTAGAATCTGAATTAAGCATAGATTGGCCTATATTGCAGCAATCGGGGGAAGTAGTTCAAGACGTGCCAGGTCTCATGTAGGCTCTGTCACACTGGGGACCTTACTCTCAAACTGTGAAGCACATACATATGTGAGCTATGAAACACTACCCGAGCATGAGATAACACAGCAAGCTGTGCACTGAGGTTTTGGTTATGTGGTCATTACTATTGTGATATTCACTGATTTCAGATGAGGTTGTAAAGTGAATAAATTGTTAGCTTTAACAGGAATGTAATGTGTAAGAAGAACTGAGTGTTAGCAAGGCCTCTGTTGGGTATTCAAGTTAGGCAAGTGGCCTGCCTTCCCCAAGGGGAGAAGAATACCTGTGCATAACCTGACCTGAGCTCTCCAAACATCCATACAGTAAGATCCCTTCCTCCTCTCTCACGGGGCCGGTTACACTGCATGTGAGCGAGTGAATAACTTTCACTTTCAGGAATATCACAAATAACTCAAAGTCAGAAGGGCAGCTAAATTCCTGTTTCTGACCCCACTACTTGGTTTGGTCCCAAATGGCACTCACTGACCCACTCATTAACTGGTAAAAAAAAAACCTGCAGCTTGACAAGCAGCCCCTGGATGACAGTAATTGTTGCAATCACAGACGGAGAGCAATTAATGAAAGGGTCAGAAGTTTCCGGAGGGGGGGTGTCTGGATGAATTAAAAACCTCCTGCATGAATCGGACCTTAACCCCTAACCTAGGGAGCCTGGGTCGAGTCAGGTAAAACATGAGCATGTGCACGAGGTTGGGATCAGGATTTTATTTTCACTACCAGGAAAATGTTGAACGAATGTAATATTTAAAGCACTCGCTTGCTGTTCTTATAATTAATCAACTGTTTTTAGTTTTAGTAAACTGGAAGAAAAATACGTAAATACAAGGACGATGTGAGTGTAAAGTCATCTCCTACAAATCCAAACTGCAAAGAAAAGTTCATATCCAACACTGCAACACGGTCTCTAATATGAGTTTCGTGAGTGTTTTGGGGTTTTTTTTGTAACAGACTTCAGACGACTATGCAGCTCCGCAAGCGGCATCAAATTAATTAACAATGACTTACAATACAAAGCACTTTGAACTGAGTGTACGCTGCAACCAGAGCCAGATTGACTGGAAACTTTGACCCCGCAGCCCTCCCTACAACAGTTGCTTATGACTTCCATGAGCGGCTGAAGGCGAATTCCCTCTGGCACAGGGCCAACCCGCAGAAACACTCGGCCACGACGCACCAGAACTGGACCGATAGGATGAACTACGCCGGCAACACAATGTGAACATGGCAAGTGTTTTTTAGTGAGTGGAAACTAATAAAATTCACAAAATAGCACATGTGAACAAATACACCTGAGCCACAATAAGAGCTACACAACACATTTGAAGTATTTGAGTAGATTTTAACTTGGAGACAGTGTGGTGGAGGTCTTATATTAGCTAAATGCAGATTTATAATTTTGGCTAAGTTTATTACATGCTTGTGTGGTATTACTATACGTTTCACCACAGTGTATGAAACTACTTTCACTTATCATTCCATACTCCACTTTGTTTAATTTAGTATAATTAGTTCAGACGACAGAACCATGAATATGACAGGTCCTTTAGTTATAATTAAGTTAAACTTCAATATTGATGTTTCACCGCAACACACCTCTCAGAAGAGGTGTTCTCTAGTCAAAACAAATGACAAAGATGCGCCACACTGGGACTGGTCAGGATCATTCAACAGAGATGCTTCCGATCACAAACACTCATTTTTAAGTTTGCGTGAGGGCAAAAACTGCACTGTGACTTGTGATTTTAGTTTCTGGATGCGTGCTGACTCTTAATGTAGAGTGACAACCTATCTGTTTATTTGTCATACACGCTTCAGTCCTTACACACAGACTCACGGGTCACAAACAGTCATAATACTTATAACACCATCAGCCATCTAGTGAGCTTAGAGATACTGCGAGGGTCACATTTGATAATCGTGTTGCTGTAATCGCGTAGCCAAACATGGCACGGTGTGTCACTCGTATTGTGTCTGAAAAATGATCAACAAGGTCAAGGGGGACTGGTGTTTTCTGCCAGCTAGTGCACGTCTGTAAATAGTCAACGGTGATGAAAACAAACAAACCCTCCCCCTTCAGCTAGTATATTATGTAATGCTAATTTGGCATGGAGAACTACACCTAATTTCTGGTAATGGAGCTCAATGATCTGTTCAGTTTTTCCTCCCAATTAATCCTCTTAAAGTAACGTGAATACTCTAATGAGCACACAATGCTGTGCAATGCAATGGGCTTTTTTTTTTTCTTCCTTCCACATTTGAACTATTGGTAAATCAGCTGATGAACAGGTGTGCCCATGCATCACTGGGTCACTCCTATAGCTGCAGATCTGGCCATACAGAAACAACAGACTAGTCCTAAAACCTACAAACAGTGCCAGGAATAACTTAGTCAGAGGCAACAACAGAGAGGAGGGGGGGGTGGCGGCGGCTATGCAAAACATCAGGTAAACCATGGGTGAGGTAAACATCTTTCTCAAATGCCATGCGCATACACACAACACATGGGAGGGGGGGGGCTCGAGGGTGTTAGAGGCTGTTATTCATTATCCACACGACTGCATTCCAGGGCTGGACAAAAGGAGTTATCGCCACCATCATTCAGAGGCAAGCACAAGAGAGGTAGAGAGGGATTTAAGCAGGTTCTCAAACAAGATGCCCCCACCTGATAACCTTAGCACTGCCGTTGCACCATTCCCACATGTCCTAATGCATTCACAGATCAGAGAGAGAGAGAGGGAGAGGGAGGAGGGAGTGAAAAAGTGAGGAGGCAAAAGAAGGAAAGCAAAGAGCAGGTGGAGGGAGAGAGAGAAACGGTGTGAACATTAACAGTGAATGGAAGCGATGGAGAAAGATAAGGACACTTCCTCCACCCCTTTAGCAGGAAATGACCGGGAGAGGCTGTGGCAAGTGCACCTCATGACTGATGTGGCTGCTTCAGTGCCCTGGGAGGCAGGCACGCACGATAAGAGCTATCAAAACAGCCCCATCCTCCTCCTTCTCCTCCTCCTTTGCCTTCTCATATCGCTGCCTGGAAGTTCCTGTGAAATCTGCTTTTCTTTTCCACTGAAAATCAGGTTTTAAACATTTACGATTCACACTCACACACAGCTTGACCTTTTGATGCTTTGGTGTGGCTGCTTGGAACTGAAATATTCCCATTTCATAACTCACCTGCCCTCCTCCCTCCCTCATCCAAGTTAGGGGAAGGGTGGCAAAAGGGCCGACCTGCTTGTGCAACGAGGGTCAAGAGACATTAAAGTGAGAATGAAGGAGCTCTCTCTGGCACCTTTTCTCCAGCATCAGAGTAATAAATGAATAACAACGTGATGAATAAATGACACTCTTATCAGGCCGCCTCACCTTTTTTGAACTCCTCCAGCATCGCGTCCAGCTTGGTGTCATTGAACACAAAGTGTAACGGGTGGCTGTAAAACTTTGTGATGGTTTTGAGCGGGGTGCAATCATCCGGGTCCACAAACGCCAGGTCTTTGACAAAGAGCAGATCCACTATGTTGGACCTCTCGCCCTCGTAGACCGGGATGCGCGTGTAGCCGCTCTTCATGATCTCGGACATGGTGTTGAAGTCGAGGGTGGCATCCCCGGGGATCATGAAGCAATCTCTGAGCGGCGTCATCACGTCCTCCACGGTCTTAGTCCTGAGCTCCAGCGCGCCCTGGATGATGTTCAGCTCCTCCTTCACCAGGTCGTTGTAGGGGTCCGTGACGCGCAGCATCTCCAGAAGCTTCTCCCGGTTGTACACGGTTCCTATCTCCTGTCCCAGAAGGTAGTCCAACAGCTTGCTCACCGGGTAGGATGCAGGGAAGGTGAGCAGCATGAAGAACTTGGTGAGGAATATGGTGTTGGCGCCCACGGCGAGGCCGTGTCTGGAGCAGATGGCCTGGGGTACGATTTCTCCAAAAATGACTATTCCAATGGTGGACATGACCACCGCGATCAAGCCCGAACCGGCGATATCATCCAGCAGGATGGTCAGCGTGGTGTTCACCAACACGTTCCCGAGCAGAAGCGAGCAAAGCAAGTAATTCCCTTGACTCCTGACCGGCTCTATTTTTTTGGCGTAATTCTTCTCCTTCTCCGTGCCGCAGTTCTGGACTATCTGGAGCTCCATGGGGTCCAGAGCCATGAGCCCCAGGTTCAACCCGCTGAACATACCCGACAGGCAAAGCAACATGGAGATGAAGATGACCTGGAGCCAGAAAGGCAGCAGAAACTTTTTCTCCTCCACCACTATCACTTTGGTGTCATCCCCATCGTGGTAGATCCAGGTGTTCTCCGTCCACGGGTCGTGCATCCCGGGCACGGCCGGCGTCGCGGTGGCGATGCAAAGGTAATACGCTTTACTCCTCTCCGTCTTTCGCAGAGGTTTGACCTCGATTTCAACTATTCCGGACGTCTTTCGATTCAGGATGATGTTGGGCAATATAATTATATCCGAAGTCCTAATACCGCAGGGATGCAAGCCGGACGAGTCCTCTTGGCTCTGGTTATCCCCCGAGGAGCTGTCAAGGCTCCCTACCGTCCGGCTCCGCTCATGTTCCGTGAAAGCAATTTTGGACCAGGTCTCGTTGTTGATGTTCTGCCCGTACACCCTTAATTTCACCCGAGACCGCTCACTCACCCGCAGGTAGCCCTTATCCATGAAGGAAATGTCGTCCGTGTCCTCCAGTCGGAGCCCTATGATGACGGTCTCCTCGGACCCTTCCTTGCCACTTGTCGGGGTGACACAACAGCCAGTGACAGTTAAGAAAATCATCGCCAAAGCTCGGACCCGGTTAAGTGACGCCATTTTTGCAGCGGTGGGTGCTTGGGATAACGGCTCTGCCATATTGATAACCATTGGCAACCAACCTCCTGAATGAAAAGGGCTTTTAAAAATCAGAGCCAGTCGGAGTCCGCCTTCATCTCCGCCGAGGGTCGCCGTGACTTGTGCATCGGGACCTGCTCGTTCCCACTACGTGTCCGACACTGATGACTCGCGAGCGCAGGCTTATGGGCCAACTCGTGCCTCCCCTGATGTTCTCGAGACAGGCGAGGGCGGCGGCCAATCAGGAGGGGCCGTGGACCGAGGGGCGGGGCGTCCGCAGCCTCCTTGGCGAATCAAATTCCAAAACAAGTGCACCTCATGTTTAAGAGACAGACAGGACTCTGCTCGTGACTTTTATAACATATGTATCCACTACAGCGGATAACCAGTGTACATGACTAACATGCACTGAAAAATGTAACATTTCAGCGGAAGAAAAATAAATATCTGCACGACATAGTACGCACAGTATAAGTGAATTGAACCATTTCTAATGCTGAGACTGTCAACTACATGCTCATTTCTGAAATACTTGAATTAATATAAGGGTGTGCTGATGCACTTAAATACCCTCCACGGTGATGCAAAACTACTGTAGTGGTGCCCACATTTTCTGACAAGCAATCCCTTCATATGAAGCGCTCTCTACTTGTGACCAAATTCATCGCAAGCAGTTCAAGCAAAGCATCATTTATGTTCTTCAGGTTGTTTTATTTGAAGTTCAAAAATCCAAAGAGGTGAAAGTTTTCTGTATTTCATGAGTAAATGCAAAATTGAGAAGAAAAACGTCATAAATAACTGTTTTGTGTAATAGAAATATATATTTTTTATCCTTCTGCTTTATGTTTGGACCCCACTGAATGTCACAACTCACAGGTTGGGAACTATTACCTACAGTATGTAGTTTCATAATGAGTGTCTAGCCATCAATGACCATTATTAATGGCTCATTTCAAATTATTCATGCATATAACATTTATTTTTAGACTTGTTCTTGGCTTTAAAACACTTACAGCACTGAAAAGAAAACAGAACATTCAGTTGATTTACAATATTTATTGTCCTATAGAAACAAATCATAACAATACACTGCCTGAACAAATCAATACAATCAGGTAATATGCTATAACAACAGGTAGTGTCATTTGTTGAGGCAAAGGTGGGAAAAGTCTCAATGAAGGTGTGAATGGCAGGCATATGAAACTCAGATGTCTAAAATGTCAGAGATTTTTTTTAGCAGTGCTCAATACTGTTCAAGATTATATAAACATTTTGTTGATTTTTTTTTTTTTTTTTTGGCTTGATACAAAGCCACAGTGATTTAATTTATGCAAGACTCCCATTTGAATAAATGAAAATCATAAAGTCTTTTCTGTTTTCCAATAAGACACACATTTATGTCAGTAAAGATTCATTTCATTTGCCTCGATCTCGTTTGAAGTGTTAATAAGACACAAACAGTGACATAATTAAGTCTGTCCGTCTGAACTACCATTATCATGCATACGCAGCATGATGCTGGGCCTGTGTTTCACAGTGCTCTTCCCACCATCATTTGCAGCAGGCGGCAGACTGTGTGCTGCAGCATCCCCCTGTGGCTGAACCTGGACTCTGTTTCTCCAGCTGAAGGACCAGCTCGAAAGGATCCACAATGCCTGCCTGTATCAACAGTTCAACATAGCAGAAATCATTAGGAGTTTACACCCTACCTCTAGTTCCATTTAAGTATTACATAGTGGTTTTGTTTCACCCGAGATAACTGTAAAGAATGTAGAAAAGTTTGAAAGTAACTCTATTTGTTGTTGTTTTTTGGAATTAAACACTAATATGCTGAACAGTCTATACAATGGCAGAATAAACAGTTGCACACTGAGTTTTGAAATGTATATTTAACCCTGGTGTATGGCTTAGCGTCTCCTTTATCAGATACTGGTTGTTCATTAAATCAGCATTTGACAGTAGCTGTGCTGTGAAAAACAAACCCAAAGGCTTTTTATTGCTATTATCACCAACTAGCTGCACTGATTAGAAAAAAATTATCTCAGAACTGAGAGGGACAGTCCAAAGATTAAAACACATTTTGATAAATCACTGTGATTTTCAATTTACTTCTTGGCTGCTTAAAAACAAAACGGACAGCCATAAAGGCAGGATGAATGTGTAAAATGAGTGATTACAGGATTAGCGTAGTCGTTGAAAAAATGTGTAGTGGTTTTGGTAGATGTGTGTGTGTGTGTGTGTGTGTGTGTTCACAGAATGACCATGAGCGCTGATAAGATGGTATTCCATTAGCCGAGAAGAGAACATTCCTTCCTGTCCAAGGTTCCCCAGCATGACTCCACAGTCTGGTTATGACTCCAAGACAGCTGCTTGACCTTGTGCATGTGGGTGTGTGCGTATGTATGTTTGAGTGGGTATGTGACTGTGTTTGTGTGTGTGTGTAAGAAGTTGCAGCATGCGTCCTGGTGCACACGTGTGTGTTAAGTCTACGTGCACAGCTAGTCACAGTGGTCACACACTTGAAAGTGACCTCTGACCTCTAGTGCTCAAAGACAAAATCAGACACAGACATTTCCACATCCAGGAATTCAGTTGTGACACTGACCTTAGGTTTGACTCCACAGGACTCAGAGGGGCCTCCCGGTGGCTGGCAAGTGAAGTCCTCTGTAAATCTGGAATTTGTCAGGATGGTTGCCACCCCTGCATCAACCTCCACCACCTCATCGACCTGTGCAACACACCCACATCTGACATCATCTGCATAGAGTGCCTGAGCAGAAGACATGGAGCTGTTCTTGTACTGCGGGATCAACACACCTTGAATGTGTACTGACAGTCAAACTGGAAGCTTTCCTCCACTCCTGTAATGGTCCCGTTGTATATGACCTGACAGGGCTTGCTGTTGCCTTTAGGGACCTTGAACAGGCGGTATGTGGCAGAGACAAATTTGAAGTCACCTGTATTGCCGGAACAGGCAAGAGAAAAATCCATAAATGCATTGGACTCAATTTGAAATTAAATAATCTGTAATATCTTGTGTAATATACTCATTGAACAATTAACAACTGACAAGCATCAATGCAATCAGCAGTGTTGTTGAACCTGTTTTAACATATGTTAAACATTAACCAGAGCTGTGTCCTATCTATGTAAATCTAAATGATGAAACTTTAAATATAAGCCATAAGCCATAATAACGGTGAATAATTTTAAAGGGTTTACATCATTCACAGTGGAACAATTACAACATAAAGTCTATTTAAAGACAATAGAATGTTATATTATATATTAAAACCACATGATTTTTGCATTCCATGATGCAGCAAACAATGGAAAAGTTGGAGCTAATGTGATTTTTAAAAATTGCAAATATGGGCTCCAAGTAAACCTCTGAAACCAAATATAGTAACGTAGTGGCATTTCTGTTTTTCCAGATTAGAATTTGCCAGTTTTATTCCAAGCTCATCTGTTCTTTGACACACATCTTCTATATCTATAAGGTCCTTGTACATTTACGGGATACTAACTGCCATGACAACTGACGAGTCCATAATCACCATTATTACATAGTGTATATTTGTTATACCATAAACATGAAACTGATAAAAAGAGAAAAAAACCCCAGCCATGGTCCACTAACATTCCATTTACTGTAGCAGACCCTTTCCTGTGAGCCGACATGCACCACAGCAGCACCCTGACTTTGTTAATTAGTATCATTGCTAACACCTGTGTTTACCTATTATTTCATGTCAAAATGGCTGCTGTGAAAAAGATCTGTTAGCAAGAATAATTGGAAACGCCTGTATGCGTGTGCAAGGCCTTTACAGGTTATATTTTGAAGGCTTTTGGATCAATCTAGACTGAAAGACTTGACTAGACTTGTCACTGCGAGCCATCCTGAACAACTAAATGAGATGGCAATACACAAAAAGAAATAAATGAGTAACAAATGAATAATAAAAAAAAATTAGTATCAAACCCAGAACATCCTGCAGCTCTTTGTTGTCAACAGTGATGACGCTGGCCGTAACCAGTCGTGGTGGGCTGAAGCCCACTTCTTCAGCCAACTGCAACAGATCCTTCCACCACAGTGCTCCACCAAGACACTCTCCTGTCAAGATAAACTACAGTGTGATATCCTGGCACGTGTCTGTGAGCTTTTATGGCAGTAGGATAATGTCAATTTCGACGCACCCCACAGGACTTTGTGATTTTTAATTTCCTCTGTTAGTCTTCCACTGCTGTATATGTCACTGAAGTACAGCTCACCGCCGTCCTAGAATCAACAAACAGTGTATGTCGTGAATAGCAATGCAAACATAGGCTGAAATGATAAAAAAAAGTAATTGGAAATGAAGTGAAGGCCAAAGTCAGAAGCGGTGTACCTTGAGCACACTGTAGGCTTCAGCCAGGACTCGCTTCTTGTCTGGAGAGAGATTCACCACACAGTTGGAACTATCGCAGAAAATCCATATTTTAATACAACCTCTAGAATTACACAGCATTCAAAAGAATGGTTAATTCTCCATCAGTGGTTCTATCTCTATATATCTATGTGTTTTTTATTTATTCTCCTTTATCGTGTTTTTTTTTTGCACTCAAGCAATATGAATCAAATATAATATATTTTCATAAATCAAGTTTTTGTATTGTGCATTCGCCAGAATATCAATTAAACTGGTGTTTATTTCAGTTAACATTTTAAGAATGGTTAATTCAGTACCATTATCAGCCTCAGATACTGCCCAAAATGCAGGATTGGGTATTGGCAAGTATGTGCCTGCGCACCAATTCAATACCACACCATTTATTAGCCCCGAAATGGGGAGTGTCCCGTTCCTTTTCTCTTAGCATGTCAAAGTCATGACCTGCCCTACTCTGACCCTAATCCTCACCAATGAAGGCAATGAGTACAAGCCCATCAGATGCACTATAGAGTGGATCATGTGTGTGATAATGTGGTAAAGCAGCAAAGAAGAGTTTTTTGAGTTTGACAAACTAGGTAATAAAAGAAAGTTCTATGGCATTCATCCCCTCCGTATTGGCCGATCAGGAAGGAAAGAAGAGAGAAAGAAAGACATAACTCTTACATAATGATATCATAGGAGTTCTTTTCCAGACCAGCCTCTGTGAGAGTCTCTATGAAGCCCTGGACAAAATTGACGTTGGGCTTCTTGTAGCCAAACTCTTTCGTATGGTAGTCCACGTACGTCCTGGCCACTTCAAGCTAGAACAGAACACAGACTAGAATGAAGTCTTAAAATTGTGAACAGTCGAGGGGTTGTCTGTCTGGAGTCAATACCGTTTGGTTTCCATTTGAAGCTGGATTGTGAGTCTTTAGCAGTAGATAGATACTGGGGAGCAGAATGGGGAAGCTGTTGCAGCCACTCTGTGATGCTGATGCACAGTACCTGGTCCTCGGTCATGTCAATCCCAGTGACATGGCCCTTCTCCCCAACCAGCTGACTGAGCATGTAGCAGTCTCTCCCACTTCCACTGCCCAGGTCCAGTATCCTGCAGCCCTCCAAGCACTCGGGCACCACCAGACCACAGCCATAATACCTGAGGGAGAAGGACACACACATGCATACAGAGTGAGTATGCGTGAATCCGTGTAAATACATCTGAAGCAACAACAGAGAGTGTCAGTGACCTGGCAGCGACTTCAGGGTGAACTTTCTTCAGAGCCTGGCGGATGAAGGCAGGGATGGGCTTGGCTGGAGTCACGCAGGCATTGGTCTTCAGGTCTGAGGACTTCTTCAGCACTTTGCCATAATAGTCCTGTGTGAGCCGAGAGAAGCTGTCTGTACTTGCTCACCATGACACAGCAGGTTGTTATCAGTCAGTACATGGCAGGTAGGTGAGACGTTACCGCTGACTTATAGTGACTTCAAAGCCGTCACGTTACATTACAGCAGAACTACCAAATGATGTGGCTTTAATAAAACATGCTCGGCATTTTAGCTAATTCACGCTCTTAATAACCGTTAGTGATGCACGTAATATTACCTTGACGTCTACGTGAACGGCGCTGTCAGCGAGGCTTTTCGCGCATGCGCTTTAAAAAAGAAGTCCATACGTTAACTCCAAATACTGTTACTTATTTAGCTAACTGCTACATGCTAACTCAGGGAGCTAGTCAGCTAGCGTTAACTACGGCAAATAAAGTCACATTCAGCAAGCGTACAGTTACAAGTTATTATTCAGTGCGTAATATTACGCAGGTTAACTAAAGTTACAACTGTTTATGTTTACTGTTTAGCAACAGTCTGTGTGTGCAGGTTCAAATCTGACACACGCCACTCGCTCAGTTTATGATATGCTACATGAAAATGAGACAGAAATATAAAGCGTGTGCTCACCTCTTTCCTTCAGCCATCGCGTCGACTGCTAATAAACTGTGAGTCCACAGTATAGAAGGGAAGAGCTGTCAACAACGGGCTGCTCTCTGACCAAAGTCAACATTAATATCATGTACATTTAACTTCCTGCTCAACAGCACACCCTGTCTGGCCTCTCACACACAAGTCATTCATATTCACTCAAACACAGACTTCAGTCAGCGCTGACAACCAACAAAGAGTCTGCTTGAATTTAAAAGGGCATGTTTATTGAACATACATCCATCGTGGTTGTTGTAATAAATGGCTTATGATCAGAACATTCAAAGAATATGTGCAAATCCACCTTACACACACTGGTGAAGAAAAAAATAAAAATAATAAAACGTGTCTTTGGCGAGAGGCCCCTGATCTTGTTAACAAGTTATCTACTGTATTGTTAGTCAAACGTACCCTTCACACAACTTCAGGTCTCAAAAAGTCTCAAAACAAGTTCAATCTTTTCTTAACAGAACAAAAATAATACCCATAATGAGAAAAAAATAATAAATCTGTCCATATCAATAAAGCTAATGATTTCATAAAAATTATGAAAGCAACTATTTGGTTCACAAACATGTTACAGAATACTATACACAATTTGAAAATATAAAGTGGTTCTGAAATTTTACACATTTCCAATAATTTGCTTTAAGGATTCAGCTGATATGAAAAAATAGCTCATCTTGGTACTAACATGTAACATGTAATGTACAATTACACAATGTTACTTTCTAGCTCACACAAAGCATTAACATATAAAGCACTTCAGAGTGTGTTCAGGCATTGATGGGAAAATTCAGTCATCTTACCGTTTAATACAGAAAGTTAAAACTTAACTTGTGCTAGAAATTTTGGGAGACATCTTCTGTTAGATCGTTTTAAAGGGGCGTATGTAGTATAAATCTGTAAGACCAATGGCTGAAACATTTGTGCTTTGCAGACATTGCAATGTGTAATTAAAAGATTTTTTTAATCATTTAGCACCAGTTCCAATTCATTTCAGAGTGGGCAAACAGTAAACTTACTCAATTCAATTTGTAAAGGTTTCACACAGCATGTTCGTTATATAATCAGTGGCATGTTGCATGGCACATCCATCAACATCTACTGTATTTAACTAAGGTCTGGATGAAAAGCTTACATTTAAAACATTCAAGCTCTTAAAGGCAGTTTAACCTAATAAATCTTCCAAAGATAGATTAATAGAACTGATAACTTTTGTTATTTCTTCTATCTGGTCTTGGGTTTCTATCCACAGTGCAGCATTATAAATATTGCTTGTTAACTTGTACTGTTAGTCCATCATAAAAACAAACATGCTTCTTTAGAATAGATACTCAGATATTAAGAATAACCAAGGATGACTATCAGACGGTTAATTTATTACATCTCATTCTTTGTTGACTTGTCTTTGCTTGTTGTTTTAGTTTATTTTCTATCTAAACTACAGGTTTCAACTGTTATTCATCATTTTGTTCTAAAATTACCAGTTAGGTTAAATACTTCTATTACAAATATATTTGTGTGTCTCTGGTCATTTGCTCCACAACCATGACTATCATGGGATTGATTACCTTCATGTAAAGTTGAGTCAGGGATGAACACCCCTTAATGATGAAAATGCAATACACATATCTTTAAAAAATTACTTTACGATTGTTGTTTTTGTCCTAAGGGAGCGGTTCCTCCGTCCGATTGTATAACACAAATGCAGACAACTGACGTGGCCACTCATCTGTAATAAACCATATCTATGTGAAAAATCACACTTGTCCTATGGACTGAAATCAGCCTCCATGTAAAGTAAGACTAAATATGTGTTCTGAGTTTGTCAGACCAAAGATTAAAATGTTATTAAACACCCAGCCAAATTTGAATGATTAAAAATATCAACAAGTTTATGAAATTAGGTGTCAAAATTGGGTAAAAATGAGTATTCACAGCTCCAGGACTGTGGGGGTGCTGAAGCCATGCCCACTCGTGGGAGCAGTCAAACAGTAACTTTGAATTGACTGAAGCGTGTCAGATGAGTTCAGAAAATGACATGACTAACTTTGAAACACTGAGCGAGATGAATTCATCTCCATCTTTCTGCTAGCAGTGCAGGGGTATGCGTGTCATCAAGCCACCCTTTAGGACCGCCCAAAAGATCCTGCACTGAAAACTGGTGAAAAACTCTTTTAACTTCTAACTCCACATTTCAGTAATATAGTGTTCCTATAATTCATATCGTTCACGTTTTTAGCAACTATTTTCCAACATATTTTGAATGAAATCTCAGAATCGCCTTTACACTGACTAATGGACTCTTCAGGACGCTCTTAAAATGTTAAATTAAAAAGGACCAGTATGTAGGATTTAATGATGTAGCCGTTGATTGCAACCGCCTCCCTTCACTCTCATCTTCCTATCATGCTGGAGAAACTACGATGGCAGAGTCTGTCTGTAGATATAAAAGGTTCATTCTAAAGTAACAAGACATATGCGCGTATTATATTCTGTAAATAGGGCCCTCTAAATCTTACACACTGGACCTTTAAAGAATACTCCATCAAAAGCATGGTAAAATTGTGCTAATGTGAAAATCCAATACAAAGAGTGTAAATGTTTATGTTTTCAGACTGTAGCTGGTGAAGGTGGTGATCTAATGAAGTGACTGACACAAAAGTTTGAGGTCTGATGTTGCCCATCTCAATTGTAATCTCTAAGAAGCTTAATAGTCTTTCCTTGGTACCTGCATTCTTGTGGTCGCTCAGCTATACTGAAGCCTATCATTGTTCATCAAAAATATGTTTGTTTTTTTTTGGGTAGGCACATACTACAAACATTCATTAAATCAATTTTAAAAAATGATTCTGTATGAAGTTGCATTCCCTAACAATTCAGAGGTCCATTTCTTACACATGTAGCAACAAAACCTTAAGGGACTTAATCACATACTGCAATTTAAGACTGAATTAATCAAAGTAAGCGTTTTGATTTTTTTTTTCATTTATAAAGATAAATACATTTTGTGCAAAATAGGAACTGCTCAAATGAAGACTTGTTAATGCACTTCTTCTCTATCACTACCAAGGCAGATAGAGAGCAACAAAAATGGACACAAGGCAGAGCGGTTTTAAATCGCTGAAGAAGCACTTTAGAAGCATGAGTCTACCGGGACGTCCCACACAGTCTTGTTCTAGTGTCCCTGTACGGTGTCAGATTGCATAAGCACACGGTGTGGTGATTCCACGTTGCACTCATCCAAAATGTTCCTGCTGTGTGTACGGCTTTGCAAAATCGTTGCAAGCACCTGGTGAGGAGAGCTGCATTCATCCTGGGCAGTGATTGTCCTGTCCTGACGTCACACCTTCAGCTATCAAGTCTGTGACTGTGTATCAGTAGCCTCCGTTACACGAGAAGGACAACTGAAGGACTGTGTGTGTGTTTGTGTGTGTGTATAGTGTGAGAAGTCCCAATTGTCACAGTCTGTTAAAAGGGCTTGTGCTGCCCAAATAAAACCCCAAATACACAGGTTAAGGCCACTGTTCCAGTGTGGGTAGGAGCAGGCTTACTCAACCTTTGGTGACAATATTTTTAGTCGAGATTCCACTTCCTGCTCCCACACCTGTTTTATCTAAGATGCACACATTCATAAAAATACTCACCTAGAAAGTATTTAGACATAAAACACTCACAACGCATACAAAAGCATATGCCTCCATGCTTTGTGTCAAGTGCTCTCTCCGTCCCTCTATGACACAAAGGTATGTTAACTGTGTCTCAGCCCTGCGGCTCAGTGCTGGTGCTGTGGTGCGGCCCCTCCTGCTCGTTGATGGTGTGGAGGAGGAGGCACACCGGAGGGTGGAGGGAGGCGCTGCCTATCTGGTGAGCCGGCTGAGGGGGTCCTGAAGGCCCATGTGCGACCCGCCTCTCCATCCCGCCTAGTGCTTCCTCCTCCTCCACACTGAAGGAGGCTCGCTGACCACAGCTGTCGCAGAAGTCGCCCACTTCCTCTTCCTCCTCCTCCTCTTCCTCCTCCACCTCCTCTCCCTCTCCCTCACGCCCCAGCAAGCTCTCGAGCTCCCTCAACTCCTTGCCTTCCTGGCCCGTCCCTCCAGCTCCACCAAAGCTGCTGCTCCCACGTGTGCCGCACACACACACCTCAATCCCAGAGTCCCCCGTGAATCGCCTCCTCCTTCCATTGGGGAGTCGATCTTTGTCCTCAGCGCAACTCTCTGACAGGTCCTTCAGCAGCGGGTCTTTACAGGAGTCGTCCCCACTTCCATTTCTTTTCTCCTGACTGGCAAGTCCCTCTGTGTTGAGCCCATCGGACAGCAGTATCACACCTGAATCTTGTGCCGTCTGCGTGGGTTTATTGTCAGGCTTTGGCCTAAAGTCTAAAGTAGGGGGTTGTGGTTCTTCTGTGCTGGGTCTGCAGCACAAACTGTCAGAGACCGGGGGCACCGGAGTGGGCTGGATGGTTGGACAGTGTCCCTCCTGCTGTTCAGGAGCCAGTGGACTAGAGGCCACTGAGGTCGGCCCTGTGTGTAAGGCACTGTAGGGAGGGGGAGGAGTCGGTGGCCGGTTGACCACCTCTTCATAGTCAGGCAGGAGGTAGTTTGGCAGAAACCCTGAAGAGGGGGGGGGGGGGGGAAAGAATAAATCACACATTTGCATATACACTGAAGATACTGCATACAAGTAAATACATTTAGCATTTAGAACAACACTGTCTGATCCCTTAAACTTTGAGTGTGACCTTACTGAACTTGCCAGACCACTATTTAAGCATTCCCAAAGCAATAGTGAGCAAATGTGACAAAACAAGCTAATTTCTGGGTCAATTCTGTGCTGAGGGCTGTTGCAGCACTGGGATGGTGTTGCAACACTGGCAAGGTACCAAGAGAGCAATGCTGGCCGTTTCCTGAAAACTGGGGCATGCAAACAGGGAAGGTTCTGACGCTGTGTGAAACCAGGGATAATTCTCAGTGCAAACATTACATTTGTGTCAGGCACCACAGCTTTGCTTGTCACTGGTCTGAAATTCTTTGGTTTGATGTACTGTAACTGGACTGCAACAGATACACTGCAGCTGGTAGTAAAGAGGTCAAGTGATAAACATTCATACAAACAGATTTAGATATAATGTATATACTGTGAGCACTGGTATTAAGTTAAATAAAATGATAACATATGACAATGATAGGAAAACCAACGTGACTAAATATGTCAACAGAAATAACACTTTTATACTTAAAAATTTCTTATTTATTATCCTCATCATTATTAAGAATTGTTTGTTTGATGTATAACAATACGTGTTTCTATAATTACACAGCTTGACACAATAAAACTCATAAATTTTTTGCCACTTGGGGGCAGCACAACCGAGCTGTAAACGCAACGCTTGTTACATCACGGTTGTTGTAGCGAGCTTGTTAGAAAACAGTCGTTTCTCTACACATTCCAGCAGACATCGAGAAATATCAGCATTCATTTGGAGATGTGTTTCTCTCCTGGAAAATTCAAAAGTCCAGTATTTTAATAATACTCCACTTTTAGCTCTACTTTGTGGTCTCTAAACTCCCGAGAAAAATCGGTCTATTTAGCTGCTAAGCTTTATCAGAACTTTTGACTTATTGTAGCTGGAAACAAAGCAGACGAGAGCTGTGAGACTGAACCAAAATAGTCAAGTTTGTGGTTGGAAAAACCAAAACAATGAGCTGAAAGACGCAGAACTGCAGCGTCAGGTGGTAATTCTCCGTGGCTGCGTCACAACAAACAACCCCTTTCACACCACATATAGTCATTGGCTTCATTGTTTATATGAAAATTATCATTTGTGCCGCCTTAAGTACTCACAACTTGTCATCAGTCATCACTTCAGGTCACATTGATGTTTTAACATGCATACAACACAATGCTACGCATCACGTCCTGTCCTAACGTTGTGCGTGTTCGAGTGGTAGCTCTTACTGAAGTAGAAGGGCACGGAGGGGTAGTTGTGTGCTTCGCGGTAAGCGATGAGGTTGATCTCGTGCTGCCGTTGTTGCTGCTGCAGCCGGTGTTTGGTGCGGCGATGGTGACACACACAGCAGCAGCTCAAAATAAAGATGATGGCCCAAACCAACCAAAACCCTGCAGCAAGAGGAAGATGAACACAGGCGCGTTATGTTCACAGTGGAACTGTGTCTGATTGATGTTCACAGTGATGAATAGATTTAAAACAGGAGAGATTAAGCTCTACAATATCCATCACAGTACTAGCTTGTGGTGATGTAACAGAAAAGGCCTGCTGCTAACACAAACATAACACTGCAGATCACATGCCGCCAACATCTGGTTCCAACATAGTAAAACATACACATGCTTGTGTGCTGTATGCATTGTGTGTGTTGCATTATGAATTTGTATGGCATCAGTCATCACTCAGAGGTCCAAGTTCATCCTTATCTCTCTAACAAAACACTTGACAGATCTGAAGCCTTTCCCAGTTCTTTCTATTGAGCAACTCCATATTTGACACCACAGCTGTATCACATGCTGAACTCTGACTTCTCTGGCGTCATCCTCGGAGGAAAATAAATGGAAAAAAAAAAAGGTAGACGGATCATCAAAATGTTGAAATTCTGGGATGACGATAGCGATGAAACACAATTAGAGGAAATGTCATTCGTTCTTCGTACTGGCATAAACACAGAGACAAACACAACCCAACACGATGTGACTGTTTAAGAACAGTTTCTACAAAGAAATTATTTGTGCAACTCTTCTATCCAGGATCCAGCCTAAACAGCAGCAGAGTTTGTGTTTACTGTGGGACTGAAATAAGTGGGACGCCACAACGTCAACACAAAAACAAATGTGGGAACTTCACTTCAAGGACAACAGGGAATAAAACTGTAAACTGGACTATATGGCACTCATCAGAAATATAAGTTGACTCAATAATTTCTTGCATGTTTCATTATCAACCCTTTTCACCCCGCGATGCCTGCATGTATTCACGACTGCGCAAATTCTTGAAAGGGCTGCGTTATATTTAAACCAGAAGTGAAGGCAGCAGTGACGCGTTCTTCATCAGGACATTCAATAAATAGTTAATGCTGTAAAATGAATCTGTCTGAAGAATCCTGCCTTTGTTTTTCACTACCTACGTTATGATCCCAAATGTCCACAGATTGTCACATTATACATTCTAATTCAGATTTTATCACACTGTCAAGCTTTACCACAGCCCTTCCTGCAGGTCAACTCAACAACATACCGAGTTATCCTGACAAGACGTCCAATTACACCGAGTGTGAAACACAAAGTTGGAACGGCACTGGATTATGAAGATAATATTATCACATGTGTATTATTAACATGGTATCAATATTTCATTTTTAAAATCATCACTACGGGTATATCATGACTAAAGTTTGTATCGTCGCCTGCATCAGGTCCTGCATTAAGTCTCATGTTATGCATTATTCAGGCATGTGTTTTGAAAATTGCCATTATCTCAATCAATTCATACTCTTACATATAAATGTTACCAGTGTTTGCTGTTTGCGATGCTACATCACAACCTGCTGCTGCTAAAATATCCAGGTCAGGAAGAGAGCAGCAGACCAGTTGCAGACAGTATCAGTCAAGCACGTGTAGCACTATCTTCACACTCTGCTGCAGTTAGCGTTTTGTTAACTGATAGACTCTCTCTTTTACATACGCAGGGACTTTTTGATTTTAAACCTTTATATCCTGTGACAGAGACCGTCTCGAGGAAAAACAGCAAATCATAGTCACTAACATGGCAACAACACGGTAACATATTTAGACTTCTCCCTCTGGATGTTCGTTTCAGACACTTGGTGGTAAATGTAGTGATAGGCCAGTGAATTTAGAAGATCAAATATTTCATTCGGCAATTAAACACAATTGTTCGGGTGCATCGCATGTTAACATGTTCAAAAATCACAACTACACAGTTCAGTAAACTCTAAACTTAAACATTCGTGTCCACCCTCCGCTGAAAAAATGTGTTTTGCTCATTGTTCCTTCCTTTGTTTGAGCTTCACGGTGCAGAATGATGCATGTGCTGACTGTGACAGGAGAGAGCTGTTTTATCTGCTGAAGGGGGGTAAACGTTTCTCTGTTCTGACATGTCAGGAAGGGATCTTTAACATTTTCAAACAACTGGAATAAGGTACAGCTGACACACTACACTGGACAAGTAAAGAGCTGTATATAGTTTTATGGTAGACATTTATTTTGACAAGGTGAAAAAGACAATTGTTAAACACAGGAACTGGGACACTTAAACTCCAGCCAAATAACATTTCTTTTGGGTAGATGTTTTTATAGCTCATGGAAATCTTCTATTTTATGGTAGTACAGAGTATGACTAAAAATTCTTGAATTCCGAATTTGTCTGGACCAGAGCTTCATCCTGTGTGGAAAAAAATAAACATTTTGGAGATCTATGTTCAAAAGAAACATCCAGTTCTGGGTGCTCATCTGATGTCCACAAGACCGGCTTTACAGATCTGCGTCCCAAGACAGATCAGTGTCAGCTGGATTTGAAAAAAGAGATGTACAGTGACTGAATGAATGGATTTTATGGAAGTTCATTAAAATATGTCACAACGCTGATAATTCAACATATTTTTCACTCACCTGGTGGTAGAGCCCACTCGACCCATCGGGAAAAGCATCACACTGCCTGAAGCATCTCATATCACCATTTGGCCGTCCAAGAAACTCTTTGAGTGCAGTGACACTTCATCTCAAGTGTAAGTGTTCGTTCGGAAGATTCAGATTTATTTTTGTGGGTTAGAAGTACTCCATTTGGGGACCCTTTTGCCGTGCCGGCAGTCAGTTACAGCTTCTGTGCATCATGTCACAGTTATGATGCACTCTGCACCTCAGTCTCCTCAGTCAGCCTGGGCAGGGCTTAGTTTAACACTCAAAAAATTCAGACACTTCTTCTTGGTTAGTGCTGTAATGTGTTCTGGGGGTCAGCAGCTGAAATATTGAAATAACTTTTAAATTCTGTGTGATCCTTGAAAAGTTTTGGTAGCCTATGTAATCTGGTTGATGTACTGGATAAATGTGATCTGGTTTCTTTTTTCAGCTTACAGTCTTCCTTTGGCGTGCATTCCAGACACTATGCTCTATTATAAGACATAATAGAGCATAGGAACACATGACCTTCATCACGTGTGAAGACCTTGGACGCTTTAAACTTTCGATATTTATCATCTCATATTAATCTTCAGGTTCAAATGATGTACACCCATATTACTGTTGATCTGCTGCCTCTACCTGAATTTCCCCTGCCCCAAAATATGTTTATTATAAGGAAGGGTAGAGCGGAAGAGGTGAATACGCAGCTGAAAGTTTACACTTTCAAGGCCACCTCTTTAGGTCATCCTCCCTCGAAGGTAGTAGGCGGACGTACGATGATATTATCTTGTTTAGGTTGATATAAGTGGAGTTCTCACATCATTTACTTTGCAACAAAACTGCAGCATACCACGAAATCTAGCAATGTGCTGAGTGGAAGTCCACCCAGTATTAACACAAGGAATTATGTGGGATAGGGATATTGTGGAAACGATAAAAACTTAAGGAGAAGTCGGATACTTACACCAGAGCTCATAGTAGTAGCTGCAGCACTGAGACTCCCCGCAGCAGTGTCCGGACTCGCAGATGTAGCTGTGGTTGTTAACGCCTTCACAGTGCAGTAGGCTCTGCAAGAGAGAAGCAGGGTCCCTTTAAAAAGGAATGTATTATCGACGTCTCAACTTTCAAAAAAATAAAACACCGCCGCGAGGCATCCGGTTACGGCGTGCAGCGCCAGTAAAAAAATATAACAGAACACCCCCCCATTGCCCCAAATCATGTTTCGTGTTTTAGTTTTTGACTCACAGAGGGTGAGATTACATTTGTTCAGTGTTTTACATTAATCAACAGAAACAATGTTTTTTTTTTTTTTTTTGCCAAGCTACATAACAACCAATCCTGAGATCACCAGAGTGTAATAAAAGAGTGAAAAGGCTACTTTCAGCCATCACTGCACGGGCCGGTCGAGTGAGCACTGAGCTGGGTACTGATAAAAAAATAAAATGGTCAACTAAGCCCATAAGATATTTGTGTGTTTTTGGAGTGCTGCTAATCCCGTTGATGAGCTGTCGTCACTTTAGCAGAGCGCCGTAATCACTCTGAGGAAGCGCACCTGTCCTGCCCAGCAGGAATGAACATTTGCAATTTGTCTTATTGCTGCTTTTAGTTTTCTGTCGTCTCATTTTTAGATCCACAGTTAATGTTTCATGCTAGCTTCATTTCCTTCCTTTTCTCTTTTAATTTCACGGCCCACAGTGATGGGATACGAACACGCAACTGCTGATTACTGAGGCTAAAACTGCTCCTACAAAACAGTTCTCACAGTTGACGGTAGCTCCTGGAGTCTCCCCTCTTTTGCTCGCATTTCATCATACTGTGGTACAAATAGCAGAGGTGTTACTAATAACATTAAAAGCTCTGTTCAGTAAGTGTGCCAATAAGCAACGACGAGCCAGCAGGCACAATACCAGGATCCTGAAACTCAAGAAGCTGAAAGGAATCCAGCCAGCGTCATTTCATAATTTACACTGTGACATGTCAAACATCGCCTGTTTCTTATTGTTCTGGAGGGAGTTCATCGTGTACATTTTCTTCCCAGTGTACTGCAGACATACTCCTACACGGGTGTTCAAGTAGCCTGAAATACAGTACGTACAAACTGCAAAAAAACAACAACAGTTTCCTCGAAGAAAGTTAGCATGCAATGCATGCATCCGATGTTGATGTACACTGCTATCCCAAATTACAATGTCCACAGAAATGGGGGCAATGAATCAATCTGGCGAATGAGGTAAAAAAAAAAAAAAAGCGAATCTGCTTTCTCTTTGTGATATACTGCTGATCCTCCTGACAACGCTGCAGATCTGTACAAGCCAACATTTATACTTAGCTATGAATCTGAAGTAAACAAGTCCTAACCACTCGTGCTGGTTAAGCTGCTAGAATATCATCATCAGTGTTTAAAGCCCATATCAAGTGCAAATTTTTGAACTGCAGCCAGCACAAAACCATTCGCTATGCAGCCAGAGATCTAACACATTATTACACCTTAGAACCTAAAGGCCTAATCTGAAGTTGGAAAATTTCGGAATGCGTTTGACACAACAGTCCACTTTCATCCAAAATCAATAAGGCGCTTGTCTCCGCTCCAACAACAGTCTGTTACATGTTTGAACTGTCAATATGGCAAAATAACAGCTCTGCCTGATCAAAAGTTAACCCGACGAAGCATATCACATCACGCCCGTGAAAAGTAAAGTTGTGAAAGGTCACAGGTGACGATAATCATATCAGACAGATCTGCATAGTGCCAAAAGACAAGGCAGCACTGTAATCACAATCCTCTCGTGAGAAAGGTCTATGGATTTTTCCAGGAATGATCCCTTAGATGTTTTCTTCTTTGGTGGCTTAATCTTAATGATTAAGCAAACCAAAGTTCTACGTAATGATATCTTATTCTCTCTATAGATTACCGGTGCGGGTCCCATATTGCGAGACATGATGATCCAGGGTCCAAAAATCCCAGACAAGTCACCTCCACCTCATGGGTCATTATCCCACAGAAGAAAAAAGTCAAACAGCTCTTAAACATACTCTCACTCTCTCCCCCTGTCTCCCTCTCTCTCTCTCCCTGTTCACCCTACACACACATAGATACACACACACACACACACACACACACACACACACACACACACAACACACACACACCCCACTCAAATCCAGGCCCAAACAGTGGACAAGGATTGCTCTACGGAAATTTCCAAGCAGCAGCGGTGAGCGAACTCCTAGCTGGGCCGCTGCATGATAATAAGGCGTACAGGGCGGTGAGAGGTGTGTGTGTGTGTGTGTGTGTGTGTGTGTGTGTGTGTGTGTGTGTGTGTGTGTGTGTGTTAAGCGTGAGGCTGGGAGTGATCGGCAAGAAAAGCAGTGAGAAAGCCAGACACAGAGCGGTAACACAGGAATGATTCATCATGCACGCCACCGCAGATCAGCACAAACCAAACTTGCTGACATTAAACCTCGTTTCTTAACAGCTGTTTCAACCTTATCAACGTGACAATTGTTTCAAAAAACCCAGAGCATTTCATTCTCAGTGTAATAAACACATGATGTTCTGTTCCTCCGCTTTATCTCTGATAACTTCAGCTGTTTTCACTGATTCACCACCGACCACTCTGTCCACTCGGCCGGCTGAGCACTTTTTGCAACTCAGTACCGATAACTGGTTTGTTTGGTTCGCGAACAGGCCTTCAAAAAGAGAACGCGCTCCGTCGAATCTCTTTTGAAAAATTAGGATATATGATGTCAACCAAAAACTTACGTCATCCATGAAGATCCCTGATCGACTGTTTTTTTTTTTTTTTTTTTTTTTACTGATGCTGTGAGACAGACAGTGACCGAGCGAAGAATCTGGAAAGACTAGAATCCTCTGTCTGCCATCCAAAGAGGCAACAATGAAACAATCCACTGCTCTCATGCTATACCACCAGATTAAAAAGGCGGATTTGGTTACCCAGAAATGATTGCTGAGTTAGAAAATAATCAACCTTAATAATGAGAAGCTGTTGAAATGAGCAGACTTGGTGACTATCGAATGCTGTCCCCGGAGATAAGTGGCTACAGTTCTTAGTTAATTCTTGACTGCACAGTCAGAGTTGATCCACTTAGTGCAGGCCGGTAAGACTTGGCAAGTTAGCTGATGCACGTAAAGACCTCGCTGACCCCTTATTTATTATTCTGTCCTGCGACAAAGAAAGGCGCTCTTTCATAGTCATCAAGGTTATGCAGAACAAAACACTACTGACGCATATCTAAGCAACCGTTGACAGCAGACATTGCCCCGAAGAATGTCTTGAAAAATGTCAGCAGCTGAGGAGAGTCAGTCCAACAAACTTCAGCTGCCTGATTTTTATCTAAAAGTTAGAACAGGCGGCATGTTTGCCAACACTTTTACATGCAAGAGTTACTACTTAATAACCACAATCAAGCTGAGGTTAGCTGGTGGAGCTAAGAGTTAAAGCAAATACTGATTTTTGTCATTAGATGAGAGACTTTCAAGGTTTTTAAGATGCCTTGAGAATGTTTCCGTGATTAAGGAAGCCCTTGTTTCCCTGGGGCAAAAAAAAAAAAAATGTAATAAAAAAGTATTTATGGGGTTAAGATGTGTGTGGTGGTGGGTCTATGGCTTATACTGATGGCTAGCATTATTTTACCCCATTATGTCATGTGACTTTGGCTGTTAACTCTCAGGCTCTCAGACAAAGTATGAGGGTGTTTTGTTTCATATAGGCGCTTTAACCGGCTACAAAGTCACAGTGACAGTAGGCTGTAGCATGAAGTGGAAAATGTGTGCTGTGAAGTGACGATAAGAAAGAGTTCATGAGAAATGCGAGTGAGAAAGTCTGACAGTAACATACGATCACTGGTTATGATGAAATATTGCTATAAATATATATATATAAATATAGCTGACACTGGGTTGTATTTAGCATTAGAAGGATGAATGAAAATAGCAGATATAGTTCAGGGCCATGTGATGGAACCACGGTGTCTAAGAGTCACCAGCTCTACGTGCAACAAGGATACATCTGTTCCCACGCATGATTTTACTATATAAGTTCATCTTGAAATAATGTCAATAACTGAGCACAGATATGTGCTGTCCCATAACTCTATGGTTTAAACGCAAGTGCGTGCATTGATAACAAATAGATAGAGACACTGCACGTGATACCGCACGTGATAACAAAACAGAAAAGGAAAAAAAAAAACAAAAAAAACAAACAGTATAAAGCCCACTTAGTCCGTTAGTTTGTGACCCTTGTGCTTTGACGTCCTATCAGCGGGACAGCAGAGGAGCTTAAACCTTCAAACCTTACACAAAGAGGGGAATATCAAACTTGATTTCAAAGTGGAAAGACAAATATCTAATATTTACAGTGACGGCTGGACAAAACTGCACATTTCTAGGGCCAGAGCAGACAAATCTTTGCTTCATATGTGATGGGGATGCAAATTCTGGCCTAGATTTATATAATTATGAAAAGTTTTGTACCAGATTTTAACGTCTTTTTATTCCAGCTCATCCTTGACCAAGTCAAAAATGCTTGATAATCCTAATACGTGCTTCTGCATAGTCAGAAATGAGTCCTACTTCAAAGTTTGCACGTTTACAGTTTCATTCTCATCATCATATCATACTTGTGACATTGCTCAATAGATAGATGGATGGATGGATGGAGCACCATCAGCACATGAAAAAAAAAACATTACATAGCTCAGTTTTAGTGCATCACCTACAAGTTTTCACCGGAGCGTCTGACTAAATATACCCGATATTACGTGAAATTCAGGCGCTGATAAGGAAAAGTACCAGATGCTGACTAATAACATCATCCCACCCACTCAAATTATACAAGTGTAGTCATAACAAACACAACAATATGTGGCCTGCTGCATGACTCTCAAAAGACGTAGCATCCAAACTGCTCGGATTGAATATTAAAACTTTGGCAGGTGCCAATTATTTTAAGAAATGGACAAACCTAAGCTGACCTTTAATTTCTAGCTCCTCGGCTGTTACGATGTGTGAACACAGTCAGGTTGAAACTTGAATGAAACACTGTGACTGTGGAGGTGTGCATCAAGAAAGAAAGAGAAAGTATGGAGATGGTACTTCCTTCTCTGCACTACATGAGAAGACACTCAAACACAGTAATTATTGATACAGTAATTCTCTGTAAAACATACTTTTTTTATGAAGTGTGAACCTGCCATATGACCTGATGAATGGGTCTACTGTTAGAAGATGTCAACACACACTGAAAATAACTTCTAATGTCTTGACACAGAGCTGTTTATTACAACAGTCATGTACTGATAAGTGCTATTAGTTGTTATGTCTACTGTGGCTGCATACATACCTTCATACCTGAAGAACTGCTTTTGTTGTTTATGCACTTCTGGCTGAAATGTCAAGCCTCTACCATAAACACAACAGAGCAAGGCCCTGGCTGCTCACCGAGTCCCTTCAACAGCGCTAGGTACGTTAGCCTCCGAAGCTAGTTAGCAACCAAACTTAGCAGGCATGCTAACATCTTTCTTGACAGCACGGTACACTTTAAAACCACCGACTATCTGACGACAACACGTCCACTAATCTGTAATAATGGTCCGGGGTTGTTGTTTATGAAGCCAATACGTGTCTAGCTAGTTGGACAGTTTGCTAACTTATTGCTAACAGCCCCGTGGGAGAGCCTTGTTTTTGAGTGCTCAGCCTTACCCCTTCTGCTGCGGACTCGGTGGGGGTGACAGATCCGACAGCGTGCAAAAACAATCCCATTTTGAGAGCCGAACATACGCCTCTCATTCCTCCGAAAAGTGGCTTCAGCTACGGCAAAAACATACGCCTGTAAACAGTGTCGTTCACAAAGTGTATCCCCGAATGTCTTCCAACTATTTCTCGGCCCCCGTCGCGATGAGAGGCCGATGAATGCGCCGCCTCCTCTGCGTACTGGACATTTCAACAAGGCACGGTGCTGCTGGCGCAACTGGTTGCCGTCGGTGCTACTGGCTGATACAGCTGTTACACAAGACGCTCCTCCAGCACAGCCACTCTGCCTCGGTCTGCTGGGTGTGGCGTGGTCACCTCGACCCGATCCATGTGCGCAACGTGATGGGCGTACAGTTGAGTGGGTCGCCACTGGTTTTGCGGACTGACCAGCGATTGGATAACCGGGACCAGCTGGGAAGAGACTAACCAATCACTGATCGGTGCGTCTCCAGTGCATGGCCTTGTTATTTTCCCGGGTTCCTCTTCTCTGGTTTATGGGAACGCGTGTTCAAAACGCACTGTTTTATCCTCGTTATCCAGTGTCAAAACCTTGTAATTTTGTTATCCACACATATAAGGGGGGGCGTACTCAAAGTAAAAGTGATGGGAGAGAGGTTACACATTGTGCCAGAAGCAAGTCAAAATCCAGCATGACATTAGTCACACACGTCAGCCCCCATTGCAGCTGGAACATTCTTCCCATTTTAGTCCATTAATGTGAAGCAGACACATGAATGAAGACAGACAGAGCACCCTTTAATGTTTTATTATCATTACTCAAAATATACTATGTCAAGCATCCCCTGCTTTAAAATGTTCTTAATATGTCAGTTCACTCAACTCGCAAGACCACATATTTTAAAAAATAAATTGACATTTATAAATGTCAAGAAATGTATCTTTTAACACCCGTCTTAAAGGTCCAGTGTGTAAATTGTAGGGGAACTCTTGGCAGAATATGGCAGAAATGGAGTATAATATGTCAGCATCAGCATGTTTCCATTCATACATAATTAAAGAAATAACAAGCGTGGTAGAATGAGCCTACAGATGCTACAGGTCTTCTTCCACAGAGTCTGCCATGTTGATATTTCCACAGTAGCCCAGAAAGGACAAACCAAACACTGATTTTATACAAGCGGCAACCTCTGGTGCTGGGAAATAAGCCAATGTGAAAGTGCTAAAAACTGTAATTCATCGAGCGGCCGCTTAAGACAGGCTGCAAAAGTGAGTCAGTCTCCATAAGTTCCCATATTAAAATGTCCAACTTCACAGCAGAAATGTTTACAGCCTGATTCAGAAAACAGTTTTGGTCTCTATAGCTAATTTTCCCATTCATGATAACTGTACAAGAGGTGATTTTTTTTTGGTCACTAGGTTAGCCAGTAAATCTACACACTGGACCTTGAATACAACTACCTTCAGCTGAATGTCCTGGAAAAATACTGCGATTTCCAAAAGCTCTGCACCCTACAAGAGTAGAAGTTTCAGTTTCATCTCATAACCTTGGCACAACTAGTGTTAAGTAAGAAAATATGTTGTTTTTGAGATTTGAGTGAACTCATCCCTTTAATTTGTAGAATAAAATTCATATTCAAGTCAACCAGGGCTCTTACATGATCCGTGGAGAAGTAAAACATCCTTAAAAATCAGTTGTTTGAGCGTAATTGCAGTTTACATTGTCATCATTCATCATCATCAACCAGACAAGGCATCGTGATTGGCAAATCATCACCAGTCCCTTTCATGAGGCTGTCTGTATGGTATGCCTAAAAGACTAAAAATATCCTTCTCTGTCAGTGTAGGAAGTGGACTGCCGCTGTAAACCTTCAAGCTCCCCTGACGCACCACATTTTCATTCAGCGAGTGCTCCGATAAGCTCATGTTTCTTGTCTTTGCCATGGCTCTCATTGAGCGGTTGAAGTGTGCCGATCCGGTGAAATACATGAGCGAGCAGGCAAACTCATTGTAGGGCACCGCTATGATGTCCAGCCTGCGATGGCGGTGGCCAGGCCCTGGCAGACGGCACACACCCATGTATTTCTTCTGCTCTCCGTTCTCCTCGTGGCACACCAGGTCGTCGGTCAAAAACCCTGAGAAATAAACAGTTTTTCAGTTTCTCTGAAGGAAAACAAAACTGTGAGTAAGATACGAGAGCATCCTCAACACGTAGAAAAAGACGGAGCTTACCACTGTCATGGAGGATCTGTAACACTTTGCTGAAAACTCCCTTGTGGGACTTGCCATCAGGATGAGTTATAAGTACATCAACATCTCCACATGTGGCCTTTCCCCGACGGTAGGAGCCACATGCTATCGCCACCAGCTGTGTGTCTATTCCATGGACAGTGTCCCTCACCTGCACAAAACACAGACTGTCATCTCTCCTAGAGTGATGGAGTATATATTTTTTAAATGTTTGGCTTCTTCAGTTTACTTTGCATGTTCTCTTGTTTTTACCATGCCCTCTCTGCTGCTATCTATTTCCAGCCAAATACTGGGAGGTAGGCTGCTAAAGCATCACATATTATTTTGACTTAGGCCTTAGGGAGTACACATGCTTTAGTCATCTATCTCATGTGCACTTTCTATCTGGCAGCGTCGGAGGAAAAAGAAAATCTAAGTAATACAATATGAAAACAACAAGCGTTGTACTCAGCGCTCTGGAGTGAACAGGTATCTGGCTAACTTAAGATGCAGCAACTTTCAAGAGTTAGCTTTCCCCTTTGGGATGCTCCACTTTGTGAGAACACCGTCTGGTTTTCACATTATCAAGCAGTAAAGGAAAGCTGACACAAACTTTTTCCTACTTTAAATGTTCTGCTTCCAAATTCATGTGGGTTAGGGTTGGAACCATTTTCAAAGATATCTCACCTTAAACTGGACCTAAGCCTATTAAAGGGCTGAAAGATGCAAACACATTTTAATCGCCATCACGGGACGATGCGTATACGACAAATTAAGATACATTACCACTTTCTCTATGGCTGCTGCTTCTTCTCTGGGCATTCGGTCTAGAAAGTCATCGTAGTGTTTGAGTCCTATTTTCTGAGTGTTGCTTAGGTTGGCTTTTGTGCGGATGTCCTCCAAAGTGCGAAATCCCTAAAAGACATTTTTTTAAAGAATACAGAATGTTAGACATTTACCCTCTTACAGTAGTTATCAACGTAATTAGGATTACAATAGACCTTTTTCACAGCAGCCATTTTGACATGAAATAGGGCCAACACAAGTGTTTTTAATGATTCTAGCTGACATGACCCTGTTTGACCTGAATCTTAATTAGTATCACCTTCATAACACCTGTGTTTACCTACATGTCAAAATGGCTGCTATGAAAATGGTCTATTCATTTCCAACACCTTAAATAGTATTCCTTAAGGATTCTGATAAAGATCGCACACTTTCTAACTTATTTTTTATTGTTTTGTTTTTATAGGCATTTCTTTAGAGAAAAATTAAAGCTTCCGATGAAGCTAATTAAATGGGATCCACAGCCTGACAGATACTAGATTCTGTAGGGTTGCACTCACAAAATCTGAAAATGACACAATCACACAGAAACATTTAGATAAAAATCTCTTTTTGACAGTTTTATTAAGCTAAATACTGCGTGGGACATTTTACAGTTTAAAAATAAACTTGTTAGTGCTCTCTACTGGACAAACTAGGTACTGTTTCTTAGTGATCTCAAACAGAGCTTTGGACTTTCTGTACTGCAATGTCTGACGCAAATACCAATATCATCGCTGTCCACATTTGATGATTTTGACTTTTTTACAGAAGTGAATGTACATATTCTCTTCTGCCTACGGTCAGCATTTAGAATCTTATTGATCAATAAAAAGATACTTTGCTACATTGTGTATGTAGGATAGATAAAAGGAAGATAGCTCTGGATAAATACCATTTTGAATTTTGATTCAAGTACAGACAACAAGCTCTGTGATTTCTCTGAACAAAGGCAGACTGATGCACGCATGTCAGTGATGGCCATTAACCTGGATTACGCTGATTTCAATCTAAGTAAAATAGCTTTGATTAGGCCAATGCGCTCTGTGGAAACATGTAGGACAGCCTTGATATTGACAGTTTACTAATAGAGGTTGAGTAACGAGAGTTGAGGCTCGGAACAGCCTGCACATTGTCAGAACCATTTATAAAAAATGTCTATATCTACTTTCGTTCACAGACCACCTAAATAAATTTAAAATATTAAAAGGTGCACTAATGACTGAAAAAACTGATTTTTGGGGTGTCGTTTAGCTCAGTTGGTAGCATCCACAACAGTTTTTTTTGTCTGACATATCTTTCAGGACAAATATATCTTTCCACTGTGTTGTAAATTGTTTGATGATGTTTGATGTGGCTTGAAATGTGGCTTGAAATCTGAAGTTGAGGGACTTCAACCTTTCACGTCAAACATTAAAGTATGCCTGTAATATTTTGACTAAATGTGTGTGTGTGCCTTACCTGTTGGTACCACAGCTGTGCGGTTTTAGCTCCTGCTCCCCAGATGTTAGTAAAAAGCTCCAATACTGGTACAGCCTCCCCAATGTGATCTAGCTTCCGCAGGTGACCACTCTCCATGATCTCGTCAATTTTGTCGGCCATACGTTTCCCAATTCCTGTGATCTGGCAGGCCTCCTGAAACAAATGGAAGAAAGGGTTCTGATTAAAAGATGAATATATGCACAATAATCCCTGTATTTTACACTAAAAGCCTGTCATTCAACAAAAAGTACTTGGTACAGTCCATCCAACAATGATACATATAACTGACACTAGCAACATAATATTAAAAGCATCTGCATTAGGCTACCTGATATGACGTAACAGGCTTGTGGTAACTCTTCAGTGCGTTGACAGCCTTGGAGTAGCTCAGCGCCCTCCACTTGTCCCCCTGGTGTGTGTAGGCCTTGGCCAGCACTTCTAGTTTGTCTGTGATGTGCTTGTTGAAGTTGTTAGTTTTGGATTGAGAGGACTGGGCACAGACCCACTTCCCCGAGACCACCTTCTGAGCAGCAGAATCTGGACCAGGGTCGACACTAGGGCCAGGAGTCTCCTCTTTGGGGTGCTGGCCAGTGATGAGAGCTTCCAGGTCACTCTGAGAGACCCCGTCTTCCTCTCCTCGCACTTCCTCTTTGGTGTCTGGGATCGACTGTAAAATGCAATGTACAACTAAAATAACAATCCAACACACACAGACGGGTTGTTTTTATGTGTTCAAGGTCACGCTTGGAAACCTACCACATCCTCTTCTTGCTTGGTTTTATCAGACACCGGCTCTACAATAGTTTCTGCAGCAGGCTTGACATTCTGTAACTCTTCTTTAATGGTTTCATGCACTGTTTCAGGTTTCCTAATGGGAGAGAACAGTTTTGTAAATACTAAAAGTAGATAGACTTTCAGCATAGCTTATTTCTCAGTAATGGCAAACATAAATCTTTGGATGTGATGAACTGGAAACACCCTGAGATACAGACAGAGGTAAGAACAGCTTTCAAACATTTAAGAAAGTGAGTTCATTAACCTCTCGGGTAAAAGAAGGCTGTAGCTGGCCACATCCAGCAGTTGTTTCTCACTGATGCACAAACTCAGCCATGTGCATTTTACCAGTTGGACTCCAGAGGGCATACGATCCACTTTCAGTAAGCGCAGAGCCCTGTCCATGTCCATGTTTTCATCTACAACAACATGAGTGACACTGGGACACAGTGAACTCTCCGTCTGTCCTCCATTCTGCTGAATTTGTCTTTGGAAGATCTGGTATCTGGCATTTCCTATTCCAGCAGGCAGGATGTACACTGTGACACCTTTAAACGTGTTTCCTGGGACAGAAGAAAGGAACACAGAGGAAGATGTTAAAATGATGTTTTTTCTGGCTTCTACTTTGGTGTTATCAGTGTTTGTTTTACTCTTAAGCAATCTCTCTTGCACAGCTTTTGTTTTTTTTTCCCAACCAAAATTTTTTACTCTCTCCCTCACACATGCACATAAACACACCTGTGATGTCACATTCATCAGGTTTCTTCTTTGCTGGCGGTCTGTCTCTTCCATGTAACGCTTTCGCTCTTTTAACTTTGGGAAAGGCCTTCATAATCCCGTGACGAGGCTCCATCTTGTGTCTTGAAGAGGGGCACCAGTGGCCTGTGATATGAAGCAGTATTGTGACGTTACAGAGTAAAACCCATTCACAAATCTGCAACACAAGCTGTGAGCTGGTAATTACCAATAACCATAATATACTAATTATAACAGTGGCTGCATATGTAGTGGGTCCAAGCAGTATCATCAAAAGTAAAAGCACACATGATGCAAGCAGAGGCCCCACTATTATTATTGGATATTATAATACTGGCTTATTATTACAAATGCATTCATTAGTAAAGATAGATAGATAGATAGATAGATAGATAGATAGATAGATAGATAGATAGATAGATAGATAGATAGATAGATAGATAGATAGAGTTTACTAATCCCCAAAGGGAAATTCTTTCATTGCAGCAGCATTACAAGTAATACAGTAAGATAGAACTATATAAAAATGGTGACACAGTATTAATAGAGTCGAATAAAATTCTGAGGAGGAAGAACATATAGTTCTACCTCTAAAAAATATAGCTACATAAGAAAAATATACATATGGACTCATGTATAAAAAAGTGTTTAAGTAGAAAAAAAATGCAACAAAACAGAAGATAAACAACAACAAAAAATACAAAACGCTTACGGGAGCTGCTACAAGCTGCCATTGTTTTGCATTTTAATGAATTTGGTCAAGTTGGAGCTAATTGTAACTACTTTAAAAACGATGGATAGTTTCATCTATATTAAGCACATATTATAATTGGTTACAGGATCATTTATGTTGAAGGAAAGTAGTAATGTGCAAAACAACTAGTGGCTGTAGCTGTCACATAAAAGTATTGCTGTAGAAATTTGCCATTTCTCTAAAGTGTAGTGGAAGTGTCAGCATAAAGTAGTCAGTTCTCAAGTAAAGTACAGGCACCTCGAATCGTCCTCTAGTACACAAGTATGTTGTACCATTCCATCACTGTAATTTAATAGACAACAAAGTACACATTTCTCTTACTGTTGACCTTTTTCACAGCAGCCATGTTGACATGAAATAGTAGGTAAACACTGGTGTGACTGTGCAATGATACTCATTAAGGTCCCGTTCCATTCAGTTCAAACCGAGTCAGGGTGCTGCTGTGGTGCATGTCGGTGCATGCTGCTACAATAAATGGAACCGAACCTTCATTATTATCATTGGAAACACATGTGTTGGCCCTACTATTTCATGTCAAAATACCTGCTGTGAAAAAGGTCTATAGCATTATCAACGTTAGTATCTATCCCTATAACCGTGTCAGTAGTATGACGTTTGGACACAGGAAGCAAAAAGTGAGCGCTGTCTCGGCTTGTACTCAGTGCAGATATCCAGCCATAGTTAAGCGGCCTGACACAGCACTTAACTTAATGCTGCTTCATGAGACTGAGAAATCAATCTTGTGTTGTGCTAACTACCTTTAGCTTATGCTAACGTTAGAAACATAAAGCAGTCGCTCTTTTAAGTATCTTTTTTACTGAATAATTAATTTACGCTTTAATTCATTCGAACATATCTAAATATAAGTGTACATTTGCAGCAAGAAAGTCTTTAAAGCGTAATGTTTTGGCTCTTACCCCTGCTCAGATGGAACCATGAAAAACGGACAACGTTCTACTCAAATGTTTCACTTCCGGGTCAATTATTTGGTTTATTTCTTTTTTAAATTAAATTATATTTAAATCATATCCCCAAATGTACCACTACAACCCAATTAGATTGTGGTTGTTTGTAGTATATTTTTTGATTAAATTTTGTTTAATTCTACAAATATTTCTCTTATTAGGTTCTGTATATACCTTGGTTACTGTGGTTACGGTTTGAGTCCGGAAGTGGCCCCGACGAACAGAAACATGGCTGTGCAGAGCTGGATTGATATCTTAAAATCATCAAAGAAAACAGCTTTGATACACGATGGTGAGTAACTTACGAATAAGAAAAAAAAATATATCACCGACAGATTTAGTCTCGTTTTGCGGAACGTTAGTTATTTATATTTTGTTAACTCAGACTGTTAGTTAGCTTTCCAGCTAACATTAGCCAATGTTACTAAGCAACAAGCAGGTGGCATCACTGGCCCTGTAGCATGTTACACACACATAAATAGTAAAAAGACGTCCAATAAAAGACCCCATCAACAGCTTGTCGCCATTATAGCACATTTTTTGAAAAGCTGTGACCTTAAAAAGAGGCACTCACCGCCCTATGGGTGTCTCTTAACTTTTACAGAGCAGGAAAGCGTCTCATCTAGCTAATATAGCTAATATGATAACTCTCTAATCAACCTTGCCTTTAGCATCTCACTAACTAATCCTAAGTTAAAGTACTCTTTTTTTTCATACATGCTGGTCTCTGTTTACAGTGATTACAGCTGTTTTATTTGACCAAAAGTCATTACAAATTCTAGTTTTAACATTGAAACTCAGTACTGTATACTCACTATACTGAAAATAATCACAGGTAATGCTGTGTTGGCTTGTTTGAGCTAATCTAGAAAACACATGTAGCATCAGCATATCATTTTGTTTTTCTAGCCTGTATGATAAATATTTACAAATTCCACCTCCCAGGAAAAAGGAAGATCCACTACCTCTTCACAGATGGAAAGGAAATGGCAGAAGAGTATGACTTGAAAACAGATGAGCTCATTGGTAAGCAACAGGTTGTTGACTTTTACACATCAACATGTAACAGTTTCAGTTTCATGTGGCATGAGTTTATGTCCATCCATCCATCCATCCATCTTCTCCCGCTTATCCGGAGTCGGGTCGCGGGGGCAGCAGCTTCAGCAGGGAAGCCCAGACTTCCCTCTCCCTGGCCACTTCATCCATGTATCTTTATAAAATGTTTTGTACTTTTCAGTCCGAAAATGGCGACATAAAAGCACACTTGGAGCTCAGGGCCAATGGCAGGTCGAGGTTGGGGACGCACTCCCTGTCCATTCTTTGAATTCGGATGTGATCAAGGAGAACTGCTCCAATGTGGGTTTTCTTCTATGTTCTCTATCATTTTCTAATGCGAATTTTTTTGTTTCACTTTGATTCTTTTTAAGGAAAACACTAGCAAATTTCATGTCTGTCAAATAGATTTGAATGATTTCTTTTTACACAGCCTATGTTCACACGCAAAGACACAAAGACCAGCTTTCAGTGGAGAATCCGCAACCTTCCCTACCCCAAAGATGTCTTCAGTGTTTCTGTGGAGCCATCTGAGAGATGCATCATCATAAAAACCTCAAACAAAAAGTAAACATGCATGAGAGCACTGGATCTTTTCACCCCTGCTGTGTTGTACACTTGTTGCATGTAATCCTTTTGTCCTCCCTATAGATGGCACTGTTTACAATACATTTGTCTTAACGGTGGTGTGATAAATCTGTGACATCCTCTCTATGTCTTCCCAGGTATTATAAGAAGTTCAGTGTTGTTGACTTAGATCGCTGTCAGCTGCCACTGGACAGCTCCGCCCTCAGCTTCGCTCACACCAACAACACTTTAATTGTCAGCGTAAGTCCTATGCGGCAAATATGAATTTCTACATTCACATACAAATTTCTTTCTATTACTATTATCTTACCTAGTGCTTTAAATATGAAGCTGTAAACATTAAAGGTTTATTCTAAGATGTGTTATATGGATCATTTTTAAATCTTAATAACTGCACAATTATCTGGAAAAATATAAAAAAGTATTTTACAAAATGAAAGAAAATCTTGCTGAAACTATCGTTCCAATTTAACTTTGTTTATTAAAGCATTTTATGCAAATCAAGAAGATCAGACGCTGATGTTTTTGTCTGATTTTGTATTGTAGTTTTTCCTCTGTGCACTTATTTGTATGTTTTTTTTGACATTCTAACAATATTTTTATTCCTATTATTCCTCCTAATTGCTCTTCTTGCGATATTTGCATCTATTTTGCCCACTCTTTCAAAGAAGATTGCATTTAAGGATTTACATAAGGAAGACAAGAAGAATGTTGAAGTAATTCTTTTTCTCCTCTCTTGTCCAGTACAAGAAACCCAAGGAGATCTTAATCCTTGAAGAGGAGCTGCTGAAGGAGCTGAAGAAACTGAAGGGGACCGGTGAAGGGGACGTCGACTGCAAAACTCAGTGAATTCGGACTCTGGGAGCAAGAGAGTGATTCTGCGTTGCATTTGAAGCAGAACCTCACTGCATCATTTTCCACTCACATGTGAGCTCTCGCTTCATTTTTCTTTAGTGGACCCCTTCATTAAGAAGACCTCCTGCGCAGTGCCTTGTCGATTGTTTAATACTTCTAATTCTGTTTACTGATGTCCGTCCATTTATTACAGTTGTTAGTGTCGTAATTTGACATATTCCGTAAAACATTATTTCACAACCACATTTATGAACTGGTATCTGAACCACAAAATATTTCTTACACAGAAAATATATTGAACAATTTACATTAAATATTTGTAGGGAAATTTAAGAATTGTCTATTTTTGCAAACTGACTTGGGGGGGCAATTTTGATAGGGGTCACATAACCTGCTACCCTCCTTTCATTGATGTCCTTGTAAAACACTCAAAACACACAATGCCTCATCCCTGTTCGTTCCGGGGTCACTGTTACGAGCACATCCCATTTGTGTTAACTGAATACCCTCATGTTCCTTGCATGTAGTGGGCCACCCTGAAAGCCATTACTGAAACTCTGGTCAGCGAGCAAGCTAGTGTTACTGTTTCCCTTTACAACAAAGGGTCACTCTGACCCTGTGGTCTCCAGCTAAAAGCCCACTGACACAAGAAAGAAAGAAATAGGTGCAACTGTTGCAGGGATTTGTTCCAAACAAATTTCATATTATTGTCTAACGAGGACAAATATAAAGACAGTATCTCACGCTTTTGGATTTTTGAAGTCAGTGTATATATATGACATGTACAGAAGAAAAAGAATTGTACAGATCATACTTCCAAAATGGAATATTTGTCTGCTTTTACACCCAGTGTAATTAAGAAAAAAAAAAAAATACTGTCCAGTCAGAAATACTTAGACAGTGGATAAAAAAAGAACAGTACTGTTTAAAAGAGACAATGGCATTTAAATATAGATCGTTTCAACCTTGTGATTCCTTGCATTTTTTTACCACTTGTCCAAACCCAGAGAGCAAGTGCAAAAGGCAGAGACAAAACCACAGGTCTCTCTCACTATTGTGCTTTGTCTTCTCCCAGATGGAAAGAATAGGAATACAAGCAAACATTTTAAACCCAGCCCGTCATGTTGTTTTGCAAATTCTTGTGAGGGACTTGATGGGTTTCTTTTTTTTCCCTTTTTTTAACATTTGACAAAAAAAAAATGCATTCATACATACTTGATTAGGTAGCGTTTGCCTGTTTGGTTTTTGAAGTGGCGCGGTGTTAAAACTGCTTAAATATATCATGCAAGACCTTTATGCTGCTGAGCACATGCCCTAAATACCAAGCGACCATTCTGAGGTCTTCATTTTTGTAGTTTAGTTTAATGCTTTACAGTCTTCGGAGCTCGAGCTGCTGTCAAAACAAATTCCTGCGGAAGCAAATGGCAACTAACAAATTGGACATCCAGCTCATGCACTGTGAGAGCAGCCGAGTCCCTCTGTTCAGGGTCTTCTTCCTCCCCTGTCGTTTGGCCTCTGATGGTCATGCTCAACTGCTTCTGGGAAGAGGGTTTCTTTTCTGCCTCCCTTTCATTCCCGAATGCCTCTTCCCAGCCATTCCCCCTCTTTCAGCCGATGCCACATTTTGCCACACAGGCCCTGATGCTTTTTCTGCAACCCCTCTCCGCAGACCTCCCCCTCCCACCTCCCCTCTCCCTGCCTCCAACCCCTTACCCCTCCCTGTGTGACTGGCTTCTTTTTGATAACTGACCCCTCCTCGTGTTATTATTCGAACCCACTATTGTATAACATGCCCTTTTATATGAGGTTTCACAAAGGGCCCATTTGATCAGAGGGTTACGGTGTGCGATCGTGAGAAATGCAACTACATGGTGGTAACCTTTGTTTGGGCCAAAATGGTGGGCTGACCTCATCGCTTTTAATGCATAGCTCGGGCCATTCAGGCCCAAGTCTCACTTGCTGAGCACATTGAATTCAGTAGCCTGTCACAGATATTGCCCCTCAGTTATCTGGGTCTCCAGCTTGAAGAAGAATACGAAGAAGAAGGAGAAGAAAAAAAAAAAAAAAAACAACAGTTTTTGGGGGCAACTAACAATGTATGCTAGCTTTCCGTCCCAAAACAACCACACAAGAGAAAGGCCAGGCAGCTTGTGAAGGGATTCTTTAGTGGTTTTAATATACACTCTACAATAAATATTTCCATCATTTGACGTCATTTACATTTTTACAGTAAAAATATATTCATATACAGTATGTAGAAAAAAAAACAGGTTAAAAATTCTCCGAAATGGCCTCCTAAAGGCATGATAGCATGTCAACTGAGACTCAGATGCTGTAACCACAAGAAAATCCACAGATAGCTGCCGTGTCTAGCTTCATTGTACTCATTTCTCTTTTAAACATTCTTTGTTGCTGAGCTGGCTAACTTCTAACCAAAGGTATTCAACTCATGACAATATTGAGCTCTTCTGTACTTTAATTGCCCCCCCTGATTTAATAAGTAAAAGTCTGTCCTAAAGTCTGTCTGAATTGGAAATAACTAGCAGATTAGATAGTCAATGTTTACATACAATCCAGTACAAAGAATTACATAAGTCCACAAGATGAGGCAAAAAGTGTATGGGCACTTGACTGTAAAAGTTAATTTCTCTGGGAGCGCTTGTTTTCTCTTGTAGTGGTTTTTCTGTGTTCGTTCCACAGTTCTCCCCCAGTGGTTTCAGTCCTCAGCGGCCCCCTGAGCGCTGCTGATGGGAATGTTTAGTCCGCTTGCTCAAAGGGTGCGCTGGGACAGCGAGAGGAAGGACATCAAACGGTCTCCTCTCGCTCAGCAAGTGCCCCCTGGGTAGACGCTTCATGAAGTGGGCCTCCCTCTGGTGCTGCTTGGTCTTGGAGGCCTTCCTTGGACGGCCCTTGCGCGTGAAAGCCATGTACCAGCCCTCGTACTTGGCGTTCTGAAGCGCCGTGTAGTTGTTTTCCAGAACAATCTCTGTGAAGATGCAGTCTTTGCCGCGTCCTTTCCGCTGAGGGAAGAAAAGAAAAAAAAAAAAAAAACAGGAGGGGAGAGAAGTTGAGGTATTTTGGACAATTTCCAGGAAGTCGGAAAGTGGATTGTCTTTATTTCCAGACAATCAAATACCCTTTGAAACCTTAAGAGGCAACTGCTCAGACAAATCTGAAAATCAAATCTGCTCTGGCTGTGAATGTGTCTCAGCAATGTGTCGCCATAAGCTGCAAATCTGGAATAACATTTCCAAGAAACAAACAAACTTCAAGCTGTTGCTTCAGTCGTATGCGGCCACAGAACTATGAATTCCAGATTACCTTGCCGATCAGCTTCCCCCTCTTGTTCATACATATGTAGTATCCTGTCTTCACCCCTTTAATGCGGATACGACTTCCAAAAGAGTCCGTCTCCACCTCCAGTTTAGCTGCACAGACAAAACAGAACACAGATAATGAGATGAAATGGTGCAGGAACGTACATTATGATGTTACAGTGTGCGAGACAAATGGCACCGGCACATCTTTTGGTAGAAACTGTAATAAACAGTCGTCATTAAACGCCATTAAATTGCTTTAAAAGGACATGACCGGTGAACCAGAACCTTGCAGATGACATACACATTTCCTCTTAACCCTTTTATGATCCAGTAGCCGCCTTTAACAATGGCATGCGAGCCGTCCAAAATAGCAGCAAATGATAGTGTTTTTGCACGGCCCGATTGTTGTTGAACGTCTGTAAATGCTGTGCTGTGATGCAGTTCAGACTGGGGATAAAGGAGAGTGAGAATACTGCGGTCAGGGACACAGCCACAAGCACAGAGCAGCGGTCAGATTTGGGCCGGTTACAAGAGTGACACCCACTTAGGACGTGAAGCCAATGTGTGCATGACTGACTCTCTCTCTCTCTCTCTCTCTCTGTGTGCGAGTGTGTGTGTGTGTGTGTGTGTGTGTGTGTAGGCCGAGATTTTTAAAAGACAAAAGAGCACACAGGAGAGGCAGGGAGAGGAAAAGGTATAAAGTGAAGATGCTGACTTCACCGCTCCTTATAAATTGAGTCATACATTGAGTTGTAATGCAATGAAAATTCCTCATAAAATGAGCCTCCAAAAAAGCGCAGGCAGCAGGCACTGAGGAGTGGATGGACGGTGGTGGCTGTGGTGGAAAGATGGCTAGACACACCAAAATCCTTTGGTGACAGGAATTCTGCTCCCTTTAAGTTTGAGGACAGTTTTTTTTCCCTGCTAGAAGCAAAGAAAAAAAAAAGTATCTCCCTGAGGTCCATCATAACAGGTGTCGAGGACTTTCTAGACGACCAACACATTAAAGAAATAAATCATCTTCATAAGGCCATAAAAGATGGCAACACTGATGCCACTAACGATGTTTACAACTGCTACTACTATTTCTCCTGGCTCCGAACGTTTTCCTACAGGCTGCCAAAAACGACATAATTTATACCGCTTTTCAACACCGCCCCGCGCACCATTGAATTTAAAGTATTCTCGTGTTGGTAAAGGCGAACATGTTTCCCATTTTATTGTCTTCCTGAGGTTTAAACGCATTGAAATGTAAGACACGATGGCCTTTAGCTGTCATCGGTTTTGATTCATCTGGTCATAACACACAGGGGCTTCGAATAAAGTTGCTTCATCATTTCAGAGATAATAAAAAGTGAATGGATTAACATATGTGGACATTTATTCGGCTATTTATTATATAACTGTGTTTAAATATGTAATTAGGCCACCTCAGGTGAGGCCATTTGACGAAACGTCGAAAAAGGCGCAAAGTACACGACGCGTTCTCGCGATATTTTCCACATTTCTCTCGTAAATGGACTTAACTGCGCATGTCCCTCCGCTAACTTGTTAAGTGGACGCTGAATTAGCCATGTTTTTCTAATCATAAGTGGAGTTATTGGCTCTTTAAATCACTGCTAGTCCCCACTGCTGTCTGCTAGCCTTGTTCTCCGGTTCTCTTACCGTGTACCGCACCGTCGTCCCCGTTGGCGTTGACCCTCTTGTTGGCCAGGACCTGGACGTGTTTCCCGCTTGTGCGGCTGTACAGCTGGTAGGTTCGTGTCAACCTGCGGCTCATGCGGTCCGACAGCCGGCTCTGCTCGGTGACATGGTGCTTGAAATTAGGAGGAGACTGCACAGTGTTCTGTCGGACAATAGGAAACACATGTCATGAAATATTAAATAACTTTTTAATGTCGCTGATTTTTAAAAAAAAAATCTTTCTTTTTTTTTCTTTTTTTTTTACTTTGCAACTCCTGAAAGAAAAAAAAAAGTCAACTGTGAGGAGACTAAAGCTTGCCAGTCAGAAAGCCAAGGCCCAGGGCCCAACAGTTCATCATGTCATTCATCACATTCAAATAGTTCATCCTGCTTTTTATCCTCTCATGTATTTGTGCATATACGGTATCTTTTTTTTTTTTTTTTTTTTGAAGATGCTTTCAGGGACCCTCGGGGATGACATTTCCCTCTGATGGGTTGTTTTTACCACCGATGATCTTTCACCCCTTCTTGACTTCTTCTTCTTCTTTTTTCTCATTTCAGCCCTTCTCCATCCACATGTGTTTTCACGATCACTTTTTAGGCTGGAGCTTACCTCTTTTCAAGATGTTTGAATTGTTGCCAATTGCCATAGCGCTCATAATAAAATGTTTTCATTGTTATTGCAGGCTATTGCAGATGTAGAGACGCTGAACTATGAGCCGCTAAGCACGGCGCCTGCATACCTGTTAACTTTTACTTACTTAATTATAGAACTTTACGCAACATTAATGCTTTTTATTGAAGTGAAAATGTGAGTTACCTGTGCGTAAAAGCAAAGCGCCGTGAACTGAATTAACCTGAGGGAGGGAAAAGAAAAAAGGAAAATTAAAAAGCTCTAACCTGTTGCTCGAATTCAATGAGTTCCAAAGGCAACTATATTATCTTGACATCTCTTTACTTACAGATAACCTAACCTCGATGTTCTCAGTCTCATCTTGTAATAGTTCAAATATTGCTTCATGAATACTCCACTGATTCGGTGCTGGAAGCTCTCGGAAATAAAGTTCCTCCTGGTGGGGATTTCAGCTCACTTGGATCCCCCCTCTTGTTACACATAGAAGGCGATAGCCGTGAAAATGAAGAGATCCAAAACTGTCAGGGTCCCATGCATGCACATACAGGATCCACTCTCCACTCTTTAACCGATATAATCAAAGTCCAGACGATTTGAAAGACGCTGCGGTGCCAAATCCAAAGTGAAAGTCCGGAGAAACTATCGCTGTCACCGAACCACCTCCATCAAATCCTCTTCGTGTCAATCACTCCTCTCAGTAATGAAGTCCGAATAAATCCTCTCTGACTTTGTGTGACGGAGCAGTGGCGATTAGTTTTAGTTTTACGCACGGATCTTTACGCATCGGCGGTCAGATGCGCCGTGTGAATTTCCTGAAAATAAGTCACTCAATTAAAAAAAACAAAAACAAAAAAAAAAACTGAATGAATCCCACGAGTAGCGACGCGGCTTTAATTGTTGTTGTTTTTTGCGCGAAGCTACAGCGGTGGTGATACAGCTGTCCCTCTATACGATGCACGGATAGTACAACTCCAACGTCAACCTTCCTCCCACACGTGTATTTCTTGTGGTCGCCTCCAGTCCGCATACAGCATCTGTCTCCCTCTACATTTAAATACTTTAACTTGCGGGAAAGTCAATATCCTCGGCGAGAGCAGGCGGAGCGTTCAGGCTGGAGCCAATTTGAAACTGAATACTTATTAAAACACTTTGCCTGCGCCTGTTTGCTTACACGTCCATAAACACGGCATTTATCAATGCATTGAATGTATATAATTAGAGTATCTGTAAGATCAAATGTTATTCTAGTCTGTCGAGGCTTATTTGTGGGTTAGATCCACGCACAAAATCACCAATATCAGTTTAGGAAACGTTTTCAACTAGTCATGCACATTAATCTCATTCACGCACTTGTCATGACATTACTGCATCTTCATCCATGTAAAATCACAGTCGACTTTTCTATAAGGAGAAATGTCCACATGGAAAAATTCCCTGGCATGTACTTAAGAAAATCTACAGTTACATTAGCTTATTCCCCGACTGCAGGTTAGAGGTTGTTTGGTGGTCCCTCAGGACGGACCTTGATGTACTTTTTCATCGTACATATGTAAGTAATATGTATTCCATGTGAACACATGACACAGAATGGTTTTCACATAACATCTAAAGCCTTCGCCTTGGATACAAATGCTCTCTCCCTCACAATCATTCTTCCATAACTTTTTCACAGTCCTGGTTTGATTTTCAGAAAGTGTGTCCCGGGCCTGGTCTGCTACTTTCACAGCGTGGTTTCATACACTACATCATGCAATTATATTCTAATTATTCTTTGTGACAACAAAGCAGCAGGGTTTCCTTCAAGGGGGACATGACTGTTACACATTCGTCTGATAGGGCAGAAAGAGGGTGGTTGTAACATGGGACACTTTGAACTCTGCCTGTCACGAACAAACTCTAAACTCGATCAATCTTTTTCAGTCCAACACAAGAAGAAAATAGCCGTGAATGAGTATTTTGAAATATTTCTTCCCCTCTAAATCAAGTATATTTTTTGAATATGCCCACAGCTAATAACACAGGTGAAGTATTACATTTGAAACATCAATTTAATCCGGATTAAGAAGTTTACCTGTGTTAAAGAGAGACTTTGAGGTAAACTAACTACATTTGAATTTGGTTTTGAGATGTAACATATTTGCATCAAAGTTTATTGACTTCACTGACTTAAATATGAGAAGGAGACATGAATAGCAGAGTAAAAGACAAATGTAAGATTCGACCCCACTCTCTCCACTGTTCCTGCGTGACACATGAAATAAACATTAAGACTGTCGTCCACACAGTTGTGAAAAATGGTGACTGTACGGGCGTAAGCTGAACGCAAAATGGTGCAAAAACATTGGACACCTCCTCCTACAGTAAATCACTTCTGTATCCTCGTGACACCACGGGCGAAACAAAATTTAGGCGACGCCAGTGGCTATATGCACGCTTTAAATCAGAACAGAAGTAGTAATCTAGAGTATAGGTTTACTGACTTCAAGCCTCAAATCGGATTATCGTCCTAATGAGCCAAAACCAAGTTTTGGACATCGACTGTGTTCTTAAAATGCAGGCCCATGTTCTCTATATGAACTGTTTGGGAAACTCTTGCACCCTTCTCACAGAACAGCTGTATAAAAGTATAATATATATAGAATTATGTGAGTTTGGTCAATGTCTTAGCTGTAAATCAGTCATTTCAGCCAATGCAGGGGATTTAGAGGGTGAAAATGGACCTGCCTTATTAGTTCCAGAGGGACACTGCGACAAGTGATTTTGCCACCTGGAACAATTCAGCTTTGTTCTTTCATATTTCGACCCCTTACGAAGCAAAGATTGCACATCCAAAATATGAAATCCACATGCATGATAATTAAAAGAGATCAAGTTTTATGAAGACCACACATTGGCTCATCGAACGTTTACGTTTGACTGTCAGAACACACACACAGATTAGTTCTGTCATGAGTCATTTAAAGAAAATTTGATTAAGAAGAGGAAACCTGGAGTTCTCTAGAAGGAGGTGTAGTTAAAACCCACTCTGACAGTCTTCACAGTCAGCCACATTATTCTGGAGCAGAAATCCTCTCACAGCATAATGTAGTTCAAATTGAAAAATTAAAAATTAAAAATATTCTTCTCTGTTTTCTGTTTTTTAAAGAACATAAACGTCATGAAACTCCCTTCAATCTTTGGTATTGCTGTTTCATTCAAAATATGCAGAGTAATGAGTCAGTTCTGTCCACTATATATATCTGTATGTCGCTGTCGCTGTGTATCTGTCAACATCCCCTCTTCAAACACAGAGCTGAGCCTCATATGCTCGATACTATTTCATTGTGAGATTGCTTTTATTCACACTGAGATTACTTGCCAGCTCGCTTCCTTGTCTGCTCTCTTTGCCATGGCCTTGGGTCAACCAAGACCAGACAATGACACAAGTCCTGTGTCTTGATTGCTAGGAAAGCTATCTTTTTCCCACATAGTCAGTGATAGCTGACAATAACAGCCAGTGAGAAGAATTCAAATACCTTGAAAAAATAGTTGCATACATTAGACTTTTTTTTTTTCCTTTGGTCAGTGTTTGTGAGTGTGCTGCCTGTGGACAAACACGGTTTGCTGATTTATGAGTCTGTAAGATCAGTGTTTTGATTTTCTATTTTATAGATTGTTTTTATATGTTGTTTGCATGGCAGTCATCACATGAAGTAAACTGATAAAAGTTCTGTAGGAAAGAGAAACATTTGCATTAGTTTTGCTGGAAAAAAAAGCCACTTCTACATGCTGGTCACTGAATCTTACCTGATCTATGTTCTTAAAGGAATGGTTTAATATTTTTAGAAGTAGTCTTATTTTCTGTCTTCCTAAGTTAGATGAGAAGATTGACACCGCTCTCATATTTGCACACACACATATAAGTCTACACTTGTTGTCTGGCAACCTCACACTGACTCCAGGAACTCACTGCACCCAGCCAAGAAATAGTCCCACCCTTAACTCCCCGTATAACCACAACGTGTCGTTTTTACATCTCAGTTTTTGTATGAATTAAAGAAATGAGAAATACGTGCTAATCAGTGAGTATAAGAGTCCTCTTGGCTGCGTGCAGAGCCAGGCTAGCTGTTCCCCCCTTTTCCCAGTCTTTATGCTAAGCTACGCTAAACGGCTGTTTCATATTTATCAAACAGACCTGACAGTGTTATCGATCTTCTCGTCAAACTCTTGGCAATAAAGCAAATTAATTAAACTATTTCTTTAACAACCCACAACATCGTGGTCTTAGCTAGTTATTCTCACATATAGTTTATACCCCATATTCTTTACTGCCTCTAAAAACTTGACTGAGAACATTTGTTCCAGTTTTGTACAGTCAATTCATCTCTTTGACTTCACTATAGTCTACAACAGCCACATGCAATTTAGAAACAATTCCATCTCTGCAAACTTAAATGACGTTTGGTTAAGGTGACCTGTCAGACAGGTTTGGCTAAAATTCTCCAGACTATACATGAAAGGTTTCTCTGAAACACGATCAAAAGCTATCATTTTTTATTCTCGTTTTTTACATACCTAACTGTCTGCTGCCTCACTCCTGAGATTCTCTAGTGACCAGCTTTTCTGGCCTCTTAATGAGTTTGAGAAGAGTTGACACAGGTCCAAGTTTTGCCCCAGATCCTGATTCTTTTGCCTTTTCTCTGAGTCTCCCAATGCTGCTTTTCTCATTTGGATCACAGTTTGCTAACTAAAGCAAGACCCTGGTATCAGCGAATGAGGTACAAAAACAGCAATCATTGGACGCTGTGAAAAAGAAATCACAGAGAGGAACTTTTTGGCAAAGATGCACATTGGTTATTCTTAGAAGAGGAGTGACTGAATGTCTGAAAAGGCCCCAGAGCAGACTACCATTCAGTGAGAGGTATTATTCTCCCTAGCTAATGTGAGACATAAAAATACACACTCTTGCATAAGGCACAGCCAATGGAAAGGTAGACACCATAGAGGAAGAGAAAAAACAGAGCCAGAAAGGAAGACGGACAGAATATGAGAGTGTGTGTGTGTGTGTGTGTGTGTGTGTGTGTGTGTGTGTGTGTGTGTATGTGTGTGTGTGCGTTTGGGTGGAAAGAATATGTGGGATGTTGTGATTCTCGGTGTCATCTGGTAGCAGTGTCACTCACCGCCCAAACCTCAGTGGCTTTTTAGAAGAGAAACACTTCAATCAACCTGTTGTAATTATGCACTGCTGCTTTGTTGCAACAACGTGAACCACATAATGTGTCTGTAACCGCATCACCACACACACACACACACACACCAGTAACTTACCTTGAATTGGCTCAAGAGTTTGCTGGCTCACAAATTCAACATCACTGAAAGCTACACTTTGTTCCTGGTGCAGGATGACATGGAGGATTAATGGCATACAATGTACTTAAAACACTTACTCGTGAGTGAAGTGTTTTTTAATTCTAAGAAAATTGAACCTACAGTGACATCTGATAGGTCAGTGGATATCACCATTTATATGTTACCATTTATAAATGTCTTTATTGATGTTAATCTAACAACTATTGGGTTGCCAGGTTGTGACTGGTGGTTGTCCTCCTCCAGTACTTGCTTTGTCTTCTTTGCACTTCAGCTCATCATTAAACAGTCCAGTGGTTTATTTGACCTCTGACCTTGTGGAAAATGGCTAGCTTTTTCGACTTCTTAGCATTTACAACTGCAGACTTTATACTTTTATTAAAGGCATATCGGTAATTAAACTCACTTTCAGTGTAGGTTTATTGGAAAATTGGAAACTCACGACCCTTTATTAACAAGTTATTAACATTTAAAACCCCTGACTTACTAACACAGCTAGAATTAACCTCTTAGGTTAGCTACAGATTCCCCAGTGACAATATTCTGTGCAGTGTTTATGTCCGGGGCAACCAGTTGTACTCCTGCACTGGAATGATCGTTAATTTCTGTTCATTTGTGCTAATTTCATTACAATCCAAACTTCCTACGTATTATTTAGAAAACAATAAAACTCTTCAAACTAGAGGCATGGCCACAAGATTGCCTCATAATGCAGGAACAGCCATAGTTGATATTTTAACCTAGTACTAATCATAATTAGCAAATGACTAAAACCAGTTTTAATACAGTTTAACCAGAGGGCCCAGTTCAGCTGCCTTCCTGGCCCGGTTGGTAATTAAACCTTGCTTAGTCACATTTATAATATCAGACTTAGTTTATTAAAGACTTCACATTAATAACAGCAGGCTTGGTGATTTATTACTCTTTATTAATAACTTACTAATATTTAGAACTGCATGCTGTACTTAACTTAACTTACTGAACTTAATGATTCATTAATGACTCAGCAGCCCGAGAGATGGAAACCCAAAAGTTGATGTCATTAATGGATGACCTCAACTTAAGAGTTATGCAGACATGCCTTGCATGCAGCGCTGCCACATGTGACATGTCTCTAGAATTCTCATATGAGTGTAGATAAAAAGATGCCGCCTGTCAGTCAATGAAAACAAACAATAACAAAGTGGAAAGAGAAAAGTTCTTCTCGAGTTCAGTCTTATTTTTTATTGTCATCTTAGAAATGAATATGGACCGATGGAAAGACAGCAATTATCCTGTGCCGTGCCAATAAAAATGAGGTAATCAGGGTGGGGCGTGGGGTGTCTGTCTACCTTTCAATCACTCGGCTCAGCAGCTCAGTCACACAGTGATGATTTGGTGAGTGTTTCGTGTGTGGGAGTGGAGTGTGTATGCGGCGGCGTCGCAGTGCCAACGCCTGAGAAAATTGTTACTGTGAGAAAATTTGGAAAATCGAGTCAAAGTTCTCGCCACCGAATGACGTTTGAAGTACTTACTCGTGTTTGAGCAAAGCGGAGAGCTTGAATGACTTTTTAACTGGATGAAACGACTGTCTGGGAATGACCCCGGCGTGTAGAAGTGATTAAGGGGACCCGATTTTGCCATAACCCAAATGTGTTTGCATAACGACTTTGAGTGGTGTTCCTAAAGCTTCTCTGTTGAAGCCTTTAAAAATGATTCACTGTAGCAGCTCTGTTTCTCTTGATATGCTTGTTTTGAAGCGTCTGCACAGCAATTTTATCATTCGGTTCGTCTTAAATTTCTTATTTGCTCTTGTCAGAACAAATGAAAATGAAAGGCTTCCCCAATCGATTCCCCCTGAGGGAAGGTGTGTGGTAGTGAGGTAGAAAGCTGCAAAGTTGTCGTTGGCTCTGTCGCAGTGGTCTTCCTTCCCAGCGATTTTGGATGTTTCCCCTGTATTTCACCCCATAACCCCCCACCCCGAATGGAGCGTGATTTACTGTCTTGTAAACACATAGGAAGTAGCATTGAAAATGGTTTAACAAAGTCAATAAAAGCAGACATCATTCCTGGTATCAGGGGGTGGTGAGGGGGAGGAGGAGGAGGACGAGGTCTGGGGTTGCTGAGGGCAGGTATCCTCCCCTCCCTCTCCGGTTTCTCCCTCGCTCCTCCATCTCCGTCTTTTCTCCTTGTCTGTCATCTGTGTCCTCTGTTCCTTCTCTCCCTCTTCTTTGAGTTTCTCTTCATCCCTGTTTTCGTATCCGCTTTTTTTTTCCCCCCCCTCTTACCCTCTTACCCTCGTCTACACTCCCTCCTCTCTCTCTCTCTCTCTCTCGCTGCCTTTTTTATTTCATGTGTTGGGCAGTGGACAGCCAGAGCAATGGATTTAACAGACCTACCTGCAGGGCTGCTTAGGGCGGCTCTTTCATCTGGGCTCTGGAGAAAGAAGCCCCCGGCCCTGAAACAGCTGTGTGGACCTGGGAGTGAGAGGACCATGAAAAACGCAGAGAAGAAAGAAGGGAAATTCAATGGTCCTCTGGGAATCATACCTCCCAATGCCTCTCTCTCTCTCTCTCTCTCTCTCTCTCTCTCTCTCTCTCTCTCCTTTTCTCCTTCCCTCTTTCCCTCTACCTTTATCTCCCTCTCTTTTCCTTTATCTCTCTCTCTCTCTCTCTCTCTCTCTCTCGCTCACTCATTATCTTACAAAGTTTTCCTGTTTTCAAGGGACACCGTTTTGACTTCCACCTCCCAGTCCGTCCTTCAGTTTTCTTATCTCCATAAAGTTTTTCTTGCCGTTACAGCTTGTCTCTCTCAAACTTGAAACATCTCGGGTTTACAGTCACATCTCCGTTACATCTCCTTCTGCAACATGCTCCCTTTCATAAAACCATCAAATTGTACGACAACAAACTGAGATCCCGTCAATGAAGGTCAATGATAGACTCAAATATAATTCAGGAAATTAAACCTTAATCTCCACATAATAATAAATTTAATTTAATATAAATTTAAAAAGTGCAGCCGTGGTGTATGCCAATATCATGATTAGTTATTTTCTTCATGTTTTATGTCATCCTGAAAGATTAGGATCGCCTGTGGCGCTGCAGGATTTACATCTGCAAAGTCAACACTTTGAAGTCAACAGATTTATTCATAAAATGTCAAAGAGTTTGAGATATTAATCAACATCATACTCCATCAATGCAGTATATTTTTCATACATCAGGAGTATGTCAAGTTTTACTCAGAGGATATACAGTACAACATCTTTAGAAAATAGAGAATCCATCATAATTTCCCTTCAAATATAAAATGTTTGAATTATAAACAATACATCTGCCAAATTTACTGCTCTCAAGCAGTTCACTTATCACAAGTAATCAGGCTACATAAAAATGTGACAGCAATTTGTTGTGTGTGTGTATGTGTGTGTGCAATCAATGCAAAAATGACAGATGGAAAATGAAAGTTTACAGCTAACTTTTTATAACTAGTTAACTTTATGTCCCAAACACACTTTTTGAAGATTAGGCAGCGTTAGAACAAACACCTGCCCCCTAGTGGACTCCAATGTTCCAGCAGTACTCACCTTTTAGCTGTTTTAAGGTTTGTTCAGACAGAAAGCGCAGAAAGTTTCACCTTACCTTACATCATTTGCATAAAATTTACCACTGGACTGTTTGTCCATGTTGTTGCCAAATGTACAGGTGTTAGCTAAGCAAAGTGCAGGTTAACTCACCTTCTTGACTGATCTCAGATCACCACGATCTTCAGATCTTTCTGTCATTTTCTTTCAATCTTTTGTTTTACTTTCTCCTCTCAGTCATGCACTGTATATGTATGAAGTAGATTCCCTGGGTAAAGTTTTCATCCATAGTGAAACATATTCACTCATCATTCACCAGTGCTGTTCAACCACGTACCTGACAGGTAGCATACACTGGCCTTGTATGGCTTCAGCAGCACCCTATGGCTTTATATGGGAATTAGTGAGACTTGACCAGACAGAACTTACATGGCCACAACTCAGAGGACTGAATGAGTCACCTGTTATTCTTTTGGTTTGTGGTTCGATATTCAGCTATTGAGTTATTCTTCAAAGGGAACTCCGCTGGTTGTACACATCAAAGTCTGTTTATAGGTCTTGTGGGGTACAACGGCATATAAGAAAGATGTTGTGTAAAGCCGTTTGTGGCTCCGGAGGGAGCTGCACAAAATGTGATAAAACACCTCAGGTGACACTGAGGCTGAAGACTCCAAGGAAAATCTACAGGTGTGGAGCTAAAAACAACAAGCAAGCAGCACAAGGCTGTATTAGCTGCTGCTAGCAAAACATAACATAGCATAACGCTGTAGAATTTGGGGAAAGGAAGTTTTCCCTTGCCGCTGTCACAGAGTAGTTGCTCATGGTGGGAATTGTTGAGTCTCTGTAAATGATATTATAAAGATGTGATGAGATAACTTCTTATGATTTGGTTATATATAAATAGATTTTGAATTTGAATTTAATTTAATGAATGCAACCAAAACAATGGACTAAAGGAGCCTAAAATGTTAATATGTAGAGTTGGGTGGGTGTTATTTCTCAGTAGGGTTGGCCTTACAAGTTATTCTTTCACATTTTATTCACATTTCACATTTAAAAAAAATAGAAATAACAGCTTCATAATTTTATTTTCCACTGTTGCACTTTTGACAAATAATTCACAGCTCTAAAATAATTGGCATCTAAATGCACATGTAGCTGTATAATTGTTCTTTTGTTTGATAGAACCATTAAGATTTTTTTTGTGCAGCATGAAACGAAAACAAATGGACACATTTCTGACGTCTGGCATAATGTATTTCGGCTTCGGCTTCTGAAAAATAAGAAAGAGGAGCTGGAGTTTTGGAGCTGAACGTAATGTCCCTCATGCATCATCACCATCAGTCCACTCTGTGGTGAGATCACCGTCCTGGTTTTAAAATTCCTCACACTCCTCCAAGAGGTGGGATATAATAAAAAAAATGAGCAATTGGTGACAATCCATAGCATCCCCATGGGTACTGCTCAAATAGCTTCTCTGTTTTATAACTGCTCTGGTTTAGGCTTTCTAATCCTATTGTTGTCCCCCTATACGTACCAGCCACACAGTGCACTCTCTCTATTAGTTGATTTGTTTGTGTTGGATCGCTTGCTGGGATGTATCAGTGTAGTGACTTGGTTTCATGATTGCTTTAGATTGCCATAAGTGCACACTTATGTGTATCTTTGGCCAGACCCTCAATTGGATGTAATTTGCTTCCCTTGGTTCAACCTCCCACCTAACAAGTGCCATGTGTGTATTTTTACATGATTTATTCCAATTAATATCCCAGACTCAGTCGCTTAGCAAATGAACAAACAAGTTATATATAACATGACAACATCAGGTGTCGATAGGAAGATTTAAAAAAAAAAAAAGAAAAGGCTAGAGGCAACTAACTCTCGGCAAGAAAGCAAAAAATGTCAAACTACTTCTAGCGAGAACTGTACAGTACATATTACAGCTTCATCTCCAGTACCTGTATTGATATGTATCATTCAGAAACACACAACTGATAAAGCTAAAGAAGAATTATGTATGAAAAGTCAGGAATACACAGTAGCAATATTCAGCTTCTTCATGCGTAGAATATAAAAAAACTACAAAACCACATTTGCTGACAGCAGGGAAGTTCCCGTTCTGTCGTGTTAAAACAGCATCAACAGAACCTACCAAGAAGAGTCAGATCACACGTTTTCCATTCCCTTATTGTCAAGTGTTTTAAAGGCCACTTAACAGAGGGGACTTTAATAGTATCATAACACTTAAGGATTACTGGTTAAGTATTCCAGCAGCTCCGTTTCCCTCTTCAGTTTGAAGCCAACTTTAGAAGATGTAAAAAACTGACCTGTGAATCACCTGGCCCTTTTCTCTCTTCTCCCTCCTCCTTCTCAACCTTCCTCCCCAAGAGAATGTGCACAGAGAGCAAGACCGCAAAATGTGAAACAAAAAAAGGAAGATGAAGGGACGAGAGGCACGGGTGGGAGGGCAGATGGTTAACACAAGGGGCTAAGCATGGCAGGTAAGAGAGTGAGAAAGCAGAGAAAGGAAAGAGTCCGCTTTAAGGCAGGGAGGACAAAAGTATAGAGAGTGGACGGGGCTGGTGTTGAGTGCTGTTGTGTTTGTTTAGTCCCCTTCAAAGGCAAGCTTAATTATTTTACCATGCTGTGCCTGCAGAGACTGCAGGATTCATGGGCTGCTCTCAGCCCCTATCTCCTCCATCCAACTGAGGGCTTAACCCTTGAAACACTTCAAACGTTCACATCCAAGACAAGATCTGACTTAAAGGTTCAGGTAATGACCTCTAACGGCAGAGTTTATCTTGAAATATACGATTAAAGTATAACTTATTTTAATTTAGTGTGTTTTTCATCCCTTGAATCCACTTTTGATTGATAAAATGTCTCAGCGCGTCACGCTGAGCCAACTGGTGACTATGCACGCATTTCCTGTCCAAAACGACAAAGCATCTTCGCAAAGATGAATCACTCTCTCAGGCTGGCTGGTGCTTACTGCCTGCAGAATAGTTTGTTTTTCACCAGCGGGTGCAACAAATATGAACAGGAAACAAGTCGGTAACAGTGTTACAGTATGTAAAAGTGTAAACAGCTCATAGAAGAAGGCATGTAGCTGTTATAGGAGGAGATATTTTAGGAAATATGCTTAATTTACTTCCTTGCTGAGAGTTAGATAAGTGGCTGTATAGTTAATATGAAATATATATATGAATATGGGAAGGAAACGGGGAAACAGCTTGCCTGGCTGCACTCAAAAGTGAAACACAAAATTCTTTCCAGCACCTCTAAAGCTCGCTAATTAACTCGTTACATCTTCTTTCTGTTAACTCCGTGCAAAAACTGAAGTGTAAAAATAAATGATACATTGTGGTTTTATGGGGAGGTAAAACCACCAGGCGCTGTAATACTGTCACCGCGCCCAGCCAAGAAACAAACAATAAACAAAGAAGATGTAATGTGTTAATTAGAGAGCTAGAGGCAGACTTTGTTACCTTTGGACAGAGCCAGGCTAGCTGTCCTCTGTCTTTATGATATGTAGCCTACTGGCTGCCTGCTGCAGCTTCATATTTTTCTGTACAGACATGAAAGTATCAATCTTCTCTTCGAGCTTCCAGCAATTATTCCTTTAATGACCGAGAACCAAAACGGTGTGGGCGTTTTATTGATTTATTGCTTTATTGAGTTAAAACAGACACACCGGCTTTCTTACTGATGTTTAAAATCTGTGATCGCTAGACTTTGTTTCTGTTAAAGTTAACAGTCACAGCGGTTAGCCAACTGTCTTGCTAGCCAACCCGGTTGCAGTGTTGCTCTCATTACTTTGTTGAATTGCTGGATGGGTCTGGGCTCTATAAATGTGTCAGGATTCCAATAACCCGTTTAAAGTCCTGACACGTAGTTGAGAAACCAGATTTTAGATTATTTCAAGTTCTTTTTAATTGAAATGATGTGGTAAAGGCTTACATTTACTAGATATTTGACACATTCATAACACATCTATGAATACACCATCTGTAATACATACTTTTCAATACATCTGGACTGTAATAGTTTATTCATGACATTGCTTGACTGCAGCTGTACTGTAACTTGGCTGAAGGGGTCCAGGCTATGAAAGTGGCCCATTTCATAGCTTTGGAGATAATGAAATGGCAAAAAAGAAGTCAAGATAGGTTGCCTCGGTGGGATGTTTCAGTAGATAAAAGTTGGAAACGAGGAGCTTCATGGACGCTTTTAAGTTTTAAATGACATCAATCCTTTTCACTCCGTTTTTACAGCTGCGGTATCATCCATGAAAGCACAAGGATTTCGAACATTGAAACTTAGCGACTCCTTCATATAAATTGTATAACAGGAACAGTGATCTTGTTCTCTCGGTTCTGGCAAGCACACAGCAGATCACTTTACATCAAATGGGAATGCCAGTCACTTTAGGAATTTATACGTGTTATTACTATGGTCTAGACAGTCTAGGACAGATGTCATGGAGATGTAAAATTGGACCTGCTCCATAAAAGAAGTGAACTATGCAAAGACGGTGAAGGTGCAATAAAAAACGTGTATCATAACAAGGAAATCATACTCTTCTTAAAACATGTGAAATATAAAATCAGGTAATTCAACTTATTCCCAGTTTAGTATCAGGTCTCACCGATATTTGGCTGAAATAAGAAACAATATTGTACTGTAAAGCAAGGCGGAGTGCTCCAGTAGTATCATAAAGGCCTTTATTTAAGAAAACTTTAAAACATTTTAAGTATTTTCTGTTTGTATTTTCAATGGAAGTATGTTAAATTACTTCTCCCCACTGGCAGATTTTTTTTTTTTTTTTTTTTGTTCAACCTTCTTTTTAAGAAAAATAATATTTTAAGAGCCCTAACTAGATTAAATGACTTGTAAGATTTCCTGCAGTGTGACAGCACCCAGGGTGATTTTTCTGGGAATACCATTTTCTGCTCCATAACTACCAATAATACAGACTAAAGCTCGTTGGGGTATAAAAAGAAATAAATACTCTGAGGACTCACAAAGTCACTCCTTCATCTGCTGAACAGTTCCAGATTTTACTTCTCGATGGCATCACAGCTTTTAGGCTTTTTGTGCTGCGGTTTTCTGGACATTGAGTTGACTTGTTCATTGTCACATGGCCTGAAAATGAACAGAAAATATCAGGTAATAAGCCAAATAAATGACAAGCTTACACATGGGCTTTGCCTTAGAGACTGTTTTGCTCTTACATCTTTGTATCTCTCTGCGGAAAACTTATAAGATGGAATAAAACATTCTGTCATGCCAAATTTATCAGGTTACAGGGTGTTCTGGAAGTTGTAATAACCATTTGCTGCCATGTTTTGATACCAAATACCAAAACCTCGCTCTGAATAAACAGAACTTCACAGGTGTTATGTGGAATTATATAAAAAAGATTTTAATAGAAGTCTAAGTGCGAATCAGCAAATTACATTTTCAAATAGGGTTACCTTCACTCCAGAGGTCCATGTTCAAGCGTCCACGAATGACAACAAGCAATTGCCCTGCTGAGGGGCTGCGAGCTGCAGGGATGCCGCTCTGTTTCTGACCCCCTGCTCTCTGACCTCCCTGTGGAGGGGAGCAAGTTAAAAAAACAATTTCCCCCTTTTGGGATTGACATGCGATCACAAAAAAACTCATCAGTTCACTGATTGTAACTAGACAACATACAAGCCTCTGCTGGACAGGGAATGAGCATCAAATGTCATGGAGAACACAAAATGAGATGTTTTTTTTAATATACAAATAGGAAATGCTGTATGAATATAAATAATAAAATACATACAAACCCCTCTGTTATCCCCTCTGCCGGACAAAAAAACAAATATCTTCTGGTGCATTATTTCATAACTACTACATGTTTTCAAACAAATTGTTCAAATATCTCACACAAAAAAGCCGGCTCCACATTTTTAGGCTTTGTTTTTTACTCACGACTTTACAGCAAACACTTTTGCAACTGACACTGCCCCCTACTGACCATTAGCAAGAATGCAGGTTTAAGATGATTCCGAACTTCCATGATACCCTGACTTTTCCTCTAGCACTACAATCAGGTCGTCAGGATGAATTGTAACTCTGATGATCTAACAAGCGGAAAGTGAAACCTTTGAGTGAATGCATGCTAGCATTGTCATGGTGAACCAATGACAGTATAAAGAATGGACGGAGCATGACTGAGGTCTGGCCGTCGCCCTGTTGGATGTACTGCTTCTTCCGCCTCCCAGTTAATCTAAAAATCATCGGCGGACCTGAGGCAGGCAGAATGACGTCTGGCTGCTCTAATGAGTCATCTGTAATGCCACTTACCTGTCAATCAAAGCGGCCCTTTCAGCCTTAACCCCTCTCACAGTTGTCATGAACGGGGAAATTATCTATAGAGACCAAAACTGTTTTTTGTATCAGGCTGTAAATATGTTTATTTCTGCTGTGCATTTGGACATTTTAACATCGGAGCTTATGGAGATTGACTCACTTCTGGAACCTGTCTCAAATGGCTTGGCTTCATTTCCAAGCTCACGGAGGTTGCTGCTTGTGGTGAACGTGTTAGCATGCTGACTTCAGCATTTAGCTTAAGGCCCAACTGAGCAGGGGGGGCTGCACACTGTAATGCTGTGTCTTGAATGTTGTGGTAGTGTGTGTGTAGTGTGCTAACTTCGGTAGGGTAGTGTTGTCTCAGTCCAAGTACGGCTGTTCTACACTTACCAGAAATTCGAATTGCAACATTTCGCCGCTTTTCAGTCTTCTTCGTTGAATCGCAACCAAAAGAGCAAACAAATATAAAACATATGTACATTTGTATATTGCGCTCTAGTAACTTCCCCGGCCACCATTTTCACAATGCCGGTGGTCACTCCCCTTTCACTATGTAGCCAAAAAGGCGACCATTAAGGGTGGGAAGAGTCACGCGAGTGTGCCATCATACTTGACAACGTGAGCGCCCTTACAGTACGTACTCAAATTCAGTGTTTTGTTGACCTATGATACATTGTACGTTGCATTTTAATGTGTCACCTCCTGGATGGGCTTTAAAACACTCACGACGGAGCTGCCATCTTCTTCCAGTTCTCTCTGATGAAACCAGTCTCACTACAGCAGTAAAAGTCACTGTAAAACCCAACTGTTGCATCATGGAAACAGGACCCCTTCGCGCCTCTCCCTGTCTTCCTATTTCATCTCTCCATCTTTCCTTTCGTCCTCATCCCACCCTACTCCTTCTTGCCTCGTCTCTTTTCTGTATTTTCCATCTATCTGATCTCATTCTCTATCTCTAACCGCCCCCCTTTGCTCTGCTCTCCATGCAGCCTCTGCCCGAGCCCTCCTTCCTGTACCCTCCTCTACCCCTCTTTCTCCTCTCTCTCCTCCTACCATTTATCTGTCTCTCACTCCCCGCTGTTAGCCCCCCCAACTCCCCCACCCCTCACCCTCCTCTTTTTCCCTGTTCCCCTCTTTCCTCTGTAGTCTGAAACCTGTGGAACCAATTAGACCTTGTAAGCGGGGGCCTTATGCCACTGTCGTGTGGTCGGTTTAACCTGCCGCTCCAGAAGGGCCTCGACTTATAGCGCGACCACCACTACCACCTTGCCTGCCTCGGTGGGTGGGTTTGGGACGGTGGGCTGGGGGGGAATATGTGATCGCAGGAGCACAGGGACCACCAAGCCTCTTTTTGAACCCCTCCTGTCCTCAGTAAAATCCCAAATGTGGGGTTGACTTGCTTTAAAAGACAAACGATGAGAGGCAGTGGAAGCGAAGGATTCTGGTTTTTGAAATGACAGAAGCCGAAAAAATTCATCTTTATCTTTTGTGTGTTATTATGTTTCAGGCCTGTTAGGATACGGTTCATCCTTTTTGAGGGTAAACAAACTCCTCTTTTAGCACCAGACCGTCTCCTTTCACCCTCTTTTCACCCTCACTCCAACTGCCAGGAATGCTTTTAACAATTCACAGTCAGACGCAGAGCAACACGGGACGCTGGGAGATTGTCGCATTCCAAAGGGGAGCATTTTTTAGTCGCTCTTCACGTGTCAATCAGCAACACTATCTCCTTGTCACCCCTCTAAAACCCCCTCCCTCTAAGACACACAAACACACACACACACACACGCACACACACACACCAGCTCGGCGAGCCTGCAGCCCGCTTTGCTGCGTCTCAGTTTAAGGACACAGTCGTCGATGTGTTAAGCACCTAAGAATGCAGGCCTTATGGCGGGTGTAGGACACACAAACACAGTTTTCTCAGACTTCACACAAAGGACTCTTCCACCTCCAACATCTGTGATGTGGGTCACTGAGGAGCACCTCTCCTCTGGTGAAATGCGGAGTAGCAGGTCTCTTTTAACAAGGAGAGAGAGAGAGAAAAAAGAAAACCTTAAAGTATAGGTTTCCAGCCTCGTAACTCATCTCTAGTTAGTTTTTTTCCCCCCCACATATGATGATTTCCTGCAGGTTTGAGTCCAGACACTTAACTTTCTGGACACCGATGTCCCCAGTAAACATATAAAATACTATAAACTCAATGAAGACATTAAATCCTATAGCGTGATCTGAAATGATAAGCAGAAAATCAGGTCACTGAGGTCACACAGGCACACGCACTCTCGCATATGCAGGCCAACTTTCAGCACTGCTCCTTACACACACACACACACATACACCCCCCTTACAGTTGGGATAACAGTGCCGGTGAAATTCCTTGGCACATTATCAGTGCGTTGAAAGCACCTGACTGGTATGTGACAGTGGCAGTTAGTGACAGTTCTCCTTTAAAGTGGGGGGCGGGCGGTGGCTGCAGCGGTGGTGGTGGGGGTAAAGGGTTGATCCATTTGATACGAGCCCTGCTGGATACTTGACAGAAGCTGTCAGTGAGCCCAGGGGAGGGTGGTGCTTATCGATCAAACACTCCTCCTATCTGCCACACTGACCTTCATGTCCCGAGGAGGGCTGTTTGGGTGGGGAGACTGTAATGGGAGACATGGGGTGGGTGGTTCGGTGGCGGGGTAAAAGTAAAATCATCATTTATTTTCCAGAGACGCTTCTTCTTTGCAGCTGATCCCAGCTAACACTGTGTGAGAATAACCATTATGGTGCAAAGTGAACTGACTGACGCTGAACTTAAAGATCCCTAAACACTTTAAGATTTATTTGATATCTTTGTTTAGTTGTTTGTAACTACTGTTTGTCAAAGGTAAGTTGGATGACAATGCCCTGCAGGACTTAACTGTAAAAATATCAGTAACGCAATGTAATAACACTTATTATTAATTAAAAGTTTAATTAAATTAAAGAGTTTTGCTTTTAAAGAGAGAATTTACAGTTAACTATACTGAAGTATCAACAGTGAAAGTGGAAACTGAAAACATTACTAAACCTAATTATCAAAATAATAAAAAAATGATGTCTATTAATATATCTAATTACTTTTTCATAAGCAAATAATCTTTTGATCATACAATTAATTGTTCAACCTCTAAAAAAATACAGTAAAAAAACATTCCCAGAGCTCAAAATCCCAAAGCATTCAAATTACAACGATAAAATATAATTACATTATCATAATAATATAATTATAACATCACTGATAAAATAGTAACAAATCATGCCCACATGTAAGAAGCTAAAACCAAACATGTGGCTTTTCCACGTAAGTTATTCAAATGAGTAATTGATCCAAATGAAAATCAAATAATTGTTTCATCATGAAGTCCTGCATATTGAGAACTGATTTCTAGTTAGAAACATAAAACTTGCACGGCCGACTTTACCTCAGTATAATGTGGAGAACACGTCTTTTGCAGGTTGAAAAAAATCAGCTTGCACGTCCCTGTTTGTCACACAGCAACACATCATATATGAGTTTATTAAGTTTATTATTAATATTCCTACGGCTGTCACAAATATAACATAATAAACATCTTCCTCTGAAATCTAGTCTGTAAGAATAAAACATATTTTAGAATTTAGTAAAGCAATTATATACTATATATAATATTTGAATATTTTAAATGTATTGCACATGTATTATACATACATTATGCAGTAATGTAGTATATATAGTAATAGTGTAAAGAATCTCAGTAGGCCTAAATGTACTTACACTACACCTGTTTTCTCAATCTCAGCCAATTTGGACTTGAACCAATCACAAGCTTGCTTTTCTGACCTCCAGGCTACTGCTGCCCTAGTTCACACACACACACACACACACACACACACACACACCCACACACACACACACACGCACGCACGCACGCATGCACGCACACACACACACACACACACACACACCCATACACTGCACGTGAAACTTCCTTCTCAATTAGTATATTTTTCTTTGAGTGGTTTTATTTTCAGATTCAGAAAACCGCTTTAGAGAAGAAGTCAGCATTCAGACACACCTCAGCTGACAGTGAGATCCTGAAAACCGTCTTTTTAAGTAATTCTTTCTTCAAAATCTGGCGCCGTGCCACAGTTTGTTTTTGCTGGAGAGGTGGACGCCGTGCAGCATGCAAACGCTGAAGAGAAGAAGAAGAAGAAGAAGAAGAAGAAGAAGAAGAAGAAGAAGAAGAAGAAGAAGAAGAAGAAGAAGAAGAAGAAAAGCGAGACTGAGGGACAACCAGTCATCTTGTGGTCAGCCATAACCAGTGTTTAAGCCTGGACAATCTGTGGCCACTGGTCATTACAGCACCATGCTGGTCCCGCTGTCCCTGTTGTCAAAACATTGTGCTTGGCAGAGACAGCAGAATGTGACTTGCAGAAAAAAAAAAATAAGTGTGAGCTTAAACATTGTTTATTTGATCCGAAAGTTTTGAACTTCTGGTCCCTTTTACGCACCGGCGACTAACAGGGTGGCTCTGTTTTATTTGTTATGTGACAAAAAGCTTTTCTGCTGTGAAGCAAGTCAAAGTGTGAAGGGAGCGCCAAACTCAACGTATAGGGTCTGATGTGTGGTTAATGGGCTCCCCCTACTGTCCCCTGAGCTCCTCACAAGTCTGCCATGCCTCTTCAGCGACTTTACATGGATGCAGAACACATAATTCGCCTGAGCACAACTTGCAATCTGCGCTAAAGCGCCAGTGGATTTAATTGCGTTTAGATTTTCCTGTTGTATTTGTATTTGCTGCACTTCTTCTCGAGCCACTTAAACACACATCCATGTCTCCTCCTCTCCTTCCTCCATCCCTCTCTCCTTCCTGATCTATAAATACTCTCTCATCAGCAGAGCTTGGCTGCGAGAGGCGTCGACCCCGGCCTCTCTCCGTCCAGCAGAGCCGTGATTTATGGGGGCTCAGGCTGGCGCTAACCTTGCACTTGGGCCCTGGCAGTATAAATGATGGCAGGTCAGTGGCACTGTGGATGGAGGGGAGAGACTCACTCTCTCTCCACCTCCATGTCTCTCTCTCTCTCTCTCTCTCTCTTCCCTCTGTCCTGTTATCATCAGTGTGATGGAGACATCATCATCATCTCCTGGGAGTATAAATAGTGCTGGATCAGGTGACAGTGCCGGCCCTGGCCTTTGATGGGAGCTTTAATTTCATGCCTAATTTCTCTCGGCACAGAGAGGATCGATGCTGCCCTGCTCGTGCTCCCCATCCCTCTGCCTCCCTCTGCTGCAGAGACAGAGAGAGAGGGAGAGAGAGCAAAGAAGGACAAATGTTCACTGCTGAGCGATGAAGACATTTAACTTACCTGTAAACACACATATATGTACGGACATCCTTCACGGGGTGCAAAACGTGGTGACAAATAAATGCCACGTCAAGACGCACGTGAAGAGGGGTCCATTCCTGCACCCTTTAACGATCAATACAGCTGGAACAGATAGCTTTGGAAATATGAGCAACAAGCAAAATATAACAGCGCAGCTACCCACCTGTGTGTTGTGTGTGTTACACATTGCCACGGTGATAAATAAAAGCCCTCTGTCCTCCGCTCATAGCCCCAGGGAGGCATTGAACTCTAGCCCCTCCATAATGACTTTGTCTACCTATCGATCCGGCTATGATCCATGTACTGTAATTCTTATATCATCAGCCGCAGCCCCTGCAATAACTCCAAGTCATATTTCGGGGGCCTCACGTCCACTTGACAACTTAATGATGCAGGGGTCCTTGCAGAGTTTGGACTTTTACCCCCCCCCCCCTTGCCCGCCCTCCTCCTTCCCTCCTCTCCCTCCCTTTCCTCCTGCAGGGCTCTAATTTCTCCTTGTTCTTTCAGACTAATATCAGCAAAGGCACATAGAGGCTGTTCTCTCAAAGGACTTCCCTCTCTGAAAAACCACATATCTTCTCCTCTTCACCTCTTGTGTGCTTGCAGTATAGCACAGGGTTAGTGTCCGGGACTGCTGTGCATCTGTCTCCGATTTGGAGCACAGCCCCTGCAGGCTCCCGAGGAGACTCAGCCGTCCCTCTTTAGAGCCTGTTCTTTTTCTCCCTTTGAGCCTGGGCGATATTTCATTGTCATTTCAACCCTCTCTTCCTAGCCTGGGTGTAATAGCGGGAGATATATTGCCCTGTGCTTCTGCAGCCTTCTGAGCTTCCTCAGCCTTTTATAAAACACTGTCAGAGTGACAAAACAGCAGCCCATGGGTATTCGGGCACAGGTGCCCCCCCCCCCCCCCCCCTTATCCAGAGGCAATTTCTCAATATCCTGCGCTGATCCTTTTAGCAAAGAGATAACATCTGGGTCCTTGGACAGAATGAGTTGGAACAGTCATCCCGGACACAGTCGTAGCTCATCTCTATAGCTCTGTCTGCCCACAAGCCATAGGCTGTCTGTCAGCTCTGTTTTTATAAGAGCTGATTTAGGGAGCAGCCCTTGAATCCTGAGCCAATAGAGAACCACAGGAGCATGCAGGACTTGCTGACACACCTGATACCGCTGGTCGAGGGGCTTCGACCTGTCGAAGCAAGAATTTGCTCAGACATTTCACAGTCTGAAGGTAAAGAGTGTGGTGGTGGTGGAGGGGTTTGTTCATTACTGTCTCTGTTTGAAAGGCCCTAATGGTGTTCCACCTGGCCGCAGAGACGCATAACAACCTATACCTCTGAGACAAGGCCGTGATTGAGATGTGAGTAAAAAAGAGGAAGCAAGAGGAAGAGAGAGGGAGGGAGCAGATGGGCTCTGCAGACAATTAAAGCTGCATGTTTCTGTTGTGGTCCACTTTGTTCCTGTCACTCTCGTCCTCATCCTTGGTGACATCTCTTCTTTTCATATGCCACTGCATCTACCTCACATTTCCTTCCTGCCCTCACATTTCTACCCCTGCCTCCCTCCTCACTCCTCCTCCTTTCCTCTCACACTGTCATCCACAAGACACACCATCTCTATCTCCTCTCCCCTCCTCTCTCTCTCTCTCTCTCTCCTGCGCTCCACATCTTTCTCCCTCTCCCTCCCTCCCTCACACCCCCAGCCTTAATTGGGAGTCAGGGAGAGCAGTGGAAATCGCATTAACGCGGGCCCTGCCTGGGTGTGCCATCCATCTTCTTTTTTATTACGCCGCGCCGGGGCTGCCTGGGCTCTGCTGTTCGATTTGTCACCGGCCTCGTTCGCTGATAACAGGCATTTGTCATCGCCTTGCCTCCCTGTTAATGTTATCATCTCCTCCCTGACAGCCGCCCTCCGCCGGGGAGCGCCGGCGACAAAGCACATCCGTCAAGCGAATATTTCCACGGCTAAGGGGACCGCACACTGCAATAAGCCACATTAAAGCACTTATGAAGGGTGCAGGCCGAGTGTGTGTCTGTGTGTATGCGTGTGTATGTGTGTGTCTGTGTGTGTGTGTGTGCGCACCGGTGCCATGATGCGCGCTGGAGTGTGCGTTGCGCGCGTATCCAAACCAACGTACACACGCGCGCAGGAGCGTGTAGTGCGCTTGTCAGTGCCGTAAAAGAGGCGAGGTGGGGGCCGACAGGGAGAGGAAGAGGTAATTTGTTGCAATTAATTACGCAGTGAGTGTGGCTTTGTTGTGTGGGAGAGCATTTTATCTGTTGGAATGCTTCCTTCGCCAGGCTGTGATGCTATTTGTTTGATTTATGGCTTCTGCCTGCCCGAGGCGGAGTGTGCCTGCGTGTGTGTGTGTGTGCGCGCGTGTGTGTGTGTGTGTTTTCACATGTGCACGACGCTGTGGCATTATCCACAGTATATACTGTAGTCTCGGTGAAAAGGAGCCCTTTGTTTGGGAGTGACGTTACATATGAACAGCCACACTGCCCCTGTTTGTCCCCTCTCTCAGGACTCGAACTCTACTGTCCATTTGTCATTCAGGAGCGAATCAACAACTCCAAAAGGTTGACTCTCAATCACCCAGCTTGCCTCACCCCTCCTTTCCTGAGGACAGGAAGTCGTGTCTGAAAGTGTTGTGCCACTCTGGTTTACCAAAACAATCCAGATGTGGTATGCTGATGTTTCTCATACTGGCCTGGTTGACCCTTCCCTCTCTCTCTCTCTCTCTCTCTCTCTCTCTCTCTCTCTCTCTCTCTCTCTCTCTCTCTCTCTCTGTGATGTCAGGACAAGCAGGGATGTGACAACGTTTATCCATTCTGCCTCAGTTGGGGGGTTTGCAGGGCCCATGTGCAGGGGCTGACAGATGGATCAGCCAGCCTAAAGGCAGTGCAAAGAGATGAGAGAGAGAGAGAGAGAGAGAGAGAGAGAGAGAGAGAGAGAGAGAGAGAGAGAGAAAGAGAGATAGAGTGCCACTTCCAATCCTTCAACATACTGTTTGATGACCAAATTTGCCGTACGTCACACGGTATGGCAAATTTGCATCCCTGGCTGACAGAGGACTGCAGTCAGGATGATGGCAGTTTTACACACTGAGAGGACGCAGCACCTTCTGTGAGTCTACACACTCTGATCACACTGCACAGTTTGAGGTGGATGACACAGATATCAGGAGATGGTCATAGCGTCACTTACTGTAACTCCATAATATCTCATTTACATTTTGAGGACGGAACTGAGGATATTCCGTTATTGAGCATGTAGCGTTATTCGTCGTGGAGCCAGAGACAGAAAACAACAACACAGCATCACAGATCTATATACTGAAGAGAAGTAGACATGTTGGTTGGTTGTTGTTTGTTTCAGACATTTAAAGATGTCTTTTCACCTTGAGGCTGTTGTCGGTTCAGCCTCAGATCAGTCCTTCCAAGAATGATAAAAATTGATTACTACATAATTTATTTATGCTTAAATCAGTCAACTTTTGGGGTTTGGTTTTACCTCTGCCTGTATTTGTAATCCTTCAGCATAACACCTTTTTGTTGTATTTTTAGCTCTTGAGTTGATGAGGAAGACCTCTTTAATGAACCATTAGACCTCAGACCTTCTACAAAAAGTGCTCATCTACGAACGCTCATTCAAAGGTCCAGTGTGTAGGATTTCTGGGGTTCTTTTATTACACAATATGGCTGAAATGAATCACCTGAAAATAAAGAATCTTTATGTTTTTGTTTCTACAGTTGCTGTAGCTCTTCTTCGACTGAGTCCGGCATTTTAGCAGCCCAGAACAGACAAACTGAAGACTGACTCTAGATAAGACCTTTTTCCAGTGTAATTAGAGGTTGAGGCAAGGGGGTTGCAATCACATCCTACGAACTGGACCTTTAAACATCCAGCAGTTCGTTTGGAGTCGTGTAAATTCAGTACCTACTCATCCTTTAGCTCTGTTTTTGGTCTCCGCTACCTCCTGAGCCAAATATATCTAAGCTGCTAGATGTTCCACGACGTTCACCAGCCAGACGCTAACTGTGTCTGTTAGACAGACATATGATTCAGATGATTTATCTGTGTTTGTTCACTGTAACTGACCTCTGTCACAATGTGTTCACGTTGTCATTTGATATATTCTAAAAATACTGATTATCAACCTTTACAACCACAAGCACAGCGATTTGTTGTTGTTGATGGCTTTTTAGAAAGTGAGAAACCCATTCAATCATTCGTTTTCATTATAAAATAGAACGGATAAGCACTAGCCAAGATTTTCAATGCTAGTTCTTAACAATGGCTTATCATTTTAGGAATCACTAGTGAACCTAGAGAAATAATTAAGTTTTTTATCCATTTAGTAGCTGTTCTGGAGCTTCTAATCATAGTACATGATCGTCAACGACACATGTAGTTTGCCAGTTGTCATGGAGTTGTAGTAATTCCTGTGAGTACTCTAAAGTCTTCTCGTGTCAGACAGTAGTCAGTTGAATGACAGCTAGGCTGATCTGCCAATAAAGAGTGTGTAATATTATAATGTGAAAGCTCCAAATCGGCACTAAAAGGAGAGATTCATTTTTCCTAAATGTTGTCTCCAAGGTCGGTAATGAACTTTGAACCTCACTTGTGAAGCATTTAGTAACCATTAGTTACAACTTATCTAACTCATTATGCAATAAATGGTTCCTTATTAGTGCCTTTCAGTCTACAGTTTTAGTTAAAATCTGGCCCTTTGGAATAAAAACCTTGTTGTTGGCTTTTAGTGTTTCTTCTACGATTATGCTTAAATAACATTTGCTTTATTTGGGTATTTGTTTCCTGATGTATGTGTGTTTGTGCTGTAATTGCAAGAGTTATTTTGTTATGTTTATGGTTGTCTTTGGTGAGAGGCAATAATGCCACATAATGATTTTCCTCTTTATTGTAATTTTCTATATAGAGGCAACTTCTTGTTATTGGCGTCATTGCAGCTAAATGAATGTGAAGTAAACATTGGCCCCTAAAGAAACTGAAGTATTGTGGTAGGGACAAAAGAGCGGCTCCATATTTGATGGTAGAACAACTTGGCTTACTGTATATGAATTTTGCTCTTATTTTTGTATGGTTTTACAAAGTGCAGTCAGAAAAGTAGCTTACAGCTCAGTACAGCAGAATAACAAAGAAGAAAAAGGCACATTTTTCAAACATACATTATACAAAAAGGGTCTTGTAAAACATACAGCAGTTAAAAAACGGCTGAGCAAACTCATACAGCTACTTTGAGGCGACTGATAAATTATAACCCTTTAACAAACGTTTGTTCCATGTGCATATATTTTGACAAGATGTATTAAATGACTACTACAGTAGCCACAAAATCCAACTCTCTTACGCAAAGAGACACAAAACTGAATGAAAGATGACAAGAAAGACGCAATCAACAAGCTCAAGTTCTCGGTCAAGCCATTCACCTTGAGCTGAACACTGTAAACGTACTGTAACAGTAAAGATGGTATTATTAAACATAAGAAATATAAGAGGAATGACTTTCAAACCATCCTTCGGTTTACTCATTCAAGCACTGCCTCAGAGGTGTTCTTGCTGTGTCACTAAATAAACATATTCACTCTCTATTGAGCAACAAAGGGACAGCATTCAGCGCTGAATACGAGCAATAAAGTGACCATGGGATGTGTTCAAAGAGAGTGAAGCTAATGCGGAGATTAAAACTGTGAGAAACCAACTCAGCTCCCATAAAAATGCGTTAAGATGCAGAGAAACGGATTAAAATGTCACTCATGGTTGATTTGAAACGCATGACTTCAGTCTCACATAACTTTACAGGAGCTACACTCGGACTCGGGATTAACTGTTGTGAAAAAAAATGATCGTGAGTGCAACTGTCAAACCTTTTTCTGTGTATGACTGTGTGTACGTGTTGGCCTTTGTGGTTTTCACATGAAGCAGCAGAAGCACCTCGTGGCCACAGAAGTACCACCTTTTATCTCTGCTACGGTTCCTTCAGTCTTTTCAAACCAACAAGGCACACTGAGAGAAGAAACCACCATTCACATGCAGGTCCACATCCTTACTCCTTATGGTTCATTGTGGCCAAGGGTGCCATAGCCGTTCATCACAGACAGCTTGAGATGGCCATTGTAAGCCAGCTCTTCTACGGGGATGTTGTTCTTGGCGGCGAACATCTGGCTGATCTCCATGAAGGTTTTGTTTTTGGTCTCAGGAATAATGAAGATGACGTACAGGGCCACTCCCAAGCAGATCGCGCAGAAGATCAGGTAACAGTAAGGACCTGTCGCTATCTGTGATGAGAGGACACATAGTGTTACTTTGAATAAAAGATGCATAATCAAAGAAAACACATACTGTTCTTCCTTTACAAAGTGGAATTTGTCCAAACAAATCAAAACGAAACTAATTTAAAGTCATAGTTTTTACCTCAACACAACTAAAATTTGATCAAAAACTAGGACCTAGTCCAGAATGAAGCTAGTAAAAGCAGATTAACATGAATTTGATACAAATCATGACCAGAGCACAGAAATAGGCTAATGTAGGTTTTGTACATACTTAAGATTATATTAACTTGAAAACAAGATATTGGGAATTGCTAAAGCAGCAAGAATGGATTTTTTCCCTTCTTCTTTGGCCACTTGGGTACAGCAGAAACTTGCTGAAACCAATATTAACATGTCATTTTCTTATATTTATTTATTTATTTATTTTTGGTGGAAAAAATGAGTTAACTTAAAACATGTAGCGAAACAAAGCAACTTAATCGTTCATTTGGAGTGTAGAAATAGGAAGTGTTTCTCTTTTTAGTGGCTATATGCTTCACTATGTTCACCAGCTAGCTGCTGACTGTGTCTGTCTGTCATTTGGTGCTGGGCAGGTAGTGTACAGTGTTAGCTTTTTCTCTAAAAAACAGGTGCCTACTTTGGCTCAAAACAATGTTGAGGATTTAAAGATATTAGGTGAAAAGAAAACTTTGTTCATTTTCTAGTCTTCTTTTTTGCTTTTCAGTACAAAGACTGTCCAGTACAGGATGTTTAGCCTAGCTTAGCACAAAGACTGGAGGCTCTGGAGCTGTTTAATTTTTTTTTTGTGAAATTAAAGCAGAAACCGGGACCACGTGATGTCACACTGAGGCCATGAGTTTTTAACATTCATGGCCATAATTCACACGGGTACTTTCTGCAGGACAGACCAATGACAGGCAGCAAGGTCGCCATTTTAATTGGTAATTTTATTGGTATTTGGGGAGTCGCCTCCATTTAAACAAAACCAGACAGCCCATATCATAATTGCAATGTGTCTGACCCTGGAAGTGGAGCCCGATCCTGGATGCAATGTCAAGCTGGACTTCTTAATGCCAACTAAAGGTGTTATTTTAATAATGAACACAACAGTAGTTAGGTCAGTAATCCACCCGTGAGATCTGCTACACATTTTTGGTCTTACAAGCTCTTTGTTCGTTTCAGGCCTACACAGACACAAGGCGACTGACTTGTGGGCAGAATAATCAGAGTTTGTTCTGACCTCTAGGAAGGGAAAGATGAAGCCGATGGTAAAATTGGACAACCAGTTGAGGCAACCGGCTACAGTGTAGGCAGCTGGTCGATGAGACTGCTTGAACAGCTCTGCAGTGATCAGGAAAGGCACACCAGCTACACAGAAAACACACAAAAAAACAAACATATTCGTATTATTTTAAAGGACATATTATGACAACGGCAACCTTCTCAATCAGCCATGGTTCACTCTTCATATGGCTCATCTACTGGTCGGATCTAACTAGGCATCTCATCAAGCTGTCATAATACAAATCACATTTAACCACTCACTCCAGCCGTATGAATCTATTGGGTGTTGTGAAATTAACACCGGCGTCTTCATCCATCAATTAGTTTATCAATACTCCCACTCAGGACTATTCTTTGGCAGCCATTCAAACTAAACAGAACATGAAATAATAACAAATGATAAACATTCCTCAAGCCCCACTGCTGTTATATTATACTCCTTTTTTCCCGCACGTACTTCATTATGTGTTCATTATTACTCAGCGATCATAGATTGACAAGAGAGGAGGAATGTTTGTCAGCCTGGCAAAAGTCCAACTCTGAACCACAAGAAACAGAATAGCTTAGCCAGGATTTTAGCAATTCATTAGTTTGATATGGAGGATCTATGCGATGTTATCTTTAGCTTTAAACGCATAATTCTTCATTGTTAGAAGTGAAAGCTATGAAGGAGAAATATGCATTAATATGCTCTAATGATGAGCTTTCCAAATGATGTCCTCATTATCTGTGCATGATAATTGCATAGAGGAAGGTTTAATATTGTCAAACCAATAACTATGCCATCATTTGTCAACATCTGTGGTATGTATGGAGGAGGAGGGAGGGAGGGAGGGGGGGGTCATTGTGCATGCAAGGTTTCGTCTGAAGGCAACCGTATTCATCACGGCTAGCTTATGAACAATGAGCCATTAAAAGTCTAATTGCAGCAACAGAAATCCTCGACCGCGTGCCGAGGTATGGATTTTTTCTGGCTTGACGAATGACGCTATGTAAACCAGATTCATTCTAATTCATCATCCTCGCAGGTCCACTCAACGTGGCTCCTAAAGTTGTAAACTATTGCCTCTTAATTCACTTCACTCAACTCATCCAGTGTACAAATGGCTGCGGGAATGGATGTAGCGTGGCAGTTATGATTTCCTAATTTACAAGACTAATGAAATACAATATCTCTTCACAGTCAGAGGAGGAGCAGGGTGGGAGTGTTGCTGGTTTTTTAGATTTGGTGCCTGCTTTTGTTCGAGCTACCAGCAGGGAGCAGTGTTATCTTACACACAGGGCAGCCCAAAAAAAAGCCCAGTGCAGTATATATGGGCTGTTCATTTAAAACAGTTTTTTAACAGAGGTTTGGAGTAAGTTGCAGAGAGACTTAAGTACTTACCTGGACCTATGCAGAAGCCAGCAATAATCCCAACAACGCAGCCTACACTGAGGTAGCTCATGAAGGGCAGATGTGGCTGTGAATGGGGAGATACAAGTCATGAGTCTGAAGTCATGAGATGTAAACATTAGTAAACAATGTACCCAGTTTTTTTCATAATTACTCATTTGATTATATTTAATTATTCTGACTGTTACACATCGGTAAACATTTGCTATGCGACATATAAACATGTATTTGCAAAGTTCTTTCCTTTCACTCTGGTTTACTGAACATAACTGTTGTTTTTATTTACATAATAATCTGATGTAAAACAGTGTAGTTTAGAATGTTCAGCAAACTGGAAAAAAAACTTTCTTTGCTCGTCTGTTGTTACATGTTTGTATGCAAATAAACAAAACCCCATAAATTATACATAATAATAATGTAAATTTGCTAATGTCCTTAGCCCCATTTAAAACAATGTACTGTATGCCCTGTGCCACAATCTGCAAATTAATGTAATATATTCCTAGACAAGCAGGGCATCAGATGACACTGTACCTGGAGGAGGACAGACACGGTGATCCCAACACAACAGAGACCCATAAAGAGGAAGCCGCCAATCATCAGAGGTCTTCTGCCCAGACGCTCGATAGTGAAACACTGCAAAACAGAAAAAGAGGCAAGATTATTGTGACTGGCTTACACTATCATCATCATCATCATCATCATCATCATCATCATCATCATCATCTCTCTGTAGGTTATGACAGTGAGCTATGCACAGTACCCTAGAAGAAGCTTACCTAAATGAATGCAGTCAATTAAACCTGCACTCATCCTGCTGGGGACAACCTAAAACGTCTGCTGTGAAAGACGTCTACAGCTTAATCTAGTTTTCAACACCCCTTCTCCAAAGAGATTTTAGACAGTACACTAAACTCAAGAGGAACATGCATACAGACCAATACACCTGATGACTACATGACCCACCCATCTTTAACAACAGAAAATAAATCATGACTGTGATACGTTTTAACTCTGACTAAAGTATTCAACGTATCGATCTACGAAACAGAGAAAGACGAGTCGAAAGGAGGATTGAGAAAAAAAAAAGAAATTAATTTTGATGTTTTTACTTAGAACATACATTAACAATGACTCATACACGGCATATTATTAGAACTGAAACAAAAAGTTAATCTGACCATTACTTTTTTTTCAATTCAGGAAATAACTGTTCAGTTTCTAAAATACAGTTTTGTTTTGTTTTGTTTTGTAATTCTTCTGTTTAAGCACTGTAAAAAATAGGCCTAAGACTAATGCATATTTTCATTCCACATTACATCATCTAGGATTAATCACTGAGTCTAAGAAAAGCATCATCACAAGTTCACAGAGTCAAAGCTGACTGATTTGATTTGTCTAAACTGCACACCAAAGCCAAAAAACAAAATGGAGAAAAGCAGCAAATCACTGGATCCATGAATAGTTGTTAAAGTAGTACTAGCAACTTCTGTATAAAATAGTGTAAAAAAATCATGATAATAATGCAATTTTAGTGTTTAAAGTGTGATCATCTCTACTCACCCCCAGCATCCCAGAGATGACCTCGATGGCACCAGTTCCCACAGTTGTGTATTGAATAAGAGGTTCTGGGATTCCTGCGTTCTTAAATATGTCATTTGTGTAGAACCAGATCTGAAATTGAAAATGACATGACTTTTATTAATATGATGAAAATGACATCTCACACACGCAGACAGATGCTTTGAAACTCAAAGTTTGTCTTCTTCTTTTCTTTTTTTTTTTTTCTCATTAGGAGCCAAAAAGTCGCTCCGCTTATTTGGTGTTTCCACGTGATTCATCATAGTGATCATTATCAACACGCCGACCATCACTCATGCATTTGAGATACAGCGTTTCATCAGCATGGACTTCTGACAAGTGCTCCCCTTGAAATTAATTTGTGTATTCTCATTAATCACACTTGCTGATGCAACATCCATCATTGATGAGGTGTGGACAAGATCGCAATTGGTGCAGTTAAATGCTGTCTTGTTGATTTAGTAACCATACATATACTATTTCATCACCATTGCACCACTGAAGTATTCATACACACGCCCATCTAAAGCAAAGCAGGAAACATACACCAACAATTTGAATGAGTTAAAGAATCTGGACTATACTGCCCTGTGCTTCTCACATAAATTGAAAAAATATTTACCAATAGGCTGAATTTGCTCCTCACTCAACTGAAATCTACCTTCTCATATTCTTGATAAACTGGGAGCGCAGAGCAGCCCCAGAAAATTTCCCTCTGAGACTTCCTTCAGCTCTTCCAGGCCAAACTCATGCTTTTCCTGGACCAGCTGACTAATGTAGTCCCTCTGGTGCATCTGGGTGTACAACAAGGTCTTCTCTCAATTACACAGCCAGAGGGAGGCACCTTAAGGGCTCTCTGCACCTGTCTGAGCCGACTAATCCGAGTCCTCTAAACTCTGAGGTCGTCCTGAATCATTTATTGTGTTGAAATCATTTCATGTTATTGCCACTACCGAGCTGATGGCTAGAATGAAAGAGTCTTGCTTTGTGGGTCCATTTATTCTGAAACTACCTGTCAGTTTGGCGTCACAATGTGATAAAAATTCACCAGACATCCCTAACTTTTGGCCATGACCAAGATGACACCATCTCTGATCAGGTTCCACATTCCACCACAGATTTCTCTGGTTTGTATCACAGTCAATTAAACGACAAAAGGACAACATCATCTGCAAAAGTGCAGAGATGCCACTCTAATGTCACTAAACTTGAGAGTTGTCTTGAAAGGCTAACCTCAAAAATAAGAGCAACCAAGTGCAACAAGCTTCACTTAAACAAAGGAGTCTGTCTCAGTACTCTACACTATCTACAGTACCTCCTTCTCCTGATATTAATAACAAACAGGTAAAAAGACTTACACAGTGTTTCTCTCAAATCTGACAGCTGTGCAGTCAGCAGAACCATCGTGACCTTCCTAAACAGGTCCAGATGGCGTCCTTTTTCAGCACATATTCATTATTAATTTCTGAAGTTAAAAGCATTCTACCCTGCACTTTTTAGTATTGTTCTTCTCATTTAGCTCGATCCCAAACAAACAAACGTTTGCAAATTGTTTGGCTCTTCACAGCCTGAAATAGCCATGGCATATGAGAGCCTTCTGCTCTCTTGTTGCTACAAGAAGGATTCTGTTGAAGTGAAGGAACAGTCTGCAACCAGAGATTGATTTAAGTATCGCATGCTATGTTATTCCATAAAAACAAAAAAATTTAACGTATTATTTGTTAATATAAAAAACAAAAAATTATACCATTGTGGAGCTGCTGCTTTATGATGTCAGTGTCAGATAGTTACAGTAGTAATTTAAAGATTGATGGATGATGGGGAAATGGAGGTGAAGGAAAAATTATTTTTTCAAGATTCTGTCTTCCTCAGTCCAGCGCTTCCAGATCCCCGTAATAACTCCACAAAATCAGTGTTAAACATGCTGTGAAAGACATCTTGCTGACATCATTTTGTAACATCTTCCTTTGCTAAAGATGAAGATGTGATTTGCATTAAATAAAATTCTTCAAAGATCTTCAGAACAAGCATGTTTTCACTTCAAACTCAGTACAACAGGATACACGGACGCATGGAATCGTCTGGATGTCTGAAGCCTTCTGGTGTTCCTGTCTGAAACAGCTGGGACAGTGGGACTCAGTGGGGTGTACCCCTGCTGGGAAATGGTATTAGCATGTGAGCCAGCATGCATAGAACTTCCATCCACACGGAGCAATGAGAACAAAGATGTGTTCGACTTTGTGTGTGGATGGCTGGACCGTCTTATGTGGGGTAACACTAACAGAGAGGACCAGGAGATAATGAGGCGTGGTCCTGTTGCCCCCTGCTTAGTCGCTCAGCGGCTGCATGTGGGACTGTGATGTATAGACAGGACGAAGTGCAGACGGGTAGAGCACAGCTGGGAACTATAGCAATTTAAGCTCTCACTCTCATATAATAGCAGCACAGTCTTTGCACGCCCAAAATGTGAACACACACACACACTTACAAAGACAGCAAAGGACGACAGGTCCACGATGCTTTTCACACTTACTGCATCAATGCCAGACAGCTGCATGCCGATGTTGACCACCACAATGGTGACGACCTGCCAGCGAACACAGCGGTCCATGAGCAGGCCACGAACAGAGATGGTATCAATGGAGGACAGAGAACGCTGTTCCTCCTGCATCTCCTCAACCTCTGCCTGGATGTTTTCTTTACAACGGTACTGCTTCAGGGCTAAAAGAACAAGAAGAAAAGCTAAGCAGCCAAGAAACACTAAGAAGAAACAGAAGATATGATCTCAAAAACCATAACAGTTCCAGTCAGTTACTGTGGACTTGTGAATGATGATCATTTTAAAAGAAGAAAAACAAAAACTACTTTCTAACCTGCGATGGTGGCGTGAATATTTCCCTTCTCTATCAACAGGTACCGTGGACTCTCTGGAAACCATGGCAACAGTATCAGCTGGATAATGGCAGGAAACACCACCAGGGACAAGAGCAGAGGCCAGTCCTTTTCCTGTGTGGGGGAAGCAAACGTCACCTTACTAAACCATTACTACACGTAACGAGCAGAAACTTTTCATCATCAATCTGTCATCTCTAAGCATGTGTTGTTAAATCAGTGAGATGGGATGAACCAAAAAAGCAGGAAAAGGAATCAGGGGAAGGGAAGAGATGTTTTGTGAGCCATTGTCTTCTCTAGCATAATTTTTCTGTTCAGCTGCTCCATGCATCAGTAACCCCCCGACTACTGGATAAAACAGATGGAAAGAGCATCACCTCATCCGATTCTAGCAGGAACACGAAGAAAAAACATGAATGGGAGGAGGAAAGCTACAGGGCCAGCTGGACATTATATAAATAATTGTTATCTAATTATAGCACAACAGCGTGTTCACGTACTTTATCATGCTGCTTAGAAGTGATGTGTGAATGGTGTATTTAAAATAGTTTCAAGCTCAGGTCTGAGAAGGATATCCAAACATCTGATGTGCATTTCTAATGCAAAATCAGGAATAGACAGATGGAGGATAGATGATATGATATTCATATATGTCAAAAATCAGAACTGTGTCAACAATTACTTGACAGATTAAGGATGAATCTGTTCACACTTGCTGGTACAGCATCAGTCCACAGACAGTACCTTTCCAAGCAGTTCATGGAGTCCCAAGACTTGTGCAATAAAAACTCCAAGACAAATGTGAATGCTGGGAATGAGGCCCAGGAAGCCTCGCAGGTTCTTGGGGGCGATCTCACCGAGGTACATCGGCACCACACTGAGAGAGATACCTGTGGGGTGAAAAAAAGGGTGTGATTACCATTTATTTTTTCATTTTAATTACTTTTATGTAAATGTATGTTTAATCGTCATGACTTTTCATCCCGAATGAATGTTAAGCACAAGCCGCTGTTGAGGTCATGTGATTTCTTTTTTGGGTGTCTAAGATATTTTTAAGCTTGCCTGCTTCCTGAAAAAAATAAAATAAAAATGAAATGGAATCTAGAATACAGTAGAAATAGAAAAAAATGATTTTTTTTTTATTAGGTTTAAAACCTATTACTGTTAGATAATAGGTTTTATTTTAATTTAATTTAATTTTTATTTCACAAACTTTTTGCAGGCATCTGTTTGAGCAGCTTAACATTTAGCTCATATATAGAGCTAAATATAGCTCTGTACACTATACAGTGAAAATAAATTCACAGGATATAAGAGGAGTGGACTCCTAATCCCGAATCCTAATGAATAAAAAAAGGAGCCCTTACATTAGAAGCCCTTTCAAAATAAAAGATGACTAATTTCACTGAAACAACTGCAAATCCACAAAAGCACATTCAACAGCTCTGCATAGGCTATAGCACACACAGCATGCAGCTACTTAATGTGCTGTAGCTTTACCTCTGTTCATCTGCATAGTTTCTGTTTTATGTCAATGATGAATGCGACACATTATAATTAATGCAGGAAAAAGGCGGGCCTACCTGAGTGTATTCCTGTGATGAAGCGGCCGATAATGACCATCGCGGGCGCCCTGCACATTCTGCTGAAGCCCATAAGACCTCCTCCTATAAACACCAGCACGGTGGCTCTCACCAGCGTCCCTTTCCTGTTTGGACACACAGTGATCGCTCTTTACTGAACTTTCTTAATGAATGAAGCACAGACTGCTGTGCTGAACTTGTGTTATCCACCCGAATATCATCAACACACACACACACACACTAACCTTCCATATTTGGTAACAAGTTTGCCCACCAGCAGGGCCCCCGTCATCCCACCAATAGCAAAGATTGACACGGTGAGCGAGTACAAGACGGTGACAACCTTTTCATCCAGAGTCCAGTCGAATTCTTCAATCAGCGACTCGTTGTAGAAGTCTTTGATAAACTGGTGGAAAGAGGGAAAAAAATCATTACATTCATTAAAATACACATAGACCATATGGAATTATAACATGTTTCCAAAAAAAATCCCATTTAAACTTTACAAGTAATATTATACAGTAAGAGCCTACTAACTAAAAACTAATAGAAAGAAATCTGAACAAGATTTCATTTTTCTATTCGTCCTCTACATTTATATATATCAAACAGACCTGGAGCATAAAAGTAGTGGCCATGAAATCAGTGAAAATCATCACATGATGAATTATTTCCAACAGTGCCACGCATCAATGTCAACATTAGTCTTGCTTGAGGCGGCCATTTTCATGTGTTTTTGTAGAGTAGACAGGACGTTCATTGAGCCCACACAGTTCAGTTTGATAGGGAGGGATCACAAACTGCATGTTTTATAAAATGATGAGTAACAGCACTGCGCTCCGGCGCAGCACTTCTCAGAGGCTGCTGCAGATTTATCAACAAATCAGTCGTGCAACTTTCAAAAACAGAAAAGATATTTTGTTTGTTATGGTGTGATAATTGGAAGGAATGAGTGATCTTAAGAGAGTTCAGTGATGACAGGAGGGGGTGGAGGCTGCAATTCGTCATGGAACTGGAATGGTATGCATCCAATTTGTCCTAAGAATGTGACTGTACAAACTGGCAGTCTGTGTACGGCTCTGAGATATATCTGACCAGCTTAATGTTCATAATCATTACCTTGCATCAGCCTGGTGCTGGCTGAGCGAGAAGGAATTGAGCTAACTTGGATCTTAAGTGCATAATCAGGCTTCAGACTGAACACATACCTGCTGTCTGATAGAAAAAGGCTTTCATACAACCTGCAGACAGATGCTGCTAATAATGAGACAAGGATCTTTACTCAGCCTCGATGGCCTGATTGCCAAATATTTCTCATTTTGTCCATTTGGATGGATTTAACAAATCAAAGTTAAACTGATCAGCAGAACTTACATAAAGGAGGTTTTAGAGAGTGGGTGCACCTCCCATGTGGACAGACTGATATAAACTTTATAAAGTGGATCAGGTAACAGCAAGACAGAATGATTAGCAAGCAGTGATTATTCTGTCACTCGAACTGCCACCCCATTGTTTTCTGCTCTGCTTTGTTCTTCAGTGTCACTATATAAAACTTGTAATGTGGAGTTATAATCTCATGTTAGCTTGAACAAAAGCTAAATTATCAGTTCCATGCAGTGAGGTACAGATTTTTAATTGCCTGATAACAAGAACACAAGTCAGATAAGTACTCAGTACCTGTGTTTAGCTATCAGAATCAGTATTTGGTGCATCCCTCGCTGGACTGCCGGTGTCATGGCCCCACTGCCACTGATATGGCTAATTACTGATATGGCAGCTGGTTATAGTGAATTTCTGAGCTGGAACTACTGGTTTTATGTTGATTGTGCACAGATATGACTCCGCAAAATACTCTAGGAGGCTGCACCCATAAACAAATAATAAACTTTATTAAAAGATTATAAATGATTTTTTTAAAAAATCATGTTAAATAATTTAACATATACATCATCAACCAATTCTAGCTGACGTTCTTCTCTCTCACTCTGTGCTGCTTGCCACAGTAAATCACAGTTCACTCTGCTGGATAAACTTTGCATTTCTTTCTGCATCATTTACCAGGGAAATATCAATTTATATTGGATAGCATATATGCTCATGCCGGTATATCTATGATGGGCTAATCCTCCCCCGGTCAACATATCAGGCTCTAATAGCGAGTCACCAAAAAAATTCCTAAAAGACACAAGAGTGGAAAAAAAACCCTCACTGGAAAGAAAGTTCAAGCAACTTCAACAGTGCATCTGAAGCCTTCATGATCAACAAGGAGGCATTACCCTTAATGGTAGTTTTCTCATCTTTGTGCTTTGAGTTAGGCTTTGAGTCAAAAGGGCTCCATTACAGTTTGATGGAATAATAAGTCAATGAAGCGATGAATCAAAGTTATTCAGCTATAAACATGAAGAATGTAGAGAAAGTAGAATTTGGGACAATGGTTTTAAGAATTACACCTGTTTAACCTTGATTTTCCTCCAGGAATCATGCCAAACATTCTCACATCCAGCTCTGTCTCATCTCTGCACCTGCCTCCTGGGGTTTTGCACCCCACCAGCACTGCACCATTCTGGATCCCCATCCTGCCACTGCACTCACCTTTGGTTCAACAAACTGTTTAAACTGATTGCGGCCTCTGATTTGCGTTTGCTATTTGACTCTGCTACCTTAACAAAACCATTACATTACTGGGACTTGTAATTACTGTTTGCACTATGATTGCAAGATGCAATCATGTATACATCCATGTAGTAGATATTATATAGCCTATAATACAGTACCTGCTGAAATATTCAGTTTCGCACCAAAAGGAACAATTGCCTACATCTAGCAACACAGCAGGTGAAATCTATTTCTTATTTCTCATCATTTCTTTGCTTTATCTTGAAATAAACAGTTTGGAGAATTTCATGGCATCTAGTGGGGTTGTACATGTAGTTGCTAACTGCAGCCCCTCCAATTCCTAGCATGAAAGAAAAAGTACAATAGCTGTGAAATACACGAAAAAGCCATATGTAGAGCCAATGTTTAGTTTGCCCTCTCTAGGCTACTACTATTACTACTACTACTATTCACACAATTCATTACATCACTTAAATTGTGCAAGAAACATTTGACAGTCATCAAATCATGTCTGACTCCATGCAATAATGGCAGGATTTCTTTCGCATCCACAAAAAAGCTAATGCTATTTCCACCATTAAAAGTCAAGTCAAGCCAACTTTAAGGTGTTGAACATCAGGCACGTGTTTTGATACCTTTCCAAGATGCAATCTGCTATTCTTGTCTCAGCCAACGTAAAAAGAAAGGACAGCGCATGAGTGACGTCACCCACAGGTTTCTGGGGCGCCATTTTGAACCTCAAAATGTGTAGGCGCTAGCTGCTGCCATGTTGGCTGTACTGTCCTGACCGGCTAATCTAAATATTAGCAAATAGGTGGATTATTGGTGGAGCTAAGGCAGAGCAAACACGCCATCTGTAACTGCACCTACCTGTCAACCAAAGCAGCTGTGTTGTTAAGTGTGCATAATTTAAGCCTTAATATCATTTGAACAGGTGAGTTATATATAAATTCAGACTCAGTACAGTTGTCATGAACAGGGAAATTAGCTATAGAGAGGCTGTAAACATGTTTATTTCTGCTGTCATGCTGGACATTTTAATGCGGGGGCTTATGGAGGTTGAAATGTTCTGTAATCAGCATCAAGCAGCCGCTCAAGGAATTACAGTTCCTCCCCAGCCACGGAGGTTGCCGCTTGGTTTCAACTTATCTCAAACAAGCCTACTAGCTGAGCCAAATCCAAATAAAAGATGCTACACACCGAATCTACACACCACTTGAAATGAGATATGCCAGGCCTCCCGGTATTGTTTATACATGTCTATTGTTGTGTCTGTTCTGCTTCACTGAGGAAAGACAGGAGAGAGGGTGCGACTCATCATGCGCTCAGTGGGCTTAAGCGTGCAGCTCTTTCCCTGTATCTCCCTCCTAAGAACAGTACACTGCACTAGTACGAGATGCGGCACCAGATTTCACATGCTTCAGAGTGGGGCGGTCCTAAGCAAGAGCAGTTCACAGCTTAGTCACTGCACCACGACATCGAAGGAACAGAACACATGATGGATAAAAAAAAAAATCGATGACACGGTGAGGCACACAGCAGCTTCTAGATTTGAAACACAAACCCACATGACTTCACATGACAATGGAAGACAATCTGATGTCCATTAACATCTGAAAGTCATCCACAATCACCCCTGTGCGTAGTGTAGTAGGCCCCTTTCGTTCATTCTGGGAATCTTCTCAGCAATGAGAATGATGATTATCACGATAATGTGGTAAAGACACAAACCTGTGCAGGAGAGTTGACGACTGCCAAATTGTATCCATAGAGCATGGAGCTGCCGAACGAGGCCAGAAAAGCCACCGCCAGCAAAGACTTTGTAAGATGCTGAGGAAAAAGAAGGAGGACAGAAAACAAGTGAGACACAAAACAAAAACTACACAGTAAAATATTGTGAAAATATTTCGTTCAGGTTTCACTTCACTTTAATTGTCACAGGTACACATGCAGGTACAGTAGAAGATTTACTTTACTGGTCTTTCAATGGGGAAATTATTTTTTCACACATATAAGCCTGAAATACAACCACAAGCAGACCTGACTACACTGTTCATGTCTAACTTTGTCAGGGGCACTTTAAATGAGATGGACTTCTAATGCACTAGCTGTACTTGTAACAGGGTCATCTGAACTATTAAAACATAAGTCACATAAGCTCCACGCTGTCTTCAAAGGGACGGGGGAAGCCTACTGTATTTTTTTTTGTGTGGCCTGAAGCTATGCTCCTCACTGATTCCAGCACACATAGTTTAGACCTCCAAGGCACAAAGTCATAACAAAAATGTCTACCAAAAATAAAAGCGAAGAAAAAAAAAGGAACACACTAATGTGAACATGTAGGTTGTTAGTACAAAGAGCAGACACAGGAGGAACTCTCTGCTCAGACTGAACAATAGCCGCACAGATGCCTTAAAGAAACCTAATTTAGCCTGTAATAGCCTGATGGAGAGAGTTAGACAACTACACGTGAAAGTAGCTCATGGTAGACAATGCTGCCCAGTCAGCATTCAATTTAGGTTGATTATCTGTCAGATGCACAGCTCTTCACATGTTGCAACACTTTGGTCAAAGCTCTGGGTAACTATGTTTAAGGCTTTTCTGTTTAAGGCATTTTCCAGGTCTTTTTCTGTTGGGTTGGTTTTTAAATTGATTAAAGGCTGTTTTGGATGTGTGTGTGTGCGACTCAAGCTGTAGTGAAATATCACTATGTTGTGGTCAAAAACTAACAGGCAACATCTGGTATGAACCATGATCCTGAATGCATCTGAATATTTTTGATGCATAGCTACAAGCACACTGTATATTTTGATCAGATACTGTCTGCACTGAAGCCAGTAAAGTTACTGGATGGTTTAAACTGAAGGATCTAACAACATGAATACATTTATATCATACACTTGAGTTGATCTACATGTCAATCACCTCTGCAGACAATCAAACTCTTCAGTTAACACTCAGTGTACTGACCTTTCCATCGTTTTCCACTAACAGTTCCTCCGCCATTTATGTCATAAACAATTAGTCCCTGTTTGTTTTCTGTTCGTTTGAGATGAGAAAGTGATCATCTGCACAACTTTTCAAACTCTTCTCTCCTGCATCCCCATTTGTAGTTTTCAGTCATGCTCGGCGTGACAGAGAGGAGGCGTGTCGTGTTGATGGGCGGAATTAACAAGCTTGTCAAACTCCCAATCTCCAATCATCGAAGCGCGTCGCAGTGCGGGCCCGTCCCAGCCTTGAATCGTTTTCCCCGGTCCATCAGCGATCACATGAGCCAAGTGGTTCATCCTGCGTCCCAAAGTGCCCGCAGTTGTTATTAAATAGCCTATGACTAACTGTATCCAGGGGCGTTTTCAGGATTAGTGAACATTAGGGGCTTGGCTCAGACCCATGGGCACCTTCACCACGGGGAGACGGTGGAGGATCACCACAATAAAAGTATCCTTTTTTTCAGATTTTGATGATGATGATGATGAACATTGAAATGAATGGAAACTACATTTAAATCAGCTGCAACTGTTATTATACAAAGGGAAAAGGACACGTGAAAAATATCTCAAGATCATTAACTTGAACAGAAACCAGAAACCAGTATTGTACTTATGAGATCATTTAATCTTTCATTATGCACCTGTATGCATGTTGTTTGGTCTAATTTAAAGAAGACTAATGTGGATTGTTCTATAAATAATGGTGTGTGTCATTTACAAAATTATGTAGGGTAATTTTATTTACACGCCTCCTGTTTCCTAAACACACCCTTACTGTATAATTTAACAGTTAACCATAATCATCATCAATAGCCTGATTACTTGTTAACGGTATTAGCCACGTTCAAGTACATCATAGTAGCCAGGGAGACAGGTTTTTAAAGCTCATGTCTATACAGGTTGAAGATGTTTGCTGTTTATTACTATTTTTGGACTTCTCTCTAATTTTGTTTCTTTTCTTGTAAAACACTGCAGTTTTTCCTCCTAAAAATTGATTAAATTAAACAATCAAAGCTAACATACTGGTGTCTCAGGTGGACACCAAAGAGCCCATACAGAGTAGAAAGTAAGTTATATGTGAGGATTTCTCCCTCTTTTTGACTTGTATAGGTTGAGAGAAAAAAAAATTAAAAAATGTATTTTACTTGTAGTGTGAGGGGATTTTCTGTTCTAGCATGCCACATATGGGGGTTACCAGGGTCAGGCATATGTCTTAAGATCACTATAGGGATAGTGTTGAATTGAAATAGTGTTGGCTGTCTCACTCCATAGACACAACAGATAGAAGCCTTGATGAATGCATTTCTCTCTCTCAACAACTTGTATGTGTAAAAAATAAAAAGTTCACCCTTTGAGAATAAACAACCAAGGTGATCCTTATTTAGCGATGATCTCTGTTTTTTTTTTTTTTTTAATCTATGATAACCTCTATGATTTTTTTTTTTTTTTTACTTCAGCATGCGTTGTGTGACTACACATCTGAGAAGGAAAAGTTACAGTGGTTAGCACTGTCGCCTCACAGCAAGTAGGTTCCTGGTTCAAACCCCAGCTGGGGGCTTTCTGTGTGGAGTTTGCATGTCCTGCCTGTGTCTGCGTGGGTTCTTGCTTCCTCCCACAGTCCGAAGACATGCAGGTAATTGGTTATTTGGTGACTCTAAATTGGCTTGTCTCTGTGTGTCAGCCTTGTGATGAACTGGCGACCTGTTCGGGATGTACCCCACCTCTTGCCCAAAGTCAGCTGTGATAGGCTCTGACCCACCGTGACCTTGATAGAGACGAGCGGTTATGGACAACGGATGGATGGAAGTCCAATATTTATTAAGCTGTTGAAGCTGCTGTCCTTATAGGGTCCAGTGATTTCCAGCTTTTCAAGCTTTGTATCGTTTATGTTGCTTGTTTGTTTCAATCCACGTATTCCTTCTTGTCTTTCTTACAGAAATATCAACCTACTAACAGTTGTATGCACTGCATTGTTTGTGTTTCTTTTTGACCTATGTATTAAATTAAATCTTGTGGAAAGAAATAGTGAGACTAGGCTTCCAAACTTTCCGTCCCTCAGTAGGGACAGGTATTGTGAAGTAAATGATGTGAATGAATTCACAGAACTGATATTGTCCACATCACTTCCTTACACATGACTGTCTCCCATGCGCTCCTGTTCGGTTTCCTCGTAATGGGCTTTGGTCACACTGTCTCCTGTTTCACATATGACTCTTGCACTGCAGCTCTGTGGTGATTTCATGGTAAAATGTTTTAGTTTTTATTTTCTCTAAAGCAACCGCATGACCTCTTGAGAGAAAAAGCTCTGAACATAGATATACATACAGTTTTTATTTGCTTTAAAGTGACGAGGTTGCAGTATTTATCATTACATCTGTTTGTGCCAGTGGCGCACTGATGCCCACAGTCTATACAAGAGGCCCAAGCACTGTTCCCTCCAGTGCTTGATCTTTCAAACGACCCCTGAGACGTGTAAGTCAGTGTTGGTTATAGTACATCAATACAGATGTAGGTCTGTGTCTTTGGTATGATATCACCTGCCTGATTCTGTCTCCATCAAACTTCTCCTCCCTGCTGCTATTTACAGTGTACAGTACAACCAATGAACCCTCAGACTTGCCCTCTTAACTTTAATTCAACGAGCCAAGTTGAGACTATCATGCGAGTCAAATAGCTTGTGTCATATGACTTCAATCACTGTGAAATATCTGTGGCATCATGCTGCTTTTGTGTAAAAAATCAATTATGCTGCGAACAGGGACTCCACTCACAGGACTGACACCATACAAGAAGGAAAGAAGACAAACCAATGAACTATTCTGAAAGCAGGAAGGCTGGGTATAGTGGAAAGACTCATTCCAAAGTGATGACAATGTTCAGTTTATCAGGTAAACTTGTAAAACGACATGCTAATCAAATCTGATACAGTGGGCCTGTCTTGATTTCATCATTTGATCTTTGATGCAGCAAAAACTGATGTAATTGTTTTATTTTATTTCACTGTGTTATTGGATTTTAATCTTTTTTGATTAAAGACCTTCAAACTTTTTAAAAATATGTTATTGCTTAGTGTGTTGTGAGTCCTTTCCACCCACTAAAGTCACTATCACTCTGTGTTTCTTTCTGATAACGTAGCTAAAGTGTGACTGTGAGGCATCTTGGGTTAGCTTAGTCCATGATTTCTTTTATTTATTTCACTACACTACATAATTGTGTTTTGGCAACTCAGTGACTACAACAAGCTGCAAACACTACACTGACTGTTACATTACCACTACCAAGTTGTTGTGGCGAATGTGTTAGCAAACAGTTGCCTATTTGCACACCCAGTAGACCCGGGGTAATATTACTTAGCTCTGCTTTCGGTCTCCACCAACTCCTGAGGGAAATATCTGTCTCTTTAGCTGCTAAATTATCCACTATGTTCTCCAGCTATTACCTAACGCTGTCCGCTTTTAGTGCTGGGCAGATAATGTGGCATTATTAGATATGTTTCAACGACAGCTGCCTGTTGCCTCTAGAAATGAGGTTCATGAGAGACTGGACCAAAACAACGAGCTGAAAGATGCTAAAATGCTCTGTAGAGATGAGGGGAGCTCAGGTTGTTAGAGAGGACAACATAGGAGTAATCTTTCACATTACACGCAGTCATCTCATCTATTGTTGGTATAAAACTATTGATTAGTTCAGCTTTACAGCTTTCTCTATGGTTGCTGGTCAGGTGGCTGCTTCCTCCATCCTTAATTCTACTTTTGCTATGTGCATATTATTATTCATGCACTCCTTCACTGATATGGATCCCCTTTGAAATTACAGTGTGGCTCAGTTGGCTTTGCGGTGTGTGGGTGGTCATTTCTCTGCTCTGGAGAGCAGAAAAACTACATAAGTCGCCCCCCCACCACCACCCAAACTTCCCTACAGTATAGCAATTAAAAGTGTTGACCTTTCCCCTCTCGGCCTTTCCTGCTTCTTTTACCATCCTCAGTCTCCAATTGTATCTGCTCATTAACACGATGATTAGGTAAAAAAAAACAAAAAAAAACTGAGAAAGCATGTTCCATGTTGGCAAATAAAAAGCTGTGAAAAGAAATGAACCTCTCACTGACATAATTTACAAGAGGGACATCTCATGATCATAATCGGGATCTGGAACTACATGATTTAATTTCCTCTCAACAGTGAACGAGATGTCATTTGATAAATTACCCATCGATAGCAGACAGTAGGGGATGCTGGTGTGTGCATGAGCATGTGAAAATTAGACTGTGCGTGTTTGTTTGGAAGTCAATTTTGTGTGCACATGCGCCACAAAGACGCGTTACCACAGTGAGTATCCTCGCACGCATTTTGTGTGAGTGCGCGTGTGCTCCAAGCGCAGTATAACCTCGCATTAGCAGCCCATTATTTCAATAAACCTCCTCTTGCATCCCGTTGACAGATCATCTGCCTAGAAAAGCAGATATTGTGGCCTTTAATCAGTCAGCCCCCTCCGAGCCGCCGTAGTCTCTTGTGCAGTATTTAAATTCCTCATTTACTCTGTTGCAGGCGGGACGTGCCTGTCCCCCATTGTTCGCTCTGAATAAACTGGGGAGCTGATCGTGTTAAGTGCGGCCATGATTGATGGCTGCTGATGAAATCTAATATACTCGCCCCATGCCATCGTTTGGCAGAAATAGGATTAGAGAGAAAGACTCCGACACGAGCTGATAAAAGGTGTAAATGTACTTAATGTTGCTTTTTCCAAATTTTGAAAATGAAAGAGTTTTGGCTCTAGCCGAGTGACTCCAACAGGAGTCTGGGACATTAACAGCTGAGTGATGGCCTGGTGTCTCTTGGTGTGTGTGATGAAAGTGGGAAATGAAGTGTACATCATCGTTGTGCGCACGAGGTCACGCAGCACAGTTGATACATTTAAAGACCATGAAGTGGAGTGACTGTCATCAACCAAGCCTCCATGCCAAGCTAATTATTTTCACAATTGTTCTCTTATCTCCTTGCGCTGTGCGTGCGTGTGTGCGTTAAGGTCAGCAGTCAATGGCAGAAAATTTTTCATTTACATTTTCACACGCATGTTAAGGGCCTGCGTTTATACTGCGTGGTTTGCAAATGGCACATGATGCTGTGACATAATTGCTTAATTGCGCTGATGAACATTTCAGAGATGGAGAGCAATGGAGGATTTTAGTGGAAGGGAGAGATTTTAGTGACCCCTTGTGGGAATCAACCTGTGGTTCATGACGACTGCGTGACCGTGATTGTGGACGGACAAAGGGGACAAAATGCTGTGCACTTGTGTGTTAGCTTTGGTTTAGCACTGAGGTGATGTGAAATATCAGTGGTTCTAGCAAAAGGGTACATGACACACAGAAAAAATACACACTCACACACACACACACACACACACACACACACACACACACACACACACACACACACACACTCTAGAGCCCATTTGAAGCAGTCATAAGTCTCAGCGACACCCTGTCATCCTCTCTCTCCTCTCTTCACTCCTCTCGCTCTGTGTTTTACCCACTTCACAGCTACATTAGCACTTGATTTGGGTGTAATGGATCTCCCTCCTCCACTCCCGCCCGTTCCCATTGGCTGCGGCTGGCCTCCAGCCCAGCCCACCTGCTCCACGGCGCTCTCCTTAATGTGACTGGCCGAGGATGATGGATCACCCCCTGTCACTTCCACCTCCTCCTCCAATCAACAACCAGCCATGGAAATTGATTGTTCTAATTTGCTCTCATTATTATTATGATATTAAGCACAATATACAGACACAGCTCACTGTCAGATCTGGGCAACGCCGTCATTAGTTACAGGGGCTGGAGAATACGCCTCAGCGGGGTTTTCTCCCACAGACGCCAAGATGTAAAGGAATCAGCGAGCGTTGGAGAAACACACTGGTTTTTCTTAATAAGATTTGCCATGCAGCCCCTCACTGAGGTGATGTAGCATCTAATTAAGTTCAATTCGGCGCATCTGGGAAAGAGAAAAAAGAAGATATGATTAAGTTCCTCCGTGTCAGATGCAGCGTGTTCACTTGCAGCTGCCGGATCGAAGGAAACGGGAGGTGCCAGTGTGAGAAAACACCCGTCCTTACGTCTGAAAATGAGTGCAAATGGTACAAATCTACAGTTATTAAATGCTTCTTAGAAAATGCAATTAAGATGCACGACTGTACATTTAGACAGAGAGTGGGGCTGAATAACAATGAGAGCACATACCATCAAGGATCATCAGTTTTCCGGGGTCTGCATGCATGCTCATATTTAAAAAATACTGATAATATATACATTACACTGACACAGGCCTGTGCAGGTATGTTCAATGACTTTGTGGATGACCTTTTTTATTCTTCCTCTCATAAGACCTCTTTTGTCTCCGTCATCATGCCTGAAGAGGAACAACCAGAGGTCAGCAATATTAACCCCACCCCCCAACCCCTGCTGTATTCACAAGCCTGGTTTGAGATGGTATCCTGATATTACCACAGCAGCCCCTCCAGCTGTATACTACTCCTATGTTCCATGGACCAAAGTGTATCCCCAGTCATGCTGTTACCAGCCCAGAGTATATTGGATAGTGCTTACATTAACACACAGTGTCTAACAAACCGCTTACGCTCCTTTAATTGGATTACAAGGAGTGCTGCATTCCCATTGGTGAGATTAGGAGGGTCCGGGCACGGAGCCGACTCCCCTCCCCTGCCTGAGCGAGGGATCTGATTCGCCATCCTCCCTAACGACCTGCAAATGCCAGATGTTTGATTGGTGGAGTGGCGCTGGCACGGGTGTTTATTGGTCCATGACAGTGTAATAAGGGTGGGTGCCAAGTCGACTGTCAGGGCGTTAAAGTGTCTACTCTGATCTAGTGGTGATTAATGAGGCTATTTATTTATTTACTGGCCTTAAATACAGTTTGTGCAGATACTTTTCTCTAAGTAGATTTAAAGGTCAACCTTGAAATATAGTAGAAAGTATTCAAACATTTACTCTCGGTTCTTATGTGACTTTAAACCATGTAAAAAAAAAAAAAAAAAAAGGACACAGAAGTGAAAGCTGCAGAGTGGTCCCCTGGTTTAACTTGTAACATATTGTATATAAAAATCTTTGTAGGGTTAGATCAACCAAATTATAGAATAAAAATCTCTTTACTTCTTCTGGTATCTCGCTATGCAGATATCAGGGCCATACTTGTGTCCAGTATTCTTTATTTATTCTGGAAATGTGGGGAATTTTAGCAACCTTGAGGGTGTTTATATCCCACAGTTTAAAAATAGGGAAAATCCAAATAATAATAATAAGGATTATAGTAATTATAATGATAATTATATATATATTGCAATGGGGATGGTGATTATGGGGCAAATAGTTTTATTTAAAGGTCAGTGGTGAATAAATTATATAAAAATCATGTTTCCTGTTTACTCTGGATAAACCACAGACCTCACAAAAAGACATTCAGCCTGCGAAAGTGAATGAACCGCATTACAGCGTCACTTCACATTAGCTTTCATAGGTGCTGTGAAGTGTGTGTGTGTGTTTGTGTGCGAGAGAAAGTGCACCTTCTGACCTTCCACACTTTGACCTCTGACCTTCGACCTCCGCTGTAAATCTTGTGGTTTTTCGGCCTTTTCTTCGCGCATTACCCAAACCTCTGACCACTAACTTATGTAGAGTCCTCTGCACAAGCTGCTGAAAACCTGGCAGCTGCTGGCCTCCTGTGAAGGAGGACCCTCTCCATCATGGCGGTGACACCTTAACTGTCCTGCTCTCGCTCAGTGAGGAAGGCCCCCTGCCACCGCACACACACTAAACCACACACACACTTTCTCTTGTGGCGGTGAAAGGACAAGCACAATGACACAAAGTGCACACAGTCACACTTTATTTTCTTACACAGGTGCAAATGTAAATGCGTGCACGTGTTCTCGCAGAAAGTCGCCAGTCACACACTTGCACAAGTACGTTTCTGTTAAACAAACTGTCTTTGAATCCCAGTTCCCACACTACAAACTCTCTACACTAGCAACACAAACAATTCTCCTTTTGACTCCCTCTTTCACACACACACACATGAATACACACACACACTGGAGCTTAACCATTATGCCTTAATGTACTCTGGCCTGTCCCTGCAGGTGACCTGACCCTTACTGTCCTGCATGTCAGGGAGAGAGGAGCCAATTGAGCCAGATGGCAGCAGAGCAGAATAGCTGCGAACAACAGGCCGAGTTAATATGTAGCTTTAACCATTGTCTCCTCTTCCCGACAATGGAGTGTGTTAGGAGGGCGGAGCGCTCGCTGGAGCTGCGGCTAAAGATGGACTCGGCATGTATTCTTGGAGGAGTTCATAAAAACAGAGCCTAAACCCACTTGATTCATCACTGTCTCATTTGGTCAGGAAAGCAAATGGACAGAAGGGAGTTATACACTGCGCTGGTGTGTTCTGCGGGGAGGTTTGAACGTGGAGTCGGCGGTGAAAAGTGCAAAAGCAGCTCAGTTTATTTGCCTCTGCATTAGCTATTAAATCCATTCATCACAGCTGAAATGTAAGGAGAAGTTTGTTGTTTGTATCCATGGGTGAATTTCATGAAAGACATCGCAATCAAATTGTCTAATTACGCTCCTACAGTCGAGTTAAATACAAAAACAGAGATCAAAGTGCCTTCTTCCCTCAATAACCGCCACAACAACGCCCGCTAACATCCCCATTGTCAGCCTCTGTTCCTTGGCACTATCACTTTCCTAAAGATGAGGGTAATTTTCTATGCAAATGGGCCGCCGTCATTGTCCCCGCCTCGTTAATCTGGGCCTGGGCTCCTTTGACAAACCCCTCTCTGATTGATGAGGCCCTGACAGCTCCAATGTGTGCGTGCATTTTCACAGATTGACATCATCATTAAGGAGCGAGAGCAGGGCCTGAATCACTGCAGATTTACTCCCACCACCACCACCACCACCACCGCCACCATCTCCCCTCCCACACACACACACACACACACCGCCATAGCATGCACACGCAAATGTACAAGGGTTGATGCTCGTGTGCATGCAAGAAGACACACACACAAAAAGCAGCCCACCATCCGTCTAACAGCTGAGGTTTCCCTTCTGTACCCACAGAGTCGGGCAGGCGGCAGAATGCAAAGTGCTCACTCATTGGCTGCCTGAATCTGTCATGTTGAAGTTAATTGGTGTAGGCTTTAAGCAAATTTCCAGCAGCACCCCCAGTCACCGCGCCACTTGATGGGTGAGCCACTGTCATATGGCACCTATTGATTCACCCAGGGGATGAGATGACTCCCATAATGCTCGCTATGTCAGTGTCACCCTCTCAGAGAGCGGCCGATAGCCTCTCTGCTCCCTGTCTGTTGATGTAGATCCAAGACAAGAGTATTTTAAATCATGCTTTATTCATATTCACTCAATCTGGAGGGGATCCACAGGCTGGATTTTTAGTGTTTCAATCGGCGAAAGTCCATTTTGGAGTTCATTTGAAAATGGAAAAATCGTTACCTAATCCTATTGCTTTGGCCCCCGAGCTACATCATAAGAAACATGGCGCGTGCTGGCAGAGCAGAAAAAGGAAAAAAAAAAAAAAAAAAAAAAAAAGACAGGAGACACAAACACTGACTGAGTGGAGGCAGCTGCAGATGAACAAATAAAGCATTCAATATTTATGACTGAAATTAAAACCAGATAAAGATGTCACATATTACCGGGTCCCCGCCCTCCTCCCTCCCAGGCCTCTGGCCCTGACTCCGGTGCTCACAACTCTCTACTCTCTCTTAGCGCGAGTGAAAGGGAAGCATTATTCCTTCCTAGCCCAATGTCTTCAAAGACAGTAATGAATGCAATGCAGTGACCCAGAAAATGGACTTTAGAGAAGGAGAGAGAGAAAAAAAAGCAATCTTGCGTTTGTGGCGGAGCATTATCACTTTACTCCCCTCCCCTCGTCCTCTCCCCTCCCGGGCTGGTGTGTGTGTTTTATATATATGTGTGTGTGTGTGTGTGTGTGTGTGCATGTGTGTGTGTGTGTGTGCACCTGCCATTATGTGTGTCTCCAAGGGCCTATGTGCCTGAGTGCGTTCATGTGAATTTGTATGAGTGTGCACACTTGCCTTTGATTGCGTCTGTGTGTGTATGTGCATGCATATATACGTGTGTTTGAGTGTGTGTGTGTGTGTGTGAGTCGGTGGGTGAGCTGAAGTCTCCATCAAGAGGGAATGGGCACGGGCTGACAGGCAGGCCCATTGTGGGGTTAATTAAACACTTCAGGTTTAACACCCCGTCCCTGTCGTTAACCCAAACACTGGCTCATCACTCATTCCCGCCACACTTCAGTTAGAGAGCAAGAGGGGTGGGGGGTGGGGGTGCAGGAAAGGAGGGGACAATGGAGATGTCACTGCGGGTGGGGTGTGGTGGTGGTGGTGGTTGGGTGACGTGAGGGTTGGTGGAGGTGGCGAGAGTTTGTATCAGAAGAAGTGTTTTGACAGGAATAATAAAAGGGTCCATTATAAACATGATCTGATATAACTAACCAGTAATTTACCTTGCAGGGAAACTGCCGTAGAAGCAATCCACCATCAGTGTTTCATTAAAGAGCCTGAGTGAGTGCAGTTACATTATTAAGCTCCTGTCCCAGATGTTTAAAGCCTGCAACATTTTACAAAGATTATAGTATGACACTGTATGAGCCAGAGCTGGAGCATGTGTGACAGTCAGTTCACAGTGATAGAAAACACAGATGGCTTACAGATGAAGTGTCATCGAAAGGTTTTAGGTCAGCACGAGTCACCATGGACAACATTTTGCCAGAAGATGTAGTCTGGCTTTCATGTGCCTGAGACGAAAGAAAACGTGGTCAACTCTTTGCTCGTGTTCATAGCTCACACTGTGAGAAGGCTGATTTGGAGCTTTGGTCGCCAAAATTCAGAAAAAGAAGTTTGTGTGACAACGAAGTAATGAAGAAAACCTTGTGGAGTACTTTTTTTTTTTCCTCCAAAATCTTGGACCCATATGTTCATTTGGGTTGGGATCTGGTGGGCCTGAAAACCGATCTCCTCAATCCGCTTCTCTGATTTGGTGTGAACACAAATTAATTTAACAGTTTTGGTGAAAGGTGAGAGATTTCTGTACATTTCTGTCCTCGCGCTTCTCACTGGTTTGAAGCTGAGATGGTAATTCTGTGCACCAATTAGACTCCAGGAAGATTTTAATCAATATTGGATGAGGCTTGTTTGAGTATGTTGCCAAGGTGCTGTCAGTCAAATCTGATCAAACTAAATTAATTGATTTGATTGATTCAGATTTTGATTGGTTTATTATTTACGTATTGAGGTTTTCCCTTTTATTTGTCCTGTGTGATACACATCTTAAAACAGGAAGGATTCTACTTGAAACTGCAGTGATATAAAAAATACCTTTTTTTGTTATTTGTAAATTGTAATACAAAAGATAAAAATGAATCTAACCCACTAGACACTAATTTTCAAGTTTACTTGACACATACTTTGCACTTAACTGATTTCAACACGTGTGTCATCAGATAAACGTTTAGTGACGCACTGGTGACTCTGGTCATCTGTGGGAGAAACTACTTCTGCCTGCAGTGTAATGGATCCTCACACCACTAGATAGCAGTAGTTTACACCACTGACAACTTAACCAGTCCACTCAGTTAATACAGAGCAGTCCACACTAACCACCAAAGTAATGAATGAATTAATAAATGAATGAATGAACGAATAAAGGGAGTACTTTAAGAGTGTCAAACTTTACTGTATAATTTAATTATTTTACTCAACTACATCCGCAGCCACCATTAAATAAATGAAACATTAATTAAAAGGTAAAATTAGGTTTAAGTAATTTGATGTATTACTGTCGTATGTTTGCAGTAACCGTGAAAGTGCAAAAATATAATTATCTTTAATGATATGAGAAGCATAATCAGGCTCATAGATTACAGATTAATACATTTGTTAGAGAAGGTACTGCCATGTTCATGTTGAATAACTTTCAACTGTGTCTCCTGTCTTTAATAATGCAAAATAAAATGATAACAGGTAGGGAGTGGATTCCAGTTTATAACCCTTTATACAGAGCTTATAGGAATGAATGAATGAATGGCTTAGTTAACATGAATAAATATTTTACCAGTGCTTCATCAATCAGTTCAGGGGCATAAATGCAGACAGCACGGTTGCACTGGGGCCTGTGGGCTAGATGGGGGCCGGTAGACCAGAGCAGGCCCTCCAACAATGTGTTGGGTGGAGAACGGGCCTTTGCAAGTGAAGCACATTGTTATCTCAGAAATGTGTCCAAAAAATGAAAGAACTCAGGTTAAATTTCCAATGGTGCCACTTCCTACATATAGAAAAGGTAAAATATAGTTAGCAGCAATGTATAACAAAATTGTATGCTTATTCTACATATTACATTTATACATATATACATTCCACAGATGTAAACTTATAAATAAACTATAAATAAAATTATTCAATCAAATTAGCAATTTCTTTGGTATTTTGTCATATACAGATATGCAAATATGATTTTTGATGTTGTCCAAAATCAAGCCTCTATTTGATCATGTGACGACACGTTATGATATATACAGTATCAAGGGCCCATCATAATAGCTTGGGCTGGGGCCTGCACCACTGGATTACATATTAAAAAGAACAAATTGACATGTTGTGAAACATCTCACTGGGAGGTATCATTTTGATTTGGTAATAATGCATTTATAAAGGTTGGTAATTCATTAATAAATACTTGTGCACATATGATAGAAGTCATCAGGTGTGTAGTTAAAAATGATAAGAAATTTTTCTAGATGCCTTTTCGAGACATAATAAACAGTATAACCTGCAACAGGCTGTTTTCACAATCTGGCATCCCAAAAGTTGATGCTATTAATGGCTTATAACTGATATAGAACATAAGCAAATGCTTTATTGAACATTAACAAAGCCTTTACAAAATACTTATAATAAATAAATAATTATTAAAAGGTCTTATTAGAAAGTGGTACCAGATCAATTAAAAAACACTGTCCCAGTTTTAGAAATGCACTGCTTTATCTGTGTTAGCTAAGAAGCATTAAAGCTGTAGGCTACAAAAGCTAGCTTCTTTCTCAGCACGACACATGCAGGGCAGGTGTTTTCACAGGTTTACATGTTGTTCTTACAACTAGTGAAGCAATAATAAAGTAAACTGGCGACAGTAAACAAGTAAATGAATCAACTGAGCCACATTACAATGTTTTTTTTTTTTTATTTTACTTTGTCGACCATAATTAAAATTAGCCGGGCAGATGTTAGCAAAAACAGGTTTTACGCGTCTAAATCTGGTATTCCCACAGATTCGTTAATGATAGCGCAGTTTTCGTTGCCATGTTGTCGTGTGTCTGTATTATTGTGCAGGTTTGGTGAGAAGGAGCCCGTGCCCATGATGCAGTCTTTCCATTAGCCATTAGCCCATTAGCCCGTTAGCGCTCAGGCTGTTGGAACAGCTTGAATGTGTGATGCTAATGCTTCAGGGATCCAACCCAAACTGGAGCCTTGGCAAAAGGCCAAATAGGAGGAGTGGTGCAACAACTTCCTGTACCTATCTTCCCCCCTCTCTCTCTCATATTATAACCTCACGCTCTTCTTTCATTGTTTTGTCTTGTTTGTCTGCTGTGAATTCCTATAAGATGCGAGTGCTTTAGCATCTTTAAGCTACACTTTTCATTGGACGAGCAGCTCTGTTTCATCCCCATGCCATATGTTAGTAAGCAAGACTAATGAACATGTCTATCCAAATGCGGTGGAGACATTTTTCTCCTTCAGTTCACTCGCCGTTGCCCACTGCAGTTTATCCCCGGTTTGTTTTCCAAGCATTTCTCATAAAAGTGATTTATCAAAAACACTTAATACCGAACTGCCGATGTTTCATCCTGAATGATTCCAAAGGCTGCTGAAGCTGGTGGTTTTTATGGCTCAGCCTGAAAAGGGTACCTCTCGGGGGCATGTTGTGTTAGCTTCTTGTAAAGTAGTAAGACACACACACACATGCACTCCACCCCCATTGGTGTTGGCTGGGGATGGGCGGTGGGGAAATGTCAGGAGGGATGGAGGTCATTGCCTTCCAAAGGGATAAACACACATTCCACATGGCTCCCTACTGTGTTATCATTTACTGCCCTATCGGACACGTTTTGCCGCCTCTGAATGTATTTATATTTATAAACATATTCTTTATTTATTTTCTCCGAGGCCACTGGGCGGAGGAAATGATTCTGAAATCTAACATTTGGAGAGCCATCGTGACTGCCAGGATGCAATTTGTGTTCTATCTCCGTGGAAAAAAGGGGGCCGTGATGCCCCGGGGCGGCCATTTCGTTCCCTGCAGTGACATTTTTAACAGGGTGCCTCCAGGACACTGGGGCGCAGCCTGAGCCACGCGCTTCTCGTCATGGCAGACGGCCTGTGCACCACACCGTGGACACACTGACTGTCTTTCTAAGGCTCTTAGCCTGACTCAATATGCTGGACCAAAGTTGGCTTCAAAAGGCTACAAATGCAGCAAAGAATCTCTATGGGTTTAAAGGATTTACAGGTCATTCTTTGTGTGTGTGTGTGTGTGTGTGGGTGGGTGCATGACGTTATAGGTGGTTTGTAAGTCTGGTGAGCTTGTTAGAAGTATGAAATGAATGTCAAGTGAGTCCTGTTCATACAGGTAGGTCAAAAACGGACTGAATCCAAGAAAACGAGCATCCACGATGCCCCGTTTGATCTTCTCGGCAGCTTCATTCGTTTTCTTTGTTAGCTCGCCGTGTTCCCCGTCTGTAAACAGACCTCCATCAGTAGGCTATCCAGGAGACTTTAATGGCCGCAGTTGCTTCTTTTCATTAACAATGATATATACCAGTTTTGTGTGAGTTCCCTGTTCCTGCCTATATTTATCAAAGCAACATTAGGAGTGTATCAGCATCAATTTGCCATCATGAAGCATGGAGCTGCATTCCACTCATGTGTGACCATTATACTAATGAGGTTAATGGTTCAGCTGTGCTTACCATAAGATGGATGCCCCCCAGTGGAACCTGCGCCTTTGTGGGTATGTGTGTGTGCGCGTGTGTGTTGTTGTTGTTGTGTGCATCTGTGAGCTTGGCGGTGTGTGTCTTTGCTTTCGCGACGCATACAATGCAATAAAATGAAGCGAGGCAAGTTTGTAATCTTTTCCCCAACAAACAGGTTTCTACATTTCATCTCCACGAACATCTCGGCTCTTTTAGCTGGAGCCTCATTATCAGTCAGAGGTATGTGTGGCGCTCTCCATCGTCCAGAATTATCTTTGAACTTTGCAAACTAATGTGATGAACTAATGACTTCTTGTAGGCTATTACGAGAGGGCGAATTACTGGTGTCTATTTTTTGCTAATTACAAATGGTAAAACCAGTGAAGCCTTTTATAAGCTAGGATACTGTTTATGTCCTGCCACATGCTATTCAGTCTAAAAGTGAAACAACCCTCAGGATTGAGATTGCACCATTTCTTTAACAGATGGGATGCCCCAGCCATCTGTATTGGGTTGTTGTTGTTTTTTTTCTCCAGCGTTTTAAATGTGTTTAGGTTGAAAAATGCTCTATCTGACTCAAACAGTCTACCTGCTAACTCTTCCTCAGCTGCTTTAAAGTAACACGAGGGACATTCAGAGATATGAGCCCCACAATTCAAACAAAGTGAGTGGAAAGCGATTAGACTAATAAACGCGCTTGTTATTGATTTTAACGTCTTGACATAAACAATTATGAGGGCTCAGATTTGTTTGTTTTAGTCTGTTTCTAATTTCAATTTCTGCATTCACGACGGTATCATGGGCCAATACTTGTTTGCACACAACCCCAAAACCACAGTATTGCTTCTTAATTAGATTTACAGGATATTAAAAACACAGTAGGTGCTCCTAAACGATGATCATTGGAGACAGAGCTGAAATAGCAGGCTGTCATACATCTTTTTTATATTGCCAGTCGAACCGTAACAATATCTGTTTTTGTTTTTATAAATGTATTCAATTACCACCACCAATCTCCCAAACTATGAAAGACGTCAAATTAAGAGCGCAAATTTGGAAATACATGCCGCTGACTGTTATCAATTTTATCATCTTCGGAAATGGCGCTTTAATGAACAAAACGAAGTTGGCCTCATTTACTGTTAATGCAGTCAAATGCTTTTTCTCAGTGGGTGCTGCCCAATAAGCTGAGGAGAGGAAGGGCATTGGGTCTCTGGAGGGGTACAACTTTAATTGGATGATCTGAAAGTCCTTTTTCCCAATTCCAAATGTAAACAAGGCGTGTCATGGCACATCTAACACCAAATGAAGAAACCTCCTGAAAATGCCTCTAAGAAGTTTAACTGTGTTTTTTCTTTTCTTTCTTTCTTTTTTTTTTTTGCTTTCCTTTTATGGCCACACACATTCACTGTATTTGTCTTTCTGTTCTGTCTGGAAAATGGTGAAGCAGGAAGAGAACAACTCGAGGCAACTTGACTCTGCTCACTTAGTTAATCAGTTCACATTTCTGTGTCAAGTCTTTAGCCTACGACGAGGCTAATTTAAGTGTTTTAATGTAGTTGTATCTTTCTGGATGCACCAGTTTGGGGAATAAGGGAATAAATGGGCAAAGGTACACAACCACAATTATTCTTATTATTGATTAATCTGTAGATTTTTTTGATTTATTTAGCAATTTGCTGTTTAGTCTATAAAATGTCTGCAAATTGTGAAAAATGACAACTCTCCGTAGCTCGAGGTGATGTCTTCAAATTGCTTGTTTTGTCCAACCAACAGCCCAAAACACTGAGATATTCATTTTATAATGACGTAAATGGAAAACCTGTAAAATCCTTTCAAGAGGCTGGAACAAGCAAATTCTGACATGCTTGTAAAATGATTATAATTCAGTAAATAAACTTACTTACTACTTACAGTAGTAAGTAGTAAGTACAGTACCTTTACAGTAGTAGTTACATTTGTCCGAATAAATGTTTTGATTGTTTTTGAATATTTGAACAATCAAATGTTTTGATTGTTTGCTTGTTTAATTAATATTCCATTTTTGTTGGATCACTGAATTATATATTGATTTATAATCAGTTTAAGCAATTATTAATAATGATATATCATGATTGTTGTTATTATTATTATTATTATTTAAGTAATTTTTTTTATTTTTATTAAGATTGATTTTAACATAAGGTGAGGTATAATATACTGTCCCCTAGGCTAGTTATCTATGCTACCTAGTAAGTCTACATACAATGCTGAAATCAATGAAACTGATGAAATCATATTTATCAAGAGAGAGAAAAAAAGGACATTATTCCATAAGTGGCCATGTTGGATCTAGCCCACTTATATATGATCATATTATAGATTGAAATGAACAAACTTATTTAAAAAATGAATTATTTGAGTTTGGGTGTGAAAATAACAAACGTGAATTAACACTAAAAATACATGTGAAAGTGTACAATTACAATAACTCCTTGTAATTTGTGCAAATACTCAAAGTGGGGTAACATTTGAAAAACACGGTCTAGGATTTTATATATTTTTATATTTGCTCTGCTGCTTTAGGCTACAAATATTATCTTTTCAAAATATTTCTCTGTGGTAAATGCTACATCTTATTCTAAGATGTAAATCTTTACATTTCCTGGGCGTACCTCATGGAGAAACTATATCCCTTCATCTCCTGAATTTAGATGGAAGTCAATGAAAAAAAGGTTAAAACTCTTATAGTTGCGTTGTGTTTGCACAAATTATACAAGACAGTTTAGTGTTTGATTTGTTATGAATCCCACTGACACAAATTTCAGTGCTATTGATTCATTAATTAAACTGTATGTTCTCAAAGTTATGATTTACATGATGACTTCCACTCGTGGCAGAAGAGACTGTAATGGCACAGAACCACAACAGCAGAAAATGCTCTATAATCAGTTAACTACCAGCTGCATGGGTAATTTTATCCTGGAGGCATTCAACACCAATGATGTTGAATTTTAATCTAAAATGATTTTTCCTTTTCTTTTTTTGCATTTTGGGATTTTTATTTCTATTTTATGCAGATTGAACACTTATTTGAGTGCCACAGCCAAGAGTCAAACTCTGAGCCCAATATGATGATGGAGTTTAATTCTATGTCAATGCATTTTCAAATTTAAAGTGTGCTGTTCGTTGTGGTGTGCAGATGACTCTTCTCTTGGAAACTGGAAACTTTGCACCAGCTGGGATGCAACATCAACACTAATAAATTATAAAAGGAGCAAACATTTAAAAAAAAAAACAACAAAAAACCCTACATGTTCAACATATCATACGATACTGCTGTAGCTCGACGTACATGTAGGTATTATGTAGCAGAAGATCTGTCCATTTTGCAGAAAATCACTGGTTACACTAAGAATAACAACAAATGTCTCCTGTGCTGTTGTGTTGCTCTCCTTGTCTACATATGGGTGATAATATTGGGCCTTTAAGTTTGTTTCCCAGTGCCTCAGCGAATGTGTTGAGGAGCTGAGCTAAAGAGTGCTGAGGCAGTGAGTTAGCTTAGCCGACCCTTGGGCCTTTAAAGCTGCTGAGCGCAGCACAGCACTTTGCACACACACACACACACACACACACACACACACACACACACACACACACACACATATACACACACACACACATACGGCCCTGATAGCACATAAAAAGTTTTCAACCCCTGAAAACACTCGTGTATGCACAGCTCCATCTCAGCTGAGTAATTTAACAAGACTTATATCAACGTCTCAAGGATGTGAAATATGCAATCGACAGACAACCAATTGTACAGGAAGAAAAGTGTTCCATAAAGTTCACGCTGGTGCCTGGTTTATTGGCTCTTTTAGGATCAGTGAAACTCATAGCCAATGGGAGTGCTGGAACACAGACGGCATATTAATTCATCGCTATTCGTTAGGACCTCCGCATGTGCTAAAGATGGTAATCTTAAGTAATTTGTTAGTGCTGCATCGGCGCTTTGACTTTTTAGAAAGCTACTTGACAGCAGCGTTAGCCCCTGGGCTCCCGTCTCGGGAAAAAAAACGATGCTCCAATTTGCAATTCATACACATTGGGGGAAATGTTTAATTCCATGGCCGTTATTCAACTCAGTTCATTAATTAAAGAAAAAACGCTACCATTCTCTTCCCTGCTTTCCCGCCATCTTTTTGATGAGCTTTCTTCAGGAGTAATTGAGTCCGTTAATTAGACAGAATTAGGCTCTAATTATTCCAAAGGCCCAGTGCCGGGGGAGAGAAGAAACCAAATGTGCCATATTTCACCGCCTCGCCACTCCAACAGCTCTCACTGAATCCCCTTTAACTCTCTTTGATGTCCCCTACACCGCCGGTTTCACAGGAAATGGATTAGATATCAGGCCTCTTAATTCTGCCGCTCTGCTCAACAGGAGAGCTCTTTTGACATTTGTGCTCACTTCTGCCTGATTTCAAGCCGGTGCTGCAGTAAATGCATTTCATTACAATGGGGTGTTTTATTTTCTCCAGCTCAGTCTTTATGTTATATTAAAGGGGACGGGCATCCGTCTTGTTTATGTCCTCCCTCAGCCTCTCAGTCAGTGGCAGTCCTTTGCTATATCACATTTTTACGGCCTTACCTTTAAGCGGCTCTTTGTCACGCCGAGCCTTGGATTTAAAGATACTGAATTAATCCTTTGCAGCAATATTCAAAAGATAAGCCCGCTATGTACATTACATATCGCTGCTGGTGTAAGAAAAGCCTGGTGACTCTGCTTAATAGATACTCTCAACAACTAAATGTGAATGTCGAGCGGAAACTAAGCCATGTTTTTCTTTATTTGTGCATTTGTGTATTTGTGTCCTGCATGTGCAAACACAGACATTCTGGCCCCTGCAGTAGCTTTTCGTATACGTAACTTCTTCTAAATGTTGCAGCATGGTTATCAAGCTCATTTTTTTGTCATTTTCAGCAAGGTTATGACCCTCCTACCACACAGACACTTGCTCTATATATGCACACCTGTCTGTGCAGGTCCAGAAAGCTTGAAATGCGTTCACACAAGCCTTGTAGTCAGCGTTTGCGTTTATGTAACTATCGATTTTCAACATCATAAATCGAAAAGATACAAGAAAACCAACACATTGCACTCTCCGCTCACTGTCCTCCCTCCTTCCTCCAGCGTTAATCTAAGCAACGCTTTATTAATGGTGTAATATTGTAAACCCATTCAGAGGCCAGACAGCAACAATGCAGTACTTTAGCACCAAAACCACCAGGACACACACACGCACACACACACTCACATATACACACACAGGAGCAGCCCCGTACACAGCTGCTCTGCCGGAGTCTCTCATGCAGATGTTGAATTGGACAGACCACCCTGAAGCGCAGGGCCATACAGTACCACGAGTTACACTGCCGCCAAACCCGCTGTGATGGATCGGCCCGCTCTCATGCCAACTTACGACGAGTGAGACATGGCTCGCTCCCATTGGTCCATCTCCAAGCGTTAATGGTTGTTCCCAGATTGTAGCATGAAAAGGCCCTTTAGCTGCTCTCATAAATATGGTAAAGAGGTAAAAAAATAAATAAATAAATAAGACTGATCCATCACAGGAGTTATGAAGGTTTGCACACACATGAGCTCAGAATATAACCGCCGGTGATATTGTAACGAGGGAGAATACAATAATAATGGCTGTTTATAAAATAAAGTACATTGTTTTATATTAATAACTTAGGTTTTCTGATTCAAAAACAGCGTGATCCTTCCTCCAGAGTCAAAAGATTACAATGAAACCTGCGTGTCAGCCTTTTTTTTATAGCGCTTTGTTTTTCTGATCCAAGCTTTCTCTTATGTTCAAGGGTAAAACTGTCGCCCAGTATGAAAACAGCCATAAACCAAGCATTGTTCAGAGGTATTTTCCTCTATTTTCAGATGCCAGATGCTGCATGTTATATGAAATGCCCCCGTCGTATTTTTCACGGTGACAGCGCCATAGCTTACTCTAAGGGGACTGGGGTTAGTTTATCCTCAACTGGTGTATTACTCTTTGAATGTCTCTAAGTTAAACTGCTGGTGACAGCTTATCAGTCAATGTAATGCACAATGCCTCTATGTGTGCGGAGCAGGGGAGTAATTCAATATCCCTATATGATTCAAGGCAAAAAGAGGGAAAAAGAGATTTATGCCTCCAACGGTGGCAAGGGACATTAATGTTGGCGAAGTCTGAACTTCCCGCAAGAAAAATCTATCCCAGGCATCAGTCTTCCATTTGTAATTTATTCTAATATTAAATTGTGTTTACCAGCAAAGACAAATGGAGAACTCAAACACATGCAAATCTGGGGGAGCACGGGGATGGGGAAATAAGGACAGTAAATAATATTAATATTTTTACTTCTTTGAGTGCTTTGTGCTGGATGCAGTTCTTCTCTGTTTTGTCTGTTTGGATTTCTTGGTTTGGGCTTTTCCTCACTGACAGACATAACATACTCTGTCTCTTTTCTCTGTGAAGTTGTCCCTCGTTATTCCTCTCTGTTTGTCCATTTGGTATTCTCTTTGTTTTTGCACCTCTGCGAGGCCACGCTCTTTCACGAGTGGCCCCTATCTCTGCCTTAGCCATGAAATCCCACCGTCTTGACCTCTGACACTCAGCTAAGCCCTTTCCCCAACACCCGCCAGATAATAAACACGAGTATCATGGGCAGCACATCACTGTTGAGCTGCGTGTTCATGTGCTGGTGCATGCCTGCACAACTTAACATTTCCATCTCTGTGTTTTCCATGTTCTGCTGCATGTAATCCGATTCAAAACTTCATGCATGTTCATCCACCAGAAACTGACAGCGGACTTAAATAGCACATGTAGACTGATCGCACATGCTTACCCACAACACGCCAGACTTCTCCATCACTTCCAAACGTGAATTTCTGACATTTTTTGTATCCGCAGCACCTCTGAGTTTTACGAGCCGGGTCAAGAATGTTCGTCTCATTGGAGCGACCTTCTCCCCTCTCACGATCTCTGAGTCAGAGGGAAAAGCGATAAGAATGGGCTGCTCTCGTTTGCTGCACCTGTTCCACCAACATAAAGGCCAGATTATCTATTTTTACATGCAACTTATGCATAATTGGAATAACAGTGCAGAATTACACTTTTTTTTTTTAAACTTCTGCTGTTTGCTGATGATGGTCTCTTAAATCTTTCTGTTTGTTCATAATTAAAAAAATAGAAAATTATAGTGCAATTATTAATAATAATAATAATAATATGCTCACCGAAAGCTGGGATAGGCTCCAGCCTCCTGCGACCATGATAAGGATAAATGGTTACAGAAAATAGAAGGGTTTGATGGATAATAACAATAACAATAATAATAATTTTTATGACACAATCTTCTTATTAGACGGCAAAGAAATCATTGATAAGGGATCATGTATTACTTCACTTAAACCTGATTGGTTATTGTAGTTAGATGTAGTTAGTGATCGCCTGTACTGTCCATGTATCCAATACTTGAAATATTGTGCATTGTTGTCCAAAATCTATTAAAAAAAAACACACCAAGGAGCCACGCTGTTGCACTGAGTGACTGGTTCTTTCATGACAAGAACAATCCCACTTATACCCACTTGAGCTCCAAATGTGTATTAATCCACGGTTGAAAATAGTCCCCAACAAATGCCCGTTTAAGTCCCGTTTGAATTGTTTGCTTAAAAAAAAATGCAATGCTTTTGTTTGCTCAAAACTAAACTGCTCAGCTGTTTTGGGGTATTATTTAGCCTTTTTTGAAAATGCAGTCTTATATAACTTTGTGATCCATTTTTAAAGATTTACATCTTCAGCGAGCGGTAGACACGCTGGGGAAGACGGCAAAATGGTTTGGTCATTTACTCATGATACAAAGATGCAATGCGAATGCAACACCACAGCAGGATAAAGGAAGTAGGTTAAGATACTCTAGTGACACACGCACACACAAAACACACTCAGTCAGTATGCAGGTGTTTGTAAGCACAGCAACATAAGCTGTGTGGTTCCTCTCAGCAGCTGATGAAACACAGCCAGCCTCCACCTTTTAGAGCCAGTGATGAACTCTACATAATCAGATTAGCTAGCTTCCCTTATCTAAACATCTACAAGTGTTATTGACCTAAACTAATGCCACCTTATAGCCTGAGAAAAATCAACACCCAGGCTCATGTTCTTTAAAGTGGCCTTTGTCCATTTACAGGCCATTTAAAATAATCATGGTTAATACACATTGTTTCCAAAGGACTTTTTGGCGAGCATGCCTGGAAGGAAAGCAGATACTCTCTTAATCCAGCTGCCACAGAAGCATCATTAATTCCCTTAATGAACCTGTAACCTGAGAGATGTTAACCTGTGAACTTGTCATCCTGAACACACATTTTGTGGTGAATCACAAAAACAGGCTTATCTCTTGTTCGTAAGGAACTGGCAGTGGAGCGACTTTGTTTTCCGGGGGGATATGAGCGTGGTGCGGTCACGGCCGTTAGTGAAGGCATTAGCAGAGTGGTGCAGCTAGGCCGCTTCCTGCCACGCAGGGTTACGGTGTCACGCCTTGAGCTCTGATTGAGTTACAGTCCAGAGAGAGAAGGTCACGGTGCCTCTCCAACACGGCTGCCACTCACATTTGCCCAGACTCCAGAGGTACAAACATTAGTATGTGGAAATTACACGCACACGCACACACACACCATATAGTCCCTCAAGGAAACCTGAGGTCATTTGAAACTGGTGAGTGTTTGGGTTATTTGTTTGGGGGTGTTTTACAATTGTGCCATGTCAAATCAGAGTGGAGTTATTGGTGGGTATCAAACCTTGATACAAGTGAGTGTATTGTGTCCATAGCGGCTATTATCTACAGCTATCAAATATCTAAAGTTGGCAACAATCGATAAATTGACAAATTAGATCTGCAGTTTAGTCTCTATCCGAAACTATAAAAAACTGATGTTTTGAGAATATAAGACAGTTTCTAGAAGGGAGCTCTGTGAAGTTTGTATCTTACTTGTTTGAATTCCAGTGATCCGCATTGATAAAGAAAATTAAAATTACGTCAGAATCCGAGCAGGAATCTGAATCGGAGAATCTGAACTGGCAATATAGCTGCAAGCCCTCCATTGCTAGCAGTTATGTTTAAATAAAATACAAGGAGCTACAGACTAGTTTGCCACTGCAAATGTAACACAACAAAAGAAACTAATTCAGACTATTAATTTATGTGATTACAAAGTCAGCAGTTTTATTGTAACTATCTTGAAATAATGTGTTAACTCTCCAAAGTCCGAATAACACAAGGTTTTCCTGCTCAGCCCATTCTGTCGACCTTGTGTGAAAGCAGCTTACAGCTTCGGTTTTTGGCTAACGCTGTGTTTATTGCCGCAGTCAACAACGTTTGCTAACACTCTATGAAAGAAGCTCAGGTAACTAAAAAAAAATAAATCTAGGCTGACAGCTATGTTAAAGCAAACTACAAATTGATAGAGCCCCCTTTCAAGTCCACACACAGTGAATGTTTGATACTTAAAGTTCCAGTGTATCATATTTAGGCTACTCTATTTCCAGAATATGGCAGAGATTTTAAAAAAAAAGGGAATTTTCATTAGCATGACTATATTTACATTAGTGTATAATCACTGTTTTTGTAAGAATTCTTTGTTTTTGGTACCTTACAATGAAGTTTTTATATTTACAGTCGCTGCAGGTCCTCGTCCATGAAATCCACCATGTTTCTACAGTTGCTCAGAATGGACAAATCTAACACTCTGGAGGAGAAGGAGATGGTGAGTCTTCGGGGCTGGAGTCAGGTTTAGTATTCACTCAAATAATAATTTTGCTAACGTTAGTTAGCATTTTATTTAGCTAAGTTGCAAAGCTTCTTCTGATTAGACAATATTAGCATTTGAAGGCTGTGGCTAATTTTGTTAAATTAACAAAAAGGATTTTGCAGAAAAACATGAATATGTTATAAAAACTATATATGTATAGATCCCAAAGTACAGCACTGAAAAAGTATAGGCTATTTTTGGCCTTTATATTAAACCTTCATAATAAAAGCCACCAGTGACACAGTTCAGCTCTAGTTAAGCTTCATGAGAATTATTATTGGTCAGTAAGGCGCTAAGAAGGAAACTGGATCGGGGTAGATAGATAGATGGATACATAACTTCAGACAGTCAGCACTGTTTTCTTTTACAATATTGTCATGATCAATAGTTCTTCTTTTAGCGTTGATATTTCCATTATCTTAATCAAATACTTAAATCATAACCATGTCGGTGGCAGATCAGAAAACATCATATCAATCATTTTTCGGAATTGAACAACAGCGTCAAACAATGTAATGTCATCTAATCTGGACAACTTGCTTGCTGGTGTACGTGGGAGGACTTACACGTTAAAATAAAGCCGTCAGCAAACAATGGTTTATTCCATGGTCAAACAAATATGCCATAAAACATCTGCATGTGGCCACACAGCAAAAGAAGCGTGCAAATTCTCACACACACTTAGCTGTACCTGCGCATGCTCCTACACACACAAATACACCCACACACAATCAGATGATTGAGTTCTCTTCCCTTAATAAACCACTGATTCAGCATAAGTATAACCATTGATTGGTGACTTAATTCCCAATTCAAATTATCATCCTGGGTCCCTATCCAAGGTTGACATGAGCCTTGAGCTTTGGTGCGACTAAATTATACTCCACTCCCTGTTAGCCACCCCCACCCCACCTCTCTCTCTCTCACACACACACACATACACACACACACACTCAGGCTCCCAGTTCCCCCATCTTTCTCCCCTGTATACCTCTCTCTCAGTGCAGCCCAGGTGCTGATACAAGCAGAAATCCTCCACGCCCCATCGCTCCCAGAACACATACGCACTTACAGACACACACAAACACACATACAAAGTAAGCACGCACAAATACACTCACACACACACACCGACACACACACCTCCATTCACTACACCTCTTCGGAAAAGCCGAGGGGAGGCAGCATTCGTCTCCTCTCTATTTGCTGTGTTAGCATGGACGCAATATGAAACACGGGAACACTGTAGTTTTTCTATTGAGGGACGATGCTGCTGCATGCCGACTGAAGTGTGCACGCTGGCTGGTGGGAGGGAGAAAATAAGAGATTATCACTGTGATGCATTGGTGGCTGTAGTCTTAAGTCACCCAAGGTTGTGGCCCTTCTCTCTCAATGAGGATGTAGTGGCCAATAACGGCGCTTTGTCAGTCCAAAGACAGAGAGAGTCGAAGGAGACAGAGGAGAAAAGACAAGCAGAGGAAGAGTGAAAAGTAGTAAACAAGAGAAAGGAGGCAAAAGAGGAAGAGGAGGAGTGGATTGAGTCTGCTATTGTCTCTGCTTCATCAATATCCTCTTATATAAATGTCAGCTGTACCATTTCCCTCATCACTGTTTCACCACCCCACTGGCTTTATCCTCTGGTACAAGGGGAGGGACATCACTCTCTCTCATCTCTCTTTATCGTTTTTCTCCCACCCCGCTCCGTAAATCGCTTTACTCTTTCTCCCCTTCTTTCCCTTCGTTTCTCTCCAACGTGTTCCTTCCCCTCTTTCCCTTTCTCTCTCTCTCTCTCTCTCTCTCTCTCTCTCTCTCTCTCTCCATGTGCCTTCTCTCTTTCTCGTTCTTTATCTCTCCTTCCCCCCCAATCTCCCTCCCTCCTGTCTCTTTGCCTCTCATGGCGATGCGTCACTAGCCTGCCCCCATGAAACAAGTCAATTTTCTGCCAGCTCGGCGGATGAATAAATCTCCCTGGCTCTGCTCAGAGCGATGGGGATATTTATCTAAGTGGAGTGTGTCCTCTTCGGCTCAACGCCACCGACTTCTCGTCTAAGACCCCCCTCCCCACTTCCTTCTCCTTTTTTTTTTTTTTTTTTTTTAACAGCAAGACAAGGAGTTGGAAAAAGCAATTGCTAAGGAGGGATGTGAAAGGTAAAAAAGGTAAATGAAAGCGCAGAGAGGAGAAGGGGGGGGGGGAGAAAGGTGGTGGAAGTGGGTGATGAGAGGAGAGAAACAAAGAGATGACAGTGAGGAGAGAAGAGAGCAGGAGAGAATTGGGATGTGAGAAATATGAAAAAGATGGATAGAGGGGGAAATAAAGGAGCTGCCTCGAACAAAGCCTATAAAGCAGCAGCGCGGCGGAGAAGTGAGGCAGGGGCATTAGTCGAGCCTGCTCGGGTTTAAACGGCAGGAACAGGCGCAGATCTGGATGAATGGCAGCCCTCTTCCTTCAGGCCACACTCATCTGTTGGAGAGAGAGAGAGAGAGAGAGAGAGAGAGAGAGAGAGAGAAGCAGGTTATTGGACTCGCCTATGAAAAATACTGCACGGTGAGATGAAGAAGACACAAACAGAAAAAGAGACGGAGAGAAAGAATGAGATTCAAAATCATGATTGATAGAGGAGGGAGGTTTTTCCTCCGTTATAATAAAAAAAAAAAGAAGAAAAAAGAGCGTGCATGGCAGGCAGCAGCAGTAGAAAGCAGATGCTGCGTTGTGCTGATTAGCAGGATAATCAGCACGAGGTGAATTCGTCTGGGCTCGACTCATATCTCTTAAATTTTTAATGCAATGTTGTATTTTGCAGTGTAACAAGTCTGAAGATTTAAAAAGCTTTGGGCAGCAGCGGGGGTATTTGCAGGAAGGAGGGGGGTCTTGCTAGCTAGTTGCCACAGCATTAAAGCAAAGTAAATAGCTGTTGTGTCTCATTACCATTCATTTTTAAAGGGGACTGTTAGTATAATGAATGCATGTGCTATCTTCTCAGGGTCCTCCTCCTCTTTCTATATTAAGAAGAGTAATACTATCTTTCACGCTAGATAAAGTGCGAGCAAATATTTCCTTTGCAATTAAAATGGTCAATTTTGCTTATGCACAACGGGCACCGTACAACACCAAGTTTTGGACTTAATTACCTACAATAACAGTGTGATATATTGGGTATATGCTTCTTTGCTGGGAGAGCGTGATACAAAACAAGACGCTTTTAATAAACTCATAAAGACAAGCCCAGGCCCCGTGGAGCATATAATATGTGAGTGTGTGTGGGAGTGTGCGGTCTTTAATTTGTTTGCACACAAAAAGGCTGCACCTGCATCTACAGTCACACACACAAAATGTCACAAAATGGATTTTTTTTGACTGTGAAACGAGCTCTCGGTTCTGCTGTTCACGTGTCAGTTTAGTGTCTAAAACAAACCACTTTGAATTCTTGTGTAACCAACCAACACTGACATGTTTTTCAATTATATCAGGGTTAAAGGTTGAGAACCCTCCTCGCCCTTCTTGCCCCAGGTTTTCTGTTGTTTATGTTCTCACCAATGATTATTACCATCAACGCTTTTATGGAGGATGCCATCGAATCCCTTTTAAATTGCTTGTAAAATTAGTGCTGATTCTGTTGAATCTGTCTCGGCAAATACTGAATTAAGCCGCCGTTTCGCACAAATCAATTTGTTTTCTCACATTAGAAAGAAGGCAAACACATTTCCCCTTAATTGTTTAAAGGGCCGGTTCACCAGAATTACCAGAAGAAGACAGATATGTACCGTATTTCAAGGGAGACACACAAATATATTCATTTGTCTGGGTTGAAATTTCTGCCTCCACATGAATAAAATGAGGATTGAAAGATGTTTTTTTTTTTAAATCCACCCGCAGCAATGTGTCTTTATAGAAACTTTTTTTTCAGTTTTGGATAAGCCACCTTAATATGAACAATTTTCACTGGAACTACTTTCGAGCAAAAAAATAGTCCCTGTGAAAACTGCTGATGGTTGGTTTAGTTGATTATCCAAAGTAACGGAGACACTGTTTCTTAAGAAAGACATTGCCGTTAAACATAAACCTCCAATAAAATGGAGGTGAAATCCTGGACAAATAAAACCAAAACTAGCTGCATGACTTGATACCACAAATATGTTGTTTTTGTATCTCTAATCAAATCTTTAGCAGTTTTCACAGGAACTGCCTCTTTGATCGGAAGTAGTCCCGGTGAAAATTGTTCACACTGAGGTGGATTATGTAGCCGAGAACATTTCTGGACACATTTGCTGCCACTGATTGACCCTTTAATTTTCACACATTAAAGTGAAATGAAATTATTTATTATCTGGCAGACACAACAGGACAGCACATATGTTTCCTGCGCTTTTTCAATGGTACACGTTTAAGAAGGCGCTATAGGTTGTCACATGTAATATTTATGTTGTCACTGCATTAGCATGATGAATGCAGACACTTTTTATTAAAGACAAATGAAAGCTATTGTGACACAATTATGGCAAAAACAATAACAGCGCTGTGTGAGCCACTCCATGATTGATAATACATCAGGGGGGGATTTAGTGGTGTTGGGCTTAACCAGGCTTTCCCTGAGGGGTTTTCCCTTGGCATTAGTCAGGCAAATCCCTTTGTCAACCTCTCCCCTTGCCATTTTTATTCATAAGCATTTGGCCCTAAGAAAGACATCAAACCAAGAATACAACGAGAGGTCAACATCGTCTTTGCGCAATGTTAACCTCTGCATTGATGAAGCTAATTCACATTTCCTCAGTCCAGCCTACGGGGGTTCAGGAGAGGAGGAGGTGGAGCGGAGGGAGGCAGCAGGGTGTGTGTGTGTGTGTGTGTGTGTGTGTGTGTGTGTGTGTATGCATGCATGTGTGTGTGTGTGTGTCTGCTTGTGCCTCTCAGTGTGTCAGCGGCCACTTTGTAGTGAGTCATCCTCTTGACCCGGGCCCCTCCACATGGGGTTTGTATTGATAGCATTTGTTGAAAGGAGGCTAAAGTGAATGTTGTCCGAGCTCATTGGAATGACAATGGGGGCATATGGTTGTGTGTGTGTTGGTGTATGGTCATGGCAGCCACCATATTCCTCTGTGCAGGGTTGCCAGGTGCTTCATGAACGGACCCACTGAGAGTCGACAAATCATACACAAATGCAACAGACTGGCTCGTGGCTCTTCAGCCCAATGGGGGGTTCTCTGAGGCTGTCAGCCTCTGTTTCTTTCCTCCTCTGCTCTCTCCTCTCTATCTTTGATCAAAATTATATAACAACACATAACAACCTGACGATTAAAATGAAAAAAGACGTTACGTACTTGAGGTGACTGTCAAGCAGAACCACCATTCATTATGCGTTTATCCTCCTAATCAGAGCCCCCTACTTTGAAGACTGTAAAAACCCCACAGAGAACAAGAGAATAAAGATAACCTGATGTAGTAGCATCCCCTCCCACACAAAGCCACTTCTTCTGTCATGAATAGTCAGCTCCACCCTAATGACTATTCAATACAGTCTGCAGGCTGCAGATGAACGGCCAATCCACAGCAGCATCTGCTGCGGGCCTTACTCGCCAGACGCCAGCCTTGTAAGAGGGCCATTGCAGGCTAATTGAAAGACAGAGGCCATCTCTCAAAGACAATGTTTGTGTGTGCGTGTGTGTGTGTCTGTGTGTGTGTGTGTGTGTGTGTGTTGGGAGGGAGAGACTTGACAGAAAAAAAGAGTGAGAGAGAGAGAGAGAGAGAGAGGGAGAAAAGAAAAGTGGGGGAAATAATTGACAAAGGATGGAGAACGGAAAAGAGGGAGCGAGGAGGAGCAAAGAGAGACATTCCTCTCCTCACAGAAAGAACAGCTGACCTGTCAGCATTTGTTCCCATGCGGCCATATTGGAAAAGCCCCTATGGGCATTGAATTAACACAACCCAAACCCACTTCATGTAATTAGAGTGGCCTTGTGGTCTTATCTTATTTTAAATACATGTGATCGTATAAGCTCTGAAAACAGCTAGCTCCGTTTGGAAATGATTAAAGCTTGATCTGATATCTCGGATGGATCGCGGGTTAGAAAACGTTGAGCGGGTAATTGCAGCAATAAACAGTAAGCGATAAATAATAAAATCCGGTCTGATCTATAATTTTATATACGAGTAATCAGCAGAAATGCAGCTGGTATTTACACTTCGGAACGTGACAAACTGGATTTTCCGTTGTTTTTCACCTCGAGCTCTCTTCATCCTCCTTTGTAAGTCTTTGCATCAAGTAAAAAAAAAAAAAAAACATCCTCCACAAACGAAAACTAAAGGATTGCTGTCATAATTCTCCCCAGTTCTCCTCTGGCAGTTTTTATTACCAAAGGCGGTGAATAATCTTTTCCACCCTGGCCATCCCAAATAACACAATCCTTCAGCATCACTGCTTACTGTGTTTTATGGTGAAGTGCAGATGAGAAAGGAAGAACATTCAAATGAAGCACTATCTAGTGCTGCTCTATGGCATTCATAGTGCAGTGAGGGGATTCATCAGCAGCCCGGCGAATGTAGAGAAACAGAACCTGCTTCTCTACATTCGCCGGGCTGCTGATGAAAGCATGTGGAAGTGGCTGTCGCGCAATCGTTAAAACTGGTCGCTTTTTAAACGAAGAGAACAGATTGTGAGGGGATGAGTAAAAATGAGGTGAAACATGTTAATGGTCGAAATTGGCGCTGCGCAGAATCATATCTGATGGCCACATATGTGCCCTCTCAAAGTGTGCTTTGTGTAAATTAGGAATGCTTATGTTCAAGCTGCGCCAACAACAAGTGTACAGGCCCCAAACCACACCAGTATGATCAGGGGCGTGCAGCCAGTCTGTTACTGGCTGGCAGAAGAGTGTGAGAGGAGCAAATGCTCCACCAGGTGAGACACAGAAAACAGATCTGACGGAGTTCAGATTCAGTTTTTATTGTCACCATGAGGGAGAAACAATGTTGGCACGCTCTTAGCATTAAAACATTGGTGTCAAACTATTTATTGAGTGAATGGTTCTTTATAGAGTCCACAGCAGTGACTGTGTTTTGTATTACTTCAGCCAGAGACCCATGAAAAGGTTTCTTTAAGGAGAGAGTAACTCTGCATTATACACTCCCCATGGGGTGACTTCAGTACTTCTTGTATTTCTTGGGAGACTGTGCACCTGTTTTTGCTTTTCCTTGCATGAGGATAATGTCATGACTTCTCAGTTTATTGACTGTTGTGTTTGACTCCATTTTTATGTGTCCTTTTATTCATTTTTGCTGTTTGAACAGGATGTGTCAAGTCTTTTTTTACAGTCTTATGAAAGGCAGCAGTTACTTTGGTGGAGGGATGATCAGCTTTTATTTTTAAAGGGTTAGTTCACCCAAATAAATAAATACATTCACCTATAGTGGTGAAAAGTGACTAAGTATATTTTTTCAAGTATACTCAAATTTTTATTTTGAGATTACCTTTTGCTTACTTTCACGATATATCGGGGAAATATACTTCTATACAGCTTTTACCGGAACAAATCACTATACTACAAAATATGATGTTTTTTTTTTAAATAAAAAAGACTCAACGAAGTAGTTCAAATTAAAATGCAGCTTCTCTTTTAATGAACTACTATTTTTAAAACTCAAGTACAATTTGGTGGCAATAATTATGCAATAAATTATGTTCTTTTAGTCATTTTTTAAAAGACTTTTACTTATGATTGAGGTTTTTCATTCTGGTATTTATATTTTTATTTAAGTAAATGACATGAATACTTCTTCTCACACCTATAGGTGTGTCTAGCCATGCAGAATCTTTGGGGTTTATCCTCTGAGGTGGTCTCAGAGCTTTCTGTTCCTTACTCAATGTAATGGAGGCGAATGAAATTTTGTCTGTGATGGTCAGAATATTAAAACATTACATTAAAAATGTGTTAACAATATATCAGTCCCAGAGTCTGATCAATTCATTCAATTCCTGCTGGGTGCCATTATTGTGTCATTATCATATTGTGCATGTTGTTGTTGTAATTATGGTCTTGACTCAATAAAAATCTGGATCTCAAGTCTCGCAGGTGAACATTTTGGCACATAAAATCACAATGGCATGGCTGGAAAACCACTAGAGGTGAATGAGAGAATTATATTTGCGATTTGGTTGAACTAATCCTTTAACAAGACCCTTGTGAAATTCAAAGCAAAGAACTCCCAGCCACGGGAAAAAAACAACAAAAAAAAAACAGTTTGCTGAGCAGCACAGTGCAGTCCACGTGTAGCACAGTGATAATGGTGCTGCTTATGAACCGTTGTTCCAGCAGCACTGGCACTGCACTGCGAGGCAGGAAAAGCCGGGCCGTCAGGGATTTGTCAGAGGCCTGTTATTACATCTCTAGTCACATAAAATATGGCTGCCTCTCCAGAGATCCAACTGCTAGATAAATCCACTCTCCTCCAACCAGACTGGCCCCCGTGATGAAACCATCCAATGGTGTACCGCAGCCAGTGACCTCTGGTAATGACGTGTGATTTATACAGTACAGGTTTTAAACTGGGAGACACATCCAAGACATTTCTGCCCCCCCCCCCCCTCTCTCTCTCTCTCTCTCTCTCTCTCTCTCTCTCTCTCTCTCTCTGTATCTATATCTAGTGTCATGTGAGATAACAGGCAGGCCTTTGGGAGACATGACACCCATCTTTGGGGTCTCACAAAATGGCTACAATGTGGATAGCTTCCCCTGCAGCTGTCTAATCGCAGTCTAAGCCTGCAATGAGCGCTGTGTCTCCTCCTGCATGAGGTCACTAACACATATTGCAGGGTGGCACTTTAAGCTAACAGACCGCAGTGTGGAAGGCCTAAATCAACACCTGGTTTGGATGAAAAAAAGTCTCTCTTGTGTTCTGTAAATGCATTTAAATGGCAGATTACAGGATGGTTGTAAACATATTTTAAACTAACACTGCTGGATTATGATTAAACGGAGCGTTTGGGGGTTTATTACAAGTATAAATTCAATACTAGTCCTTCAAAATTACCAAAAAAGCAAACACAAGGAGGCATTAGTGTCTGAGTGAATAGTGTATGGGAGACATTCAGAGATGTGGTCTGCACTGTCCCCTGCCAGGGAACGTCCCCTGCACAGTCTAGTAGCTTAAGAGATTAAGTTCTGTGTCTAAAGGAGAGCTGAGAGGCAGGCCGAGTCGTTGACCTTGGTGTGTGAGACACAGAGATGATGACACACCACTGCAAATATCTGTCTTTAATAAACAGGCACCGAACACCATGAACCAACTCAGCTCCACTGGCTGGAAACACACACATTTGATGTAAAGTGTTAAATTTGATCATGTATGGTGCCACAGTGGATCAATCAATATATCACCTTATTAGTGGATTATTTAGAATATTTACCAAAGAATAATATAATATTATAATGTCAATATTTTTTCTATTTGTCCTTTTACTTTTTATAAATGTGTTGTGGTGACTGATGAAACACATGGCCTGTATCAGTGGGTGACTATATTACTGTTTAATAACACAGTATGTGGGGTTTTCTGTTTTGTTTTGTTTTTTATTTATTTAATAATTTCATTTTTTTCTCCATACAGATAAATTATGTTTGCCCTCATAAATGCTAGAAGCATCTACATAAGCTTGTTCATATATATTTTTTTTCTTTCTCTCTGTCCTTATTATTATTATTATTATTATTATATTTAATAATAATAAATCTTGGCTCCCAATGGATTTAAATCCATTGGGAGCCAAGAGAAAGTCCTTGCAAATGTTCAAAAGTTGGCCATATTTCAACACAACAGCCAAAGAGAAGTAACCTCTGAAATCAGATCTGACCCCCGCCAGCAGCAAATATAATCTGCCTTTTTTGCCTTTATTACCTAATAAAGTTCAACTGGACACATAACTTCAGAAGCCCTTTGCAAACTGACAGCCAGAGACCTCTTTCTTTCTAAAAAAAACAAGTGAAAGTTTGGTTAAAATTCTGCCTGTCGTTTTAATTGAAGCTGATAGCAAGCTGAGCTAAATAAAATCTTTACATGTTTTGTTTCCTCTTCTGTTTTCTGTATATAACGTTAAGGCTGAGTGGAGTAGCGTGACATGAATGAACCTGGCTAATTAAATAAAGTCATCTAATGTTTTATTAAAATAATATCACAGAATAATAAAAGAGACATTTAAATAACTAACTAGGCTAAATACAAATAGTAAAATGCGACCATGCATCCCACCCTCCCTCTCTCTCTCTCTCTCTCTCTGTCTCATCATCATCATCATCATCATCATCATCATCATCATCACTCTGTTGATGTTTTATTTTCACTAGCGCGTCCATGAAGCCAAGCTTTACAATATTGACTTAAAGCATCCTGAACAGACCTCCATTATTATTGTAAATAAATATAATGTTAGGAAATAACAGCATCATTACATCAGCATGGACAGCGAGAAAAGACTCCAATGTGCACATAATAATAATAATAATAATAATAATAATAAGGAAGTTTTTCGCGTTTTATCGGTAAATTTGTTCATTTAAAGATGAAACTGAAACTGAAATAACATAAAAAGAAAAACGCATTTTCTCTCTTTTGATAAAAGAAAATGTCACATTTGATAAAATAGTTTAAAGACAAAGTATCACATGTTTTTGGCCTGCTGCGTAAATTCCTTTTCCCTATGCAAATAGCCTGTCGCCAATTTTTTTTTCTCTCTTTCCCCCACCAAAATAAACTCATCATGTCAAACCTGGAGGACGCGGGGAAATTTGAGAGGAGATGAAATATTTCTCGGATGATATAAAAGGAGCCCTTTCGCCTGAGTTATGGCCCGGATTTGGCGTTGCTGAGAGGGATGCATGCTGCTCCTTCTCTCCCGCCCCAGAGGAGGTATCATCAGAGCTGATATATGGCCCAGCTCTACATTACCTTTACAAAACAAAGGATCATCCACGCTTTGGGTCGAGGAAAATATCCTTCTGACTATCTGCGACATCAAACATAACACCTGAGTCGACTTATTTTTTTGGCAACATCCGGATAATCCAAATACTTTTAAATAAAAGACTATCAACTCCTGCTGAACTAAAACTAAAGTTTTACTGCGTAAAAACGCTTAAATAGGCTACGGATTGTGATCTCTCTTCCCCTCATCTCCTTCTTTATCCCTCTCTCTCTCTCTCTTTCTCTCTCTCTCTCTCTCTCTCTCTTTCTGCTTCCCCTCATTTACCCCATATACCTATTCTGGTATCTCACCACACGACTAAATTAGACCAAAGATGATAAGAGCACAAAGCATTATAATTCCGCCGGGCTCCTCCTCCTTCCAGCCATGCGTCCTAATTAATGGGACACCCCCAGTCGCAAAAAGCCCCGCACTGGACTGCAACATAGTCAAAGAGTGAAAGGGAAGAGGGCGAAAGTGCCACTGGAGATAATTGATTACCTACCAATCAATGATAACTTGTTAGTAATCGTCAACTCTTTGGACCTCGCCATTTTCAGGGAGGCATCTCACTCCTGCGGACTTGCTGCTCCCGAGGATCGACACTTTGAAGACATCCCATTTTGGAATAAGATTTTTTTTTCTTCCTTCTCTCCTCCTTGTCTTGTTTTTTTTTTTTTTACCCTCCTGTTATGTGACTTGTTTTTTCCTCCCCTCGAAAAGCCTCGCTTGTTTTTTTTTTTTAACCGCTGAATATTTCAACCAAGTCCTGCATAAACTCTGCGCACAAACCAATGATGACATCCAAAGAAGTGGCCAAATGTGATGCAGTGGAAAACAGGAGGCGAAGTCCGCTGGACCACTTGCCGCCTCCTGCCAACTCTAACAAGCCGCTGACCCCCTTCAGCATCGAGGACATCCTCAACAAACCCTCTGTGAAACGAAGTTACACAATTTGCGGCACGGCTCATCTAATTTCGTCCTCTGAGAAACACCGTCCGTCCAGCATCCCTCTGTCCAGCCGGGCTCTCCTCACCCAAACCTCCCCGCTCTGCGCGCTAGAGGAGCTGGCAAGCAAGACCTTCAAGGGGCTGGAAGTCAGCGTTTTACAGGCTGCAGAAGGTACAGCTACACCCCTCAAAAATACAGCTGAAATACACCTTTTTAGACTTTCAGGCGTGTTCTCTGATTTATTTTTCTCGTTCAGTGGCCTGAACCAGACAGACAATAACCGTTTGGCTACACCTTGTATTTCGCTCCTTATCATTCAATAAATGTGCCTGTTTAACAGTCAGAGCACAACATTTCTTTTCTTTTTCTGAACGCATATTTTTCCTCTTAAATGTCACATCGAACAAAGGCGTGTTAATGTTCTTGGCTGCCCCTCAATGAAATAAATCACCACCGCTTTTCTTTAATATCAGGCTCTCGTGTGTGTGTGTGTGTGTGTGTGTGTGTGTGTGGTGCTCAGTATTTCCCAGTGGTGTCTGTGTAATATTCTTGTAATTACCTGTTCCCACACGAGCTCGAGGCTTTACTGTTTCACATACAGAGACAGTTTCATTGTCATTTTTTTTGCGTTCGGATCACTTTTACGCGCACGCTGCAGCGGTGCAGATGATTCTGCACCTGCATGATTCAATGATTTTCACTCAGCCTCTGTTTCTTTCCTCACAGGCCGGGATGGGATGACCCTGTTTGGACAGAGAAGCACCCCGAAGAAGCGTCGGAAGTCTCGAACGGCGTTCACCAATCACCAAATCTACGAGCTGGAGAAGCGCTTCCTGTATCAGAAGTACCTGTCCCCGGCCGACCGGGATCAGATCGCGCAGCAGCTGGGTCTGACTAACGCGCAGGTCATCACGTGGTTTCAGAACCGGAGGGCCAAGCTAAAACGGGACCTGGAGGAGATGAAGGCCGACGTGGAGTCGGCTAAAGCCGTTGGACAGGTCCCCTTGGACAAGCTCGCCAAACTGGCGGACTTGGAGAAATGCGCCAACGGCACGCTGGGCCACCCGCGAGGAGAGTCCCCCGCGCGGGGCGGCCAGCAGGAACACGAGCTCGCTCAGAAACTGCGGTCATCGCCGCTGTCTCCGTTCTCAGACCACACAACTAGTAAAGAGTGCTCAGAGGACGAGGATGTAGAGATTGATGTGGATGACTGATGGCGCAGCGTGGTGCTGGAAGGTCGAGAAACACAGAAAAAAAGACGTTAAAAAAATCCTCCCGAGGACTTGTAACTTACTGCTTATATTGTATACCATATCTCAGAACATGTACCAAAATGTATGACTTTTATATCGGCACAGATAGACCTATTCATAGTGAAGCATGAACACAGAACAAGAAATATGCAGTGGTATTTTACAATGTATTCATTAGCAAACTGTTACTTCTTGCAATCAAAGCAATATGGTCTAAAATGACATGAGTAATTTATTATTTTTTTACACTATAGGCCAACACACACACACACATACACCGATGCACACACACTTTACACTTTAGCACACACACACACACACACACACACACACACACACACACACACACACACACACACACACACACACACACACACCTGTTCCATCGCTTTTCCTATAAGGCCTGCCCTCACACACCACTATGAAAGTGCTCCAGATTTTCATATTTTTTTTGCATGTAAATGCATGATTTGATTTGTGATCATTATCTATTTATTTTGACTTTATTATTAATTTTTTTTATTATTATTATTTAATTGTTTCTGTGAGTCAAATCGCCATTGATTACTTTGTCACTGCCGGCTCTTCTTCTTCTTCTCCTCTTCCTCCTCATCTGACTGTGTGACCCTTGACTTCAGTTCATATTTGGCGTCCCGTACTGCAGTGCATGATGATGATGATGATGATGATGATGATGGTGGTGGTGGTGGTGGTGGTGGTGATGATGATCGGAAAGACAAACTTGGACATTCACAGTTATGCGCTTTTATGGGAATGCTCAAGCGATGGCGACAAACAGAAATGAATATTGCGGTGATTTTGACGAGCTATATGCTACTTTTTAGATTTATTGTTTGGATACAATAGATTTACAGTTATAAATTTGTTATGTTTTGTACACCTGTAAGTGCCTTTCTAAAATCAGGACATTATTTGAAAAACCAATGCACAGACTGTAATGTATATAGGCTACTATGGGAATAAAATGGCTTTTCTGAATATATCTTTTATGTTGTAATTCTTGAATTAATATCGAGGCTTTTTTTATTGTGGATATAATAGCGTGGGCTTTTATTTCTAGTCAAGACAAAAAAAAAAAAATCATTTTAGAAACACGCTCTTGTTGCCAAATCTGGGCGTGTGAGCCCATCAAAAGCGGCCTTTTTTTTTTTTTTTTAGAGTTATTATTCTGAACTATTTTGTCCCTTTGTGTCCTTTTCTACTAGGATGCTCTAAACATTTTGTGGCCCGGAATCTCACATCTCCTTTCACATCCTAAATGCGTATCATGGCTTCTTGACCCTTAGACGTGTTTCTCCATTCGTGGCAAAAATTTATGTGAGAAACACAAATCTGGTGCCGGGGGAAAAAAAGACGAGGATGCCACAAAAACACAAAGTTTTGGGCCAGTTTCTCCGGGCCTTTATAGACCTTTTTTGTTCTGCGGGACTGGGCCGTAATTTTGAGCGTAAAGCATGAAAAGTGGGGACAAATGAGCAGCGTTCCCTGATGGGACGAGTCACAAAGGAGCAGGGCCGGTCCCCCGCAGGCAGCAATACTGAGACAAGTGTGTCCCACCGCACAAAAAGGACGCAAACGTTTGGAGGCCATATGGTTTTTGAAATTTCCTCACAATTTCAGACAATTTGATGGATTGAGTTAACCCTCCTTTTAAACAGTTTAACTGGGTGCGAACAAAGGCCATAATGCCTACATAGACTCTCCCTTCATGAGGGCATCTGCGGCTATTAATGTCTAGCCCTTTTCTTTGCCTGGCGTTTTGAACAAGTCAATGAATTACAATGAAACTGCCCCTTTTTTGTGAGCCGCTTGTCTCTCTCCGCTTTTTAGCTCTGGAATAATATGTTTGACTTCTGTCCAAGAACGTTTTCTAAACAAGAAATGGATTTTGTTGAAAGTGTTTTTAATGTTAAGTAGGGAGCCATAAAGACTTTCGACTGTGACATTTATGCCAAAGTCTGGTTAGGGAGTCCTTTGTTTGTTTTCTTCTCATCTCTTCTTCTTCTGCCTCTTTATTTCTTTTGTCTTTAAGGAGTTTAATGAAGCTGAAAACATGGTGATGTGAGAAAGAGAGAGTGTCCAGAAGAGGAACTCAAAAGGCTACCTCCCGTTTAACTCTCTTTGTTCAAAGAAATGATAAGTAGGGCTGTCTTCTTCTCACTTGTTTTATAGTGTTGCCTTTCTTATTTTCTACTTTTTTTTTTTTTTTTTTAATTCAAGACAACCTGAATAAGTTTATAGACCTGTAAGCACTTAATGTGGCTGAAGCTATTGTTAATTCTCTGTAGGGAAATTAGTCCTAGTAAAATGTATAATTCAGTAACACTTCAACCCATTTATAAGCAGTATTTTATCATTTAATACATGATTTATAACACATTATAATACAGTAACAAGCAGATATGAGTGTATAACTATAAGCCCTACTGTGGGAATGCCTCTGGTGTTGGTGTATAAAGACAGTATGGATAATAATATAATAAAAAAACAGTTGTAATTAAATAAAACGTGTTTTCATAAGAGAATTAATATTTTTCACAAATACTGTATACTAATAAACACTTATAAATGTTCCTATATCTGCTTATAACTGCATTGTAGTGCATTGTAAACAATTTATTACATGTTTATATTATAAATGCTAAATAAGGGGATGCGTGTCTTTTAATTCATATTTAAGGTATAAAAGTTTAGTAAATCAAAAAGAAACGTTTAATTTTGAAATATGCTCCAAAAAGAAAAAAAGAAAAAAATCAATTCAATTCAATTATTTTGTAAATTGACTTGCAAAAATGAAAATGTTGATTTAAAAACTTTTTTTTTCTAAAACTGATGCTTTGTTTTGAGCCATATATTTGTGTGTGTGTGTGTGCGTGTGTGTGTGTGTGTGTGTGTGTGTGTGTGTGTGTGTGTGTGTGTGTGTCTTCTGCAGCCTATTCTGAATCAAGCATATTTATGAAGGGAGAGGGTGTTAAGGCAGGCTAAGTTTATGGATTTCACTTGCTTATTTTATGAGAGCTTGTCAGACGGGCCCGGCGATAAGTAAAACTACAGTCTGTGGGACCACTTCGTGGTAATTAATCTGGAGGTCTTAAGTGTATTTCAGTATTTCACTTCAAGATGGAAAAAAATCACTACTTCAATCGTCCGGAAAATTGAAGTTTGATGCATGAGTCCCTACTGAAACAATAGTACAGCCCTCTCTCTTTTCATCTCTTCCCCTCCCCTTTTTCATACTCTCTCTCTCTCTCTCTCTCTCTCTCTCTCTCCCTTTTATTATTTGCACCTTGTGGAAAAAAAAACAGTCTCAGGTGCAAAGTGTAAACTAATATTTGAGACACTGTTCGAGTGACAGCATTTAAAATGAGCTGTAAAATGAATTAATTAGCTTAATGCTTCCAGTTTGTCTTCTCAAACATAGAAGAAATATCGTCCATCAACAGATTATTATTATATTATCATTATTATTATTATTATTAATGAATAAGTATAAAAAGGAGATCAGTAAATGACTTTATATTTGCCTGGATTGCCTGAATTGTAGAGTTTTAATCATAGCCTTCCTGTGGAGCCAGTTAATACTTCAAACTTCAATTTTACGGGCGATTGAACTAAGCATGTTCCTGACAGAATTGATGTATGTATTAATTTCCTTTAACTGTTGATTAATTAGGCTGCGCTGAAGGCTCAAATGGAACAGTTTGTGGGAAATTTGCATATTAATCAAATTCTAGTTGATCATTCAAATAATCCAGGCTATGTGATTTTTGGGGATGTAGCTTGAAAACATGTAGCAGGGAAAATCAGTAAACACGTACGTGTTTATTCTCTAATGCTGCTGCTGAGTGTGCGCACTGTATTAAAATGAAACACTCAGAAAGAGACTAAATACTTCATCTGGTTTTGTTGCAACCAATTCTCTGATAGATTAACATCATTACAAGCAAGCATCAGCAAACCCATGTGCCTGTTTATCATATAAATAAACCAGTGTGTGTGTGTGAGAGAGTGAAAGAGAGGCAGTTTGGTTATTGTATGTTGAACATTTTTGTCATCTTAATGAGGTAAAAAAAAAAAAAAAAAAAAAAATCACAGATTGCCTTCTAGTTGATGTGGAAGTTAATCTGCTACAGTGACATCAGTAGACTTGATCACAGACAGATGGAGTTTGTGGGATGATAAATGCTACAGATAAACAACAGAATGATAAGAACGAATGCTTTTCTAAATGTTAAAGCAGCTTCAAATTAGACACTGTGAGAAGTCAGAGAGGTCAACAAAAGGCTGCAAAAACACAGTCTGCAGGTATGAACCATGCAGACCACCACCACTATAATATTATTTCTATGTTTGTTTGTTTTCTCATGATAAGCATGTCATCATGTGCTGGTTAAGTCTGCAATGTATATGTTCAAGACTGCACCAGCAGTACGAGCTTAGTATTTTTCAGCAGGGCTCTAAAATCAAGAATGTAAAGAACATTAAAAACAACCCTACAGATCATTGGAGGTGCGTAAATGTGATTTCCAGTAGAAAATATTCAGGATAAATAGAGTGTAGACAACAAACAGTGAAGGCAAACATGTCAATAATTATGAAATAATGTTACAAGATATATATGATGGGACATACTGGTTATGGTAAACTGTCAATGTTCAGACGATAACATGAAATCTTGAACGACATAAAAAGAAGAAAGAAAGAAAGACAGGAAGGAGGTGAAAAAAGTAAAAAGGAAGTGAAGCTGGTGACAAGCTTTAAACTCCAGTCAGCTGTTTGGCCACTGATGAGAAAGATAGCAGAGACACCTGCTGGTGAACACAGGGCAGTGTACGCCACTACAGTGAGCAGCTCACCGAGTGTAGTGTGTTTGTCAATGTCCGTGTGTGTGTGCGTATTTTGAAAAACAAAATATGTAATAAAATAAATACTACAAAGAACTGAATGGCTGTTAAAGGGAATTCTCAGTAAATTTTGTTTTTCCTCTCTTTCTCTCAAATTTCCATTATTTGCATGATCATAAATAGGTTGTTCAGGCATGCTGTGCAAGATTTACAATATAATAATCTAACGTAGGTATAAAGACAAAAAGCCGTTTGCACATACCCTCTCACATACTGTAGCCTAATGAAAGGGAAAACAAACCAAAACATAATAAATAATACCTTTGGTAAGATATGATATCGTTTAGGAATTGAATGCAATGAAGAAAACAGACCGAAAGTTTCTTTTTTATATAAAATACTGAATTTTGTTTTGAAATTCTTTTGTTAAATTCTTGGTAACTGAGTTTGATTTGTGTAATAACTTGAGTAGTAAAGATCTGATAGTGTGTTTTCTCTATTCCCCTCTTAACAAAGGTCCTATTAGACTTGTGGTAGGGCTAATGAAACCATATTCAGGATAATAATAGTTTTCTGGTGTCTCCATCACATTTAAACCTGTATAGCCACCTTTTACACCCATACTGGGCTCTCGTAAGCTCCCTGTAACATCTACTGAACATATCTCCTCTGTTTTACAGGCTGGGGGTAATGATCGCCAGAGCTCTGAACAAAAGCATGTTTTAATTCAATTCTAGCCTACTATTTAACTGAGTATTGATCTTTTACTCAGCCAGACTTACCTTAAATTACTCCACACTAAAGGTCCCCATTTAAAACCTTACTTAAATGAAAGTGAGTTAATGAGCTACTAAAGGTTTGGTAAATTAACTCAATGTAACATCATTTGTATTGTAAAAAACTGAGCTTTAAAGTAACTATAGTGACAACATCTGTCAAATAAAGCCTGAAATGTAGTAAAGTAGTAACCATACCATGTACCAGTGCCTGAAAATTATACTTACAGTACAGTTTGTAGTGTATTTATCATCCAAACAATCTGCAATATGCTTGGCATGGTTGGAGAAATATGAGAAAACAGTAAACCCCTCAGTGTTGTTGGGTTGTTTCTGTATTGCTGCAGGGTCTCTCTGAAGACGCTTGAATGATGAACCAACAGCGTTCTGTTCATTCACATTGATAAGAATAAAATTGTATTACTTATTATTAATAAAAGTCTTTGTTTGGACCCAATCTTCTTTAAAACCCTGAACTGAGCGTCATGCACCGCACATGCGCAGTCCCGCGCAGCAGCAGCGCTCCTCGACGCCGTCCTCTGTCGTAGACGTGACGTCATCGACATTGGCGGTATTTTGAAAAAGAGGAGTCTGTTGTTGTTTCTCCGCGTCGAGGAGGAAAACCTGCGAAATACAAAAAATGGTGAGGCTGCAGGTCCTTTGACTAACCCCTGTAGTGCAGATACGACAGACACAATCATGTTACGTCAGGTTTTCACTTCAGTTACAGAGAACATCGACGCTGCTAACTTAAGATAGCTAATGTCAATTTAGCCGTAACTATCCGACAGCTAACAAGATAACCCATGAACTGCGCCAACTTTGTCTGTGCTGCACTTATTATTTTTTTTTTACAAACACACCCAAATCCAACTCGACACCTTCTGAGCTTTTATGTGTCCGTGTTCAGGCCGAGGTGAAGCCCGGTGGACTGGCGGCGGCGGAGCTGTCAGAGGCCGCTCACGGTGAGGTGATGGACATGTGTGAGGATCAGTTTGCTCTGCTGGAAAAGGTAAAAAAAAAATTTTTCATTTTTGAACCACGCTGTCCTTTCTGACCAAACGCTGCCTGTGCAGAGGAGGTACAAACTGCAGACTGTATCTCTGTGTTACAGCTTCAGAATGAGATTATACTGAGTGAACCAGATTTCTGTGAGGATCCACAAGAGCTGGTGAGATGATGCATTTCTGTTCCTCCCTGATACAACAGGGGAAAACTTAAAGTGCAACCACTCAAAAAACATTCAGACCTGATATACATTTTTGAATAATAGACTGCAATTCCTACAATTTATTTTATCATCATAAGCATCATGTAGAAAAACAGTTTGGCAAACCTCCCTATTCTAACCAACTTATGCATCCCTCAGTGGTACAAATGTCGATAACAAGCCAGAAATGTTATAAATGTTAATAACAAATGTGTGATTCATCCAGGGGATTTTTGCATTACACACTGAACAAAAACTATATAACAACTACAACTATACAAGCTATATACTATCTGTACCTCTCACACTGCCTCGCTTTTGCTTGCGCTCCACTGGCCAGACTTTAGTTATCAGCTTCCACAAACTACAGTCACATCATCCCTCCGCTGTTGGTTTATTCCAGGTAATCGCCAAGTCTTTTCTGTGGCATCTTGTAAATGCCAACTACCCCACCAAGAAAAAAACAGTAGTGACCCACAATGACCTCAACCATATCGAGCAGGCAGTTAAAGGGAGAATTTCACCACACCTAAATGAGTGGAGATTGTCACTTGAGGTTTTAATTTGATATTAGTGAGCTAGAACAGCAAAATTATGCAGATATACATTTAGGGCCAGGTGTTGTAAAATGATTACAAAATGAATATATTCAATTTTCCAAAATGTTTCAAATGTATGATTTTCAAGAAAGCATTTTTGCTCTTAAAGGTCCAATGTGTAAGATTTAGGGAGCTCGCTTTACCAAGTATGGCAGAGAAGGATTATAATATTCATTTATTTATTTATTTTTACAGTTGTCTTTTATATCTAAGGATGCCGCAGGTCCTCTTCCACACCACCATGTTTACAGTAGCCCAGAACAGACTAACTAAACATTGGCTCTGGATAGGCCACTAAATTCTACACACTGAAATGTTGTCAGGCAATTAGTTTTTCTTTTATAAAATGTGACATTTGATTACTCAAATAACTGAATGAATATTTTCTGTCCATTGTGAATATTAATCTCTAACAGTCAGTAACTCGACTGACGGCAACAGAAGCTGAACTGAAGCAGTGGCTGACAGTGGAGCCTGAATGTAAGTCCTCCAGTCACACTGTGTTAGAAGCTGTAACCATAATGTGATTAAAGTGTTTACAACTGAAGTATGAATATCACAAATCAGCACCACAGCTTTATGCCACAGTTACAGTTTAATGTCGTTCCACATTACATTTAATTTCCGGTGTGACATTGGCACGACAAACATTAATGTTTAATCAAGATTTAATTTAACTTTTTTGTGACTATATCAAATTGTCATTCCAGGCTGTCAAATCAAATTGAATTTGTTATATCTGCTGTACCTAATATTTGATATTAAAAAAAAAATATTTATTTATTTTTGCTCCATCCAGTGTTTGCAGCAAACTCAGAACTTTTACTTCAAGCTGGAAAAGAGGAGGTATGTCTGTGTGTAAAATGTAGCACCACAGAACGTTTCTTATTGAAATTCCTTACTTAACTACATTGCTCCAGTTGTGCGCTCCATTTTCTGCCTTTGTTTTCCACAGATGGTAAAGCTGTGCTCTGAACTTGAGATGGTCGTTTCTTGCTACGAAGCAAAGAGAGACAAACTGAGAGAAACTAAAGAACTGTATGTAACTTTTAGTTAAAGCTTTCCATAATTTACTGCTGATCCTCAGGGCACAGAAGTGATTTTCAGAAGTGAATGGAAGGGAGGGACTTCCTATCTGTAATGTTCTGAACATTTTTTTAGTGAACAGAAGTGGCTGAAGGAGAAGGAAGAGGCGCTGATGGCTGCCAGTGATCACGCTGAACGACTTAAAATGGAAAAGGAAAAAATATCCGAGCTCAGGTGAGTTTGAAGCAAAGTCAGACTAAAATGGAGGAGTTTGAGTTTTGAGGTGTATCTCCACTGGAGGGCAGCAAAGCATGTGAATATTATTTCTGTGGAACGAGGAATTAATATGGCGTGAAGGCGTATTTACTCAAATTAAATGTTTAATGCCTGTGCAAAATGTCTTTGTACATTCCACAGCATATTGCAGGACACAAAGGCAAAAATTCAGAAAATGAAGGTCTACCAGGAAAGTTTGATGGAGTGTCTGGGGGACGTACTTGAGAAGCACGTCCCCCTCCCTCAGAATGACTCCAGCACAAACAAGAAGAAGAAGGTGCAGCAACCGGTTTTTATGTTTGACAATCTTCTATGCTTTACAGTCTGTTGACATAAAAAACCTGTGCTGTAGCACAGCTCACTGTCTTCTGTTTTCATTCCCAGAACATTTCCCAAGAGTCAGATGAAGACTTGATTTCACTTAATGAAATTCTTGAGGTGGGTTGTGGTGCACTACATCCGCTAATTGCACTTGCTTTAAGTGAAACCAGTTTGAATCAGAATCTGAAACAGGTTTATTGCTTTCACATACAGTGGATTTATTTTGATGTTGTGGTGCATAACAGTCAAAGTACTGAAAGTGTGAGAATAAGCAAGAACTGCAAAAGTCAACAATTGGAAATATCAAAATTGGACATTTATGATAAAAATATATTTTAAAAATCAAAAGTAATCATCAAAGAATATGTCCAATGTGCAAAACGATAACATTTATACATCTTATATCTTGAATGTCATGATGCAGTTTTTTTGGCCAAACCATCCTTTGATACAATATAATTTGAATAATTATTATTAAGCTGAAATCTCACACAGCAGTGCTTGATGGTAGCAGATTTGTTGTTTGTGTGTTTGTGTGTGTTTGTTTGCTGTGTTGTGGGATGCATCTTCACAGGCCAAGTCCTTTTTATTATATAATACTTTGACATAATATAATTAGTAACATTAATAACTACTGAATGTATTTTATGTTAGGCAGTTTCAGGGCCCTCAGTATTGTGCGTGCTGGCTTACTGGTAACAGAGCCATCGTTAATGTGATTATGTACATTAGTGTTTTTCCTGCGATTACCAGTGAAAATGTCTGCTATGAAAAACAACTAAAGGGATGCAGAAACTGTATCCAAATGCTCATGTAAAGTTGTATCATCGTGCACTGTTATTTAACCCCAACCTTAACCCAAAGTCTCCCGCTGTCCCCACAGCTTCTCATGAACCAAGTCCTCAACACACCGCACGACCCGTACGTGACGATAGACAGCACATTCTGGCCACCGTACATAGAGATGCTGCTCCGCTACGGTATTGCAGTGAGGCACCAGGAGAATAACTTCAAGATCCGCCTGGAAACCTTTTGTTGAGGCAGCGGTGCATTAGGCATCTCAAGCACCAACCACTTATCTGCTAGTGTTTCTAATTTCAGTCTGCTTGTATAGTGCTATCATTATGTGTATTTATGTAAGCTGGCATGAGGACTTACTGCTGGGAAAGCAAGTGATTTAATCTATGTGATTTAATCTATGTCTATGACTTTTTTTTAGGTTAAGAACTGTTTTCTATGTACAGAGTGACCATGACATTTGATTTAATCTATGTCTATGACTTTTTTTTAGGTTAAGAACTGTTTTCTATGTACAGAGTGACCATGACATTTCAAAAAATATAAATATATTTTGACTTTTTTTGGACAAAGTGCTGTCAGTTTCATGTAAACTCATTAATAATCAACAGATTTGAAGTCTTGTCTTAACTACATACTGTACACTGATCCTATTTTCATAGGCAGAGCTTAATCAGCAGTGAGCACTGTACTGTTAGTATTTCTGTGTTCTTTAAATTCATTTAAGTCTTTCAGATGTAATAAAGGTTTACTTCCTGATACATGTATATATGTACATTATGTTTGTAAATATTTTCTTGTTAATGTTCAATAAACGTGCGAACTACAGACTTTTAGTGTAGATGATTCATTTTTTTTTTTTTATGAAAATGTAAAACTTAATTCATAAGAAACTTTGTGCGTCAGACGACGTCATGACTGTCGTCCAATCAGGTGCGGCCGCCGCGTCAGCGTTAGAATTCCTGTGGGCGGAGAGGGGATTCCGGTTCCGGGTGTTTTCATATCCCACTCGGAGGCGTTCATCCCTCTGATTATGGTCTTTTATCAGAAACTTCTTTCGATTAACGACTGATTAAATCACAGCTGTTTTTATTAAGGAAGTCCAACTAAAGCCGCGAACATGACGACCCGCTCGGAGAGAGAGAAGGCCCAGAAACTCAACGAGCAGCACCAGGCCATCCTGTCCAAAATGCTGAGAGAGGAAGACAACAAGTACTGCGCCGACTGCGAGGCGAAAGGTGCGACACTCACGCTGTCGACATTGTTCGTTTTTACCACACTGAGTTAACATTTTCACTCACAATCCGCCGCTCACGCTAACTAACAATGTAGCGTCAGCGGTGCTTAGCTTAGCTAAGCTAACTCGCTAGTGTGTAAGTGGCTGAGGCCAGTCAGCTGACATTTCTTCCCCCTGAGCTAAACTAAGTGGCTAACTAGCGAGCTAACTTCTCTAAATCTGCATAAGCTCTCTCCACAGTGCCTCTCCCTCACCAGCGGCGCCCTCAGCTTAGCTGCCGGGTGTAATAAGTGTTTAACAAACAGTGGCAGGTCCGTCAAGGGAACTTGACTCTCGTTTTCATGCTAGGTCATTGATAAAGAATGCAGAGCTTGTTTTTTTTTTTTTATTTGGCTCTTAAAGTCAAAGGAAGATCCTGCATGTTCGTGTTGTTTTTCAAACATCTCTCCATGTTTAAATCACAATCTGTTTTTCTTACTGCATCAGGTCCAAGATGGGCATCCTGGAATCTGGGAGTATTTATCTGCATCCGGTGTGCTGGCATCCACAGGAACCTGGGAGTACACATATCCAGAGTTAAATCAGTCAACCTGGACCAATGGACCTCAGAACAAATCCAGGTTTACATCTTTATGTACTTTGGCTCCGTTGCAGAAGGAGATGGCTCTTAACACCTTGATATTAAATCAATAATTGCACTGACACATTATTGCAAACTCCTGTTTGCATGAAACATAAGAAGACTGATCTCAGCGTCCTTGTGTTTCTGCATATCTGTCCTCTATTGACAGCCCGACTTTCTGTTTCAGTGCCTCAGACCTTTGACTGTCACAAAGTTGCACTTTAAAGGGTTACTTTTAATAATTTAACACTGCACCTCAGACTTGGCAGACCTGTGAGAGACAGATTTAACGCAGAATGGTCAAACTCTGTGCAGCAGACGGTGAAAGTGGAAACATACTGGATCCTACACTTCCCATTATGCAAATTGATGGTGTTTGTCAGTGTCAGTAAGCTGCCTTCATGCCATTTGGAAGTTACCATAATTACCAGTCTTCAGCTTGCAAACTACTGTTAACATGAACATCCAAGTCATAATTACAACTAGAAAACACTTTTTCAACATGGAGTTTGGCACTTTATGACTTGGCACTTTTTGATACAGTTTAAAAATTAAATATTATTTATTTGTAATAAATGTCTAACATTACATCAACTAAGGTCTGTCTTCTGAGGTCAATAAACCCAAATTTGAAACTCTTTCCCATCTGTACCCCTCATCCTTCCACTCAATCCTGCCTGGTATACACTTGTCACAAACAACACACCCCCAGTTTGTAACACAAGCTTCCTATTGAAGGTTTGAGCTCCTAAACCCAAGCCAAGATAACCCTGATGACATCATCTGGGTTATTTTTTCTGAGAATGCTTCACTGGAGCCACAGAACACATCATGCCACTGTTTTCACTGTCAATGAAGGTCCACTTAAAATATTTAACCCCTCGGCCTTTCCTTTTTGCAGAGCATACAGGATATGGGTAATACCAAGGCCAGGCAGCTTTATGAAGCCAACCTTCCAGAAAGCTTCAGAAGACCTCAAACAGACCAGTATCCTTCACTACAAGCAGACACGCATAAAATAACTTAAACGTGCTGTACTTTATATACTGAAGTTATTTGTTTTGGACTCTTTGTTGCCTCTTTTATTCCCTTAACTCTGACTTAAGAGCTGTGGAATTCTTCATCAGGGATAAATATGAGAAGAAGAAATACTACGGCAAGAATGTGACCAATGGGAGCAGTGTATGTATCCATTCATTTTTTTTTCTCTCAGGCCTTTTAAATGCTGTGTACAGGCAAGTAGTTTGAGCTGACATTAGTTTTCCTGTTGTTCATTTTGAGATTTGTTTGTTTTCTTTTCAGCCAAAAGATGGTAAGAAAGAGAGAGAGCCAGACAGAGGAAACAAGGCGTCGTCCTACACCAAGGTAAGCATCTCACACACATTCATTGTGAACAGAGCCGCATAAACATGCTACTCTCTATTGTATTTTGTGCCATATAACTTTATGTTGACTTATTTATACTTTTAAAGAATGAAGAGTCCAGGCCAGTTCCCAAAATCAGCCCAGCTAAGCCTTCAGAACCGTCTGTGAACCTACTAGGCCTCGGTGAGTATCTTTTTTTAGTCAGTGTCAGGATTTGATCTGACCTTTGTTCATTGGTTTTTAAATGCCCCTGACAACTGTCATTTACATTTCCAAATTCTTCTAGGATAAGCTACATGGTATCTAATGTGTTATAGCCACCATATTGTAAGTTCATGTGGTGAAATTTAAATATTTTTTTAAAAATAACAAAAAGTTACAGTTGGGAACAAACTGAACACAAAAAAAAGGAGAGTCACTTGATGGCCTGAAGGTTTAAGAGATTATTTCGATCAATTTTCAAAGTCCATATTGTGACAGCTCCAATCTTTACACTTCTGTGGAAGATTGAAATGTGTCATATAAACGTGCTGACTGAGACAGAGATAATGTGATCGGCCTGAATGAAGTTTCACTCAGGTCTCAACTGCTGAGGATCTAATAAATGATCGTATGACTATAAACTCATTGAAGCAGGAGGTTTGGAGTTTGCAGTGGCGTGTAATTATTGACTACTGATATTTTCACACTGATATTTAGTGTGTATACGGCATTTAGGAACCACAGTATATTATAATTTTACTGAGTTTAGCATACTGATGCAGCGGCATGTTACGGCAGTGATTGTATACCTTTTCTATGCATCCTCACAGCAGGCGACAACCGCACTGAGCTCACACTGACATTATTTGGCAGCTTAAGCACAAGGCCAAACCATGACTGTCTCCATGTCGTCTCTGTAAACCTGTTGTCTCTATGCATATATTTATCAAGCAGTGACCTTAAGAGAAATTACTTGTTCCTCTTTCACTTACTGTCTGAAACCTGTCTAACACGGCAGTCAGTGTGACTGTTATCTTCCATCAAGCAGGCGAGCTCATCATTATCAGATCTGCTGTGTTGTTTGTATCAGCTGTTGATAAGTTCCTGTTCATGCAAATAATAAAATTCTCCCGCTGCTCGACAATTCAGAAGCTTACCAGTGAACCGCCGCAAGGCTTTTTTGTGAGGTAGTTAGAGGAAGTGCTAAAGCTGCTGACTCAGTCACCGGTCAGCAACTGACTGATCACTTCTTGTTTTTTACACTTGCGTTTGGATTTAGACTTCATCTAGACTTCATCTAGACTTCATCTAACATTGTTAAATACAACAAGGGGCAAACAGTAGAATAATATGCAGGAAACTGGTTTGATGAAGAGAGACGGTTACCGTTAAAGGAGGCCTGATCACAGCTGAGTGATTCCTGTGAGTTTGCTCGTGGCTCCATTGCTAGAAATATTTCTGTTTTGATGTTGCACTTCTATTAAAATGAGTTGTTTCTCATGGTTGCGTGGTGCGGTAGAAGCACAGGTTGTTTGCTTATTCATTTACGTGCGTGTCCATGTATCTTTTTAATGAGATGGCTCTGACGTAATGATTGATTGTTGCAGGTAGGAATAATGTGTGTTATCACTTCATTATTGCAATTTCATTTACAGTATAAACGGTAGGGTAAAGGGTAAGCTGATTAATTTTTTATTGTACTAACGGTTATGTTAACTGTGTGGGCTGCTGCAGCTGTGGGAGGGCCCTGCAGTTAAATAAAAACAAAGACAACACACATTCTCACATTAGCAAGCATAAACTCTTGTTTGTTTTACAGAGTGGTTACATATTGTGATTTTTATTTATGGTCTTTCATAAATTCTCACTGAACTCTGGTAGATTATCATCAGTGAGTTATGCCGTGTACTGTTGAAATAGTCCCAAAGGGTTGTCTCATCTAACAGTGTGAGCCTATTTTTCCACCTGCGAAACCAGTTTTTCACCTTTCTGCCACAGACGCCCCAACAGCTACATCAACTAACAATGGTAGCACGAGCACAAGCCAGAGCAACAACGACCTGGATATATTCGGCCCCATGGTGTCCAACCCCCTCCCCGCGTCCACATCCGCAGCTCAGTTTTCTCAGGTAAAAACCAAAGCAAGGAGTCCCTCGTCCACATTTGGTTCTAATTTCTTATTATTGCTAAGGGGGGGCTTGACAGTAATGGTTGTCTAGTTGTAGAACTGAAATGAAGTGTGCAGTAAAGAATAAAAAAGTCAAATGATAACGATCAGCTTCAAGAGCAAACGAGACAGCAGCACCAATACTGAGAGACGGTGGAAGAGATCCAGACAGGAAATGAATGCACCTAATGAGGCAATCCCCGAACTAAACATTTAAATGAGGCTGCAGCCAATGATTATTTTCATTGGCGATTCATTTGTTATTAGTTTGATTAATCATTCGATGTGAAATGGTGATAAATGCCCATCATGAAGGTCTTAAAACCCCACAGTGATGTCTTCTAAATGTTTGGTTTATTCATTTTCCTGGTAAAGTAACTTGTTAGATGAACTGCTACTAACAATCAGAAATATGGGACATTATTATATAGGACAGGCCACTATCAATCCTTTTAGAAATGATCAAAATCTAAAAACTATCCTGTCAAATTTGGCACGCATTAGCTACTGACTGTTTGCCAGTATGGTAACGAGGTCACAAACTGGCTTTCACGCCCTGTTCCAGCTCACAGCTATGTGAGAAGCATCAGAACGTGTCACATATTTAATTACAGAAGCTTTGTTGATGATAATCTGGTTTTGTCAGGACTGCACCTGGATAGTGAACCTTCATTGTCATAGCACACATTTCTGTTAATCATACTTTCATCGCTATGTTTTCAAAAAGTGACGATCTGTTTCCTCCTTTCAGGTGAGCACCAGTAACGTGGCCAGTACTCCGACACAAGCTCCTGCAACAGGAGCGTTAGGAGGAGGAGCCAGCTCAGGGTCAGTGCAGGGAGACCTCGACTTGTTCAGTGACAGCAGTAGCACCACTAAAACTGACGACATGGCCAAGAAGCCCCTGTCCAAGGACTCCATCCTGTCCCTGTATGGAACCAACAGCATGTCCCAACAGGCCCCCGCTGGTGAGGACGCAAATTATATATAAATAAAAACTTTTAATTTTGTATTCCACTCATCTATTATCTGATTTTTGTCTTGGTACTTTGGGAAAAGGAAAGAAAAATGTTTTTAATGTTAAATATTGTCCAAACATAAACCACCAAACATTGCCTAAAAATGGCATCTTTTGGTACCTGACAAATGTTTGATAGTTGGAAAGTTTGATAACCCTCTAATGCAATCCAATGCAAATAACCAGCCATAAACTCTCAGACATTCCATCAATATCATCACAGTTTTTCTCCTGCATCAGAGTTATCTAGTGCTAGTTGTCTGTACAGACCTGGGTATATTGCATGGAGGAGTTGCTAATCACTAATCTGTCATACATCACTCTTAATAGTGCTAATTTGCCAAAATATAAACAAATATAAGCTAACTCACATGATACTTCCTGTATACATCCCCAAAAACATGTAGTTTAAAAATTGGAGACACAATTGCCTCAAGTCTGTCTATAGCTGGTACGGCTCGGCTCTACTCGACTTGACTGACTTTTGGTACCAAATACTTTTCTTTGTTTAGTTTTCTACTGCAGACCGCTGTCAGCATAGCATGATTTTTAGCAGATCATCATAGCGACGCTACATGAAAGTCTTTGTTTGCCACAGAAAAACTCACTTTCAGAAAAGGCTGAATGCAACAGGGCTGCTGCAAAAAACAGGCAAGTTTAGGAATTCTTAAACCAGAGCGCAGACAATGAGGTGAATCTGGTCACTCCGTGTCATGTAACTGACGATTTTCTGACCAGTCAGTGGTCTGCGGTGTTTTATCTCTACCGTTTAGTATTACCTCAGCTCACTGGTATACCAAAATAGTACCAGGTACTCTCTGCAACTTTTGTCAATGGAAAACCACAATAGAGTGAGCCAAGCCGAGTCGTACTGTACATGCAGTGCAAACATGGAGCTTGGTCTAGAGTAACATGTTACTCATCAGGGTAATGCTGAGATCTGTGGATGTGGTGAAGAGAGTCCACAAGTTGATACCTGCTTGTATGTCATGACACAGTCCCACAGAGATTTACTAACAAACCTGCCCCTTAATCACACAATTAAATATTCACCTAGTTATGGGGTAAAGCACTGAGAGTCATATTTGTTGCATAACATTCTTCCTCTATGTTGCATGTCTTCTTCCGCCCTCAGCTGGCATGTTCATGGGCCCCTCCCAGATGCAGTTTCCTGTCCAGGCCACTGCTGGTTATCAGGCCTTCCCTGGCATGGGCACGGCAATGCCACCTACAACTGTCATGGGTGCCATGATGGCTCAGAGCGGGGCTGCCATGATGGGGCCCAGTCCGGGGATGATGGTTGGGATGACGATGCCCAATGGGTTCATTGGAAATGCGCCAGCCACGGGTGTGATGGGCATGGCACCGAGGATGATGGGACCACAGGGTGGCGCGATGCCTGCGGGCATGATGCCTGCTCAGGGCATGTACGCCATCCAGCCTGGGCAGCAGGCTCAGTGGAATATGGGTCAGGTATGTTGTGTTGTATTGCACGGTAACAGGTTATTTAGCACACTAAATGAGGTTTTGTGAGGTGTGTGTGGCACATCTTTGTGATTTATATGACATGTGACCACGCCCAGCTGTGATGAAACACTTGAAGTGCTTTACTGTACGGTGTTTGGACAGAGCAGCCACTAGATGGCAGCATAAGCAGGACTTTAAAACAGTCCCAAACTCACACTGCATAACATTTTAAGCAGGTTTGAATATGTGGTGTTACACTGGAAATGATAGATGCTACCAGGGGATTCAGTCTTTGGTGTTTGCTTTAGTGTTTTAGTGTTAATTCACATCTCTTTGGCATCCTCAGGTGAATCAGCAGATGTCAGGGTTGACTCTCAACGGTGCGGGTGGTCAGATGGCTTTCGGTCAGCCTCCAACAGCTATGGGTGGATGGGCCGCCACTGGATCTGGCCAGACTCTGAGCACACAGCTATGGAAGTGAGCCTTTGAGCGGTTTGATGGTCGGGCAGAGTAAGAGTCAAGGTTACAGGAAGTGCAAAGTATATCTTGTGCTTCTCTGCGCCTCACTATGAACTGATGCCCACTTCCATCATGGACCAGCCTTTAGAACATGAAAATTGTATCTCTTTTTTTTCTCCCTTCTCCCTTTCTCTGTCTCTCTTTCTCTCTATTGTGTGAGTGAATTGGGAGTCATACAGGATTTACAGCCTGGCAGTTTCTGCCTGTCGTATGGTTTTTGATCATAACTTTTATTTTCCTTTTTTGGAAAAAAAAATTACAAGGAAATAACAGTCCCAACAAAAATGATCGACATATCAGAAAAGCTGCAGGACCAGTTAAACAAGCTTTTATTGTATCACTGTATCATTATAAGATTATAGAACATTTAAATGAATAGTATTTAACGGGAGAAGATATGACTATCAAGTCTGTCAGTACTGCTCCCAAATGTACAGCGCTGTATAACCTTCTTTTAAAGTACTTGTGGTTCCCCCATAAAATTAAAGTGACAATAAATGACTTGCTTTGCTGTGTCTTCTATGACTGATTCAAGTGCAGTACAACTGTGTAAAGGCTCGGTCTGAAAGAAGGGGACATTTTATTTGGTGATAAGCTATTTAAAGGGCCTTAATTTGCATCTTAAACTTGTGATGAATGAGCAGTCTTTAGGTTCTAATGTAAGTAATTTGCATTTTTGTGTCCAGTCACAACAAACTGCAGTTGGGTAACAAGTGTTGGTGCAGTCAATGTGTTGGTGGAGAATGTAGCTCAAACTGTGGAAAAATGATGATGTACTATTATTTATATTATTATATGATGCACACATACTGGGGTAATGTGCTGTATTCAGTATAAATTCTGGAGGAACCATACCTGCTTTAATCTCCAGCTAGTGCAGTGAATTACATTACATTTTGTATATTGGTAATCTGAATGACAGATTCATTGCTAAACAGGAATAATGGATCAGAACACTTCCTCTTTTTCATCTGAGGTAAGAGGAAAAATAATCCACTTTTGGAAAGTGCTTTTTAAAATATTGTTTAAAATAATATATAATTGGTAACACCGTCTCATTCAGTGTTTTTTCGTTATTTCTGGTGCTTTTTGCATTGTAGACTCGCAATGAAGACATCCAGACTATGAAATTATATATATATAAGGAAGCCAACTTCTCAAAGAAGCCAACTTGGCATTGGCTCAGCCAGCTTCATGAAGTCATCACTTAAAATGGTTTTCAATCATCAGGTATCCCTTGTAAAAATTTCATTAGTAGAATTTCTGGCTGCCTTGATGCTTTTCAGTTGTGTTCAAAGGTAGTGCTGGCATACAGTTAATAGTCTTATTTGGCTATGGAAGGAATCCATACTATGCCAAGAACCACTCAACAGTCCATCATTACTTTAAGACATCAAGGTCAGTCAGTCCGAAAAAATCTGTATGCATCCTCAAGGCAAGTGCACTCGCAAAAACCTTCAAACACTATGATGAAACTGGCTCTCATGAGGACTGTCCCACAAAAGGAAGACCAGGAGTCACCACTGCTGCAGAGGATAAGATCATTACATTGACCAACCTCCAAAATCACCAATTAACAACACATCGGGTTAGAGGCCACATAAATCCTCCAGAGTTCAACTAGCAGACACATCTCAATATCAAATGTTCAGAGGAGACTGTTAATCAGGCCTTCATGGTCGAATTGCTGCAAAGAAACCACTACTGAGGAAGACCAATGAGAAGAAGAGAATTGCTCGGGGCCAAGAAACATAAGTAACTCTAGACTGTCAAGTCCAAATTACAGATTTTTGTTTTCGGGGTTTCTTTGTGCGACACAGAGAAGGGGAGCACATGGTTTCTACATGTGTGGTTCCCAGTGCGAAGCATACAGGAAGGAGTGTGGTGGTCTGGAGGTGATTTGCTGATGACCATGTTAGTGATTTATTAAAAATTCAAGGCACCTTTAACCAGTATGACTACCATTTTTTAGTGCAATGACATTGCATCTGGGTTGGGTTTGTTGAAAGCATCATTTGTTTTTCAACAGGACATTGACCCCAAAAAACCTCTGGGCTACGTAAGGACTATATGACCAAGGAGGAAAGTGATGGAGTCAGATGACTTAGTCTCTACAATCACCTGACCTAAAGCCAAATGAGATGGTTTGGGATAAGTTGGACCGCAGAGTGAAGGAAAAGAAGCCGAAAGCTACTGCTCAGGACCTCTGGGAACTCTTTCAGGAATGACTTCCATTGACTTCCATATGACTACCTCATAAACCCGACTGAGAGAATGCCAAAGGTGACTACTTTGAAGGTTTTTTGGTCAAATTAGCAATGTCGAATATGCCATCATGTTTAGTTGTTTTTATGGTGAAGACAGTCAGTTACTGCCCCTGCCCGCAAGATGGCAGCATTGTCATACAGGGAAACTCGATCAGTCTATGAGAAACGCTTCATACCCTGAACAGGATAGAGCAAAATTTATTTGAAGAACTCTTTTGATTTGGTTTAGTAGTTCCAGAACTCAACACTGTAACATACTCAGCACAGATGTGCTGTGGGTAGTGAGTTTTTGTCTTGCTTTTTAAGAAGACAGTAAAAGAAACTGTCATTGAGGGTCAACTCACCATGATTGATCAGAATTGCTTTATGTTCTTCTTTGTACACTTTTGAGTTGAGTAGTTTACCATCATTGTTGAACCTGCTAGCAATGTCAACATGTTTAGCCCTCTCTCACCTGAGTTTGAGATTTTCACCGCATCATCGTTAAATTGAAATAATAGATCACCCTATAGCAACATCTTGTAACATGTCATAATTTAGTCTGTGCATTGATATTAACACAAACACAAATCTCCATAGCTTATTCAGACGTCTGTGCTACTGAGAAAAGATTCTCAAATATATATTTGCTACTGAATGCAGCAGTCCTTAAACTGTTACAAACATCTTTGCTGGATGACATGTTCATGACCTCTCTATAAGTGCTAAAGTGTTGACAAAGAATCTGCTGATTTATGATGCTCATTTTGCAAAGCGTCTGCATATATTGAGATCATTTCTGAGATGATAAATGGCTGTGTGGTTGTGGATTTCACAAGGTGCAGCAAATGTCTATCTATGGTCTTGAAAATGAAACTGCTTTTAAAATGAGTCTCTCATGACTATGTGATATGTTTATTCTTACATGTTCAGGAAACCAGCACTTGGTGGCAGTATGCCATTAACCCTTCTATTAAAAGGGAGTCGCCCAGTTATTTCTGTGGCCAAAATGGCCTAAATGTCAATATGCTGTCTATAATATATGCCTAGTTTGATCTAAATATAGCAACTCATACATTTCACTTGTTACTCAGCATTTCCCTCTTCCTAACATTAATTATACAGTGCTAAGTACAGAACATCAACTTTATTATTCCTACTGCTTTTTTTATGGTTGATGCAATGAATGCACTTTTGTTGAAGTTTATTGTGAGTCTTTAAGGAACATTCACACAAACAACTACAAAATTTGGAAAATCAGAGTCATACTACATGTTTACAGTCAGTAGCACTTTTGTAGGGAAAATGTGCCTCACTCTTCCTCTGAGCGGTTTTGACCAGTGGTTCTTTCACTCGGTAGTTACCCTCTGAGTTTTTGTGCATCTTAATGGAGATTTCAACACAACGTTCAGTATTTCTTTCAACACGTGCTATATCTACGTTTGTGGTTCTCCTCCCAGTGCATAGTGAAGTGGTTTGAAAAATCACTTTACACTCACTCACTGGATCAAAATGCAGCAAGCTGAGACCCATTCTTTGTATAAGCTGACTCCTTCATGATAACATGCATTATATATACAATGCTACTAAGCTACTGTAAGTACTGTATGCCCTGCCCAGGCAGGTCTACACACTCAATTGTATGGAGGGTGTGGTTACTCAAACCCGCCCTACCTGCTAAACCTCTACTGTACCTGCACTGGCCAGTCAGAGCCACATGCTTTCTTATTAAAGTAGGAGATGATCCTCATTGTCAGTGTCTGTGTTTTAATGGTGGGAAAGGACAGAGAGTGGCTATTCTGGTTTGCAAAGCTCGCAGCCATGCAAACGGATGAAAAATCACATCTATCTCATGCTTGGCAGGGCCTGAGAGCCCCTGAAGTGTATTTGGTTTTGTTCCACTCTCCACCTCTCAACTGTTCCTACGCCTCGCTGCAGCTCGGGCACAGTCTGAAAACTTTCACAGTGAGGTCTGATGCCATACAGCGTCTCAGACCTTTAGCAAAGACGTTAGGCATTCCTCTCAGCTTGAGTGTCAAACCTAACACTGCTCCAGAATAGAGTCCGCCAGTCGAGTGAAGAATGTTGCCTCTCTCTACAGGCCCTTAATGGACTTTTTGACCCTGAGACATCAACATTCCTGCTGATATGGGCGTCAGCCTCGACGTTAACTTCTTGACTAAATATTTCACTGATATGAAAACTTAATGTGAAAGCTAAAGTGTAAAAACATCCCATGCCTCTGTCTCTAGTCTTTATGCTAAGCTAAGCTAAAACCAGTTGCAAGAAATCAGATAGGCGTGTTTCCCAAAATGTGATAATCATATAACTATTTTCTGTGTAATTAAATTAGCTAAAAAAGTTTTGTTTTGAACATGCTGTGACTTACAGTTTACAGACTGGGATTTAGTTCCAGGACATGGAAAGTGGGAAAGTCCCTTTGCTTCCACAGTATCACTATCAAGACTGACAAAATCCAAAATATCCAAATGATGCTGGCTTTCATGTTCTCGCCATGAACTTTTCATTAACTGAGCTGAATTGTATGTGAAGTATTTCATGACATCAAGTGAGTAACATTGTTTCCTCTGATCTCACTCTGCTAGCCTCAGGCAACAGACAGCCGTGACAGTAAGAAAATACAGAAATGATTGCCAGCTACTTGGCACTTGTTTTATTCTTTTGTGCGACCGCATGCAGACAGTCTGCACATTCGTGTTGCCCTAATTACCTAACTACTACTGCTTAGCGTGGCTTACTTATGTTCTTATCATTCTCTGCATTCCCCTTATCTAATGAATCCATCATCTCCTCACAGTTTATTGTTTAATGACAGCTCGTTAATATGACAAAAAAAAGCTCTGCAACAAATTGAAGCAAATCCTCCAAACACTCCCACTTCCAGTTATGGTTTAGTGTAAAACTAACAGTAATTTTGTCCACCATCATGTTGGCCCCATAAAAGGAAATAAGCAGTCAGAGTGCTTCTAAAATCTACCACTGGTTCCTTCAGTTTGTCCATGTTGAGCTGCAGCTCCTGCTGCGCAACTCAACATATTTGGCTCTGAAGCAAATAAACTGAGAAGTAATTAAAAAGTAATAACTCCTCTGTTGTAGCTTTTCAGAGAGTTATGCACAGTTTTTGATTCATCTACAAAACTTGTCTTGGTCCACAGCCAGACAAGGACCAGCGTGTAGGAGTTTTTTGGCATCTAGTACTGTAGTTGCTGATTGCAACCCTCTCACCTCACCCTCTCCTTCCTAGTATGAAGAAGAACCTACGGCGTTCAGCTTGTTCGTTCCGGTCTACTGCAGAAAAATGACATGACAACACAGTCGACTCTGTGGAAGAAGACCCATGGCAGGTAAGGCGTGTCCCTAAAGTAAGGGGCATGTGTTTGTTAGCAACCGTTCTCACTACCATTCAAGCAACTACTTTGCATTTAGAAATATAAAGATGATTTGTGGGTGCTGAGATCTCAGATCAGCTGGTATCATGAGACTAGTTTAGCTCTGTCCATCAGTTAAAGAAATCAGTACCTCCAAACATCACAAATTACTAACATGTTAGGCTATATCTCATATTTTTGTCCAAAAGTGCAATTGGTTGTACAGGAGGGATTATGCAGGACTATTTATTGTCCACAAATTGTTGTTTTTCCATTTCAGTCTGTCTTCAGATTAAAAAAATGACTGTGACGCCATGTGCTAAACTTTAGAGGTGCTAAAACTAGCTTCTGGACATTTCCAGTCTTTATGCTAAGCAAGCTAAGCTGTTGTTTTTTTGTTTGTTTGTTTGCATATTCTGGTACAGATAAAACGTAATATTATCTGTAATCATATACTGATTTACAGTTTGATAAGCATTTGGATTGTGAACATTGCAATGCGCATTTAGCATTTGTACTGTACCTCCTAGAGAAAGAGCTGAAACAAATACCACGTACATGAAAGCGATAAAAAATGGACGCACCATGGCACATACTTGCAAAAAACGCATAATATAAGAATACACCTAAAATGCCAATTAAGTGACATCATGGAAGGTTTGACATCAGTTTGCTCATAATCAGATTATTGCTTTGTGTGTTTTTCTCTGGTGGTTTAAACGGTGATCTTGGTTGAATGGCCCGAAAGAGCTTTGTCATCAACTATCAGTTTAACAGTGTGGAGGAGACGCTGATGTACAACAAAATGGGTCCAAATATGGGCGAGTGAAGCTCCTCAGAGGAGGTTGCAATTTGCTATTTGATCCTCTCTCTAATCTCTCCGCTGTCTAACATCAACATTACACCATCATTTGAGAATTATGAACTCTTCACCGAAGATCACTGTAATTTCAGAGACTGTAACTGCTGACCGTCACAGAGTGCAAGGGCTCAAATGCCACCTTCACACCCTCTTTTCCTTTCTATCTCTCTTCCACACACCACAGGAACATAACAATTTCCTGCTTCTCTTTCCACACACACACACAATGAACATACATGAAGTCATTAGTAGACGAGGAGCCCCACCCTTCACAACACTTTATCATAACAGCTCATTGGTCATTTGCTATCAATCCAGTCCATAAAAGAGGCCAAAGTGCCGTACAGATAGCACCTGTTTCCACAATGACTCTCTTTGTTCAGTTAGTCAGTCCGTGTTTGCATTCCCACTCAATATTTCTGTCCCGGGCCATGTGTGTTCTTGTTACTAGGTGACAAGAGTTAGACAGACATCGTGTTGAACACTGTGTTGAAAGCCTCCAGGGCAAAGATTAGTCAACCATATGGGTGTGTCTTGTTTAAAAAACCTCTTAAGGCAAACCCCCAAGGTCATTCATTTCATTTGGTCATAAAACTTGCACTTTTCCACAAGTTTTCTTTCTTTGTTTGACTTCTCAGAGCATCAAGTTCAACACAGCTTGAAGAGTTTTTTTTTTTTTTCTCTGAATCCTGTTAACCATTGTTCACCCTTTCCTGACAGCAGCCCTGTTACGTAACACAGATTTCCGTAACTCCATACCCCCCCCCATTACACCCCCCAGAATGTAATGTGGTAACCATGACAACTGCATAAACAGAGTGATGTTATTGAAAGAGAGGTAAGCGCTCCATCCAGTAAAGTCACAACACAACTTTTATTCACCAGCAGTTTTTATTTTTCAGACTGGTCACACAGACACACACACACACACAACAGGTCAGGCATTTCTTCTAAATTGCAAATGTTGTTTCGCACTTAAACTTTAACACGGGCTCTGCTTTCAACAGTCTCAGCTTTCTCCTTTATTTCCACATTACAGTTTCACTCGTCTCGTGTAACAGCTTTTATTAATCAAACTCTGCTCGTGTGTGTGCGCGTGTCTGAGAACAGCTTGTCCTGCCAGTTGGATCTCTTAGCTGGAAGTGCGCATAGTGGTGGTTGTGACTGTGGTCTTTGTGCCCCCTGTTAAAAAGAAGGAGAAAATCATGACGGCAGTGCTTCAAACTTTTTTTACACTGATTATTGCACTGTTGTTATGTAATGTCTTATTAAAACAGACATCGCTTACCTGTTCCAATGGGTCTAGAATGAGGGAAGGGAAGAGAAAACCATGAGTGACACCTTGAAAAATGAGAGAATTTTGGTCGAAATGTTGCTCATAAGTTACTGCTGTGTCTACCTGGACTCCTCTGTTTCCAGCAGGCTCCTGTAGGTTGCAATCTCCTGCTCCAGCCTGGTCTTGATGTCCAGCAGCATCCTGTAGTCCTGGCCCTGCTGCTCGATGCTTGCACGTACGTTGGAGAGTTCTGCCTCAAGCATGTTGATCGTGTTCTGGAAACCGGCGAGCATGTGGCTGTAACGAGCCTCTGTGTCCGCCAGCGTGTTTTCCAGCGCCGCTTTCTGTTAGAGGGGTGGAGGGGAAGAGGTGAATTCATGCACACGAACTGCAGCACATAGTTTGTTGTTCATACCTGCGAACCAGTTTACTGTAGTACAGCTTTTCTGACAATTAAAGTGTGTAACCACACACCACACCCTGGATTGTCTAGGTCAGACAGACACAAAAGCATGTCTGTCTTTGCATTTCCCCTTCATTTATGAAGGAGTAATTAGCTGAGAGAACTGCATAAGGTTTTGAATGCATGTGTCTTTTAGCTTCTCCACCACTGTTACACAAGAACAATGTGTACTGCAGGGAGTGTTATATGATTTACTCCAGCTGGGCACAGATACGCCAAGGGAGTACGACTTTTGGGTCATCCAGTTCTGCATTCCTTCAGCTTTCTTCAAGCTCTTTTATGTCTTCCAGAATTTGAGCAGATGTCTGTGAAATGCTTCCCCCCCCCCCCCTTCTCTACAGCTCCCACCATGCTTATCTTCATTCTTTCAACAAAGCCTCCTCTTATCCTCCCTTCTGCTCTTTCGCCCTCTATTACTATCTGTTTCTCCATTTCTCCTGACAAGACAGGAATTTTGCTCATATAAGGCAAGGTCAGTGAGATGTGAACACGTTTTTTTTTTTTTTCTTTCTCACCATGCTGAGTTGAGACTGCAGCTCGATCTCCAGGCCCTGCATTGTGCGCCGCAGGTCACTGATCTCTGTCTTGGACGTCTGGATTGAGTCTGTGCTGATGGCCACCTCCTTGGACAGGGTTGTCGACTAGAGCAAGAAACAGAGACCGTTTTGAAGATAAAGTCTTGGGGATTACTCTTTTTAGTTTCACCGAAGATTATGTTTAATTACAGGCTACAAAGCCAGTCATTTGCAATGTGTGGGATATGGTGCCTTTGTTTATGGAAAAATCTTTTCACCTTCTCATTAAACCATGCCTCCTGGTCGCGACGATGTCTGTCGGTGATGGCTTCGTACTGGGCGCGGATCTCCTCCAGGACTTTGTTGAGGTCTTGCTGGGGTGCGGCATCCACCTCCACGTTGACTGTGCCAGTAAGCTGAGACCGCAGTGCTGCCAGTTCCTAAACAATCAAGAGAAGAAGTCAGCATTACGATCTATTTGTAGAGTTGTGATGAAGTATGCACCTGTTGTCATAATAAGCAGTAATAATTATAGCTGGAGGATGTGCAACAATCACCTCTGCGTGGTTCTTCTTGAGGTAGGCCAGCTCATCCTGCAGGCCCTCGATCTGCATCTCCAGGTCAGCCTTTGTCAAGGTGGTCTGGTCCAGCAGGCGGCGCAGGTTGGCGATGTCGGCTTCGACTGACTGGCGCATCATCAGCTCATGCTCGAATCTGATTAATTTGGAGAGTAGAGAACATTAATATGAGACAATTGTAACTCTTAGCCTTCTTGTTTGACATTAACAGGCTGATGGCTCCACGCAAGAATGGAGGTTCATGCTTACTTGGTTTTGAAGTCATCCGCAGCCAGTTTGGAGTTGTCAATCTGGAGCAGGATGTTGGCATTGCCGATGGTGGCGGCAGCGATCTGTGGAGAAGAACAATGGGAGTTGGTCAGAAGGCAGCAGTCTTAATTAAACAGTTTGCTGTGCTGTTAGACTGGTTTTGATCAGCACACTAATATATCAGTTAATTTCCCATCCAGAGCTTCTCAACTGCATCAGGAGCATCACCTTTTGAAGTCACAATACTGTGCACAGTATTCTCCTACACACTTGATAACCTTTTCCTTCCTGTTTTGAGCTTTTAGAAATCAAACATTGGCATTAAATGTCAATAAAAAGACCAAGGATTCAGACGCACAGGTAACCATGCAGACTCAAGATATGTTACAACTTGGTAATTATTAACAGCACAGTAAACATTTGACTTGTCTGGCGATTGAGTTTCCAGGCACGCACACACTACACACCTTGTCCTTCAGGTCATTGATAATGGCCCAGTAGTTGCTGTAGTCCCTCTCTGCTGCAGGGCCCTTCTTCTCGTAGTACTCTCTGATCTGAATCTCCAGCTTGGAGTTGGCCGCCTCCAGAGAGCGGACCTTCTCCAGGTAGGAGGCCAGACGGTCATTCAGGTTCTGCATGGTGGCCTTCTCGTTCAGTTGCACGTTGCTCTGGTCCAAGGCGCTGGACAGGTCGAACCCACCGCTGCCGTACCCCATGCCGCCTCCAAACCCAGAGGAGACAAGGCGTGCGCTGGCAGAAGAGATGCGGGGGCCTGATCTGTAGCTGTATCCAGACACGCTGTGAGCCTTGCCAGGAGCAGCACTTGATGTGTAGCTGCGGCTCTGTCTGATGACCATGCTGGGACCACCAACGATGCTTTGGGTCTGAAACATGATGGCTGACTGTCTGTTGATCACAAGATGACACGAGGAGAGAGGACTGTTGTGCAGCTCGAGACTGTAGCAGGACTGTGGAGTTTGATAGAGGGAGGCAGGCTCTTGATATAGTGCTGGACCTGGGGCGGGCCTGGCTGGGAGGAGGGAGGTGGAGAGGAAAGGAGGGAGTTTTCCCTCACAGTTCAGCCACTGGCTTGGCAGAACCTACATTTGTTTTCCTTTAAGGACCAGTGTTCGGTTTCTTTCCACTCCTGTGAGGAAACTGTTATGGAATGTGTGTGTGTGTTTCTGCCTATGTCTTTGCGTGTTTCTGCTTTTATTTTTTGTATCTCTCTGAGTGTGTGTGTTACATGGATGTGCATGTGTATTTGCATCTCTAATTTGTGGATGTTTTCAAAAAAACACCAGAGGTCTAGTCTTGATTTCACCTGTTATTTTATATCCTAATGCAAACAGAAAAGGCGTAGTTATTGTCTTAATGTCCCGCCATGAGTCAACAGTCACATTAAGCACTTTGCAAACAATATCTTTCATCAGTGTTCCCATGATGATAAGATTCATTTGCAGTGGAATTAATTCAAACGAAACATTTAATGTCACAGTCATTAAGTATTTTAACCAGTACATAGTGCCAAATTGATCTCACGAATCATTGTCATTTATTGGCACCACACTGTTATTGTGTCACTTATTCTTTTAGAGCCAAAAGAGAGTAGTATGTGATAGAAGACAACTTTAATTACAATAATGGTAATTACAATCGGTAATTACATGTTGATTTTATTTGAGTGGCATTGTAGTCAAGCAGAAAAATAAACCTGTAATTATTAAAGTGGTCACTGATTGACAGCTGCATGAAAACTGTGTAGCCTTGAACCATGAGGCAGCATTGTTTTTACTTAAACCCATTTAAGGGAATTCGTCAGATCCCATTGTTCACCATATCACACACAACATCCCCTCTTAGTCCTGTATCCTGTGTGTGTGTGTGTGTGTGTGTGTGTGTGTGTGTGTGTGTGTGTGTATTTGCGCGTGCACAGCTCATTTTGTTGGTTTTGGCCTGTGTCACGAGCTGTGTGAGAGAGGAGACAAGAGTGCCTCAAGGGATTCATTGTGGGTTTTTTCGTTCATATGCAGGCAGATGTGTGGGTGGTTGGGTGTGTGTGCGTGTGCAAACACAAGTGTGCGTTTCTGTGTGTGCATCCTCCTTATCTCAGGGTTGGGCTCCGGCCAATTTCTGTGCTCTTACAGCGTAGCAACTGTTGTCAGCTGGGGGGAGGTGAGGGAGGCACATGGGGGTCACTTCTTAGTCAGAGGGAGAAGTGAATCATGGCTCTTGTGGACTGGGCGCATATTTTACTGGGTTACATAATCCACCTAAAGAGGATTCTTTCTGGAATCAGATATAAAGTGTAAACCAAAAACCCATTTCACCTTTACCCTTCTGTCTGCAAACCAGAAAAACCTTTCAACTTTTACTGTATCTTTAGCTATGTTACGCTAATCAGAAATGTCTCTGAATACAATACAAAGTCACGATTCATTTTTAGATGTATATTTTAAAGGAAACGTTGGACATCTCTGGAAATACACTTCAGTTTACACACATTCACTTCTGAATTAACCACACTGAACCACGCTGTACTTGCATTAAATACAAAGGGGTGACTCCGATGGCCGATGGACGTAGCCAAGCACTGTCGCTATAGCTAGCTAACCTGTGAGAATGTTTTCAGCCTACTGACCATTACTAGCTGTGTCAGCTGATACAGTATTATGTCACAGGCTATACTTCGAATGTTTAATATTTAGAAGCTATGAAGCAATAAATAAATAAATAAGTAAATAATTAATAACAGAAATGACTTGTAATCAGGTGAATGGTGGTTTTTGCACTGTGTACTCTGTGCTCCCGGTACAATCACCTGCAAGTACATAAGTACATAAGTCACAAGTACCTTGTGACACAGTCACAAACCACCAACTATTTCACTTATTCATGGAGCAAATGTTTTCTGGCAGCTGATGTTCTCTGGCTGCTATACCTGAAGAGTTTCCTGATGGATAGTAAACTTCTGTGAACTGTAGCTGATGCTAGCTCAGTTTGTTAGCCATGCTGCCCTGCTGTGTTAGTGTTTAAGCTCATATGACAGGCACTTCAGACCACCATGAACTCTCCATAATTACTAAAGCGGTATTGCACTCAGGAGGTGCCTAGTTGCAAAAGTAAAACTTCTATTACTAACTTATATTGAAGGAGCAGAGTATTAGGTAGTAAGTGCATCTGACCAAGACTGCTGCCAGTCTTTGTACAAAGCTAAGTTACCCAGGTAATGGCTCTAGCTTCATAACTAGCATACAGTCTAGAGCCTGACCGATATGGGAGTTTTGAGACCGATGCTGATTTTAGAAAGTAAAAATTCACAGATTAAGGTTAGGGTTGAATGAATGGTTGAATATTTGGTGAGCTTGAAAACGAAATGAAAACAGACTTTTTCTAGGTGGCTTTTGCATTAATTTTGCACCAATATGACTCGTACTCAGAATACTGTTGTCTTAAGCAAATAATACATTTTATTACAAATATTAATAAGTTGAATACAACTGCTTGGCTATTAAAAAATGGTCTATGCGTTGTCTGATTTTCTTTTTTTTTTTGTCAATGTCATTACTGTGATTGGATGTAAGAACTTTTTATTACTTCTTACCTTCTTCAAATGCAACCAATAACTTGTCTCACTTCTAATTTGAATCATTTGTTACTGTTTATGGCTGTCACCACCTATTTCACCAAACCAAGAAAGTGGGAAGCAAGACTGGAAGCTGTGGCTATCATGGTTGAGATGTCAGCCAAATCTTCTGTAATAAAAATCTGGCTACCCAAACCACAAAGAGTTCATCCGCAAAACAAAAGAAATCACAGTATGTAAATTCTGCAATGTAACACCGACTGAGACAGCTGGGACAACGCAAATATTATTTCCATATTACATACTTTGGCTATATTGTCTGTTCTTGGTCTTGATGTGGTCTTGCAATGCCTTGGTCTGGACTTAGTGTCAACCTCTCAAAGTTTTGGTCTTGTCTCTGTCTCATTACAGTGTCAAAAGTGTCATTAAGTCAAATTATTCCTATAAGTGCACGGCATCATCCTGTGCCAAACCAATTATTTCTAGAGTCTTTTGAACTTTCTGAACACCAAATGTTCCTTTTGAGGGAAATAACAGGAATCATGTACTTCTTCAAATCTTCAACCATCAGATCAAGTCTTTTGTGATTTTAGGAGTTGAAAACAACATAAATATTATATGGGTCAAGGATAAAAATGTTAAATTTGTGGGTCCCAAGTTGCTCTTGCCTTGATTAGAGTTAAAAACAAGTCAAGTTTATTTGTGTAGCCCTTAAACGTATGGTCTCAGCGGGCCTGTCAGGACCCACATTATGAAAACAGTGACTGAAAAATGACTCCACCAAACTAAGACCCTCGCTGAGAACAAGAAAAAACTCGCACTAAGTTGGGCTCAGAGGGGAAAAATACACAAATCCCTGGGAGGTGCAGCTAGCTGTCTCGTGGGTGCAGAAAGGGACAAAGACTCTGGAGACTCTGTAGACTCGTGCAGTGTTTGCAGATGTTTACACCCAGGGTGAGTTAATGTTTGTCATCCACAACAGGAGAAAGGTACTCTTATGTTAGCACAGGTGCTGAGAAACAGACATACAACTTTCCGGTTGGGTTGCTGCTACAGTACAGTAGGACAAAGACAAATGCTTCACATTTACAGTGTGTCAAAACAAAGTGCATGAGTTCATGTCTACATGTGTGGGAGACCAACCTCATGACTCATACACACGGTTGCCTGAAATCCCCTCTACAATCTTGAAACATAAAAGTCCACCACTCTATCTTTTTAACCTCTTTTATTTGTAGCATCAATGCAACCATGTTCAGTTACATTGTAATTACTATGGTGAATGACGTGTGATGTGTGTTTGCAGCTTGTCATGAGAGCTTCAAAACCAGATTAAGCTACCTTTTTATCTGGCTCAGCAGGATTGAGCACAAAGTCTATGGTATTGAATATTTTACTCAAACAAGCCTGTGAGATGTTTGGTAACATCATACCACTTTATTGGTTTTACAACATCTTGCTGCAGTTAGGACTGCAGTTAAAAATTAACCAGTTGGCTAAAACTGACAAATTTACAGAAATATTTATTAGTCTGTGTGAAACAAACACCCATTAATTAATGATTTGGGCTGTTAAATGTCATAACTCTCTTGAAGCATTTCCCTCTAATCTGAATCTTAACTTGCCCTTTGTGGGGTGACTAAAAGGTGTGGAGTAAAACTGAAGATAAGATTCCTCAATAAAAAGCTCATAAGTCTGTACCAATCCACCGGTGATTAATGATTGATTTTTGGTAGCAGGGTGGAGCTGTGAAGTATTTCTACAATAAATTGCACTACAGAGCCTCCAGTAATAACAGCTTAATACTTCATCCGTGAGTTTCCTCCCTTCAGATGTAAAGAATAGGGGGATTGTTTCTATTCAATTCAAAAACAAAGAGACATGAAAGGAAGTCCACTCTTCTGTTTCTTCACTTAGGCTTACTATCTTAAAGTTGCCATAGTCTCAAAACAGCATCAAAATAATCCACTATTTGTTTGCCGCATAGCAACTGCTAGTGTCACCACTCGTGCTTGGGTCTCGCCTATTGTCTTGAAGTCTGGATGGTCTGGATTCCTGCACCTGATGCGTAGACAAAGTCAGTGTCCTCACAATTAGCATGCAGTGGGAATGACAGTTGTCTAGCGTTCCCATGTCGTTCATAAATTGGTCACTTCCTTTATTAATTAAAAGTTGACATATCATGTCATGCCTTGTTGAGATAACACAACAGTGTATCATTGTTCTTTGCTTTGTCACTGCTGCTGACACATCATCATAGTCATAGTCCTCCCGGCAATATGCAACTGTCAAGTCTCCATGTTAAATTATCACCAAAAAGTTACAGTTGAGACTTTACTTCATCACAGTCTGTTTAATTTATTGGAAACATTTTTGTCAGTGCACAAAATGTAAATAAAAACAGAATCCAGAAATTCAGAGTTTTTCCAGTTCAAACATGAGAAGTGCGTTGAATAGTTCAGTTCAGTTGAATTTAATAAATTGAACTGAATTGCATCCCAACTTAGTTTAAATCAGGGTTGAGTCTGAGAAGTGTCTGCACAAAGTTTTGTTCATCTTAGGTGATTACAGCACTGTCAATAAAAGGAAACCAGTGCACTGCACTGATTCTGCAACCTCCATGGCTGTGAAGTGAAGCTATGCAGAAGTGCCAAAAACTGCAGTTCTTCAAACGGCCACCTGAGACTGGCTACAGTCTACAGTACTGTTAAAATGTCCATCTTTCGCAGCAGAAATAAACATGTTTACAGCCTGGTACAAAAAACAGTTTTGGTCTCTGTAGCTAATTTCCCCTTTCATGACAACTGTACTGATTCTAACTCACCCTTTCAAATGATATTAAGGCTTACAGTTATGCATAATTAACAGTGTGGCTGCTTTGATTGACTGGTGGGTGCCATTACAGGTGGCTTGTTTGAGCATCCAGGCGTCATTCAGCCCACCTCAGGTCCAGGAAGGATCCACGTCTTTGCCAATTTTTAGATTAACCGAGAGGAGAAAGAGTCAGAACTGCAGAAGACAAACAGCACTGTCTTTGTGCATTGAGCAACCCATTGCACCACGCTCTGGAAGGAATGGCACAACAGCTGACCAGAGCGGACCTCTGTGACCTTGTATATTTGTCTGGGCCAATAATAGAGGGCTTGCCTTCATGAATGTTTGATAGGGTTCTGTGAGCCAGTCCCAAGTTATATAACTTTTAGTAAGAAGCAGTATCCACCCTGTGTGAAGAAGTTAATCAGTTCTTTCTTGCTCAATAACCAACCATTTGACATAGTGTTAAGGAGCGCTTTGAAATGTCCGGCTTACATGCCGACAGATGTACTGGTGCACAGCTAGAATATATGAATCACAGATGTGAGCCTGCAGGGAGCAATGTGGTCCTTGGAGCCTCTTGTCAATGTACCACACCCCATCCACAGGCATTATCTCATCCACATTAAATGTGTTGCGAAATGAGATTTTTCCCGTGAGTGGGTGTGTGTCGGTGGGTGTGGCACATGTTGGGGTTGGTGTGTTGGTTCTATCCATGTGGTACGAGTTTCTATAGACAAAGTTAAACATTCACCTGCCCGATGTATATTGATTTATCAGCTGTGCTTATGACTCTTTCATATCCATCCACCCACTATAGAACAAAAGTCTGTCCTGTCAGTAGACCTACCCTAACTCATTCAGATAGTACAACAAATAAAGATTAGAAGAGCACTCGATCTGTCTACTTCATGTTAACGTTTTGCTTTTTCTGGAAAAGATAAATCGAGCACTGATTATCAGTGATATAGGGTGTATGGGTTACAGATATGACTCATAGTATGGTGTCGTATTTATAGGATTTCACACAACACAAATAAATATCACATTTAAATTAAAAGTTCCTTAAGTCAGTGTGCTCGGTTTGTAACTTGAGCTCATTTGCAGTTGTTCCATTTCATTTGGACATTAAACTTTATATAAACCAGCTAAATAACAGTTCATTCCACCACAGAGGAGAGAAAACATGCACCACTATATTTGACTTTAAATATTTGACATTAAACGCATCAGCGGACATGTTTGTCCTCACCCTACCTGTTGTATGCTGCACAAAACTGCTCTTTAAACTTAGAAAGAGACTGCTAGACATGTTTTTTTTTTTAAATATTAGCTCGTGTTGCAAACTCCCTCAAAGTTCATAAATCAGAGAGGAGAAAAAAGACACTGTAATAACAAAGTTTTTAGGGGTTGAGTTATCTCTCAGTTGGCTTGACAAATGTAACAGATTATCACACTGCCACACCCTATCTGTGCAACACATCTCTGAGCTGTGGAGGTGAGGTTCACAGCCAAAGTGCACCATCTAGTGAAAGTCACTGCGAAGAGAAAGTGTTTGCTGTGGAGCTCCTGCACGTACTCTGTGCGGGAGTCACAAGTGAATCACCTCGCCACACCCAAGGGAGTTGTGAAAGTTGGTAACAGTCAAGGTTAAAACTGCTCGTTTACCAAACTTTCTTTCACTATTTGACATCATCAGATTGTCACAGTGTGGACAAAAGACGCAAGCCATGACACTATCTGTCTAATGACCTCTGTAAGATGTATTAATGCAATAACAACAAAAGAATGTGTCAGCAGTGGGAGAATGTAAGTGCACTTAAGTGCAAGGTATTTGTACTTATCTTTCTATTCTATACAACTTTATACTTCTTCTGCAGTCAGTCTCGGAGGCAAATATTGTACTTTTTACCGGTTACTTTTCAGATTAGAATTTTTCATACCCTTCTAGCGCAGTAAAATCCATGTATCTCTTGGATTAGCTGGAAATTGCATCATCGCAAAGCTGAAAACAGAGCTGTTTTGTAGAGATATGTGGGTCACACCGGACAGCAACACCACAAACCTATGATGATCTTATAGACCAGGGGTGGCCAATCAGCCAGGGACTTACACACACACACACGCACACCCTCTCTCTCCCTCATATATGAATACATGCACACACAGAATGAAATATTAACGATTTACCATGTCACAAATGTCACACACCCCTCACTGTGAAACAGGAGATTGACAAAAATGTCCTCAAACTCATCCCAAAACCACAGGCCAGACTTTTGCTCTGCCAGATTCACATCACACTGCAAGTCCTGCCTAGTGGCCAGTTATTTCACTCACTCACTGATATTTCAATCACATCAGTTTAATAAAATTTCCTTCGTCGTATGTTTTTTTTTTTTTTTTTTTTTTTTTAGCACGGGCAATGTTTCATGCCACTTTGGAGGATGCAAGAGTCACTGTCTCAGCATGCTTGCCATATTGTTGGAACATCTGGGTCTGTTTTTTTTTTTTTTTTTTGCCTGACTTTTCAGTGTGTTTAATTTGTGCTTGCGAAGTTCAGTACCTTTGGGGAATTCCTTGTCGATTTGAATGGAGCGCGCTGAAATGGCGCTGAAGACTCGAAGCTTTGAAATGTGCTAACGGCGTGCCACATATCAGACAGAAAGGCTTGCCTTTTCGTTCAACAAAAAAATAAGGGTCCTCCCAGTCCTCAAGGAATGTTCTGTGCTCGCCTTCACTTTTGCGCTTAGCTTTGCATTTAGCCATTTTTGTGAATGAATCACAGCTTGCCGTGGGAGAACGTTAGAAAACTTGTGCGCACGAACAGGTCTCATACAGGTTGTTCCCCCCCTTCCACTCCCCACCCCAAAATAATTGGTTCCGTGGCACGTTTGTGGCTCTTTTAAGCAGTAATAGCCCAATACACACAAGCATAACAATAATTAAAAGGAGAGGGAAGACACACAAAAAATTCTTAAAGCTTTTTTTTTTTTTTTTTTAAGTTGGAGAGCCGCATTCTTATTGGCCAAGAGCTGCAGGCCACCCCTGTTATAGACCATGATGCATTGCTGTAGATTAAACTACAGCAGCAGTATATAAAATAGTTGAAGTGAGCTCATCCTTAAACAGCTACAGCAGTAAAATTCAAAATGCCATGCCAGGGACATTTTTTCTGAAGAATGAGTACTTTTACTGTTAAATATATTTTGCTGATAATACTTACATACTTTTACCTGTACTGTGTGGTAAAGTATCTGAATACTACAGATCAGTATTACGAGACATTGAAAACAACTGAATGTTCCCACACAAAGGCAGACCCAGATTTTCCCTCTCTGCCTCCCACTGTGTTACACACAAACGCACACAAAGTATGTGGCAGCTAAATACACACAACTGCCCATGTATGCATAAACACACGGGCGTCGACAGCTGCAGAATGAGTCTGTGTGAGTTACTGAAGGGGTCTGGACGGGTAGAGTGAGCAGGAAAAGACAAAATGCAGCTGTTCTTGTTCTTCTTCTTGTTCTCCCTGTTAGTCGCAGATCTTTTTGTATCCACTTGAATCCCTCTGCCTTCTGTTCCACCTTGAAAGTAAAAGAAAGTGGGCGTGGAGAGCTGATGGGAGGTGGCGAGCTCATGCTTGGTCCGGATTGGTCCGAGTGTTGGAGCTGTTTTTGGGTTATATGTCTTGGGGCCTTTTTCCTTTAACTCACATCAGCAGTTTTATTCCATTATTAATTTGTAACTCAAAATCTGTGTGTCATGGACCACGTGATTGTCCTTGGACTACTTTTATTCTGACCTGCAGGACCAACCCTTTCCTGGGCTTTATCAGAACTAGGTTTACTGTTCATTTTATGCATCAAATCGTACAAAAAAAACTCACTAGACCAGTGTATCTCGGTACATTGAGTCAACACCTGCAGTCACACAGAGGGTTCATGTTTCTTGTTTAGTATTTATTCTCTCTCTCCACACACAAGTATTATGTATAGTCCTGTGCCCTGCATAGAGAATGAATACTTATGTGAGCATTTCTTGTTCTTTATTACTACTACTTCTATTATTTTTACTTATTTATACTTATTATACTTATACTTATTTTTACTTATTTATACTTATTATACTTACACTTATTTTTACTTATTTATACTTCTATTATAACATTGTTTTCATGAAATCTGATGTTAGTTTAATGTAAAAACTAATCGTATCCACTATGGTTCATGTTGTGTTGTGTCATTTTGTGTTTCTGTCCCAGTGTCTCAAAGAAAATGTGACACACCATTTGACCGAACACAATTCATTTTCCGCATAGGCAGGTAGAGGCACATAAAAACCTACACTGTTTACACGAGCATGAGTACATAAAGGAGTGTTACTACACCTGAAATCCCTCTTACCAGTGCAAACACACTGTCAGCATCGATTATCTTTAAAAAAAAACAAAAAAACAATCAGCCTCTGGTGTAGTAACAACAGGCTGTCTATGTGGCACAGATAAGGCAGGAAGGGCAACATTTTTGTGTGCAGTGTTTCAGGGGACAAAGGATCTTTGCTAGAATGAGCTGAGGGAAAATGTTTAAAAGGATTATTATAGATATCCGTTCACAGCTCGACTGTTGGGAGTGCAGTAGAAGCTCCACCCACTCTTAACCTGTAAAACTTGTAAATCTTAGACAAAAGAATTAATTTGTGATGTATATCATACATTTAAACACATTGCTTAGAGGAGATTTATGAAATGTTGTAAAAATAAAAACAGGTTTAGCCTTGGGTTATCTAAACCTTCTAACACACAGAACTTGCGTTGGCCTGAATCAATGCATTGTGTTACAGCACACTCTTTGACAAGTCGCAGCAGGAAAACCAGGAGTGTAACTAATGACATTAATCCCTTGTTTGGGGCATGCTGTCTTAATTGGAGCTGTCGTTAATCTGTCAAACTGTCTGCTGTGAAAATTTATGATCGTCTGGCTGCTCAGGTAGCTTAAATAGTCGATTTTGCCCTCACAAACTTTGCTGCCTGATTTGTGATAACTAACATCACAAAAGTCAGTGACTTTAAACAGGCATCATCCCACATATGTCATTTTACTACGTGACATCAAATGTGTGCCTCTGACATTACTACTACATACAATCCTATGTTTAAAGGAATGGACAGACTGACATGCTGTAGCTCTAAGAACATCAGTCATCCGCTTTTCAGCCTGAACCTGCTTATCAGTGTGACTGCTGACAGTAGAGGTTGTGAAATGATGACAAAGGGAGGTAGTCAAGCAAGCTCAGGTGTATTTGTAAAGATAGAAGCGGAAAAAACAACAACAAGGTGATGATTTTTTCCGCTGGTATGGGGATGTGGTTCTGTCATGAGTACACTACAACAATAAAGCAATAAAAATGAGCTGCTGCATTTTTAATTTGAATTTTAAAGTTACGTCGGACTTTGTTTGTGATCGTTGCGAGTTGTTTCGTAGAATTTCCAACCCAATAGATGTGATCTAGGCATGTGATGGTGCCTGCGTTTATTTTATCAGATAATCAGATAGTTGTGTGTCTTTGTAAAAGACAAAGAATAAATAAGTATGGCCTGTAATGAAAGAGAAACTTCCACAGCTTGTTCTCCCCTTATTTACAGAGGTTTATAAATAACTTATAGCAACTCTGTATCATGCTACTGACATTGTCAGTTAAGGCAGTTATATGTTTTTGTGATATTAAGTACAAGTCTACAAGAAAAGTACAAGAAAACAAACACATAGTGAGGCGAGGGCTCCAAACAGTTTTAGGGGAGGGTCAGTGAATGGAAGTGAAAGAAAATCACGTTGCTTTGTAGTTTCAGTTAATTAAAGGCTGTGAAATTTGAAAATTAGGCATGGGAATGGTGATCTGATAACATTGAGACGTTTATCATCCAAAGCAACACGAGGTGTGTTTCTTTTCAGGGGACTGAAAGTCACACTACCTGTGTGATTTAGATGAGGCTGACAATGAAACATTTGTCTTTTTACTGTAACATGATCTTCCTGTTCAGCTTCTTTTGTATGTTTGATGCAGGTTTATATCTAATGTGTGTTGGCACATAAGTACAGTACAACATGTTCAGCTTTTTTCTTTTGCCTCTTTTCTCTTGCCTCTGTGGGTAACATAAGGGGCTTCTTGTAAGTCTGTATAAGCTGGGCAAAGGTGAGTGGATTATACTCGAATAAAAAATATAACTTTCTTCATTAATACAATAATAATCTTAGTTAATACAATCGTGAACTTTTTGCCTATGTGACAAGAACAGCCTTAACTATCTTAGACATGCCTTGCTCTCAACTTTTGGCTCCAAGTTTCACTGGGGTGAAATTGTCACTGGTATGTGTCATTTCTGTCACTGCTCTGAGTAAATTTACAAGATAATAACACATAGCAGTTTGTTCTATAGGAGAACAATGTTTGAAACTATATATGTTTGTGTTTAAACCTGCTTTAAAGCAACCAAACTCAGAAGGCTGTAATTACAAACTGCTAAAAGTTCAGGACTCTGGAAAAAAAAAAAAAACTGAAGAGTATTCAAAGAATGATACAATGTGGAATCACAAGTCCAACCTGAAAAAAGGCAGATGAACCCCCACCCACCAGTCTACACACCCGTGCTGATGGCGAGATTGCATATGTAGATGAATAGTGGGATAGCCTCTCAGCCGCATTCTTCTCTTTCATCTATCCCTCCTGGCCCGTCCCACTTTTTTGCGTGTGGCAACTATATAACCAAGGAGACCAAAGTGATGCTTTCAACTGCAGATCAACTCGAGTGATTCTACCTGGTCCAGACTCAGTCCTTCCAGCATGTCTTTCAGCTCCAAATCCTACAGTCAGAAGACCATGAGTGTCTACGGTGGTGCAGGTGGTCACGGCACCCGCATCTCCTCATCCCAGATGAGCTATGCACCATCCTCCAGAGGCTTCAACCTGTCTGATGGCCTGGACCTCCACGTTGGAGCCAACGAGAAGGCCACCATGCAGAACCTGAATGACCGTCTGGCCACCTACCTGGAGAAGGTGCGCACCCTGGAGAAGGAGAACGACCGCCTGGACAAACAGATCAGAGAGTGGTACCAGAGCAGGACTGTCATCACCCATGACTACACTCACTACTTCGCCACCATCGATGACCTGAAGGACAAGGTAAGAAGACGAAGAGAGATACGTCTGTGTGTGTGTCTCTGTGTTTTCTGTTTATTTCCTCTTCTCATATTTCTCATTGTTAACGTTCACTGGGAGTGTGTGTAGGGAGGGGTAAGTATCACTTGGTATGTACTTTACGGGGCTGGGACAGAGAGCCAAGAAACTCATCATTGAACCACAGTGTAGATACAGGCCATCTTATCAGGAAGCACATACCACAAAGAGCAGTGCTGGGGTAATTATTATGACTGTCATAGCAGATTCATTCCAGCTGAGCATCACTTCCTGCTGACAGTGTGACAGTGATCATTACAAAAGGATGCAGTGTAGGTTTACAGAAGAGGCCAACTGATATATCAGCAAGTACAGACTGAATGTGTATGTGTATGTACGAAAGTTGTCATATCAGTGGAGATGGGGACTTGTTGCGTACGGGGTTTAGATGACTCATGAGATTCTTTTTCTGACTTATTTCCCTGTTTGCTTTTTTGTTTCCTCCTCAGATCCGTGTTGCCTCTAGGCTCAATGCCAAGACAATCCTGGACATTGACAATGCAAAACTGGCTGCCGATGACTTCAAAATGAAGTGAGTGCATTCTCTGCGTGCTTATGTGACTGCCCCTCTCTGCGCTGCCACATAAGTGAAATTTCACACGCTCGTCAAAGCATGAACTCGTGCCTAACCGTCAACTTCTAATGTTAACAACCCACTAAAAACCTCCCTGACCTCTCTGTCCTCTCAGGTATGAGAACGAGCTGGCCATGAGGATGGCTGTGGAGGCGGACATTGCTGGACTGAAGAGGGTGCTGGATGAGATGAACCTGGCCAGAATGGATCTGGAGAGTCAGTACGAGGGCCTGAAGGACGAGCTCATCATGCTCAAGAGGAATCACGAAGAGGTGAGAGTGTAGAGATGAGGGACAGCGAGGGGTGGAGCACCCATTTTGGTGATGGCAGTTTCACAACCAGCAAAACTGATGAGTTTATCTTTGTCAACACCCCTGATACATACCTACACTCACAGGCCACCGCCCACTCTATGTATGCACATAACCGGAAAGCATGTAACTACACTGGTGATTGATCAAACACTGCTCATTATCATCCATCTAAAGTGCTCAACACAGGAGCTATTCACTGTTTGACAAAGTTGTCAGCATTCATCAAAGCCATCTATTGTGGCCTAAGCTAGTCAGAAGTTGCACACATGGCCTCTGCCTTACGTGTGATAGCTCTGATAACACTGAGGAAATTCCACGTTAGATTAGTGTTTGGCGTTCATAAACAGGTCTGCCGCCTTCTCACTTTTTCCAGTGCTGCCCCTCTTTGGTCTGCACACTTCCTTGTATTCTTCTCTCCCTCCATTAGCTCATTGCTACTGTTTATCTACACGCTCAAGCACAGTGACCCTGTCCAACACACACCACACACACACACACATAGTTAAAAGCATGTATGCAATACAGCGCACAAATATTCAATTGGATATTTTTCTTGTAATAGTTAGTTTTTGCACTGACTGAGGTGTTGTCCTTTGACCCCTGCAGGAGATGGCTCTGCTCAGGAGTCAGGTAGGCGGTCAGGTCAATGTAGCCGTGGATGCTTCTCCCTCTATGGACCTGAACCAGGCTATGACAGAAATCAGAGAACACTATGAGACCGTGATCAGCAAGAACCGCAAGGAACTCGAGGCGTGGTACCAAAACAAGGTGAGGAGTTACAACTTTTTGGCAACCTTTAAAGGTCTCGATTGCAATTGACCAAACCATAATGGTCTATAACTGCTAAGTGGGTAAAACAATGAATTTGTTTTTCGGATCTGCACAGATGGCAGGTGTGGAGCAGGAAGTGATCACAAACACTGAGATCCTGGTGACGACCCGCACAGAGATTAAGGACCTGAAGAGCACCCTCCAGAGGCTTCAGATTGAGCTGCAGTCCCATTTAAGCATGGTAAGTTAATGTATATACAAACAATAAAGACTGATTATCTATTGGACACAGTCATGCTATACTATACATATTAACAACACTGTAGATGTTGCAGCATGAAAGCAAATAAGGGTAATTACCAAGTACACAGAACCACATGATGCTAGTTACACATTCACGCCAAAACACCTTGCAGTAAATTTGAAGAAGTGGGATCTCTAAATTCACTAATTTCCCACTCACCTCACACCTTTGTCCTTTGACCATAACAGAAAGCGTCTTTGGAGGGCACTCTGGCAGAGACTCAGGCACGCTACGCTGCACAGCTCACAAGCCTCCAGAACAAGGTCACAAGCCTGGAGGCTCAGCTGTCCCAGCTCCACGCCAACATCGCCAGCAACAAGCAGGAGTACGACATGCTGCTGGACCTCAAGACCCGGCTGGAGATGGAAATTGCAGAGTACAGGAGGCTGCTGGATGGGGAGGATGAAAGGTGAGACCCAATGAAGACAGAGAAACACTCAGTGGTTAGAAATATTTGAATTAAAATGTAAGGAAAATGTACTGTAGACATGTTCTAGACTAATATTTTTCTTCTTTTTCTCTCCATTTCCAGTTCAAAACAAGGTAAGCAATTTTTCATAAGAACATAATTTCATCATTTTATCATTAAACTGATGCTTAAATTTTATCTGGCTTTAAGAAATGTGATGTGATTTGCTCATTACTGTTGTGGTTTATTTTCCTCAGTTGTCACAAAGGTCATCACAGTGGTGGAGACAGTTGTGGATGGAAAGGTGGTCGGAAGCAGCAAGACTGTTGACGTGGACGTGGATCAGATTGAGTGATAATTTGGAAGCATTGGCAAAAATCAATAAAGATCATGCAGTTGAATTAAACTTTCCTGTTTGTTGTAATTCAAACATACAAAATATTCATCATTGCTATTACTTTCCCTTGCTGATGATCTGGTTTCTAATGGCCCAACAACAGATCAAATACAGGTCAGTTAGGCACCTTTAGCTCATAGTTTTTGTTTTATGGCACATTGTAAAGTTCAAGCTGTTTTTCTAGCAAACAAGCTCTAATTAATCTACTGTAAACTACATATCCAGGGCCTAACAGCTAGCTAGCCAGCTAAAAACTCTGTCTGTAACTGTACAGTACACGTACAAGAAAAGGTGGCTATATAACTACATTGGGATTATAATATTGCTCTGTTTTCACTGAATGCAAAAACATTGTTTGCTAATACATCAGCCTAAACAACTACTGACTGTGTCTGTCAGCATTAGGAGAGTTTCACAAGGCGTGGCAAGTCAGCCTTCCTGCCAATTCATTTTAGTGGCCACCTGTGGTACTGCAACTAAAACATCCTCTGCGACTCATCGACCACCATGATAAAAGAGACCTCTGTGAAACTAGACAGTGCTCATCAAAATACAATCATTAGTTACAACAGTAACGTTACATTAACAGTTGTCATCTATCATCATCTATCTCAAATTGTAACATACTTTTACAAGTAGTTTTAAAATGGATAACCATTTACTGCATACTGCCATTAGAAACTCAATATGATTGGCCGATGAGCCACCATCAGTAATCAATACACAACCGTTAATCAAACTAATAACTAACAGCAGTCAACACCAAACAACTCTATCATTTTTAACAGTTACCTAATGTTTCTGTAGCACTGACAAAATGTTCAAAACTAAATTAGTAGTTTTAATTCAACTAAAGCGCCCTGCGCTCTCCAGGGAAAATATTACATCAAACTCCATTTAAAAACAATAACAAATAAAAATAAATAACAAAACAATAAAAAAATAATAACAATAACAATAACAAAACAAAAACAATTTCTTACCCACAACCACAATACTCTAGAAACACAAGATAAAGGACGTTATATGTCGACATTGTTGTCAGTTCAGCATAAATACAATCAGATATATCTGCGCAAAGACTGCTTGTGCCTGAATCACAGCCGTGCTGATGTTTAGTAGACCCCTTTCATGGGAAATTGCTTTAAAATTTAGTTTTTCTTTGGACTAAAAAGCTAATCCTTCGCTGCGCCATATGGTATGAGTTTCTGAAAACACATGTGCTGCCCCCTAATGGCCAAACACTAGATGATGCAGCTTTAATTAGTGTGTAAACACGGACTGGGACCTACCTCAAAAAGCAAACTCCTTTGACAAGTTGCAGATCTTTTCCAGCAACCAGAGAGTCTAATTTATGCCAAGAACCAAATATGCCTGTGGACTGCTGGAAAAAACAGATTAAAACCAAAGAATATTGTTGTAGGCTAAGCCATTTTTACTACACTGGTACATACTTTTAAATGGCTTTTAATTTTTAATTATTGGAGAAAAATCCTGCTGAGCATGCATGCAGTTTGTGAACACACTGACTACTGCAGAGCTGTACAACTGTAGTGTTTTATGCTGTGTAGCCTCTGGTTTTGCACCCACTGGTGTCTCGAGAGGAAATTCAGAGTTAAGGTGAATATTGTTATGAGTATTAATATTCTCTGCTCAGATTTCCCCAGCTGTCATCTGAATGCATATTAGCAAACCTATAGACAGTCTCAGGCTATGATGATTTCATTCTGAGCTGGTTTTTAATCGCATAAAATAATCTCAATGAGTCATTTCTCAGACCTGCCAAAACAGAAAACAAAAAACAGATCTGCCTAAAGCAAGTCATATCAGGATACAGGTGAAATACATAATTCCCTGTATGGCCTTTGGTTTGTATCAATCCACTAACACAGGGTTATTTGGAATTAAGACAAATAATTCAGACAAACACAACAAAATGGTAGTCAGCAAACTGAGAACCTTTTATTGCATTCACATGTATATGTGAAGGAAGTATTGGTTCAGATGTAGCGCTTGTGGCGCTCATGTGTTGCTCTGGCTGCGTGAGACAGATTATTAGCTGGTAGTGGTTTTGGAGGAGGACACCACCATGCCGTCCTTCAGCTTGGAAGAGCTGGAGCTGCCTCCTGAAAGGCTGGTACTGCGAAGAGGTGAAATGACAGTACTTGCATTAAAAAAAACACCATAAATCATGAGTTTACAGAGCTAACCTTTAGTTTTTATGACGAATTTATGATTAGGATTATTCAGGGTAATTTAGGATTGTTTGTGCAAGCAAATTACCCGCCCTCTCCGTCCAGCAGCCTCCTGTATTCTGCAATCTCCATCTCCAGGCGTGTCTTGACATCGAGCAGCATTTTGTACTCCTGGCTCTGGTTTTCGATGTCAGTACGCAGGCATGTCAGTTGCTCCTCCAAACTTGTCACCTGCATCTGGAGGCCTTGGAGCTGCATGGCGTACCGTGCCTCCGTTTCAGCTAAGGTGCCTTCCAGAAACCCTTTCTGGATGAGAAGGAGGGTGAAGAGAACAACAAGAGAAGGAATGAGTAAAGGGAAAAACACAGCGCATTAATCAAATTGTGTCTTGCTGAGGATGGGATAGGAGAAGGATGTAAACGTAAATGAGAGTAGAGATTTGCCCCAGATCATTTACCATGCTAAGCTGTGACTGTGCCTCGATCTCCAGGCCCTGCAGCGTGCGACGGATCTCAGTGATTTCTGATTTGGACGTTTGGAGACTTTCTGTGCTGACTGATACCTCCTTGTTCAGCTCCTCTGTCTGCAGGAGACATGGAAGAGCATCAGTGTCATGTTTAATTACATACATTTACACAAAAGTCTGAGTAGGCAATAAGACGTTACTTATAGTCAATAAAGATCACTACTAGGTTTGGACCAGTCTTACCTTTGTCTGGAACCAGTTTTCAAGTTCTTTTATGTTTTTGACATTCACACCTTCGTACTGCTCACGGATCTCAGCGATAATAGCAGTTAAGTCTATCTGTGGTGTTGCATCCACCTCCACGTTGATCTGTCCACTCATCTGGTTCCTCATAGCTGCCAGTTCCTGTTGAATAAGAGGAGTTTGGTAAGTGGGGGGTGTTTTCTTTGTGGTTTGAGTACTCTACAGCGAAGAGACAGCGAATTAATTGCAATGCAATTCCGCTTAGATGACCGATAAATGTTTGCTACACACCTCCTCGTGGTGGTTCTTGAGGAAGATCAGCTCCTCCTTGAGGCCTTCTATCTGCATCTCCAAGTCTGATCTGGCGAGTGTCAGCTCATCCAACAGTCTCTTTAGACGGATGATATCTGCTTCCACGGATTGACGCATGGCTAGCTCATTCTCATACCTGTGAAGCAGCAAGAGATCAGATCATTTACGCATCAACATCAACGTATACATCTTCAATGTATTGCTTCAGAATGATTTTACACTTTTTAAACTTTCTGTCTCTCGCCCTGGTACTTACTTGGTTCTGAAGTCGTCTGCTGCCAGTTTTGCATTGTCACTGGCCAGATAGATGCCTCCATTGTCGCGGGTGGCATCCTGGATCTGCGTGAGGAAGCAATGTTTCATTTCACATAATTAGTATAATTATCTGCAAGCAGTCTGTAAACATTAATTATGCTGTCAACAGCACACACACAGAAGTCATGTAACATACCTTATTCTGCAGGTCAGCAATGGTGGCCTCATAGGCTGAGTAGTCACGTGCAGTGGGAGAGGCCTTGTTCTCCAAGAACTGGTGGATCTTGAGCTCTAGCTCAGCATTGGCACTCTCAAGGCTGCGGACCTTCTCCAAGTAGGAGGCCAGACGGTCATTCAGGTTCTGCATGGTGGCCTTCTCATTGGCTCCAATATCCATATCACCTCCACCGTAGCCTCCACCTCCTCTTCCTCCTCCTGAAATGCTATAAGTAAAGCTGCTACCTCCGCCACCTCCACCGCTGTAACCACTGTAACCACCAAAACCACCGGAGGGAACAGAGATTTTTGATCCTGTGCCCCCTGCACCAGCATAAACACTTAAAGCTGACCTCCGCTGTATGCCTCCTCCACCAATACCTACTCCATAGCTCCCACCATAACCTCCTGACTTGCCACCACTATAGCTTCCACCTCCAAAAGAGGTGCGTGTTATTGTGGTTCTCGAAGACATGGTGATGATTGCTCAGGAGATCTGCCTGCCTTGAGGAGGAGGAGATGGACTGAGATGCACAGATCCACCTCTGTCCCCTTTTTATCCTGCACCAGGCTGCTGCTCACGCCTTGGGTGGGGGCATGCAAGGCTTGAGGGAGGAGTATTACCTAAAATGGTTGCTCTGTCCCACCCATCAAGCATACTCTTCGGGTTCGTTTTATGCAACGATGAGAATGAGAAAGTGTTTGAGACTTAATCGTGTTTTGTTAAGCAGCCAAAAACATTCAAACCCCACAATTACCTGCAAACCTCCTACAAAACATGATGATGCATTAATCTATTCATCCCTTATTACTTATTACTGTGCTCCATATTAATGCGCATAAAGACAGGACATCCATGTGAACATCTATCTTTTATTCCTAAAAATTACACTGTAAATTGTAGCACAGCCACACCCAATACTGTTTACTTACTTACTGCCTCAGGTTAATTATCTAGTCACATCCCTCAGGTTTTCAACTTTGTCAGTAGTCTGGCAAGCGATGTGTCTTTAGTGAATAGGCACCGTTATTCTTGAGGAAAAACTACTATACCTGCCTTGCCAAACCTGTTACATTACCAAGGCAACAGGGACAGCAAACAATACAAAATAAATAGATCAGTGTGATTATTTGTTTTTTTGAATTGACTCTCACCCAGCATACTTCTCCTCACACACAAAGACAGAGAGGAATGTCTACTCTATTGTATGACAATCATCTTTTACATGATGGCTCTTTTTTTTATTCATAGTTTCAGTTCACGTTTAACGTCTTAAACTTAAAATTGTGTATATTCCTTTTCATTTTGCTCAACAGCAACAAAAGCAACAGCTTTTGGCCTGCTAGTGCACAATCAAACCCTACTTGTAAACTACTGTGCTGCACTAGTAACACTACTACGCCCTACTAGTAGGCATGTGTCATGCACTAGTAGCCTCCTGGACCCTACTAGTAGCACCAAAATGCCCACTAGTAGCAATAGTAAGGCATTTTTGACCTCACTAGTACTACTAGTAAGTACAAAAAAGTCCACTAGTCGTACTAGTAAGGTACATTTTACCCTATTAGTACTACTAGTAACAGCGAGAATACCCACTAGTAACATCAAAAATGCTCACTAGTGTTACTAGTGACAGATATTTTTTTCTTACTAGTGTAACTAGTAGAACAAAGTTTGTCACACGTAGTTGTCCTACTAGTATGCCAAAGTTGTCCTACTAGTGCGCAGAAATGTCTTACTAGTTGCATGAAGTCGCGCACCAGTAGTGTGCAATTGTATACTAGTAGCGCACTAGGTGCGCATTAGTAGTGTAGTACAGTAGTACAACTTGTTTTGTATTATTATAAAATGAAAATTAACTCAATGCATTTCTAATACTAAAATGGTTATTAATTAGGTAATTTATTTATTTTTTGTTTGTATTTTTTGTTTATTCATGTTTATTACATATTATACTACTTATAAATAAATATCAATTTTATCTCCATTTGTAGGAAAAATATTCTAAGCTAATCTAGAGATAGATAGATAGATAGATAGATAGATAGATAGATAGATAGATAGATAGATAGATAGATAGATAGATAGATAGATAGATAGATAGATATTTAGTGGCTAAGATATGCCCAGAATTATTATTTTAATAGTTTTTGTCATTACTTTGGTCCCCCTAGTAGTACTAGTGGACCTTTGATATCTGATATCAAGGACATCAGATATCCTTGATATCAGATATCCGATATCCATGATATATCACTGTATATATCACTGTGATATCACTGTGATATCAAGGATATCAGTGATATCCGAGATATCCTTGATATCCGTGATATCACGGATATCAAGGATATTACGGATATCAAGGATATCACGGATATACGGATTAGTATCCAGGACTAGTATCCAGGATATCAGATATCCCTGATATCATTACAAAAAACGAATGAAATCATAAACAGCCAGACTCTCCAGCATAGCAAACGGTCACGCTATCTACACTTCAAAATCGAGTGCCTGCCCACATCGCTTTGTACGGTAAAGCGTGTGAGTGGCTTCATGGTGTATGGAAAGCCGTTTGAGCATTTATTCAATATCCTTGATATCAGACTTAAGGTCCATGTACTCGTAAGCTTTTTGTCCTCACTAGTAAGATGATTTTGCACACTAGTAGAACGACTGTGTCTTACTAGTAACGTTTTTTACACTACTAGTGCCACTTTTGGCCTACTAGTGCGCAATCAAATCCTACTTGTAAACTACTGTGCTGCACTAGTAACACTACTACGCCCTACTAGTAGGCATGTGCGGTAAAGCGTGTGAGTGGCTTCATGGTGTATGGAAAGCCGTTTGAGCATTTATTCAATGCTCAAACGGCATTGATATGATATCCAAGCCATTTTTAGTACACTGGTACATACTTTTAAATAGCTTTTAATTTTTAATTGTTGGAGAAAAATCCTGCTGAGCATGCATGCAGTTTGTGAACACGCTGCATACATACATACTGCAGAGCTATACAACTGTAGTGTTTTACGCTGTGTAGCCTCTGGTCTTGCACACACTGGTGTCTCGGAGGAAATTCAGAGTTGAGGTGAATATTGTTATGAGTATTATTATTCTTTGCTCAGATTTTCCCAGCTGTCATCTGAATGCATATTAGTAAACCTATATGAGGACAGCCTCAGGCTATGATGATTTCATTCTGAGCAGGTTTTTAATTACATAAAATAATGTCAATGAGTCATTTCTCAAACCTGCCAAAATACCTAAAGCAAGTCATATCAGGATACAGGTGAAGTATGTAATTCCCTGTATGACCTTTGATTTGTATCAATCCACTATCGCAGCATTATTTGGAATTAAGACACAAATAATTCAGACAAACACAACAAAATGGTAGTCAGCAAACTGAGAACCTTTTATTGCATTCACATGTATATGTGAAGGAAGTATTGGTTCAGATGTAGCGCTTGTGGCGCTCATGTGTTGCTCTGGCTGCGTGAGACAGATTATTAGCTGGTAGTGGTTTTGGAGGAGGACACCACCATGCCGTCCTTCAGTTCCTGTGTGACCACTATCACCTTGGAAGAGCTGGAGCTGCCTCCTCCTGAAAAGCTGGTACTGTGAAGAGGCAAAATGACAGTGCTTGTATTAAAAAAAAAACAGCATAAATCTTGAGTTTATATAGTTAACCTTTAGTTTTTATGATGAATTTATGATTAGGATTATTTAGGGTAATTTAGGATTGTTTGTGCAAGCAAATTACCCGCCCTCTCCGTCCAGCAGCCTCCTGTATTCTGCAATCTCCATCTCCAGGCGTGTCTTGACATCGAGCAGCATTTTGTACTCCTGGCTCTGGTTTTCGATGTCAGAACGCAGGCATGTCAGTTGCTCCTCCAAACCTGTCACCTGCATCTGGAGGCCTTGGAGCTGCATGGCGTACCGTGCCTCTGTGTCAGCTAAGGTGCCTTCCAGGGACCCTTTCTGGATGAGAAGGAGGGTGAAGAGAACAACAAGAGAAGGAATGAGCAAAGGGAAAAACACAGCGCATTAATCAAATTGTGTCTTGCTGAGGATGGGATAGGAGGAGGATGTAAACGTAAATGAGAGTAGAGATTTGATCATTTACCATGCTAAGCTGTGACTGTAGCTCGATCTCCAGGCCCTGCAGCGTGCGACGGATCTCAGTGATTTCTGATTTGGATGTTTGGAGACTTTCTGTGCTGACTGCGACCTCCTTGTTCAGCTCCTCTGTCTGCAGGAGACATGCAGGAGCATCAGTGTCATGTTTAATTACATACATTTACACAAAAGTCTGAGTAGGCAATAAGACGTTACTTATAGTCAATAAAGATCACTACTAGGTTTGGACCAGTCTTACCTTTGTCTGGAACCAGTTTTCAAGTTCTTTCGTGTTTTTGGCAGCCACACCTTCATACTGCTCACGGATCTCAGCCATAACAGCAGCTAAGTCTATCTGTGGTGTTGCATCCACCTCCACGTTGATCTGTCCACTCATCTGGTTCTTCATAGCTGCCAGTTCCTGTTGAATAAGAGGAGTTTGGTAAGTGGGGGGTGTTTTCTTTGTGGTTTGAGTACTCTACGTTTGAGACAGCAAATTAATTGCAATGTAATTCCGCTTAGATGACCGATAAATGTTTGTTACACACCTCCTCATGGTTCTTCTTGAGGAAGATCAGCTCCTCCTTGAGGCCTTCTATCTGCATCTCCAAGTCTGATCTGGCGAGTGTCAGCTCATCCAACAGTCTCTTTAGACCGGCGATATCTGCTTCCACGGATTGACGCATGGCTAGCTCATTCTCATACCTGTGAAGCAGCAAGAGATCAGATCATTTGCGCATCAACAGCAATGTATACATCTTCAGTGTATTGCTTCAGAATGATTTTACACTTTTTAAACTTTCTGTCTCTCGCCCTGGTACTTACTTGGTTCTGAAGTCGTCTGCTGCCAGTTTTGCATTGTCAATGGCCAGATAGATGCCTCCATTGTCGCGGGTGGCATCCTGGATCTGCGTGAGGAAGCAATGTTTTATTTCACATAATTAGTAGAATTATCTGCAAGCGGTCTGTAAACATTAATTATGCTGTCAACAGCACATGAGAAGTCATGTAACATACCTTATTCTGCAGGTCAGCAATGGTGGCCTCGTAGGCTGAGTAGTCACGTGCAGTGGGAGAGGCCTTGTTCTCCAAGAACTGGCGGATCTTGAGCTCTAGCTCAGCATTGGCACTCTCAAGGCTGCGGACCTTCTCCAAGTAGGAGGCCAGACGGTCGTTCAGGTTCTGCATGGTGGCCTTCTCATTGGCTCCAATATCCATATCACCTCCACCGAAGCCTCCACCGAAGCCTCCACCGAAGCCTCCACCGAAGCCTCCACCTCCTCCTCCTCCTCCTCCTGAAATGCTATAACTAAAGCTGCTACTTCCGCCACCTCCACCGCTGTAACCACCAAAACCACCAAAACCACCAGATGGAACAGAGATTTTTGATCCTTTGCCCCCTGCGCCAGCATAAACACTTAAAGCTGACCTCCGCTGTATGCCTCCTCCACCAATACCTCCTCCATAGCTCCCAGAATAACCTCCGCCACCTCCAAAAGAGGTGCGTGTTATCACGGTTTTCGAAGACATGGTGAAGATTGCTCAGGAGATCTGCCTGCCTTGAGGAGGAGGAGATGGACTGAGATGCACAGATTTGCCTCTGTCCCCTTTTTATCCTGCACCAGGCTGCTGCTCACGCCTTGGGTGGGGGCGTGCAAGGCTTGAGGGAGGAGTAATACCTAAAATGGTTGCTCTGTCCCACCCATCAAGCATACTCTTCAGGTTCGGTTTGTGCAACGATGAGAAGGAGAAAGTGGGATGAGACTTAATCGTGTTTTGTTAAGCAGCCAAAAACATTCAAACCCCACAATTACCTGCAAACCTCCTACAAAACATGATGATTCATTAATCTATTCATCCCTTATTACTTATTACTGTGCTCCATATTAATGCGCATAAAGACAGGACATCCATGTGAACATCTATCTTTTATTCCTAAAAAGTACACTGTAAAATGTAGCACAGCCACACCCGTTACTGTTTACTTACTTACTGCCTCAGGTTAGTTATCTAGTCACATGCCTCAGGTTTTCAACTTTGTCAGTAGTCTGGCAAGCGATGTGTCTTTAGTGAATAAGCACCATTATTCTTGAGGAAAAACTACTATACCTGCCTGGCCAAACCTGTTACATTACCAAGGCAACAGGGACAGCAAACAATACAAAATAAATAGATCAGTATGACTGTTTGTTTTTTCAATTGACTCTCACCCAGCATACTTCTTCTCACACACAAAGACAGAGAGGAATGTCTACTCTATTGTATGACAATCATCTTTTACATGATGGCTCTTTTTTTTATTCATAGTTTCAGTTCACGTTTAACGTCTTAAACTTAAAATTGTGTATATTCCTTTTCGTTTCGCTCAACAACAGCCTACAGGCTTGCCAGTTAGAAGCAGTTTTTATGGACACTCATGATGTCAGTCGATACCTGGCTTTATTCAAGACTGGGCACAGCACTCCTTGAGAACTTATTGCAGAGTATGCATGCCTTAGTGGTCTTTATTTTCTTTGGCATTGTGCATTGGCATGTGTATCATGCCCAAACAAGAACAAGCTCTTGCTTGTTTGCTTCTTTCCATTTTACCACAGTATTTCTTTTTACGATATCCCAGAGGATAGAGAGAACTGTTTTACATGAAGCAATGGTTGATTAAATAAAAATATAAAATAAAACACACACACGCAGGTATTCAAAGTTCTTCTTGCAGTTTTGGATACATTTTTAACACTAGTAGTTAAGAATAATGCATGCATTATTCAGACTTTTTTAGCTTGTGATTAAAAAGAATTCTTTTGCCTCTATATAACAATTGATTTCTACAAAGTGCACATACTGTGCACAGATCGGAGTAATACAAACCAGATGTGTCTCTTCGCTGGAGCTTTTCATTTTGAGGTTGCACACTCATCTCATGCATGCACTAACCGGCTATAAATTATGTTCAAGATACTGATTGAAACCCTGGTAATATATGAGTGAAGATATTTTTGTCTCTCTGGAGACAGCATTTTCACACCAACACATCAGCTTCTTGTGTGTACACAATGTAATACATAGCTCTGTACAGCTTAGCTGCACTTCATTAAGAGTTTCACTTCTATTCAGAGAGGTGCACGCTCTTTCTTTTCAGTTTAATTCACAAGTTTGCCTGAAAGTATTCTACAGCTCAGAGAAGAGGAACAAAAAATGAAAGCCCTGTCCTTTTACTTTAGGAATTATTTACCAGAGCAATACAAAGAGGTGCCATTCTTTCTTGATATTTGTATCATAGAGCTTCCAAACTCGCTCTGAAAATTTGTATTGTACAATTTGCATATTAATAATCAGCAACACCAGGTACCGTGTGTTCATATTATCCAGTGCACCACGAGAGTCTGTGCACATTGTCATATTGTCATTGTGCAACCAGACATCCCAGTGATAGAATAATACAAGGGTGCGGCTCTGATGGAAAGGTTTAAACAGACCGTACAAATTTAAAGCTCTCTGTTTGCGTTAGTTTATGTAAAGTTTATTTTGAAGTGTCAGAATTAAAAGAGTGATGACATATGCAATAGATTTTAGACACACAAAAGCGAGAAAAATGTGCTTTGCAATGATAAACAAGTGCATAAGACTTCATACAATTCATCTCCATACAGTGGAAAAAAGTTCTCCTTCAGTTTCATGAAATATAATGCAACTTGCAAATCACTGAATCACTTTGGTAATAAAATTAATTCCAAATTATAAAAACATAAAGAACATTTTAAAAGAGACATGTTTATAGTAATTGGCAGTTCATAAAAATGTGTCATTTTCCCTCAGGCAATAAGCAACAGCTTGTAACAAGTATAAAACAGGACACACCAAGGTTTCCCACACTGCTCAGCAGGTCATATATGGTGAAGATGCAGAATGTGCAGTGGCTTGGAGGTAGAGCGGGTCGTCCTAATCAGACGATCGGTGGTTCGATCCCCTCCAGTCTGCATATCCTTGGGCAAGATACTGAACCCCAAATTGCGGTGTGAATGTGTACCAATGGTTCGTTCCTCAAACTGATGAGCAGTTGGCACCTTGCATGACAGCAAATGCCATCAGTGTATGAATGTGTGCGAATGGGTGAATGAGATATGTAGCGTAAAAGCATTTTGAGTGGTCGGAAGTACAGTCCATTTACCAATGTAAAGTTGACTTCAGAATACATATGTGTATGCTTTTCTTGAACATATACCTAGTCAGTTGTGTATATATATGTGTATATGTTGTATATAACATATATTTTTGGTCCCCAAAAATGATTCCTAACCATAATTTGGTGGTATTCAAGCTGGACTCTATTCTCCCATGATTTTGTGTCTAAGTGACTAAAGTTGTGTTTGTTTGTTTGTTTGTTTGTTTGTTTGTTTGTTTGTTTGTTTGTTTGTTTGTTTGTTTGTTTGTTTTAACACTGATTGGTCAGATTGATTCTATATGTCTAATAACATTATGGAAAGGATCCCTCCAGAGACTGTTGGAACAGTAGAACGACCATTATGGTTTTGCTGGTTATATTTTGTTTCTGTTGAGTTTGAATGAAATATTTTGATGTTACAATGCTGCTGCAGTCCTCTCACTCAATATAGGACTCATTTCAAAATTTGTTGTCTCCATTAGTCACAAAAACATGGGACAATAAGGTCGAGGTTGAAAAATACTGAAGTGATGCCTGGATTTTAGCTCCTGTGCACCAACAAGGTTGGCATTCATGATTCATAGTGAATATCTTGATAACTATAGAAAAGATTGCTGTGAAATTTGTTACAGATATTCAGAAGTCCAGAGACAATGAATAGTAATGACTTTAGTGATCCTATGACTTTACCTGTACTTTACTTAATTGGATTAATTATTGCTCTTACTAATGTAAAACATTACAGGCACTTTATCTGCTATTGCAGTTTAATTAATTAAAGGATTTAGTGGTATCTAACAGTGTAACCCTCTCCACTCGCCCGCCTGTTTCAAGGGGGCCTTTCTGTATGTTCTCCTCGTGTCTGCGTGGATCCACATCGGGTACTCCGGCTTCCTCCACAGTCCAAAGACAAGCAGTTAACAGGTTAATTGGTGACTCTAAATTGCCCGTAGGTGTGAATGTGAGTTTGAATGGTTGTTTGTCTCTGTGATGAGCTGGCTATTTGTCCAGGGTGTACCCCGCCTCTCACCCTAAGTCAGACGGGATAGGCTCCAAGCCCACAGTGACCCTGATGAGAATAATCAGTTATACACTAATCAAAACATGCTCATCCATGTTCTTCTCCCATATTCTGTAAATACAGCACCCTAAATCTCACATGCTGGATCTTCAAATTTAATAATTAAATGACATCAGTTCTTTGGAGAAACTGCACAGAAAAATCAGCCCCTTATAGGCAGCAGTGGACTCGAAGTAGAGGAGTGGGAATGTGACCAAAAGATTACTACTGCTTGAAAGTCCCTCAAGCTTTTAACTTTAAGCAGCTGCTAGGCTTCACATGAGACTGTGGTAGTACAGTAAGGAGGGGGAAGCAAGGCGTTGCTGCTAAAAAAAAAAAAAAGAACATTTGCAAACCTGCAAAGAGAAGTTAAGGATTCAAGGAGTTTTATTTGGCATTTTAAGACATGTTAAACATGGGACAGAACGAAATTAGTTTCCAGCAGCCCAGTGTCAAAGTAAAAATAGAACTAGCTAACTAAGTATAAAAATAAACAAGATAAAATATGCAAATTTAAACAAAGTATATAAAATAAATACAGGAGTCTGAAACAGTATAACACCATATCAAGTGAAGGATTAACTGCAGATGAGCATGGAATGAAATGACAATGATATGACACTTAACATTGTAAATGTCTGTGGTGGTGGATAGGCTGCGTCCCACAGTCTTAAAAGTAATAAATAATTAAGAAATAAAAATGCATTTCACTTTTCCATGAACAGACTTTGCACTGCACAGGATTTTTCACAAATAAAAGTGTTTGAGACATTCATATATATATAAATAAGATGAATTAATTTGAGAACAAATGAACATATTCATACAATGTTCTGCCACTAACAGACACCATGCACACTCTTTTGCTCTAAAAAACAGGCAGACTTGTGGTTTATGTGTGTAATCATGTAATCATGTTGGTATGTGTGGAGATGGCACAAGGTGTGACTGTGGTTTTCGTGTGTGAAGCCAAACATGAATGAGGAATGTGTGAGATACTCCTGCAAAAGGGCATATTCTCCATTCACTAAAAGACAGTTTCTGCTTTTTCAGAAGATGCGATTAAAATATATAAACCTCACTGCAGAACGGTCGATTTGTGCCTTCTATCTGGTGGATGAGTGGATCTGCTGTGTACATCGTGAGAGTTGTGCTTGAAGTCTAGCTTGCAGGGCTTTGGCCAGAAACCATATCAGTTATTGCTATAACTCTTTTTTGTCACATTTACTGTGTCTCACACACACCCCATCCACTTTTCATGTAAATGGGAATGACTTCTCAGAATGCAAAAGGTCCATTCAAGTCTGAGTACGAAGTGCCTCGCTGACACAAATAACTACAGCTTCGGATGAAAACTTGGAACAGTATGTTCGAAATGTGTCGTGACATGAACAAGTAACTTGCAGTGCTTCTGTCTAGGTGTGTAACTATCTTGCATGAGCCACATAAAACGGTATCTCACTTTGTCTCATGTGGGAGAGGGAGTGAGAGCTACAATGACTCATTGCAACATCGGGTGTTTTTTGACAATGTTCCTCTGTCTTTGTGTTTTTGGTTTTTTTATCATTCTATCTCAGACAACACAGGTTTCTGTTGCATCTTGCTATGCCCTGCAGGTTTTGGCCACACCCTTTACTGCCAGGTATGACTGAGAGATACTGGAAATTTCCAGCAGAGAATTCTCAGACACTCAGAGTTAAGCAAAGCAAAATTCACCTTTTCTGACGTTAACTTGATATAAAAGTAGCCAACGCATTCATTGTGTCTTGGATACTGCGAATCAACTTGACTGAAGTGAACGAAGAGCCTATGGGCATACAATTAAAGCATTTAATTGCTTCTGGAAATAACAGAGATATTTGAGGTCAACTGAGGGAAAACCTGTTTCCTCATGTCATGCACACAACCCTGAACTAAAACGACCTACGGTATTCTCTATTCCTTTAAATCAAATATCTACAGCATAAGTGCAACACCAAAAAGCACACATGCAGGGAATTTTCTCACCCTGAATGACAACTTTATACTTTTACAATTAGACATGAAGTTTGACACCAGGAGGGCAAATTCAACGTTAGGATTTCAGTTTAAAATGGGACGGTCTGTATGTATGTCAGGTGTGAGTGGATTTTTTTATTTTTTTTTATTGATTTTGTCTTGTCTAGTCATGCAGAATGAATCAAACTTGCAGTTTTAAACACTGAGTCACACTGAGATGAATTCACTTTGCTTAAACTTGATATTGCTCTGCTGCACAACGCTGCTGAAACAGTGTAAACCATATTCCAGGACCACTAATTATATTTAATAACACAGATGATGAATAGCAACATTGTGTTCATAGGTGCAGCACAAAAGCAAGAGAAAGAAAGGGAGTCTTTAACGTTGAGTCATTTTGACCAGCAGATTAGCTGACTGGGCAGGTCAGTCTCTGATGTTTGGATGACTGGAGATCTCAAGTCTCCACTTGATTCAGCTCCACCCAAATGAAGAAACCTTTGCTGACTCAAGGAAGACTGTAAACCTTGTCGAACCAAGTCTATAGCTACACAGGGGAGCAAAGTCTTTCTGCTCTGCATGTTTTAGTAACACTTTATTTAGATAGCATGCCTACAGTTAGCTTATGGAGAATTTGCAAACTTTGAATTGTTGAATCTGTTGGAATGATGCAAATGCTCTATAAACAATTTAAACAAAGCGTTACCATGTTTCTGTGAAAGCCATATCCAGTGAAGATTAATGAAGATTTTTTATGTAACTAAAAATCCAGTGATTTTTGTCAGCATGGCATCAGTATTGAGCGCCTTGATTTTGTGCTATTTGCAGACCATTGTTGATTGTCCTGTGACTAAAATAATCGTGTTTCTATCCTGTGCAGCAACAATCTGTTTCCACTCAAACAAAATAAGGTTGCACAAAGCACTAAAAGCTGTGCTCAGACTTGAGTCTCAGAGGGTAGGACATGGTGACACCTCGTGGTCATGAGTGAAATTACCTCCTAAAAACGACACGGGACTGATCATTGTCAGATTCTGCTTTATTCCAGCAAACTCTTATGATTCACGAGTGTCGGCACAGGAAGAATACAGAGAGACCACTGACCTCGAGCTCACAAAAACATTATCAAGTCTTTCTTTATATGACTTAAAACTGGCATGACCCTTTTACTCCTTTGTTATGTGTATGTCCAAAATGTAATTAAGTGAAGTTTGCCAATGAAAAACCCATGTTCAAACTATGATCTGTCTTTCTGAATTGTGATACATATTTGTGATTTAGATTTGCTTTCTGGCTTTTAATCATATTTTGGGCTCATGCTTATCAGAGTGAGCATTTGTCAAGAAAAGACCATCACCTGAAACCTTGCTGTACGATCACAGGGTGAAATAAAGTAGATGTCGAGGTAAACCCTTTTAAAAAAACCCAAAGCCGTGTCAATTAAGAGCATTTAGTTTAGTTGCAGCAGAGGCGAGCAGAGGTGTTACTGGATGTCCTGCACCTGGGTATCAACACTGGAGGACACCACTTTTCCATCAACAATCTCTTCCACGATGGTCTTCACCCTCCTTTCGATGTGGGGTTTATGCTCTGCAGAGAACAGACACAATGCATCAGGTGACTACGGCGCAGGGAGCCTAATGAAAAGTTGGTTCAGAGAATGATTCTTTGGATTCTTACCTTCCACTTCCATGATGACCACAGGCCTATGGGGAGAGGGGACACACGTCATTGCTTTAGTCGCTGGCCAGCTTTAAAGTCAAAAGTCAAAGAAACTGAATACTTAATCTCTCACTTTTTCACTTCATAGTGATCTCCTTCCAGTAGCCTCCTGTACTCTGCAATCTCCAGTTCCAGCCTCATCTTGATGTCGAGCAGAATACTGTACTCAGATTTCTGCTGCTCCATGGAGGCAAACAGCTGCTGCAGCTGCATCTCCAGCGTGTTGATGGTCAACTGTAGCTGGCTGAGCTCAAAGCTGTAACGAGCCTTCGTCTCCTCCACGTTCCTCTGCAGGCACTGAATCTGTACGACAGACGGGACATGGTGTTAGGGAAGCTGGAGAACTGTCGCATCTGCCTACATTAATGTTAATTAATAAGAGGCTTCAGCAGATTTAGTGAGTCAAGTCCAGCCTCTACGTTTCTTTTTTTTCTTTTAGTACAAAATCCCTTTGTGTTACTACAAGGAGATCTCCACTTGAGCTAGCCTTGTCTAGACTGACTTGAACCCTGCATGATAAATTGCAGCCCTCTCATTTATTTGAATGGAGCCAGTAAAATGACATAAAGCACGTGGCAAAAAAAGTTAAACCAAAATCAACTTGTGCTGCATTACCCAGTCAAATATATCCTGGTCGATTACTTTGAAGTGTGAATGCTGTATTCCTGCCGTCTACTTCATCATGACAAATAAATAAAAAAGCTTTCCTTGGATGTCAGATCTGCTCTGTGGGTACTGCAAACCAGTGTGTACTATTTTGACATCTGATAAACCTTTAAACAGAAATTCTGTTGCTCAAACTAGACTTCCTGTTTATATGTGCACATACAGTATGAATGTGAACCTAATCTTTAATCTATTCACAATCAGCCAACCATACAGTCATCGTGTAACTTTGCACTCTGTAAATTTTGTCTATGGCCCACCTCTGTGAGGACACTATTGCGATTTATCTCAATACTCTGGTAGGTCCTCTTCAGCTCTGACAGCTCCTTCAGAAACGTCTTCACCTCCGTTGTTTCCTTCGTGCGCGTCGAGACGAGAATATCCACCTATTTACACACACGCACACAAATATATGCAATAAATCCTGGGAAAATTCTGAGTTGTTTTTATACATTCACTGGAAGAATTAGTGTCTCACCTGAGTTTTGAACCATTTTTCAAGCTGTGTGTTGTTATTCTGCATGATAGTCTCATACTGCTGTCTCATTTCCTCCAGGATCTTTGACAAATCGACAGACTCTGTGCTGTCCACCTCTACATTAACTTTGCCACCCTGCTGGACCCTCAACACGTGCATCTCCTGCAACATGGAAAAATAGACATATGTTTTATGTCCTGCATCCACCAACAGATGGCACCATTGTACAGAACTCAAACACGTTGTTACAAGCTGCGTTTTACGTAAACCTGACAACAGAGACATTCCTCTGAAGCTCAGTGGTTCTCACCTCCTCGTGGTTGCTCTTCATGTAAACCAGCTCCTCTTTCAGACCTTCTATCTGCATCTCCAGGTCACCGATGCCAAGAGTAAGGCTGTCCCGGACTCCTCGGTAACGAGCCACATCAGCCTCCACATTCAGACGCGCGCTCATCTCCGTCTCATACCTATGGAAGGAAGACAGACGTAAAGAAAAACTGTCAACATGCAACTACATCTATGTGCTTTTCTAGTGGATGTAAATGTTATTCGAATCATCATCAAAAAAAATTACAAAATACAAAACATTATTGTAGCAAGCAACAGAGGAAGCAAACCTACTTTATTCTAAAGTCATCTGCAGCCAGTTGAGCATTGTCCATTTGCAGTCTGATACGTTCATTCTCCAAAAATCTCTGCTTGATCTAAAAGGGAAAATAATTAAACAAACTCTATTATTCACTCACTCATTGGTACATTTATGTGTCATTTTATATAGTAGTAGACACCAAAACATGGCATTATATATTTCAAAAACAAAAACATTGGATTTAGACTGAAAGCCACTATAGATGATACCGGTGTTTATGAAGGAGATGGAGTTTAAACCCACAGTTTGGGCAACACAGTGGGAATCAATAACTATTCTTTGAGCGCTCTCTCTCTCTTGATTTCCTCAGTTCTGGGAAAAGAAATGTGTTTTTGATGCAGTGTCTCTGTGAATTTATCTATATAACATCAGGGTCAAATTTAGCTATTGAGGAGCTGTTGATCATATTGTAAGATGTATACCTTGGCTCGGAGATCAGTGATGGTGGCAAAGAAGCTGGTGTAGTCACCGGAAACACTGGGAACTCTCTTCTCATAGTACTCTCTGATCTGCAGCTCCAGCTTCCTGTTGGCTGACTCCAGGGTGCGCACCTGAGGGAGAAGTCACGCAGTGACAGGTGACAAATGAGAGATGACAGATGAAGCCATTTATAAATCTCTTTAGTTCTGGTTCATGACTCCCGTTGGCCCTTCTTTTTCCTTTTTATATTGTTAGCAGAAAAGTTTTTGCCAGACCCAAAAATGTCCTTAGCACTGTGAGTAAGTAAATGTTGACAGAAAACTTTATTGATCAATCTCTTGTAAACATATGACAGTGAAAATTAAACCATAATTAACTTGATATGTATAAATAGGAATAAAAAGAGGAATGTGTGTGAAAACAAAATTATTCCAACTTTATGGGCAACAGTGTATAATAAAGGAAATGTACTTCAAGTATCAAAAAATAAAAAATATGTTTTAAGAAGATATCTTTTAATGACAAGCTTGAACAAAACCTGTTTAATGTTTAACGTTCACATCTTGTCCTGTTTACTATTTTAAGACGTTTAAGTAAGTTTACCATGTGCGTGTGTGTGTGTGTGCTTGCATGCATGTGCGATATGGATGTGTGTGTGTTTAAGCAGACATCATCAGGTGTACAGCGGTTTTATGAGCCACTGCCAATTAAAATATGTACACTTAAAAATATGTTGTTTTTTTTATGTAACTACAGTTTAGGCTTAACAAAGATTCAGAGAGACTATGTAGAATCATCATCATCATCATCATCATCATCATCATCAGAGCTTACCTTAGTCAGGTAGGAGGCCAGGCGGTCATTGAGGTTTTGCATGGTCAGCTTCTCGTTGCCAATCAGTGAAGTGTCTTCGTAAGACCCAATTGACCCGGAGGTGAAAACTGACTGGGAGATGCGGGTCCCGTAACCTCCTGCGCCACCGTACACGCTGGGCGAGCGGGTTTGGAAGGAGGACGACCCGAAGAGAGAGGACTGACCGGAGGACGACCCGAAGAGAGAGGACTGACCGAATCCGGGCAGCTGCATCGCTCCGCTCATGCTGACGGCGCTGGAGCCCGAGACGCTGCGGGTGCTGAAGCTGCTCTGGCGTTCGACAGAGATAGGCATGGTGAAAGGTGGAGATGGAGGGGATGGAGGTGACCTGCAAGTGATGTGCAGAGGTGATGAGTCTCCGAGGAGTGCTGCTGTCAGACACAAACAGGCATTTTATAGCACTCTGAGGATCTGGTCCCATGCCACAACAATGTGTGGTATGCAGATAGTTGCAGAAGTATTAGTGATGATCTGTTAGAGACAGGTTGAAAATCTAGTTTGACAGCTTAATGTCTAACTCACTGATATGAAGCCAGACAAGAAGATAATTTTTTTTTTTTTCTCATTAAGTGTCAGTTATACTGTAACGCTATACACCTGACTGGCTGAACACCTGCTCAGGTGTTTCACACCGTGAGTAAATCAGGAAATAACACAATGTTCCTCATACAAACTGAAAGTTTAAGATTATATGAGAGACATTATGCATTATGTCCAACTATTACATGTTTTAGCATTTAATATTATCCTAAGCAGAGTGTGTGTGTGTATATATATATATATATATATATATATATATATATATATATATATATATATAGCTTTCTTCCAGTTAGGAGTAATCTTTCCAGTTAACAATATCATCGTCATAATAAAAACTTATATATACTTATATATCACAAAATTTCCAGTTTGATTTGTTTGTTAACATCATCGATGAAGACCAAATCAATAGTGTGTTATGGGGGCATTTACTGTAGTGAATTATAATGCATTCACAATACCTTATGACAACACTCATAACACTATGTGATGCACTTTTTTTAATTGTTCATTAAACATTATAGATGTGAATTATAATGAATGATAACTTAAAGTGCTTTGCGGATGCTCTTGACTAGTTATAAACTCGGCGTCTTACATAATAATCACTTATGATGCAGCACAGATGATTTTAAATGCATGAAAATGCATTACACCTGATAAAGTATGCACTATTATGGAATGGATTAAAACTTACCTGGCTGGACTGTATTAACACCCTGTGAGTTCTTACTACAGTTGATTGTTGAGGTGTGTGTATAGGCGAGTGTAGGTTGTCGTAATGTGTGTAAGCCCCATCAGTTTCTAACTAGTCAAGAGCATCTGTATGACACACAAGTTATAATTTATTATATGTCACATCTTAGTTTTCAAGTTTTATGACTGTTCACGTAGTGCTTAAGAGTGTTTACAAGTGTAGTCATATTATGTATCATTAAGTATTATGAATGCATTATAATTGACTATGAATGTCCCTATAAGTCATTATATATGCAGTCCTCATAGAGAATGTTACCGATGTAAAACTCAATGTTTTAAATGCAACCAATCAAACCGCCCGTTCACACACACACTTAAAGGAAGTGAAAGCTGTGGCTTTCTGGGAGGAGATGACAGCCAAGTCTAATTTAGTTCCCAGCACCAAAAGTGTTGATATGAACAAGAACCACGCCTTTTGTTTTGATGGCAAGCCTTTTAACCACTTTAATTTTCACATTGCCAAGACCTCTTGGCAATGGTAATTACATACATCCAGAGCACAGCAGAGCTCAGTAATGATTTGACAAAGCGAGTGCTGAAAGGAATGCATAAACATAAACTGGTTCTTTTAATTGACTCCTGTTTTCCTTTCCAAAGAAGCAAAGGGTGTAGACGAAAGCATTATCATATGCCACATATCTTTTAAAAAATATTTCTCCGCACATAACTTAGACACATGCTTGAAACAATGCCCCCCCCACTCCACCCCACCAACACCCATGCAAAACACTCACGCCTTGTTCATTCTAAACTTATCTAACAAGTTGTCAAATCTGATGAGGACCACACCCAGCAGAGGGAAGCGATAGATAACACTGCATGCCAGTGTGTTGTGACAGCGGGCCTCCACCCACATCCAGATTTAAAAACCATTAACTGTGAAAGCATATTCCACTGCAGCCATTAGCTATAGTTAAAGTGTGTATTTAGTCTAGTAATCCAGAGGATTTGAAGAGTTATTTTGCTTTGATGTGAAACTTAAATGTGAATATAAGTGTAAATGGTTTGTTTGTTTGTTTGTTTGTTATGTGTCAGCCCTGTGATGAACTTGTGACTTGTCCAGAGTTGTACCCCGCCTCTCATCCAATGACAGCTGGGATCCGCTCCAGCCATCCGTGATAAGTATAAGCATTTACAGAAAATGGATGGATGGGTGAAACTTAAATGATATTTTATATTACAACATCCATTGGTTTTTAGTGCTTTTATTGTGGATTTCTACTCCTTTTTTTCCCCAAAACTTTTTTCTTTTTTCTTATTATTGTGGATTTTATTATCAGGACCAAAACATGAAAGTTAGACCAGGAAGATAAGCAGCCACAGCAGCACTGATGATAAAGAAACTGTGGTTTTACTGCAATCACTACACTAACCACAAATGTATTTATACTGCAAATAAAAGACTCATCGTAAACTTTCACCAGCCTGCAGCTTAAAGTAAAAAAAAAAAAAAAAAATGCAATCCCTGAGTCAACACATATCTGAGAACACAAAAAAAAAAACAACAAGCATCGATGAGTACTGCTGCAGCCTTGCCCGATGAAGGAAGTCTAAAACTGACCTGGGCAACAGGTTGAGGGACAAGCTTTCTGTAGTATGTGACGTCTGGGGCTTTATCAGATGTCAGATGAGATGGGTGTGTGTCAGATGGGTGTGTGTCGCTTCAGTCTAGTGAGTACCAAAATGCCAAATCTTATAACCTGTAATTATCTCTCTGTAAGGCTGCTCAGATTTATTCATTCATCAGATAATCCTGAGGTGTGGTCTGCAGGTGAATATATGCATATGCGTTCTCTGCTTTCCATTGTGCTGCTGTCGTGTCTACTCCATGTATGAATCCAAGCGTGGCATGTAATCACACAATCACTGGCGCAGAGTAAATCCAGCTGACAGATGATGCTTTAGAAAAAAGTACAAATGCCTTGAAATTGTTTCTGCTTTTCTGGACGTTATACATCACATATTGTCAGTGGAAACCGCACACACAGCGGCAGGCCCACAGATCTATACGGCATGTAAACAGTGTTAATGTCACCCGCTCTGTAGCAGTTTTACTAAAAGGGTAGCATGTACGTCATCTGGAAAGTCCCACATCACGTGAAGGTAACTATCACCTACAATCAGTCATCAAATTATACACACACACACATTCTTTTTTTCCCCGTATTGTTGTAAGGCACAGGCAAACTGTCTTGATCCAACATGTGTGAATTGTTAGAAAACTGTTAATGCTGAAGGTGGAGGTGCGCTATCTGATTAGAGGAAGTCTGTTGCTGACTTGGGAACACCGCAAACTCCTGTAATCGTTTGCACAAGAAATCCAATACTCCTTTTAGAGGCTTTTTGACCAGTGCAGAGGATCTGATGTAACTATGTAGCTGCTAAACACATTGACTGGTTTTATTGTTATTGCAGTGCAAAAAAGGCCTTTCCAGGTAAGTGAAAAGCATAATAATGGGTTGGGTGGATGTAGGGGTCCATCGTTTCCTCTACGCACATCCTCCCAATGCATCCGTCCACCAATCAATCAGTGAGCACTGTTATCTTTGATTTTAGACCATATTGCTTACACCGGACTTATAAAAGAGGGTCTGCTCAGTGTGCACCAGAAGCATCAGACGTTTTAAACAGATTTGGTTGTGCACGTATTTCATACTGTCATCACACAGGTAACTTATTCTTCATTTTCAAATTGAATTATTTTGTCACTTTAAGCAAATCTAACTCTTGTTTTTTTCTCTTCTTGTACGCAGACATGTCAGGGAAAGTCACTGTGGTGTTTGCACTGTTGGTTGCACTGCTAGTATCCAGCGCAGCCTCCTCACCTGGAGAGGCTAAAGAGACTAATGTGCTACGGCAGCTTCTAGCCAAGAGGGAAAAAGTGAATGACTTGGGCGTCAGACAGGAACCAGCACCTGCACGGATGGAGAGACGGGCACACTTATCGGAGGATGAACGCGAGATTATGACCAAACAAGTAATGCAAGCAATTTCAGGTATGCTGCTGGTCCGCATGTGAAAGTGTTTTGTTTGCGATGTATCAGTTAGATAAATGGGCAGAGATCCAGGAAGATGCTCAGATGTGTTTGTGTGTGGTTCATGTAGGAATGGTTTGTTCACAGAGATGATGAACTCTGAGTGCATGTCAGACCGGGACTACCAGGGCTGGGTGGACTTTGGACGACGGGACACAGAGTGAGATGCCAGCGACAACCTAAGAGAGCGTACATGGTGCTTATTGCGCAGATTTTATATAAAGTTACTGTTTTACTCTTCCTGCAACTTTAGAAATAAACTGATTTGCAGAATTATCACAGTGTGTTCATTCATCACTGTTAGGCGGTGACATGAGAGTCATGCAAAACTGTACTGGATGGAAATGCAAAGTTTTATTCACAAGTGGTAAAACGTATACACGCACTGACATACAGAGCTGTGATGCTAACACAGAACAAACAGTAGTGTAGAGAAACAGTGGTTTGGTTGATTTAAGTCAGAACACAAATTATTACAACCTGTGTTTATGATTTCTTCCCTTTTGAATCCACGGTATCCTATGCCTTGTTGCTACAGTTGATTATTCAGAAAGATTTCAAAGAAACGTGCTCTTTAAATATTATGACCACTACTTGTCTTTAAATAAGGATTTCCCTTAACGTCGTGGGAGGATTCACTTTGAACGCCCCCCCCCACAGAACGATTTTGATTTCATTTATATATCCCAGCAATTTCAAAATTCCTGATGACGTAAAATACAGAAGATTTGCACAAGTAAGATTTTCAGTCGACACGGTATGGTAAATATACATTAATGGTTCACTGTCTTTGATGCAGCATGGCAAACCTGATTTGTTTTTGGTGCGAGGTTTGGTTCAGGATAGAGTCCACAAGGTGATGCTGCACTATGTGCAGCCATGACAGCATGTGCTATGTGCAAGCAGGTGATGAACTGTAGGGCAGATAGTTAAAGGATGTCAACATTAGCAACAGTTTTCAGTTCAGTCAGTGTATCTTCTGTCCCAGTTTGGGGCAGATGTTATCGCAATGCCTCTTGATCAACGTATCAAGTGTTTCATTCAGGATATTGGACAATCTTATATACAACATGCTTTTCTCAATGTAGCAGCTAATTAAGCAGGAAGACCAGAGTGTACTTTAGTGCATTTCAACGTTCTTCAGTGTGACAGCAGTGGTTTGGTTCGTGGTTTCAACTAACAATAACTTACTGCACGTCTTTTTTTTTTTTTAAACTTTCCCAAATAATAACATTGTTATATACATATACTGCAAGTGATGCTCTACTTTGGAAATAAAAAAAAAAAGTGATGAAAAAGGTGATGAAGGTTTTTAAAACCAATGGCAGAGAGAAAATGTGTAAAATAACAACCACAAAACACAGTATAAAAATATTTGTTTCTTCGTGACGCTTCTTTTTGTGTGTAAAAAGAAGCTTCTCTGCAGGTTGCAGTCAAACAGACAGGTGGTCAGGTGATTGTCCTGAGATGAAGATGTATCACGCACACAGACACGGACACACACACACATACACGTACACAAAACACACACAAACAACTACTGTACACAAATTCATAGAAAAGAATATTACTGTACACTACAAACAACTTAAAGTATGGCTCTAGCACATTCTGTGGCTTTTGTTTTCGAGACCTCCCCAAAGCTGTGGTGGCCTGAACTGCACAGTGGGAATCAAATGGCTGAATGCAAAGTCACTACGGTGAATGAGAGAGGAGTTAAGTGGTGAACAGCCCTCGTCAAACTCTCACACTATGTGCAACTTGTTCTCTCTCTCTGCGTTATTGCGGCCCTTCATCCCCCATGCTGCCACTCTGTGCAGCCCCAGACTCTGAAGCTTCTCCACCAAGTTCAAACTGAAAAAGTTCCTTCGCCCCGCTTTGTCCGGTGACGAGCCTCCACCGTTGTCTTTTGCTGTGGGGTGTGCAGGTTTTGTACTCTGGCTGTAGTGCAGGTTATGGTGGGGAAAGGGAGATGCTGAGATGCCGTGCTCTTGCAGCAGCTGCAGGAGTCCCAGTGATGAATTGGTTACATTTGTGGTGGTAGTAGTGGTGGTCCGGTCTCCCAGGCCAAAATGTGGCTGGGATGGCGATGAAGTGCTCATGAGCTCACAGTTCCGACAAGATGGCAGGCCGAAAGAGTGAAGGCTGCTAACGGAAAGAAATAATAATTAAAAACAAGAATAAAAAACACTAGTTAAGAAAACTGAGCTGTTTCTTGTTGCACAAACATGCAAGCTCATCCACAAAAAAAGAAAGGTTGAGTTAGTTCACTTGTCATTAGTGTCTGTCTGTCATTGCTGTAAGATGGATAAACAATTAGTCTGACAGAAGTGAGTAAACGGGTTTTGGTAAGACGCCATAGGACGAACGGGTTAGAGCAGATTTAACTGTTAAGCAGTGATAAATGTTAGTAGGGTGTGTGTTCTATGGAAAAGTAGTGCGCAGGTATGTCAATTAGGTTACAGCAAATGTTTAACATCTCAGTCTCTGACTGTACAAAAAAAAAAAACAGGCGGAAAATGCTTCTTAACTCATTAACCATAATGTTATTTAGTTTAAAAATCAAGCATTCATGTTTCAATAACCCTCAACTCTTACTTTGCCCTGAGGGCCCCTTTTAGAGCTGGGGAAAGAGCCTCGACAGACGTTTTCTGCTGCTGTGGGCGTAAAGAGCAGAAGTCAAGGGAGAGAAAAAGCAGCGTGAAAGAGGAAATCTGGATTATCTACACTCTTTGAATAAAAGTGACGCTGCAAAAAAAGAGTTGCCAATTAATAAAAATTAAAAGTTTTGCAGGAGGGTCCATCACGGCAATACAAAATCAAGTTCAAGCTGAAACTTGATCACCCTGTGGAAAATACACAGAGACAACACAACATGCTCAAAGAACCACAAAGTCACTGGTATGATTAACTGCATGTTTACAGTGTGAACAGTATATTCTTACCTAGTGGAGAAGGAGGGGATGAGAAGGGAGGGTTGGTGGACTTGGCAGGTGGTAATGGTATGTGTGGGAGAGGTCTGAGGGAGGTTGGGACCGGATGGAGAGACTGAGGTTATGGAGGGAGAAAAGGCACGTTAAACTACACATGAAGAAAACTACACAACTACATAAGCCGTTAAAACTACATAAGTCACGGGACACTGCAATGCAATGCAACTTGAATAAAGAGGAGAGAAAGCAGGAAGATTTTAGGAGGTATTGAATGACATGAACAGGAATGACAAATGAACTGTGTGACATGTACAGTGTGTTTACATCTGTCTTACCCATGCTATGTGCTCCGGAGAGGTGTGTCAGGTCGGGTTCATCCTCCTCCAGGTCATTCAGACTGTAGACGTGCTGTATGTCGACTTCAAGCTCCTTGAAGTCTTTAGTCAGGACGCCCGGACGTGGATGCAGGATGCCCCCCAGGTTTGGTTTAGCCAACTGCTGCCACTGATGCAGAGTCACCGAGCCTGATGATGAGAGAGCCAGAGGGAGCTGAAGTTGAAGGATGTTGTGATATGATCCAGTTACATGTTATTACATAAAATAACTATGTTTATTGATACCATTTTTAGTGAGTATTGCTGGGAAGGTAAAGTGTAAAGAAAATATGATGAATATATAATAAGTGGATATAAAGTCAATGGGAGGAGGTGAATGGAGCAAGATGTTCATAACGTATGCTGCAGGCACTGGTTTTGTAAAAAACAAAATAATACCAAATGCAAAATTTGGTTAATTTCAAGACTGAAGGCATTTTAACTTTGTAAATGTATTATATTTTTAACGTTTTTTTTTCTAAGGCCTTTTTGAGGAAAGTGAATTCACTCCATTGTAAAGACTTTTCAAGATCTGCAGATATCCTGTTATAAAGGCTAGAAAGTGATAAGCTTCAGTGCAAAGTCTGGAACAAAGTTTATTAAAGTGCAGCCATGACAGGGCTCAACAGTGACAGCTGCCAGGCTGCCACTGGCACACCTTTTGAGAACTGGTAACCAAAGCCTTTGGTTGTTGTGTGGGATGAAAAGGTTGAATAACCCCCCCCAATATATATATATTATATATATACATATATATATACCACAATGGGTGGGACTTTAGATGTAGGTGCTCATTATGTGTTGAGTTAACAACGATCAGCATTCTGCGTTTTGTTTGGATTTTTACCAATACACATGGTGCAAACACAAGCTGGAATAAGTTCCAAGAAATTAAAAAGACCTAGTATCAAGCTGAGCTGTTTACCTTCCAGAGGTTTAACGATCTGCAGGCGGTCTGGCAGATATGACCTGGATCCTCCTGAGGAGCCACAGGAGTGCCGTGAGCTGCCGTTGGAGTAGTTGGTGCCTGTCGACGCTGCTGGGCTGGAGGTCAAGCTGTCGTTTGGTGTCAGGAAGCCACTGGAGCCTTCACCCTCCTCACAGTCTACTGCCAAGGCGTGGAGTTTACGTTCACGTTCCACATCAAAGAAAGGCCGCTCAGAGGAGTGGTTCTGCTGGCGGGCAGATAGGCTACGCAAGGCGGCTTCGAGGTCCTGCCCTCCTGGTGTGCCTGGCTGGCCCAGACGCTTTGGCCCACTACGGTGGATATATGTGACAATGTTTAACTGCCTCAGCTGCTTTAAGCATGTTAATCATTTTAAATTCATATTGCAAAATCATGCACTGCTACACCCAAAGAAAGTCATGTTAACTTCTGCTCAATATGTTTTTTTTAAAAAACACCTAATATGTGTATATTTCATATAATAGTGCAAGTATGTGCATGAACACACCTGTTGTCTTCTTTCTGGGCATTATTGGAGCTGGGTTTGTCCTCCAGATTAAGACTGGCATTATCTGAGCCATAGTAGCTGGTTCGGGGGGTGCTGGTACAACTGGAGCGAGTGGACACCGGGCTGGAGCCGGGCAGCCCTGGGGAGTGGCACCGAGACCGCAGCCTGACAGCCTTGTTCACGACCTTCACGGTTTCAAACACACGCCACGGGTGGTTCCTGCCAGGAAATACATGGACATGAGTGGTAATAAAAGATTACACCCCATCTATTATAAAACTCCATTGCTAATAGTAAGAAGATTATCAACAAAATAAGGCCTTCTTGTCATCCTTTATTTAAAAAAAAAAATTTATTAAAGTGGTCAGAGCACTAACACAAAATCGCAAACTCACTTGTACTCTGAGGGAGCCGGGGTGTCCAGGCCTTTGCGGAAGGTGCCCTCGATCTCTGCCGCCAGTGAGTCCATGGGGAGGACAGAGGCCAGTGCAGTGTACCGCTGCACCGTGCTGTTTGGTAAACTCTTATTCCGCAAGTTCTTGATGTCCTCTCGGGCCTCGCAGAGCATGTCCTCGCACTCTGAGTACTTGTCCTGCAGGTCCTTGAGCTGCAGACAGGGGGACACTTATCTGTCAAGCTGTAGTACAAGAGGAACATGTGGTGCCATTCACAATGTAGGAGCTTGATAGACATCTTAAAAGGGATAGTTTTTGGGTAACCATGTGGCTCTCACTAGGATCTGATGTGCATGTTAGTCGTAGAAAAGTGGCAGCTGTTTGATTGAAGGCAAGTTTTCGAAATGCCACAATCTCAGTCCTTGACTTTTCTCTACACCTCCAGAAGAGTGATAAGAACGTCTGGCTAGGCCCTGGTTGGTTGAGTGGAGAATGTCATCCAAGAGCAATAAAGCTGAGCTCACATCTAACATAGAAACAAACTGTTTTATTTGTCTTCTGTTGATATTTTATTTATTAATGTACTTATCACATTAAAAACTAATGCTCTGTATCTAGTTTGTTTCTGAACATTGTGGTTTGGCAAATGTCCACAATTACTTTCAATGTCAGAAGGTTTTCTGTGCAAGTGTTTACATACAATACTCGGCATGCTTGAAGGTTTGTTTAAGGTGTCCACATTCTGACTGTAGCCATTTGAAAAAGATGTGAGAAAGTGAAAGGACGTTTATTCAACTCGAAGTGAGTGTATTTTGTCAAAGTGATTGTACTGCAAGTGTCTTGCCTCTGATTTAAGCTTCAGCTGGCTCTCACGGGAGGCACTCAGGTTGTGGTTCAGCTCCTCGTTCTCATGGGTGAGCTAGAAGGAGAGAGAAGAGAAAGTTAGTCGGGTTTTATTTAGCTCCATTCGTAGAGGAACATTTAGCAGCAACACTAAGTATTAAAAGTGATCTATTACATAAGTCCCTATAAAGTCAGCTGTTCTATGTAAGCTCCTTTACGGGAGAATTTGTGTGCTTCTCTCACCCCTTTGCAGCGGGCCTGCAGGTCAACAATCTGAGCGAGCAGTGAGCTGATCTCCTCCTGTTGTCGGAGAGAGTCCTCTACTTTCCTCGCTAGCTCCTCTGAAAGGTCGACTACCTGCTTATTGACAGAGGCTGGAACACACAAGTCCCATAAATACACCATCGTGCTTTATTTTCATACATTGGAGAACAAGATCGTAACACTTACAGAGTTCTTCCACACACACCATCATCAGCTCCTGCTCTTGCTCCTCGTAGTGGGTCGTCTCTGTTGTGAGCTCGTTGGCCTGCAGACATAAAGTCAGTGTTACATCTTGGTATTTTTGTGTCATTTCAAGGTACTGCCGCGATTTTATCTATTTCTTCATTTAAATTAAAAACACATAAAGAATCCACTTTAAGCAATATATATTAATATTGACTAGACTCTTCATCTCATTAATTTAAACTTAATTATAGTTACAAAAGTGTTTAGTTTGCATTACCTAATGTATAATTAGACTGCATTTCTGCAGTAAATGTTACTTGAATTGAATATTTGTTTAGGTTTAAAGCTGAATGTAGTCATTAAAACAGTAACAAAAGCTAGATATACAGACATGACCATAAAAATGACACTGAAATGTCCTGCATCTATCAGCTCCTTTCTGGTGTTGCATACCTCTAGCCGCAGTTTGCGGTTCTCGTCCTCTAAACCCTTCAGTTTCTGCTGCAGGAAGTCATAGTGGACGAAGTTGCTGAGAGAACTGCATGATTCGTTCCTTTTCATTCTACAAGAACAAGAAGTCAGACATTCATCTGCATTAGTCACCTTTCTGCTCTCACTTAGAGAAAAGAGATGGACCCTAACTCTTGAGTCTCAGCAAAAACAAACTTGATTATTTCACCCAGTTACTTCTGAAATGGGTTAATGGTAATAAATGCATTTAATAATGGTTAATAATTAAAATAAACAAAAAGAGAACAATAATGAATGGAGATAATCATTAATTGCTGATGGGAAAGGGTTTAGCACACAGCTTAGCTGGAAACTTTGAGAGGATCAGTGGAGATGCTGTGACGTATGTTTACTTACACACAGGCTCGGTGCACTGAGGACCACAGGCATTCAGAGATCTCTTTTATATCACAGAATAACTAAAGCAGGATGGCTGGTTTTAAATTATTTTGTCACAGAATTTGTGTTAGACTGCAGCGAAGGGATATGAGGTGTATTTCCTGTTTAACTGTGGTAACTACTCGTGATTAGTAGCCTGAATTAGAGTCATTCTTATTCACTCTTGTCTTCTTATCGTTTTATTCATTCTTATTAAGTCACAAAGAGAAAGTTTGTTTTACAAAAAAATAAAGTAAATGATATGTTTTCATGAAGCTTTTCAGAGGTATTGTTCATCAACCTCTATGTACTTTGTGTGTGTGTGCGCATGTAACTCACGGTGAATGTGATTCAGCATTCTCGATCTCCTCGGTGCTCGCATAGAACTGAAGGAGGTCGTCTCGCATCGTGAGCTCATGCCGAAGTTGAGCGATCTAGAAGATTAAAGCAAGCCAATATCACTTGAGCTCAGCAGACGGTCAAGCAATACATCTATCTGTGCAAGTGTGTCTCATTGGGTTTGTTTATACCTCTTCCTTTGCAATTTCAAGCTGTTCGTCCAGCATTTCATTGCGTGCTGTCAGTTCTTGGTTCTGCTTCAGGAGGGACTGACCGATCCGCGCTGCTAACTCGAGGTCCCGCTCTTTCTGTAAAACAAGACCGAAATGCACAATGATGTAGCTCATTTATATTTATGCAAAATTTGGCAGAAACACAATCATAATTTTAGTTGGGAAATCACAACTGCAGTTCTTTTTTCAAACCACAAAACAAAAGAGTTGGTCAGTGAGGTGGATAAGTTAATCTTCTATAATCCCGTTCATCTGCTGTGTGTCTCTTTCTTACCTCCTCCAGCAGGTGGGTGACTGCCTTGATGTCATGATATGTCTTTGTGACCTGGCCGACTCTGTCTGAGCACAGCACTGAGGGAGGAGGGAGGGAGAGAGGGATTTAATGAATGGAGGAAGAGACAGAGCTGCAGAACGAACACCAAGCATCCTGTAACAACAACAACAACAACTGCTTTGCTAACTGTTTATGGATTCTAAGTATTGAAAACTGGATTATTATTCATAGATTACATACTCTAATCATGTAAACAAGTGAAGAGGGGCTGGCCTCATTATCATGCCCGTGCCATATAATTATTATTTAATATTCACTTGTAACAATACCAACAACACACACTATTCTTGTACATGGTCTTGTTCCTGCTTTAAGTTTCCACAGCTACAGACCACAACATCTCCATGTGGTCTGCCAGATACTGATCCTCTTAGCTTGATCCTTTTTAGCCCAGATAAGATGCCAATAAAGACCTATATTATATATATACACATGATGGGAGATGAAAGGCTGAACAAGGTGTCCAGCAACAGCTGGACAAGTACAGCATAGATGGGATAACGGTGACTGGCTATTGACCTGCTGCTGCAGAATGGTTTGTGTCCATTTTAAAGCCAGTAAGGATCAAGAGGTGTGGAAGATAATTTTCTCACTTCAGGTGGATCTAGTATTGACGTGGTTGACACTGATGAACTGTGCATGGACACTGAAAAGTAAAACACTGTTTCTAATTTCTTAATAACACACATTTCATCAGAATTTAAAAAACATAAAGGACACCACTACGTTTTAATTGTGTGGTACTTTTTCAAATACTACCTTTTTTAACATCTTGTTTGAGGCTGTACAAAATTTGCCTTCTGAATGATGCTGCGTACCTCTAAACTAAAATGTGCACAAAATGAGCTTAGACGGACAAAAAAAAAAAAAAAAAAAAAAAATGGGGAGTTGCCATACAACAAAGTAATTAGATTGAGGTCCTTAAATCTGGCTTGGAAACACAGTGCTTGGATAGCTGTATCAGTGTCTAATCAGCCTAATGGAAAAAAACCTAACCTTGGCTTGAACTATAGCACCGTGAAGTATACTGCGGCTGCCCATGAATTATATAACATTAAATCATGTCTCTAGCACTTTGAGGTGATTTACTTTGAGGTACAGGTCATGTTTCATGTCATCTTCAGTTAGTAGATTAAAGTGTGAACAAAAAAAAATTCAAAACATTTTAACTGATTTGTCGCAAATAAACGGACAAATGTCAGGAGAGCAGCAAAGTGTAATGGGTATCATGTGTCACAGTCTCATGTTAAATTAAATCTAGGACACCAAAAGGTGACAAATTATGTTGGAAACTCTTAATTTAATTTCAGTTGGTATGTTCTTGTGTTTATCTCAAAGACTTTGCTGCATAGAATGAACTTGAATGAACTTGAAACTTGTGCCAACAGTAACCCTGCCGCCAAAATGCACGTCATGGATACAGTCAGTCTAATGTATTAAATTGTGATCCTAAAATTATATTTGAATATCTACATTTCCATGACAACTGGGCAAACACCATTTGTTAATTAAGATCCATTCATATACAGCCTACTGCAGACTGAATCGCACATAATTACATTCATAAAGGTTTGAGTTCTAAGGGGCTAATTATCTAAATAGATTCTATAAATTAACAACAGTTAATCAGATAACTTCCTCATATCCTGTTGTTCTTAAAGTGTACTGCAGCACAGACAAAAAACAGCACAACAGTCAGCGGGTTTCACATGCTGTGTGTACAGATACACACACACAAAATAATCCAGTTCACTTTAATGTCATTAAAATGTCCAGCAAGTAAAAAATTATGAATTTAATAATTATCATTTTAATTTAATAAATGACATTTCTATATTCCATGTACGTCTGAACATTAACATTGTATTTAAATTTATTTAAGCTCTGTGTTCTTTCAGACACAGCAGTACTCTGAACGGCTTATTTGCACTTGAATGAATGCACCCTTCAGTAAGCACTTAAACTGTACATCCATTAAGTCTCACCAGCTAAAATACCTGATCTATTTCCTCTTGATCCGACTACCAGAGCGTAGATTACATCAAGGAAAGAGATGCTGCTATGTCAGCTAGAGGTTTTAGGGGTTGGGGTCAGCCTAATGCTGCACCTGGATGAGCCTTGCTGCTTTATGACGTCTGTTGTGTTGTTGGGGATCAGACAGGCATGGATGAGCTCCAAGAATGAGACTCGCATTGATCTCTTTTGTTCTGACGGCGCGCACTTGACAAGATCGGCAGGAGTGAGACTTACCTCACAGTGCTTCTACTGTGAATCTGTCTGGACATTTCTTTTTTTTTTTTTTTTTTAAGAGGAGAGCAACCAGTCTTAACAGTACAAACTCTTTACAGTGGAAACATTAATCGCACTATATGTAATTATGAGGAGTTATAAATAACGTTATAGTGGCAGACGTGTCTCACATGGATTTTAAGATCCTGGAAATACAGACATATCAGCACATATAAGCACATATCCTACAAAAACAACTGAATTAATATGGGCTCTAAAAATATATCCAATTTATTTATCCTATTGCGTAACAGAGAGGTCAGAAATGTGTCCAGAGTGTCCCGTTTCTCTGGGGGGGTGCCTGTGTCGCAGTATTGGCGAGGGTGCCAGCCACATGCCCGTTTAGACAAAGAACATCCGGTACAGAGGAGAAATAGAGGAGAAACATTAATTACTCTGGCAAAGCAGATTAGTTTTTAATCTTAGATATATGACCATGTTCTAAGTTACATATACACCTTTGATAAACACTGTAAAAAGATTAAATGGAGCCAGTGCATATTGCTCCACATGATACGCCGGGCAGATGTTGTTTTATCAAAAATCTTATTTTGGTGTTGGAATACACCAAAAGTCTAACATTTCATGACAAGAAAAGCAAAGACAACACTGGACTGAAAGTAGAGCAGCAGTCTTTGTTGAGGCTTCATCCGGAATTCATTTGTCAGGAAGAACATTCAGGTCATTCCTTCAATCAAACAATCAAGCACTTGACCTCTCAGAGTCAAACCATATCAGGGGGGAAAGAAATCCAAAAAGGAAAACTGCACGATTAAAGTGCTTTTTCCTAATTCTTATTGCTCTGACCTCCATATAATTAAATCAGCAGAAGAGAAAATACAGATGCACAATGCTGCAAAAGACAGCATAGTTTCATGTACTCATGACTTGATTGTGCTGCTGCAGGAGCATGCATGAACACACGTACACACACACACGCACACATGCACGCACGCACACACACAGGCTCTGTGACCTTCAGCACAATACGAGGAAACATTCAAGCTGGATATATTTCCAAAACTTTACACAACTCAGGCACTTTGCTTGTTAAACTAAAAACTAAGGCATTTTGATGAATGATAGTCATCATTAAAATGATGTATCTTCAGTGACATCACTGCACCCTGCAGTACATGCAGTGCACTATAAAGTATTAAAGCAGGTAGAGACCTTGACAATTCAACGCACAACATTACACACCAGCCAGCAATTTCTGACTTGCAGAGCAGAATGATCACAACCATGACGCTTTATACTGCATGACTTATATCTAATTTTTCTCTCTCATCGATCATGGACTCTGCAGATCAGTGATCAGCCTCAAGTGCATGTCACCTGTCTATCCCCGGCTTTATCACGCACTGCCTTGTCTCACCTTCTGTTACCTCCCGGCCAAGGCTGTCCTTGTTGTTGTTATTATTGTTATTGCTGTTGTGGCATTTCTTCTCCTCCACTAATATTTCCTCCATAAAGCTGGAAGTGCTGTTCTCTTCCTCTTCCTCCTCAGATCCTGAGGAGCTCCACACTTCCATGGTGACCGGAGAAAAACGCTTGCCCGCAGTCTTTCTGTTAATCGGTTAAATCCCTCGTTCTTCCGATTCTACTGCTCATTTGCTGCGCTGTGACACACCAGTTGTGTCTCTGGCATCATTCTGCTGGCCCGTGTGTCGGGTATAAACAGTATCTCTAGGCCTACGTGAGTGGGTGTATACACCTGTGTTTGAGTGTGTGTGTGTGTGTGTGCAAGAGAATGTGAGCTGCTTGCTCGGTGTTAATATATAATCCCTCAGACTGTAAGAGCCATCTGTCGTCATGCCTGCCTCCGTTCACCTGGCCACGTTGGACTACCGGGTAAGAAAAGAAGGGAGGAAGAGGAGGAGGGGTGAAAGATGGAGGAAAATCTAGACTGCAGGGCACAAAAGCTGATATTGATTGCACTGGCCTGCCCAAGGAAAAAAAGATAAGCAAAGCATGGTTGCTAGGGAGAAAATATTTCAGGATGTGAAATCTGATGCAGTATGAAAGGATGCTGCTTTAAGCCCACCCACCCCTGTGAAACCAAGGGAGATGGTAGGGTCCGCCCATGTCAGTGGCTGTTCTTGCTCTGAACACATACGTAACAGATAGAGAGGGGGCTCTGCGTAACACTGGTGCAGACAGAGCCACACCCACTTTACAGGGATCTGATGGAAGCTATAAAGTGAATACATTTTATGATTTTGATTTTATGTGTTTTGACTTGGATTATTACCCCCATCCATTCTATCTTTTAAGAGATATTCATCCCTGTTCTAAAATTATGATTCATTTTCTGTAATATTTAAAGATAACGTTCATACTTTTAAAAACTATTTAATTTATAATATAAAATAATAATAAATTCTGTGTGTTGAGGATCGGTGGGTTTTCTTTGTGTGAGCAGGTAGAAAGTTAATATTCCGTTCTTCTACATTTTTAGGGCAACCACAAAGATTGTTTTTCACCTTCTATCATTTCATATTGATCGAGATCCAGCCAGGACAAAGAGAGTTTCTGATGAATTTTTCTAAGGAACTCCATTGTGCTGTGCCTGCTCATATTCACCGTCTTGTCTCTGTCCGTCCCATGCCCTTGCAGTTGCTACCCTAGACACAGCAGTTTTCTTACAATTAAATATTAAACTCCTCATTAATTTTTCACGCACAAACTGACACTTTGCAGGTCAAATGCCGCACGCAAAAGAGACAGTACAAACACAACTTTCCCCATCTGTTATTTTTCAGCTCGTTCCTGATTCCAAAAGTTAACAACAGCACTTTAACAACATATCTAGAACTGCTACAAGGAAAACAGGTTATAAGGAAGTATTTTCGAAAGTACTTTGCCCACAAGAACAATTAAAGTCCAGCTATGAGTCACCTCCCACACATAAAATAAACACTGTAGTGCTTTGATTCAACCATCTTATCACCTGGATGGTGCATATAAACTTTAAGACTATCTAGTAACATTCTTGGGGGGCATTTTGTGACAAAAACACCACTATAATAAACTACATGTTAAATAAAATCTCCCACTACTGTAAATCAGTGTGAAGATATACAATAACATGCACCATATCACCAGTACAAATCACTGAAAGCTGATATCACTGGTAAATATTTGCCTAGGGAAACACCCTGAAAGGTTATATGCCACATTGGTTTGGCTGCAGAAATCCAGCAAAACATCACGTCTTGCTTGTATGATCTGATCTAATATATAAACAAACTCAAGCTCACACATGCTCTACGCATGTTCTACAAGAGTACAACATGCTGCAGACAAGGGGTGGCAGCCAAGTATTAAAAAAAACAAAATCAAATTCTGCAGGAGATGTCCCTGACACCTGCATTAATAGAAGTTTCGGCCATTCTGGGACAACGCAACAAGCTGTGAACACAACATTGACATAGGGTGGTGAACCCTATGAAGGTGATATGGCTGTGTTAGCAAACAACTGCCTATTTACACATCTTGCACCGACCTAGAAAAGGTAATATCTGTCTCTTTTGTTGCTAGATGCTAGCTCGACTCTAATTTTATCTATCTGCAGGATGGTGCTCAACAAGTAGTGTAGAGTTTGTCAGAACTTTTTCAGTGGAAACACCTGCTTGTTGTGACTGGAAACAAGGTTTACGAATGTGGTTGTGGGTTGCAAAACCAAAACAATCAACTGAAAAGCCTTAAAACACTTCACTCCACAGATAGCTATATAACACACTAACAATATTTAGGACCAGCTGAAACCTAAATCAAATGAAGGACTGGAAAATAATGTGTCAATAAATAACAGGACACATGCAAACACAGGGCTCCACGTAAGGGTGATTTGGATTGATCACACTTTGATCAAATTTTGCAACTTTGCAGCAGCTCTGCCTCAGGCATCATTTCTGAGGGGATATTTTTTTTGCATGTGTATTCATTGCTTACCATGCAGAGTGTGAGGCTGGGACGCTTTAGAGATTACTATCTCTTTCCACTGCTCTCTGAGTTGCAGGACTGAGGACCGAGGGGGGAGGGACTGAGCTACACACATACGGGAGCACAGCAGACAGGACCAAGCATGACTTCAGTTGCATTCATTCACTCGAAATAAGGTAAAGTGGCCCCTTCCCACAGGGTTTTTTCTGAGGTGTATTTGTGTTTAATCGTGCTTTAGCAAGTAACTGAAATCGAAAACTCCCTCTCTCCATTCACTCTCTAGGTCTTTCTCTCTCACACCAACTTTGAATTGAGTTTCTACACACAGCAACCAAAGATACTACTACTCATTATGTCTTTACTCAATTAAAAAAAATAATAATCAGATTTAAGTAGATAATTCACTTTATTCAAACTGTCGATTCTGTTAGAGGATTTTTTATTTATTTAACTTTTGTCAAACACTTATCTGCACTAAACATTTCTTCTGCTGCTGTGATTTAAATTAACACCTATTTACAATTTTAAAAAATTAACATGTAAATGCATTTTCAAATGACCTAAATTACGCGCTGGTGCACACCTGTGCCACCAATGGAAAAATATTAGTCTGTGTCCCTGTGCGAAGTGCATGCTAGGTGGAACAAAGAAGCAGAGAAGGAAGTAGTCAGCTCCATTAAAGAACACTAAAAACAAACAAACACCATATGCCAACAAAAACACTTACAGCATGGCACAATCTGCACGGACCCGGTTAGTTTAGTCCTGGGTCTGATAGGAACAGGTCACCTGGTGTCAGCCGGGCACAGCCTATCTAGCATTATGAGGACGGAGCCATACAATCTCATTAAATCACACTAAAGCGAGGTCATCAGGAGTGAGGGTAATCTTAGAATAAAGTTTTGGTTACATAGCATCACCTGAGAACAAAGTTTCAAACCTTTTCAGGCATCACTGCAAAGTAAATATGGCTGATATTTGCACATTCACACTGAATGTTATGTTATGCGTCTCTGACCGAACCACTGATTAAGACTCACTGATCAACCCTCCATTTTAAACTACTATGAGGCTTCATAGGAGACAAGGTGTGAATGCAACCTGTCATCACCACACGAGTCTAGACAACCTGTGCACCTGCTTTCTAGGTCGTTGCAGCAATTGACTTGACAACAATGTCACCATGATGTTAAAGTAGCTACTGGGCTATTCCACGGTATTGTTCAAGTGGAAACTGCTTAGGAAGCCAAGTAACAGCAGGTTAATTGGCTTGGTGACATTTGAAATCTGTGACTCACAAAAGAGGCAGAGAGGGGAGGAGGATTAGGCTTCACACACTCAGGTCATTACACATACACACACACACACACACACACACACGCACACACATACACTGATCATGCAAAGCAGTTGCAACAGTTTAGCTACTGGGTTGCAACTAATTTCATCAATAAATCTCCTGATTCATTTCTTAATTAAATCAATCAAATGTTTGAAAATGTCAAAAATAGCTGTAGAGACCTGCCCTAAAATGAGGTCTAACCATTTAATGGTACTCCTCAAAAGGTTATTTGGGGAACATGAAGTGGGATTACATTTTAAAAGAAAAGAAGCCCACAGCGCCTGACACTAGTAATCCCATTACTACACACTATACAGTATGTCAAGTGTAAATAAAACAGTACTCACAGAAGTACTTGAGCGTCTCTTCAATCTGCTCATGTGTGAGTCCCAAAACGACTGTTGGTGGCAGCAGAGGGGTGTGTAGCCAGTCATCATTGTCGTATCCAAACACACTGTCTGCTCGAAGAGTGTAGTTGGGCTGACCCTCTGATAGGAGGCTGACTATCTCCAACTCTGGCAGATCTGAACAAAGGTCTGAGTATTGAGAGAGTGGTTGTTTGTGTGTTTGTATAATGAAGTGTGAGTGTATGAGTTTATGTATGGGGAAAGACAAATAAAGAAAGAGTAAGGAAGAGGAACAACCACAACCACACAGCTGTGTCACCTACAAGGGCACACTGCCCTCTGCTGATAAATCCATGAAGCTACAGTGTTCTCTTACAAATGTACAGTATTCAAAATATAATTATTGATGCTCATTATTAACATACAGTAAAAGTAATTTGCAGACTGATGAAATAGTAAAGTTTTCCTCCATGTCACCTGTTAAAGTTGACGCATCATGGCGGGGTTCTTGTCCCAGGTCCCTGAGATTCCCTGGCGAAGCAAGATGAAGAGGCTGCGGGGCCACAAGCAAGGCCCCCGGCACCTCCCCCCGCCCCTCATGGAGGGAGAAGGCTGACTGGGAGTCCAGGTGGGCCTGTGGGGGCCAGGAGGGAGGAGAAACAGGAGCAGGAGGAGAAGAAGAGAAGGGAGAGGAGGTAGGGTGGGACAGCTTGACTGGAGCTGAGGCAAACCCAGTGCTGGATGTCCCGCTGTGGGACTGAGGCCCCCTGGTGGCTCAGGGAGAGAACGCAGGCTTCCAGGGCATCAGGCTCTGATTGGCCGAGGAGGTAATTACTACAGAAAGGAAAATACAAAGAGAAAGGGGGGAGACAAGAGAGTAGAAACATTAGCATGTTAAAGGAACTGTCTGCAGGAAATAAGGGCTGCATTTTGTCAGACAGCAACATGGTGTGACGACAGCTTGTATTCAATCTTCTCTAATCTAATGAACTGAGACATTGTTTACTGTGTGGGAATATAATATATAATAATATATAACAAATAGGCAATTTAATAGACCCAGAGTTGTTTCAAAACAAGTGTATAACATCTCTCATACTAGTAACTGCAGCCTCATCTGATTTGGAAACTGAAGCGGTATCATAGTGTAGCTTTCTAATCTTTTTTAAATTATTTGAACATACTATATATCTGTAATAAACCTAGCAGAGTAAGAGGAACTAGCAAAGACAGAAACTTATGTACATTTCTATATATTTTGCTTCTTCTCATGTTATATTTTAAGGTCATTTCTTATGATTTAATCAGAGGTGAACAGTAAAAAACAACATTGGGGAAATAAACATATTGAACAACACTTGTTACCTAGGCTACAGTTTCTAATATATCCAATCATGAAAGTGATGCTCTTCCGGCATCGAACCTTTTGTTTGATCCGAGTCTTTCACTATAAAACAAAGCAGGGCCTGATCTCCTGTCTGTGTTTCAGGGTCACGCAGATACAGTTACCACTGCCTCAAGCTACACACAGATCATGTTCCTCAGCATAACTGTAACGCTCCTTCCAACACACACAGCACGAGGCAGTACATGCTATATGCCGTATTACATACATGACACCGTTAACACTAGTAGCTACAGCTAGGAGGAGTGTGTCTTATTGAATTCAGTATGTAGCTAAATGTCAGGCAAGATTTGCATTGATGTGTATGAGATATCAGATGATATGATATTTTATTTGAACATTAACATACACACAATGGAAAAGGAGTACCTTCTATCTTCCACATACAGTATAATGTTTTGTGCAGTACAGCAGCATATTTTCATAATACAGTATAAGTATAAAAACACAATGTCGTGTGTATAGATCATAATCATAAATTGAAGTGCACAGAGGCATTTTCATGACCAAGATTTGAAGCTTTTAACAACATGAACAGTATTCTACAGTGTTTTTACATAGAGAATAAAATATAAGTACTCTTTCCATAAATTTAAGTCACATAAAGGCTTCATGCTTAAACAAGCTTAACAAAAGGACACTTGATACGTCGACCCAGTTATTGCAGTCAATAAAACATGCTGGCCAGAGGGCAAAGGGTTAGGCCCAATTAAAGCAACCGCTACTAGCCTATCATAGTAAGTACATTACATACACACGCACGACACACACTGCTGAAAACTGCAGCTGTGTACACATCATAGCAACACACCCACCTGATTGACACATGACTGGCATCTCCCACACACACACACACACTCGAACATCACCACTAGTATCACTATCACCACCAGAAGGCCTTTATTCCCTTTTATCCTTGTTGGCCTCCACTTCTATTCACTGCACAATTCATCCAATCAGCTGAGTGTGTTGGTCTGTGGCCAACACTTCCCCATAAATCCTCTCTCTCAACATGACAGAGGGGTCACAGCACCTGCATACACTTCAGCTTCTATATTCACCCCCATCAGACCGACTATTTCTGGCAGCAATGTATGTGTTGCGAGGAGAGTAAAGGTTCTTGTTATTAAGTCTTACTCTAACACGGATTCATTTTAAATATCTTAAATTCACACACACAAAACAACACTACATATCCACAGCGCTATACTGAAATGAAGTTAATTAAAAGGCTCTGTATTCATGAAGAAAAAAAAAACAGGCATGTCCAAGCTTTTCACATTAACACTGGTGTCAGTTCCAATTTAGCAGTGAGTGAAACGCACTGCTGGTTTGTTAACCATGCAGCCAAGTGAGACCCTGTCACCCACTTAGGGGTGACACTAGGGGACATGGTTATTAGCCATCCCTTTTGTATTCTCATCTTTTTTCAGTGCTAGGCAGGATGCCAGAACAGAAAAAAAAAACCCCAAACCTCAGCTGAGTAATCAGCTAGATCATCATTGTACATAACATAATGGAGCTGCAGAGAAGATTAGTGCAGCAACCCCTAAGTTTAGCAACAGCAACAGAATAAATGGCCAAAACCAAAACAGACTTAAAATGCCATCAGGGCTTTTTAACAGTTTACTGTAACCACAATCAATGTGATGTTTATCTAACAAAGTAATAAAAAAAAAAAAAAAGTGAATCACATGCTACTGTCTTGCTGTCATGAAAGTGAGAAAATCCAGCCTTTGACCTTGGTGCCTGGACTAGGCCGGAGCTGAACTCAACCGTGGTAAAGGGTGTTTGAAAAGCTCTAGTTGGTACTCTGTGCAAACAATGGCCTTCCAGGAGGGTGTGTACGTGAGCAGAGGCACACAGGAGTGAAAGAGAGACTGAGGGAGGAAGGGGAGGGTGAGAGGACACACTGAAGGGGTTGAAGGAAGGGTGCATTTGAGACCAGAGTACTTTGTCACCAGAAGACTGAGTAAGCTATCTTCTGCAAGGAAGACAGAAAGCTCTTTTACATTGACCTCCTAGACAGATGCTCTCCTCCTAAACTTAAGGAGGACTTAGCTGAAACCAATTAGTTCAAAGGAAGTCAATTTTAATGAAACTTTCAAACGTCAATGAAAGAATATTTAGCAGTCAGCATGATCTTGGTTCTTGCTTGTTCATGTAACCATGAGGGAACACACCCTCTGCTTTGTCTCATCTCAACTAGGGGTGTCTCTATATCCCGATATTGATGACTGAACTGTAATATTTAAAATGAAATACTGATATGCATATGGTAACGCTGGTTTCCTGTGTTACAATCGAGTGAAATTAATATGCTTAGAAAATGAGAGAAAAGACCCTAATAATAAAAGTTAAAGATAAAGTTGACTTGTGGTATTACTTTTTCCTTTACACATTTTCTATAAACATTGCGATAATAACGTTATCGTGAATACTTTGGGCCACAATAATCGTGTAGTGAAAGTCTGATATCGTGACAGCCCTAATCTCAGGCGGTAAATGGTTCCTTTCATAACTTACAGGGTGGCCCACGTCCATTCACGGAGCTCATTAATGAGACTGCCTTTGAATTTGTTCACTTCATAAAAATTATCTGTGAGATAGCAGTAACTAGGAGCTCAGCTCAAATTGTTTTAAAACCCTTACAAGAGTACAAATAAACTCACTTAACTACAGCTTGCATCACACTACTGTGGGCTTTTAGGACACTAGAGAATAATGCACACATGGTCTGGATAATTGCAGCCATTTAATGATTAAATGTCATTAGAGAATTTTATAGACTGAGCTAAAAGGCTCTGCATTAAAGAAATGCTTTGAGATACATCTGCACTATTGAACTGTAGCAAAACTACTCCTAATACTGTATGTGGTAATCATCTTACAATGCTGCAAAGCCAGCACAACAGCAAATCATCAAAACTTTAATTAGTTCTTCAAAAACTACAAAAACGTCTCTTTGGAAAATGCCAACATTGGATTAAATACTTGAACCTAATCAGCTCAGAGGACAAGATGACCCCACAGTGTGTCTCCACTATTACATAGTTCAGAGATAAGCAGACGTGCATCAGTCCACGTTCTGAGTACACCAAGTCCACAAACAATTCACAATACCTGCTACCTGCTTGCACGCACACGCACACACACACACACACACACACACACACACACACACACACACACACACACGCACGCACACACACACACACGCACACACACTTGTGTATAAATGTCTAGTGATGCAATATGATGTATAACACAAATGTCTTTCCATGTTGGCAACCAATGTGATATTCTGCTGCTCAGGTTACAAAATCTGTGACACATCAATGATCTATTATTCTATGTGAATCCAAAAAAGGCAACATAAACAAGGTAACAACAATTACAACAAAGTTATTAGTGTTTTTCAATAATAAGTATTAGTTAAAAAACCCTCTATCAGCTAGTCTGTTGTGATAACTACAACTTCTTCCAGTGACACACAGCCCTTAGAAAAGACCCTGCCCTGCTGTAAACCAGTGTCCGGTTAGACAGACAGTTATAATCCCATGAACGATATCATCATGCATCATGATGTCATTATGGTGAATGACAGTTGATCTGAAGCACCAGACTCCTGCATAGTGTTGAATTGTTTGGTTAACCATTAACAGTGAACCATAGGTTTCCATAAAAGGGCAGGTTTATTAGTCATTCTGAGATATCAATCATAAAAGTACCAGAGGGAACAGCTGAGAAATGGGAGTTGGACGTTGAGTTCATACACTAATATGCAGCATTACAGCCTGGTGTCAACTCTCCACATGATCACAGATCACGTTCATAAAACCCAGATATGGTGTAAAATGATATCTGCAATACTATTAATAACTTTCTTTTTTTTTTTTTAAATATCAAGCTTAGGTCAGCACAACGCAAACACAAGGCCTACATCATGACAAAAGACAGGATACGACGCATGACACAAAACAAATATTGAAGTTTACCACATTAAAAAGAGCTGGAAAGGCTCGGGAAATGGTCTGATAAGAATGAGGTGGCTTCGATGAAAAAACCTGAACCGTGAGAGGAAAGAGCAGGGCTGCAGCTAATGATTATTTTGAAATGGTGTTTAATCTGTTTTTGAGTATGGTGATGAGATGAGTGGGAGGAGAACAAATGAGAACATTATTTAACAGACACAGAGATGAAACAGACAAACAGGAGGAAAAGAGCATGGGAAACAAACAACAGGCCGCTGTACAGAGGACCTCACGTGAGCAAGAATGTCACCCTGACAACTGGGGGAACTATATCTGGACAGTAACTCCATGTGAAGGGAAAGTGGTCACAAAAACCCAAATACCAATTACTCACTCTTTAAAGGGCAATCTGCTTTGTTCCTTCAAACGTGTGGTCCTTTAAGTCTCCTCCAGCAGGAGCGTGTAAGGGATATGCACAAACTCGCATTCAAATTGAATCATCCTGTACATGTTCGACATTTTCGACGGATTCAGAATAAGAGTTAAAGAGTAGGCCTGTGTACAACACAGAGCCAGGCTGCTGACTGCTATGACCTTTAAAACAAAAATACGACTAAAGATCAAGAGGCAAGATTGAAATTATTACTGCATGCTGCAAATTCACATGAATATTAAAGTTCTTATATGTGCCAGGTCAATTTTATTTTTTCTCAAATGCATCTGGTTGTCTTCTTAAATTCAAAGGAAATGTTTTATCTGACCTCAGCTACACAGTTACCTAAGCACTTCCACAAGCAAAACTTTGAATATATAACTGAAGTCTGGAAAAAATAATGGAGGTCAAACTGCACATAACACTAACTACGTCCACACCAGATTAAACTGTAGCTCAGGTGTTTTTTAGGTTACTATACACCACCACCAGTGTCTTTGAGACACTCTGAAAGGACAGAAAGCATGTCTGCACACACTCTGAGGCCATTCTCAGCTTTATGACAAGCTTTTTAATACCAAATGGGGAAAATACATATATCTATATTTGTTTCTCTATTCTCCATTAGCCTCATCTGATAATGGATCAAACGAAACAAGCAGAAAGGGTAAACAACTAATTCAGGGAGCAAACTCTTTAGTCAAATAATGACAACAATGACAGTTACAGCATGAGGTCAATGTGTTCAAACGTGAATGACAGCGTCTTATGTCCCATAATACAACTGCTGGAATTAATTGCTAGGCTCTCTTATGTGTTGTGAACAAAAACATGATGACATGTCACGAACGTAACACAACAACAGACAGTCTCCCAGGCTTTGTCACGTCTGACAATTAAGAGACAAATGTAACACGCAGTCAGAACAGAAAATGAAATTGTCTCGGGACATCTAATCACAAATCAGGGTTGGTACAAAAGTACACACCTGAGACAAGTTCAAAGCGCAACTTAAAAATGACTGAGTGACTTCAACTAAGACAAAATGTCAGACCGATTGTCAGTAAATCCCTCGTATTTACTCTATACATTCACCGGCTGCTTCAAATATACCTCTAATGTGGTCCAACACAACAGCTTTCACAGAGTTTCACTGAATCATTTTTGTTGACACTGTGAGGAAGAGAATAATTCTACTTTATGTTCATTACTGAGGTCTTAGTGGGTGGTGGTGTTGTTCTGGATTATATTGAGTGGTATTTCTAATATTGTGGCTCTCTCATGTATGTTAACGTAGTGCCCATCTCTCAGTATAATGCAGTTCAATTCAACACAAACTAAAACCTCAATAATAAATATGTAGTTACATTAATTAATAAAGAGTCAATCAAAAGTGAACATTATTATCTTTGTAAATTTAAAGCACAGCTGCTGGATCACATCAGACTGCACAACTGTACTTAACAAAGTGGCCAGTGAGTGTATTTGTTTTTTCCGCATGCATAAAGTAACACAGACAAAACCTCGCTGACATGAAAAGTATCAAAAGGGGAGAAAAACAAACTGTATATCTGTGCTGGATTAATGCTGATCAACACAGACTGAGTACAGCAACAAACAGAGCATGCTAAATGCTAATAACACTGAACAAGTCAGCACGCCCTTAGATTAATATTAACAAAACCTGAAACATACTTACTGTGCTGCTGCAGTGGTTATCTCAGCATGTGATGATCTGTGTATGTAGGGTACTGTATCCTTTTAGTGTGTGTCCATCAAATGTAACACTCACTGCTGCTAGTGCTGCTTTACCGGCCGGCTTCTGTCCTGTCCTGAGTGTGTCCTGTCAGAGAGACAGAGAGAGAGAGAGAGAGAGAGAGAGAGAGAGAGAGAAAGCAACGGTGAGGCCGGTTGGAGGTGGGGCTGAAGGGGTAATGAAAGAGAAGGAGGAGGAGGAGGGACGTTCAGAGAAAAGGCGTACGGGATTATCAGTGTGTGCCTGAGAAACAATGGGCAGACAGAGGGAGCTTAAAAGATGACCCCGACAGAGGTCCAGCACTTCCATGTGTTATTGTACCACATCAGCAAGTCAGGAGTCCCTTCTTCCTCATGGACAAAGTCATTTGCATCAGCCACAGGCTCGGGTTTCTACTGTATTATCCAAATTAAATCTACACCTTTAGTTCAGCCTTTATCACAGCAACAATGCCAAGTCTGTTTCCCAGCACAGCTAGTCACTGATTTACAGAGAGCAATCAGTGGTTAATGACCGCAGCAGCTAACTAAAACTGAACTAAACATTTCTATTTTGTTACAAAGCCACATTTAACAGAGCAAGCATATGCACGCAGTTTGTGTCCTCTGCATGCATTTATGGAGGTTTCATTTGTTTAACTGTGACAGTAAAGACAGTCTACCTCGATATTATTTGGACCTCATTTTATCTTGCATGTTTACACGGAAGGGATTTACAGTTTCTTGATGGGCAGTTTAGACTACATCCTGGGGGAGAGATAAAGACACACTGACTTATAGGACAACAGTAGTGGTGTGTGCAGTAACTAGTTTATCCGTTTTGTTAAAGCTTGCAAGGGTGGATAAATCACATTGTGCTTGTTTAGTCGTCATAACAAGCAAGAACACTGCCAAGACATGATCACTAAACAAAGACTAATGCTATTCATGCTACTTGAATTTCTTCCCATGGGGTATAAGCAACAGAACTATCACTTTAATGTAGATAAAGTTAATTTTATTGTCTTCAAAATCTCAACACATGACATTTGTAGTTTAATCTGGTCTCCATGATTGTATTTGTAATTTTGGCGAGTCTAATTTAAGGATTTTATTTTTACCAAAAAAGGTCACTGCACTTTCTTTTGGATCTTCCACTTGTTCTAAAATAGCAGCCACAAGACTGCCAACCCCTCTGTTATCCAACATGTAACCCGATACAGTCATGATATCATAGGAAATAGCTAAAATGTCGTCACACAAGATGTTGTTCAAAAAGTAAAGGAGCTTAAATTCCTCTGAACTCTGAGCTGAGCTGTTCTCTAAAAAGGAGCAACTTCTACAGTCCACAAACACATTAACGGACTGACAATAACACAAAATGTTGTCTTAACTCTGTGGCATTTGGACAAAGTGTATTACGGCATTTGCTTTTCAATCCCTATGAAAAAGGACAAAATAGAAAAAAGATTGAGTAACAACTACACGTTTGTTCCCTTAAAAAACTGAAACAGATTAACCCCCAAACCCGGTTTGAACTCAAGTATCTGCATGCAACAAAAAACACTCTCTGTAGCAAATGAATGTACTTTTCTCCCATGCTTTGCCACAAAACTCTGCTTCCCTTTTTTGTTTTGTTTTGTTGATTAGCAGAAATACATTTTTAAAAAATAAAAAAACTTCTATGTAGAAAAAGAGTGTCAGAGAAATAATGTTTAAAACTACTTTTTTAAACTCTGTGTTCTCTCATAGTTTATAGTTTATATGATATTGCAGAGATTGTTGTTATTCATTAATAACTACGGCTGTGTGTCTGTTGAAACGACACTAACATTGTATAAATATAATGCTACGATGCCTGCATTTTAGCGCCAATGCTGTAATGATACTTTACTTTTTTCAGTCCATGTGTGTCTGTGCTATATAAATCAATACATTTGAAAACTGAAAATTACAACAAAATAAACTGAAATCAAAATAAAAGAATTAAAGAATAAGTTCTAAAAAGTGTGGATCTGATCAAAAGGTCTATTGATAACAATGCACTTTAAAAATGCTTTAGTGCATTTTGTTGCTGTTCATGTTCACAGCGTTCTTTTCAACTTTTACTCCATGAAAAGTTGTATGAAGGTTAGACGAACAAAAAGAAGAGAAAGATTCATTATTCTTTCCGCGTGGCAATATTACCTAAAGGTTATTATGCGCTTCTTATTTCATACAATATAAAATACCTAGACCTCATTTTAGTTTTTGTATTTGGGTTGGAAGTGCTTTTCATTCTGCCTGAGTGATGCCAGCTCCCCCCTTTAAACGTCTGTGTTGAATACACAGTGAATAATGTGAGGGTTACACACAAAAGTGCCATTCATTTCCAACCAGTTTGTGTGTGTACACAGTGTGTGTGTGCACCTCCTGTCTGAATGTACAGTAAAACCAAAGTTATACAGAAGCTATTGTAAGTCCAGGTTCACCACCTGCATGATTAACAAGGGGGGGATGACTTCTTTTAAAGTCAAGTACAGAAATCCCAAGTGTTTAGACAGAGGACGTTTTTATTCTCTAATGGTTACAGAAAAAAAGTGAACGTCTAAAAAGTTCCTGAAAAGTAACAAAAACCATGTATAAGACTCATAATGTCAAGGACTGAGAGTTAGCTTTACTTCACTCTAATTTCATCAGACATTAACGCCAGCTAGCTATCAGTGCGATAGATGTCATAATTAGAGAAACCATACCGGAGGAGATATAACTTAGCTAGCTACAAATACGCCTTAAACAGCACATTTTTAACATGAGCAACTACTTCATCCACGTCTGAGCAAAGTGACATTAAAGGAATGATTAAATATTTACGTGTTAATCGTTAAATAACAATGTTAAATACAGGACAACTTGAACCGTAACATCAACACTTCCACTCCCGCAGGAAACCCACCCTCCAGCGTTATGGAAATTTCCCCTCACCAAGTTAGGGCAGTTTTAAGAAACAAACCGCGAAGCGACAGCTCTACGACGCAACTGTCTGTGACATGACGGTTAGAGGTAAAGAAAGGGGAGCAGATTAAACTTACATGTTTATCTGATTCGTGTCTGTTCAAGGTCGTAGTCGGCGCTGAAGTTTACCTCAGCGAACTTGTGTCTCAGCTGTCACAACGGCTGGTCTGCTCGGTGTTCCATTTGGTCATCTTGAAAGCGAGGCATCCTGGGAGATGTAGTTCTTCAACGGAATGCCTATCATCTTCCACACAGCAGTACATATTTTAAAATATAAAAACCCCTGATGATAAACCTGAGCCACTGCCATTGTCTATTACACACTAAGAGGTCCACATAAAAATAAATGCTGCAGTATTCATTGTAATTTCCACCCTTTATAGCATACTGTAATGTATGTAATGATAGGGGGATGATCTCATGTGGAAATTAAGCATGGCTCTATAGTAGCAACTGGTCACATGCATGAGTATTTTAAGGCAGAGAAATCACATCACACCCGGCTGATATTTTAGGTTGTCTGTTATCTGAGTGTGTGACAGGTGACAAACAGAGCTACAACTGCTGGAGAAATGCACTATATGTAGATGTACATGGATAAACAAAGATTAGCTATCAGTTAGCAGGCACAATGCATGTAAGAGACAGAAGTGTTAATGATGTACTCATATTTCCAACAACAGCCTTTACAAGTGTAACACTGGCCTGGTTGTTTTGTGTGCCATTAAAAGAACATCTGTAGTTATTTTCAGATGCCCCTCTTACTTTATCTGAATCTTCTTAAACTAGTAAGGTCACCCACATGTGACTGGACCAAATGCTGAGCTATTTTAACCCTGAGAGCCAGTCACCAAGCCCGCCTGAGAATGTGCACAGACATACAGTATGCACTCTCAAACTCACACACATCTGATCTGACCCTAACAAATGCCTCCAGTGTTAACTGATTGTGTGAATCTCTGTCTACCTCTAGTGGTAAAAGTCTGAACAGAAATATTTTAACATCTGTTTGGAAGAGTTCTTGCTCAGTTATGTAACTTTAAAAAAAAAAATCCTCATTTAGATACAAAATACTAATCTACAATCTAGCTGGTAGTCCACTGAATTTTGAGTTTTACAAAACAGTGTTGCTTGTTTTGGCTGATGTTCCAGATCAAGCTAGACATTGGGTGCTGTTTCCAAGTTCAACTTCTAAGCCAACATGGACAAACATCCTTGAAGTCTGTAAAGTTTCTATGAGAAGTAAGCAAACTGGATATCCTGGAAGATCGAAAGCTCCAGAAGTGGTGAGCAAGTGAACCTTGAGTGTCGGCTGCAGTTTCCAAGGTCAGAAATGAACTAGCTTGGCTTAACTTCTCTGTGGGTTTGGAAAAATCCTGCAGCTCTTAGACTCAATCTGGTTAAATCAAAAACAAGCTTTTGCTTCAGTTCACTAAAACGCGTCTTTATACTCTTCTGTCCATTGTTCCAAAACATTCCTCCATGGACAGCTAACACTACAGTGTCTACATGTCTTCCATTTGTAAGTGATGATTAATAATTTACCACAGTCTCCATCAATCCAGTGAGCTAGTGGTCTGCTCCAGGCCACTTCCTCTCCCAAGGACAATGGGACTATTTCCTGTGGGGTGCGAAGCAGAGCAGTGAGCGAAACAGGCCAGTATTGTAAAGCAGGGACATCATATCAGCGTGTCCTGTCCTTGGAATGAAAGACAGCGTACAGTGAGATTCATGGTCTGTTTGCTGAGAGGTTACAGGGCAAGACTGGGGCCAAATCTGCCAGACATCACCGCAGACATCTTATTGACCCCTAGGAGATATCCAGAAACGTTGCTTGGATATATGTCAGACTTTGTAAATACATGAGATATATGTGACATGTTACAGAGACAGATAGAGAGAATGCTTATGAGTGTAAGCAAGCAGCCTCTAACATAATCTCAGTGAGTGATAGAGAAATGCTTCTTCACACAAATAACAAAAGAAATGGACATCAAACATTAAATAAAAAAGATAGGTATCTTTGGCAGAGTCCTACATGAATCCCACTCTTTTAATTCCTGGCTAATTTTCAAAATAAAGAGGCTGCTGTGTTCAAAACAATGGCACCCATTCATGTCATTGCTGCTCCTGTGTCCACAATCCCAGGATATTTGAGAAAGCCAAAACAAGTCAAAGACTCACAAAACACAAGTAACTGTTCTGAGAGTGTGACGTTATGGAGGTTCTGCTGCATTCAGTGAGTAGTCTAATAAACTTCAAGCCCTTCGAGCTACACATGAAAACCTGAGAGTGTAATCTGGGCCTGGAGCTGTTTTTAAAGAGACGGGGGTCAGTCCACACTGTTCACTCTGACAAATATAATGGCCTATATAACCAGCAGTGGCTCAGCATGCCTTGTCCTCCTCTGTCCCTGTCTCTTTCATTCGAGGAGACACAGATGATGACTGTCACAATGACCACACAGGAGAGACCAGTGACAATATGCCCCGAGGCAGGACATATAATAGAGCAGCCTGACCTATCTGAGTCCGTCACACAGGCAGCCAGACATGTTTCTGTTACGACATTTAACTGCACCACCAGTGTCTATATATGGATTCAGTCTTTTCTCTTTTTGCCTTTACACTTCTCTTTTTGCTGACTGTAGTGTTTTTCAGTTACACTGTGTTATCAAGTTTCTGCTTCTCCTTTTTTGCACATAGAGGAGCACTGATATGTCACAGTGGGGCTCAGACACTACCTACCAATAAAGTCGCCATGTAGCTGTAGTCATTTTCAAAAATCAATTTAGCCTTTCTAAATGTTTCATATACTATATGCATTCAATGAAAACATAATTTCTACATGTGTTTGCTCTTTATGAACTATATTCTTTATGAAAACAGTATATTCTGACAAAGTATCATAGGCAAAATTTTCCTTTAAATGCTTGTAATTAAGCCAGGTAGTCATGTTAAAGGACAAATTTTGGTTACCTATTGAAATAATTAGTCAATTAGTCTATTGCCAGAAACTGAATCAGCAACAACTGTTAATAATATAAGCACATTTCTAAGCAATAAAGAAGATGAAGTAGATGATTCCAGGATCTTGAATGTTAATTATATAATTATATAATAGTAATTGTATGTGTTTTTGGACTGCTGATCACAATGTGATGGCCATTTTCAGTATATTCTGACATTTCATACTTCAATACACCGATCCATTTGTTATTTATGTATTGTTATTTTTCATCGCACGCAATCATTTATTAAGAAAAGAAAGTAATCTGCAGATTGATCATTGTTGAAAATGCTTAACTGGAGCTCTCCCTCCCCAGCAACACTTCCAGAGAAACTACTGTTGTGTCAAGCAGATGTCACAAACAGGCATGATTAATCGTTATGTGTTTGCCTGTAAGCAGCGTGAACAGTTCCTCCCTCTCTGGCAGTGACTCACTCTGTCGTCTGGTTTCGTGTCGTAATCAAGGTGTGGTCGACTCGTCACACAGGTGCACGGAGGACTGTTAGCACATGGCGTCGTTGTAGACTCTTTGAAAGGAAAAAAAACACCAACATAATCAAAATATTAGCATGTTTGAGCTTCTCAAAGTTAATATAATAATTTGCATTTGAACTATGCTGTAGGCTTATTGTCCACTGGAATATAGCCTACAGATACGGCAGATCTTTCACTCAAATGTCTGCATACTTCGCTCATTTGTGTCATATACTATACTAGTATATGTCGCAGGCCTATTACTGTATACGGGCTATCAGTTTAATGGGAGATATAAATGTAAGCACATTGTATACGTGTGATTTAATGTTTAACTGGTATATTCATTCTTGTAGATAGAGCCACACATAGTATGTATTACAACATCAGCCTGCCAAAGGCGATGTTGCCTGAGGCAGTTACAAGGAACTGAACGTCAACTTTGTTGTTTATTTTATTTTGTAATTTAGTTTGGGTACAGTTCCTAACAATAAAACAGGCTCTGTTGCCTCTCCCAGTGTGTGTGTGTGTGTGTGTGTAGCCCTGGCAGGGTGGGGTCGGGGTGAGGAAGGCGGAGTCTGGGCTGAGGTGACGCTTCTTTTACTCATTTTTGTTCAGAGCACTGTCGGCTATCAGCAACAGCAGCAGCAGCGGCAGCGGCGGAGAGAGTGAAGAGAAGTGGGGAAGAAACACATACAAGTGTCCTGTCCTGAAGGAAAACAAGTCTGACCTGGAATAAAGTAAAACGCGTCCGTGTGTTTCGACAGGTAAGAAACATTAAATGTGTGTTTGTCTACTTTGTCCGACCGTTTTTAAAACTGCTTACACCGTCTTTGTCACCGACGTATGTTTGTTGTGTTGTGTTTTTTTTTATTTTTAAAACCTATAGTACTGTCTCGCCTGCTTAATATAGAAGTGTGTGTGTGTTTACGTGGGGCGTTGTTTGGTTACATTTTCCATGTTTTGCTTACCTGAGTGCAAATCCAGCTTTGTATTTGGGATTCATTTCCGCATGCCTCAAACTGCCCACTTTCTGCCTGCTGTTTCGGAGTAAAAGCGCGAGCTCTACAGCCACAAAAAGTTTCATTTTTTTGGTTAAAAATATTGTTTTTACTCTCTGAAGTGCCAAAGAGCCCTTTCTGCCCAATCATAACGACGTTTTTGGCCCCAGTATCGACCATTAAACTTGACGTCACTTGTCAATAGAGTCCCGCAGCGGTGTTAGTGGTGTCCAAGTATGTGCGCGCGCGTGTATGTGTGTGTCCGCGTGGACAGAGGCAGGTGAAGAGAAACAGGCTATTAGCATACATTAAGTTAATGGAGACAATATCTTTATATTATAACAAAGAAAACATTTTATCAGAGAGATGATCTCACTCATAATATTTTATGAGACACTATGAGGCGTACTTATAAATATAAGAGAGCTAAGTCGATTAATCGATTAGACAATCTACACATTAATGAGCAGCTGTTTTTTTTTTTTCAAAAGACTAATAATTTGCGTTATTTTTTAATTTAAAACTGTCAAAAAAAATGTTAAAGTTTTTGTCCTATGATTGTGAGTTAAAGTTTTATGACATTTTATGATTAACTGAAACTAAACCATCATTAGTCGAACCCCTGAGTTTCAACATTTGAACTCAAACAACAGTAAATAACACAATGAGCTAATCATGCATGAGGGAGTGAATTCTCACATCTGTAATATATGACTGAATAATGAATCATATCTTTCAAATGTGTTGCTGTTGCCATAGTTCCCATCTCGTCCCACTCCGCTGTTCACACCAGCCCTGAGGACTCCAGGTGTTGCCAAATCTTCCATGATGTCATTACCGTAGTTTGCAGATGCTCCAAACATGAAAGGACAGCATTTATTTTCGGCCCCGCTCAGAGACTACAGGAGCACAACTTTCTCTCGTTTGATTTCACGAGTAAATCCACAGAAATCAGCATCCATTTTAAATCTTAACTGCTTTTTTCTTATCTGATTAAGTCGTTTACGGTGCCCTCCGCAGCCAACTTTAATATCTGTTAAACCGAGTCAAGTTTGACGCACGTCACATTTGAATTTAGAAGTTAAACAGCTTTTCTTAAAATCTGAGCTCCGGTCTCTTTGACCATTAAACAGTAAACCACATTAGCTGTTGTTCTCTTGTTCAATTTATCAGCAAGTTACACCACCACAAAGCACCAAGATTGGCGCTAAACAAGTTTGTGGTGTCCAACTTGTTTCTAGACCAATGTGTCCAGCTGAGGCTGCTGAATGTGTGTCAGGTTCAATAGGACAGGGTGCCAATACTTTCTGCCAGCCAGGCCTCCACCGAGCTTGCTCTGTGTAATCAAGTAGTGCAGCAGCAGACAGCACCCTGGTTGGAAAGCTGTTCATGTCTGCCCTCGGGGAAGAGGGCGGTTGGGCGGTGGGATAGCAGGAGGGGGAGAAAGGATGGCGGGGGTGACTTACTGTAGATTTCGCAGCTACAGCTGTGGTGGCGGCACGGTGATAATCTCCCCCCTCCTGCTTAATTCCGTGATACTGTCCTACATTAGTAGAGCAAGAGGCCAGGAGATCCTTCAGTTTATAAATAGGTCTACACTTTGCAAAGGGGATTACTGTATTGCATATACCCTGACCTCTTTGTTTTGCTTGAAGGATTTCTGTGGATCCACTGTCTTACCTCGTCTGTCTGTGTTCAGTGGTGCCTTGCCGAGTACTTTCCAGGGGCTCAGTTACAGCCACTCGGCGCACACGTTGTGTGACCTGCTCTGTGTTTGCATATCACCCTGCCACTGTGTTTCACTGTTCCCATGGAGAAGGGGACGCATAAGAGATTAAGTTTCCGGTCAGCTGCGATAGGGGTCTTTCTGGTTGAAATCGAAAGGGAGGTGTTTTGCCAGCATCAACATCTCCACTGGGTTAACTTCCTTTAGAGGAAATCTCACCGTTTTATTCAACCCAGCAGTACTCAAGTATTTATTATTTATTATCACCTCTAAATCAAAGAATTGCCAGAAATCACAGTTACTTACAGAGTTAATTAGTTTTAAAATTGGTGCTATTGGCTTGGTGAATCAGTGCAGGTGCATCTATCCACTAGACTTCCAGGGGTTAATTAAACCAAGCCAAAGAATTTCTTTGTTTCGGATGAATACGGTAGTTAAATTTTTGGCAGGATCATCCGAAAGCATCCACTCATGTTTTTCTGCTGTCACTGACAAAGGATAAAGCCTCTAGCAGAGCACAGTGGTATAATGCTGAGCAAGTGAAGCTGGCACTGCCCAGCTGAACCCTGCTCATGACAGTCACCGGCATGAATTATTCACCTTCAACAGTTCTCTTGGTTGGCTCAAATGAGGACAAGAGAATGTCCCTTACTTAAAATGTCAAAGGCCTAATGGCTGTTTCTTCCCATCACTCGCACTTAAAAGCTGCATGAATGTCTGCCAGGTCAGTCATTTCAAGTCAACTCCTATCAAAGCTCTGTCCAAAAAAACTCATGCATCCATCTAACAGCATGCTGGAAATAGCTGAATCCTCCTGTTTTCTCCATGAATACATTACCATTGATAATTTTTTCATTACTGACAGCCTATCCGAGCAACGAGGAAGTAAACTAGATTCCAGCACTGACTCAAAACATAAAGTTTTCACAGTTGGATGATTTGGCTGAGTTGTACTTCTCAGCACAGTGACTCTGATGAGTCCTGTGGTGTCTGTTTTTCTCCTCCTCCCTGTCCCTTAATTACACTTCTATGAGAGACTGAGGAAAGTGAGGACAGCAAGGGTGTGGTTGAAACGGAAAGCCATCAGTGAAGCTTGACTTGTTAGGTGCACGACGTGAAGAACAGCAACATCTCATGAAGAAGTAAATTTTTCTTCACTGTTGAGTGAAAATCTAACTACTCAGCTTTTTGTTGTTTTCTGTGTTACTTTGCTTTTAACGGATTTCTTGCTCCCACGGGTTGAGAAGGTTGTGCAACCCTGGGGCCTGTGAATACTTTACTAAACACTGGATAAACTGAAAAATGCATGGGCGTTTTAAACAATCAAGGCTGTCATCCGTCCCCATTTGTTTCTTCTTTGTTCCTTTTTTAAAAGTTGACATTTGAAAGACAGCGGCATATTAAACAAAACACATGACTCCTTACTCATTTTTAATAATGCTAGCTTTCACTCTTCAGATACTTTCTTTTATTTTGGTTGTAAAGAGAACAAACCATGAACTTGAACTGTTTCCAGAGGAGCGCTGTATTCTTTTGGGTCCCTTTAGACTTTTGCCCCACTCTCCAAACCACCCCCCTCCCGCTCCCTCGTGCCTCTAATCTCCCTGAAAAATTAATCATCTGTCACATCGCCTCAGTGCTCAGCAGCACACCGATGCGTAGCAGTGGCAGTTCAAGAAATAACTCCCCTCCAAGCCTTTTAAACAGGGCTTTGGATGCAGCGTTGGCCAACAAACTTGGCTGGTGAACACACGGAGCCATCTTGATGTGCCTCAGCCTTTTTGGTTGTATCCAGTAGGGACACTTGAGACCCGGTTTCCTTTTCACTGTGACAGCAGTTAATGGGACAATGCGGCTACTCTTTTCCTCCCCTACCCCAAACAAAGTAACACAGAGGCTCTCTGTGCTGTATCAGAGACTTAGTTCATCCTCTTCCTTCCTACCGTCAACCAAACAACACAGAGAGGGGAACATCCCACTTACTGTAAAGAGAAAAATCGTTACCCTAAAAACACTTTCTATACCCAAAAGCCAAATAACTGACCATCAAATGTTTTAAATGCTGGATTATTATTTTTTTAAATGTAAAATGAAATTAAGTCATTTAATTTGATCTTTATTATGTATTGTTCTTCTTATATGAAAGACAATTTTCGGACATCTTCCCACAATGTCTGGTATGTAATGGAGCACTTTGTGAACTTTGTTGCTTTGCAAATGAGGGTTTATTACCACACAGCATACACCCCTTTTTACTCCTTCCCTCTTTCTTTATCAGCTTCGTGTAATTTGAATCCGGTCTGCACTCGGGCACCTCCTCCGAGACAGCTCACATTTCCTTTGATTCACAGCGAGGTCCCACAGGGAGTAAACAACTGCACAGTTTACAGCCAGTATACGGCATCCACTGGCTTAATTCAACTCATTAAAGTAGTTGCAGTGAATCAACTGACAGATCTGGGGCCATTATCCATTCTGCTGCTTATTTTATTCATTGGCATGCTGACTGTGGTTGACTGTGTTGTTGGGACTTTTTCCAGATCAGGCAAGGAAGGGGGAGCACACTGCGCTCTATCTGCCACGTTTAGACAAAATTCAGTTTGTGTGTTGCTCAAGTGCTTACCAGCAGTATCTCATTGTCTGTTCTTTCTCTGTGGGCTCTTGGCATGGCATCGTTGCTATGGTCTGGATTTTATCAACTGCCTGTTACAGTCAATTGACAAAACTCTGAAAAGAGTGAACGCTTTTAGCAAAATATGAACTTCAAGCGGTGTTCTTTCTGAACTTTGCACATGACGTGATACAGCCTAGAGTAGTTTGTCACCACAGTTTTGCGTTATGTCGGAACAGTTGTGAAAACACGGCTTCTCCTAATAAACTTCCCCTCTCTGACCGGACAGCCCAACAGTGTTCGTGAGTCAGATAATGTTGACCACCACTTCCTGTCACCAACCACAATAAATCCATTAGCTGTGCACCACTTCACATCCCTTATTGATTTATAACATAACAGCTATCCAGTTAGCCCCTGCTGCCTCCATTACAGCGCCATTATGCCTACTGTGGGACATGTGGGGGTTGACGGGTGTGCGGTTTGGGGGAACCAGGAATGTCAGTGGGTGGTGTTAAACTGTATCCCATTGGGACAGCTGAAACCCCAACTCTGTGGAGAAGAGATGCAGGGAGCACAGTGTCATCTGCAGCCTGTCTGCTCCGGAGGCTCAGCTGGATGCGCTGGCCATTTAACGTGTCAGGAGGATTGGGCCATGTGAGTGCAGGGTGTTAAAGAAACAGTTTATTGTAAGAGGAGTGTGTGTTGCATGTCAGGGGACATATATGTGACCGGCTGCGTGCGTGTATGTGTGACTTAAATATGTGAAATAGTTGATCTGTGCAGATGGTGCAGGAAGGTTTACAGATGTGGGGTAACATAATCTGCTTTATTTGCATGTCAGGCTAAACATGATATCAGCAAGTCTGTTAGAAATCACAGATTAAGTTTGTATAACAAAGGAGAGCGCAGTTAATATAAGAATTGTTTTTTGAATTAAAGGAATACGTTGATATTTTTCTTGCTGAGTGTTGGATATCAAGATCGATACTTTTATATCTGTATGATATATTTGAGGCCAGGAGCTTAGTGTAAAGCGGCAGGCTGTAGTTGTACAGGAGGTTATATGCAGGACTAGTTTTTACTCTTTTGTTTTTATGTGGATTAAACAAACAAGATATAACATGGTAATTATGAGCCTCAGAGGTGCTGATAGGTGTGTTTTGTTATCTTTCGATAAAGCCATGCTAGGCATTTCCACCTGTTCCCAGTCATTATGCAAAGCTAAGCTAACTAGCTGCTCACTCTAGCTTCATATTTAACTGACAGACATGAGAGTGGGATCAATCTTCTCATCTAACTGTTGGCAAATAGGGGTGTTTTTCTCAAACTGTGCCGTCACACTAACTTTGGCAGTTAAACTTTCTCAAGCAGCCATTTAAAAACCGTGCAGAGCCCCTGTCACATGTTATTTACACGGCTGCCTGCCAAACAGGCATGAGGCTAAACAACAAATCACTGTAATATATGTTAGGAGCCACTCTGGAATATGACCAGAGTGCATCTCCAGCCTCCTGGACCTTTTCCCTGACCTGATTCATTCCTGCTGTGACACAAAGAAGAGCTTAGTCCAGCAAAGTCGAAATCTGACATGCTGGAATATATATATGTATATATTTTCATATCTGTCCTGAGTTTATGACAGCATAACATCTTAATTATTGGGAGGATTTACCAAGAAGAAACAAGTGTCAAATCTACAGTTTAGCCCCTCTAGTCATTTAGGTGTATTCAGCCTCACCCAATTCACTCATACACACTGCACACTGCCACACCCTTGTTAAGAGCCAGTCACTGCAGGGGTGACACTCCCTGTCTGACATGCCGGTGGGGGGGGCGCAGTGAACCTGTTCTCATAATTGAGAACAGACTTACTCATCGATGGTCACGGTAGCATTGTGCTCAGTATCTGTTATCCTGAGCAATGTATGAGTGAGTCAGTGGGGTAAGTTTCGACGAGTTTAGTGTTAGAAGAGTGCTTTTTTTTTTTTTCTTTTTTCAGAACATGATTTACGCGGGGACACACAGGACAGGCTGAATATACTGTGTTAGTGTGGAATGTCACACCAGGTTTTCAGCATTGGGCGCTCAACAGTATCCATCTCTGCTATTCTGTTGCAACTCACTCACTGGCAGCTTTTACTGATCCACATTCCTGGTTTAACTGTGCAGGGTAAAAAAAAAAAAGTCTCTTGCTTAACAAGATAGGGGGAGGTGATGGGTGTGTTTTTTCCTGAGTAAAAACTGTGGCTTCCATGTTTCTATATGTGGGTGGATAGTGTTGTAATGATGATGATAGTACAAGGTACAGTGAGAGTGAAAAGATGCATCATTCATTAACTGGAAGAGGACAAAGTCCAGTCCGAGGCGCACTTAACAATGGGGGAGGTAGATAAGTAGAGTAGATAAGCCTCGACACTTGATACTGTTTTACTTTCACCTTTTAATAAGTGTAATATAAATATATTCTGTTTTCGCTCAACTTTAGTTTTATTTTAAATCAAATATTTGAATGATTTTCTTGACTTGGACCGCAGTCCTGAACTGAGGGGAAGAGGGGGGGGGGGGCAAATTACACGTCAACCCAAGAGGCAAAAACACTTATCAGCAAACAAGCAAGCATAACTTCAGACATCAGATGGGTCAGATGATAAAACCCCCACAGTGCATAGCCTTTCAGTTACCTAGGCGATATGCGGGGCGTGTCGCAGCATTGCAACAGTTGGCTGAACCCGTTGCCTCGCCCAGGAAAACAAAGACTGCACAAACACTGTCCCTGATTTATAGAGAACAGGAACGTTTTGTGTGGACATGTTGTACATGCTGCAGTTCTGCTTAAAACAAAGTCATGTGGGCTTTGTTTGATATCAGTTGTATCTGTCCTTGCAGCAGTGGATTAGTGAAATGTTTTTAGTTTGTCTGATTTCTATCGATTTATTCCCATTGCCACTTAATTCAGTGGATGGCCAGTAGTCGTTTGCCATCTTGACAAACAAACCCTCATGATTTCCTGTTTTTTTTTTTAAAAAAAAAAGAAAGAAAAGAAAAGGGCCACACCCTTACTTTGAAATGTGTAGAAGAGTACAGGGTCATTATCAGCATAGTTTCTGTCTGTGCTGTTATGAGTCAGTGCATTATCTCTGTAAGGTAGCATGTAGCTGCAAGCACAGACAGTCCTCTGGGGCCTGGTCCTGCAGGATCTTGTGCCAGACCTAATACAGCTGAAACTTGCTCAGCTGCTGCTCCCGGTGAAAGTGAGAGTCGCGACGTATTGGCACACGTTGAGACCTTACGAAAACATCAGGCTCAGGTGAGCGTATATTGAACATCAACAGCAATTGAACACATAAAGGCCCAAAAACATGTTAAGAACTTGCAAGCAAGTTTGTAGTCCATCAAAGACCCACAGAGAGAAAACTCAGGACAGACACAAACTAATGAGGAACATGCAGTGAACACATTTTGCTGGTGCACGCACTATTGTTAGTTTCTTCTTCATGCAAACTTTAATGGAAAACACCCCCCTCCCTCCTGCAGAAGCTACAAAGATGCAAACACAACTGCGTGCCAGTTGATGCCACAATAGTAGGATGCCTAGCTGAGAAAAAGTGGGCAGGCTTGTGTAAGGGAGAGAAACACAACACGGCACATCCTTATGCAAAGCCAGAGGGCAAAGAGACGAGGGAGTGGTGCTGTTGCTAAACACCATGAACAGCTCCAGTGTAAGGCAGCGAGACAAAGCAGTTCATCTTCGTACAAATTCCTTTCCTCCAAACCCTCAAATCAACTGCGATTACAGTACTCGCCACATTGTTAAGTTGTGCTCGTATGAATATGCTCCCTGAAGTTGTCTGCCAGAGGTAAAGGTGAAAACTGATGGGTTTATAGCTCATTTTGTGCCAACTCAGCAGCTTGACTTTGTAGCTTTTAGTCTCGACTTGTTTTATTAGTCGTAAAGATGGAAGATAAGCATAGTTGTTTACTGCGGGAATCATGTTGTAAGCTACAACCAGCTATCATACAAAGGTGATATTTTCCCCTGTGCCTTGTCTGTTAAAGGCTTTGTTTGCTGGCTTTGCTGTGTGTAGAGCCCCTCTCTGTTACCTTCAGTGCATCTGCAGAAATCAGTGAACACACTCTTACACGTGTAGCACACACACAAAATCACATCGCACGCCTGCAATGTGCTCAGCAGAGAATCCTGTCAGTAACAGTCAAACATCTGAAAACACTTGTAACACAGCACAGTGAATGCATTGTGCTCTATCGGCCATATGTCACACGCAGCGGCAGGCAGCTATTATGAATGCATGATTTTTTTTTTTTTTTTTTTTTTTGTCTCTGTCATGAAGAAGATTTCTGTGGTGGGTGAGTGACATTCAGGCTGCAGAAACATAAAGACTGAAAACATCCATGATCTGATAGAGAGAGGTTATTCTGGGTCTGTGGAGCCGCCGCACAAGGAAGTCTGAAAGAATGGTCAATGTTTTAGTCTTTATTTTTAATGTCACAGAATATAAAGTTAAATCAAGATCTTGCTTGCAAAGGCAGAAATGTCCTATTTTGTTACATCGTTTCACAAATAATTTAATATTTGAGACATTTTGTTCTGACAGAAAGTAAATGCTTTTGCTTTATCTTCTTAAACAATAAAATACATGAAAATGTCAGCACAGTGAACCAGTAAGAATTTTTTGATTCGCTATGAGAGGAGTAAGATGTCTGTGAGTGATAGATGTGATGAGATAATATAGTGACGATGATTTTTTTCAGGAAAATGATATCACGTAGGAGGTGTTAGCTAGACTTGCACCAACAAGTCAGTGGCAGATATGCAATCTGAAAAAAACCTAACTACTCAAGACGTCAGATTAGTCAGTGACTACAAAATGAGGACGAGTAAGTGCTAAAGATGGTGTGTAGTATTATTTAAAATAAGACAGAAAAAGTTGAAGGTTGCAGCTGTTTTCTTTAAGGTTTAAATTCGTGTTGTAATGAGTATACTTGCAATACTGTATGCGCATACTCACTCACCCAAAGGAGTCGAAACCTGACGAGCAGGTTCCTGTTTGCCATGCGTCAGCAGCAGGCTGCTCCCACGGCTGTATGGGTGGAGGCCCGGGGTGAAAGGTCTCTTGAAGTGGCTAGCATTCCTGACTTACAGCTGTCTCTCAGTCCACTTCTCTCTCACTATCCCATGAGCCTCTGCTGCTGCTCTCTGTTGTCATTTTCAGGTCAGGGTGCACGGCGGGGAGGGTGGAGGCGGGGGTCATCTTGTGAACTGTCGTACTCGGTTGGCATATAAAAACTGGCTGACGGTTTTTTGTAAGGGGAGCAGAGGCCTCGCTGGAATATTTATTAATTCATGACATGTACTGAAGGTTGGCGTCATTGTTATAGCAGAAGCAATGTTTGACTGAATCTTGAATTTTTGTGATTTTTAGGTTTGTCCATCATTGTTTTGATAGCGGGAGACAAAGATGGCAATGCAAAGTAAGTGATTCACAATTCAGCTCTTTTTAAAAAAACATTTTTATGTATCTTACTGCCATGTTTTATTTCCTCTCCCTGCATTTCTGCAAACTGCTTTAATAATATTGTGTTTTTATGTTGTTTTAGATTTAGTTAGTGCATGTTCATTTTCATTTGTATCACTTTATTTTAAGTATACCGTTGTGATCATGACCTTTCCTGTTTCCAACTATTGTTTTCATGTATTCATATCGAGGTCATTTCCTCAATTCAAAGCATAACGAAAGGTCACGTCTGTAAAACAGTTCCTTTGTGTGGTATAGTTCACTTAGGAGAAAAATATCCTGAGTTCACGTTTAGCAAACTTAATTTACTAATTAATGACTTGGGTCCAACACCTTTTACATTCAACAATGCTTCTCTTCGTGTTTGGCAGTGGGTGAGCCTGATAGTGGTGTGTTGAAGGTGGAACAGTGGCAGGACACGATGTATGGCATAGACTCGGGTATCCAGTCTGGAGCCACCACAGTAGTCAGAGATGACGACGAATACACCACATCCAAACACTACACCGTGACCACCACTACCGTCACAAGGGAAGAGCCTGGTAAGACAACAAGCAAGGGCCAAACCAGCCAATATGCACACACTATAACCTTTTCTTAATTACGATTGATGACATTATCTCACTTCTCGTTAGACTTGGAAGCCCTATGCACTACGAGAGCCCAGCGCGTGCGGGCTGCAATGTTCCCAGAGACTCTGGAGCCAGGCACCACCATCTTGTCGACTCAGATAGACCAGTCCCAGATGACTAATGTCCAGAAGCTGGCCGAGCCCTCCCAGATGCTCAAGACAGCCATCATCCATCTGATCAACTACCAGGATGACGCAGAGCTGGCCACACGTGCTGTGCCTGAGCTCACCAAACTGCTTAACGATGAAGACCAGGTGAGGAATGCTGCCTACACACACACACACACACACACAGTCAGATTTGATGTTATTGTTTATCATACAGGGTCTTATGAGATAATTATACTGAGTTAAATTTATTACTGTTACACTATAATAGATTCTGTGAGGGGAAAAAATGCCACTTGCTGGTTCCAGCTTCTCAAATTTGCTCATTTTCTTTGTTTAGTATCATTGCAAACTGAATATTTTGAGATAATTAGAAACTTTTCAATATTCAAGTGTTTTGTATAATTTTAGTAAAAATCAACTCGTCCTCTCCCCTTTCGTTTGTCATCAGGTGGTGGTCAGCAAGGCAGCACAGATTGTCAACCAGCTTACACGCAAGGAGGCATCGCGGCGTGCACTGATGCAGTCCCCTCAGATGGTGGCTGCCGTGGTGCGGGCCATGCAGAACACAAGCGACATGGAGACTGCACGGGCTACAGCCAGCATCCTCCACAACCTGTCCCACCAGAGGGAGGGCCTGCTCTCCATCTTCAAGTCTGGAGGCATTCCTGCTTTGGTTCGCATGCTCAGGTACCTGAGAGGATGGGAGATCTTTGATTAAGGAGCATATTTGACTTCAGTCACTTATGACGTTGCTGTTGTCTTAGTTTCTTCCTCTTATAATGTGGGTGTAAAAGGGAAAATTCACCTTTTAAAAACACTGAAATAGTTTTAGGAAACTCCTTTCTTGCAATGTCGATTGTATTTCTAGGCCTTTTTTTCATGGGGTTGTTTGTCATATCTCTTTTTGGATTATGACAAACTGACCGACTGTGTTTCATGAGGTATTTAACAGTGCAGCTGTAATGCAGCTCAGCTGAAGAAGTAGAAATCAAGCCTTTGACTCAACAACTCTCTGCAATGACATTTAATGGATGTAAGAGGAGAACGCCATTATAGAATATGAAGAGATGTTTATTTCTTCATCAGCATTAAGACACCAAAAAGATCTGCTCTGCAAATCCACCTTTTTACTTCTGAAAAACATTTTTATTCCTGCTACATCAGTTCTAGATTAAGCACATTTTTTCAAGTGTGTTGACTGGCGTTGTGCGCATTGCGCAGAAATTTTGTCCAACGAAAAAGTAAACAGAACTTAAAATTGTCACTCATCTTACCCCACCTGTTTCTCTCCTTCAGCTCTCCCATGGAGTCCGTCCTCTTCTACGCCATCACCACGCTCCACAACCTGCTGCTGCACCAGGAAGGAGCCAAGATGGCCGTTCGCCTGGCTGATGGTCTGCAGAGGATGGTTCCCCTGCTGAATAAGAGCAATCCCAAGTTCCTGGCTATCACCACAGACTGTCTGCAGCTGCTGTCCTATGGCAACCAGGAGAGCAAGGTGTGTGTTTGGTGTTTTGGTATATTTGTCAGTACGCTTAGTACAGTGGCTGGTATACTTCATCCTAGCCAAGTAATTTGAGACTGTTGGTGTTGTCAAGCTTGTGTGTGCATGTTTTGTTTTGGGTGTGGCATGTGAACAAAGTTGTTCAGATGCTGGCACAGTAGGGGTATGGGTGTGTGTTTTTTTGTTGTTGAGAGTAGTAAAATAATTAAGATTAACTGCTGTTTATCTGTCTGGACAGGTCAGAGCTTTGTAAGAGCTGTGCATGAGTGTTAAAGAAAAAGTTCTTTTAACTCCATCTGCACTTTGTCTACCAGCTCATACTCACACAGCCTCTCTCTTTCTTCTCTCACAGCTCATCATCCTTGCCAACAGAGGTCCTGAGGGTCTAGTTCACATCATGAAAAACTACAATTATGAGAAGCTGCTGTGGACCACAAGCCGTGTGCTCAAAGTTCTCTCTGTGTGCCCCAGCAACAAACCCGCCATTGTAGAGGCTGGTATGTAATATGTGTTTTCTGTGCGAGCACACACCTGTCTCTGTGCGTGTGTGTGTGTGTACACAAAGTAGTCCTACAGGTGTGTCAACTTTTTGTTACCCGAACTGTGAATACTGGCTTTGTGTCAACCACATAGCTTCGCGACAGCACAGTTTATGAGATGCTGCTGAGAGCCGAGTGATCTAACCTCTCTGTTCCCTGCAGGTGGGATGCAGGCTCTGGGTAAACACCTCACAGGCTCCAGTCAGCGTCTGATGCAGAACTGCCTGTGGACGCTCAGAAACCTGTCTGATGCCGCCACCAAGGAGGTCAGTGTCCACAAAATCAGTTTTTAATTTCTCATAATTTGACACGAGGAGGAACTGATCTGAAATGTTCTCTTCCTGTTTCCAGGAGGGTATGGACAGCCTGCTGCAGGTGCTGGTTGGCCTGCTCAGTTCAGACGATCTCAACATGCTTACTTGCGCCACTGGCATCCTGTCAAACCTCACATGCAACAATGCCCACAATAAAACTCTGGTCACCCAGAGCAACGGTGTGGAGTCGCTGATCCACGCCATATTGCGTGCCGGCGAGAAGGAGGATGTGACCGAACCTGCCGTTTGCGCTCTGCGCCACCTGACTTCACGCCACCAACAGGCTGAGATGGCACAGCATGCTGTGAGGAAACACTACGGCATCCCCGCCATCGTCAAGCTGCTCAACCAACAATACTACTGGCCTGTCATCAAGGTAGAGAGGCAGAGGGAGGGAAGGGGGAATCTTGTGCCCATAAGTTAGTTTAGATAGGAGAAATATGTGTTTTCCTTCTAAGGTGGTGGAAAGGTAAGTCAATAAGTTAAGGACTATGAAACAAACAATTAGGAGTGCATGGATTTGTTCCAAAGTGAAAGGCTGGAGGAAAAAGGGGGGAACTAGACAGATGGACAGAGGGGATGGCAGATCCGGCAGAAAGCCAGAGTCCAGATCAGCCTGAGAGAGCATGAACTGCACATGACAGCAGGAACAGTATGCAGGACATGACAGCAGGAACAGTATGTTTAACAAGAGCAGGCTTCCAGGGGAAAAAAAACTTTGTATTTCTAATGGAGAAGCTTGGAGTTGTTTATCAGCCTAGTTTTACTTAATGACCAATTACAGTAAACAGTATCATGACTGTATCTTTGCCTCTCCTCTGCGCCTGAAGGCTGTGGTTGGACTGGTCCGCAACCTGGCCCTGTGCCCAGAGAACCAGGCCCCTCTGAGGGACGCTGGAGTGATCCCCCGCCTGGTCAACCTGCTGCTCAAAGCCCACCAGGACGCCCAGAAACATGGTTCATCCGCCCAGCAGACATACCAGGTACAACAGTGGACTAGTTTGTGGGGTGCAAGATTAACTGTGTATATTTTTAATGGAATTTGGATATTATTAGTTGTGAATTATTTGGATTATTTGAATTGTTGCTCCACAGGATGGAGTGAGGATGGAGGAGATTGTAGAGGGCTGCACAGGAGCTCTGCACATCCTGGCCAGAGATCCCATCAACAGAGCAGAGATCGCCAACCTGCAGACCATTCCTCTGTTTGTTCAGGTAATGGAAGAAACTGATTCTCTAACACTTCCTTGCCATGATGAGTAACTTCCTTATGTTTATTGTTTTAGGTGTTTGGTTGTTTTTTTTTTTTTTAACTCATTTTCTTCCTTCCCCTCTCCAGCTCCTCTACTCTCCAGTGGACAATGTGAAGCGTGTGGCGGCGGGCGTCCTGTGTGAGCTGGCCCTGGACAAACAGTCAGCTGAGGTCATCGACAGTGAGGGAGCATCTGCTCCACTGATGGAGCTGCTGCACTCCAACAACGAGGGCATTGGTAGGACACCAAGATAATGCACTGTGATGTAGCATTACTTACTGTAATGTAGCATTTAGTCATAGGTGGAACGCAACACAGTCAATTTGCTCAAGTGCCGTACTTACTGTAAGTGCAGTTTCCAGGTACTCCAGGTGCTTTTTCAAAAGGATGTATGCTGTATTGCTGCCTACATTTAAAGAATTCAATACAGTCATGAAATAGGGTGCAATGTTAGTGAGTATTCTGCCTATACCGTATAGGTAATTTGACAGCATACATTATTCAGATAATTAGTACAAGTGAATACATTGATAATTTAACAGGAAACAGATATCACTTTACATTTGCAGCCATTTACAGCCAATAAGTAGTAAAGATGCAGCATTAAGAATTTAGACATGGCAACTTTAACTACTATTTTAACAAGGTATTTCATTATTTCTTTTTTACTGCACATTTAAAGTCACTAATGTATTATTCTGTTGTAAAATTGTTAGTTTATTGCCAAGAGTTAGCCTGGATGAGAATGCCAAAAGTTGGTTAGCTTAGCTTTATTCACACAAACTTTTGCAGAGATAAAAACAAACGAGATATATTAATTAGTTACATGTATTTTGTTAGCTTTGAAAAGAGCCAGCCTAGCTGTTTCCCTCTGTTTGCGGTCTTTATGCTAAGCTAAGCTAATCAACTGTTGGCTCCAGTTTCATTTATTTACAGTACAAAAATATTTGATGTTTTCTCTGCAAGGAAGTGAATTACGCGTATCAAACTGCTCCTTCAAGTACAGTAAATATGCGTTTGATGGTTATGGTTATTTTTCACACTAAGGGAAATGTCCAAAATGACTTTGCATATTTTCTCAATAACAATAGATATTGATTAATATTGATAATGGACTAACTTAGAGGCAATTTATTATTAAGGGTTAACACTCAAAAACTTAGATCATCAGGACTATGTGGGTCTGTGTGGGTATGGTTAGATCAGCTGACAACAGGCAGACAAGCAAATGACTGAAACTTTAAAGCTACATATCACATCAGGCACACAGGCAGTATATGATACAAGCTAATATATTCAAAAAAGTATCAAATAAATATAGCTGATATTAAACTAAATGAGATGGAAATGGCGTATGAGTATATTTGCATTCCTTGTGAAATCTTTAGGCCGATCTACCATGTGTATTCAGTGCAACCACGCAATAATGTATTATTATTACCGTGTTGGGGGTTATTGTACATTGCTGAATGTGTTCTGTTTCTTTTCCTCCTCAGCTACTTACGCTGCAGCCGTGCTCTTCCGCATCTCTGAGGATAAGGGCTCAGATTACAAGAAGCGAGTCTCTGTGGAGCTCACACACTCTCTGTTCAAACACGACGCCGCTGCCTGGGAGATGGTGAGTGTTTGGTGCCCTCCACTGCCAAAACATGACAACTGAGCATTAAAGTAGATTTTATTTCTTTATTCCCTTCAACTCCTACTCATCTTGGCACTTTTTAAATAAAGTACATTTTGAGAGGCAATTGGGTTTCTAAGAAATTTAATTATGGTATTTTAAAATAATACTATTAATAAACTTTTTATGAAAAAGTGTTGACTTTATTTGACCTTTGCCCTCTGATGACCTCTCTGCAGGCCCACAACAGCATCCCCATGGATTCATACCCACAAGATGGTGAGTAGCTATGGCTGAAATGTGTACATGCAGCACATTCCTCAGCACCGGATCACTCCACCACAGGCAGTGACCGCAGTGTTAAAATGCTGTAATCTGCTAACAGGTTGCCTCCCCCGCTGCAGTTTACAGAATCCATTTCACACTGTCATCTGGTAGCAAAAGAAATATTTTTCTAGTTTAACAAGTACTCTGAAACAAGACCATCTGGACTCTTCTCCGCCCTTTCCTACAGTGAATTCTTGCCTCATTCACTTCAGCCTTTTTTCTTTGTTTTATTCCTCATTCCTCCCCCAAGTCTTAAAGGTTTTTGTCTCAATCAATCTCCTTCCCGGTGTTTCTTTATCTGTGTTTGAATCTTTCTCTAATTTCCTGTCCTTTCCTGCTCTTGACTTTTCTCCTTGTATGGCCTTGGTATTTTCTGCCTCCTCTCAGAGCAGAGAAACTCTAAAGGAAAACGGATTAGCTTCTCCTCTCACTATGATCACTGCAGTCCAAAAATGTGCCTAAAATGTTAAATGGTTTCCACTACCTTGTACAATTTCCTTTACTGCTGTTGCCACTGTCACGGCAGCAGCACCAAATAAACCAAATAAAAGGGAGGTTAAATGGCATGCTGTATGTTGGTGTGTAATGAGTAAAAAAATAAAAACAAATGTCATCTCTTGCAGAGCTGGATGCTAATATGGGGTTCGCAGGTCAGCAGTTCATGGCTGGGTACTTGTCTGACGTGCCCATGGACACCATGGAAAGAGCTATGATGGCAGACGAATACCAAGGAAGCATTGGTCATGATAGATTCGAAGAGAGATACTGACCTAAACGTAAGGGCAACCAAATTTTTCCTGAGCCAATCAAGCCAATCAAGACATTTTGGTTTCTCTATAATGTGAAATATGTGAATGTTAAAAGTAAGTTAAAAAGGAAATAAATGTGTGTATAAAAATGGATACATTTGCAGATAATGAGGCAAAACAAATAAGGTACTTAAGTTCTCTGGGTTTTCTTTCAAGATATTGCCCTAAAGTTTTATGAACCTGTTTTGTTTTTATTATTATTTGTAAGAAAATATTAGAATTTTAGGAACCAAAACACTTGTTTCTAGATTTTTGTTACTTTTATTGTGATGGTAATAAATAATATTTCTGAGCTTAAAGTGGTCGGCATCATTAGCAGTATTGAAAACATGAGAATGTTCAGACCTGTTATTTCACATTTACACATTTATGGACAAATCTAAATGTCACTGGCTACATTTGACTTTAATAGGAAGCCAAGATCTTTTCCAGTTATAATATTTGTTTTGTCTTTTCTATGATCTGGAATGCTTCTTCAGTCAAAACATAAGCGACCGTTGTCACAGAAATACAGAAATCTCTGTTAAAAAAAAACAAAAAAACAGTTCTCATCACTCATAGTAAGAAGCTCGATTAAGTAAGTAAGCTTTAAGGTATTTTAAAGTCTTGTGTTTCTTTTCTACAGCACAACTTTTAGATAAATGATTTCTCTGTGGAAGAGCTGTTGAAATTGTTTTTCTCATCATGCCTTTTTCCTCTTCTTCTAGACCCCGAGCAGAAATAAAGGTGGACAAAGGAAGCCGAGAAGCTGATGTGGGACGTAATAGGACAAAGAAGAGAATATAGTTGGCAGTAGAGATTGTGCCCTCTGCTCTCAGCTTGATGTAATATATGCAATTATCACTGAGTACGGGACTCTAATATCTGATATCTGATCATCTTAACAGGGCTCAACTTTGTTTTATAGCATAATTTTGCTGATTATAATTCTGACAGTGACGACGCTTGTAGCTTTCTGTTAGAGAACCTTCTAAAAATGCGTGTGTGCATGTGAGTGTGTGTGTGTGTGTGTGTGTGTGCGAATGTGTTTATGCTTTTGGGTGGGTATTCTATGCCAAAGAGATTTTATTTTGTGATGATAATCATGTAGCTTCCTTTTCTTTTCTTTTTCTTTTTTTTTTTTTGTAAGAAAAAAAGAGGATAATAGTTGAAAACACTGCCAGAGGTGGCTCTACGTGCACGGTGCACCTGCTCACCGCTCTGTTTCTTTCTTAACGCCTTTGTAACAGACACTGCTGTCTATGCTGTAGTTTTGACACTATATACTGTCAACTTTCTCCCGCTGTGACTCAACAGTTAAGAGTCAGCAGCACTAATTCAGTAGGAGTGAACAAACGAGGAGATGCGGAGGTCTGTGACGGACCTTTGAGAGAGCAGTGTAGGGCTGTCCTGCCCCCTCCTCCATTTCTTGTGTAATCATCTGACAAGTGGATGACTTTTTCTGGAGTGTAGATGTTTGTTTTTTAGGAATAGTTTCTCATCTTTTATAAGTTATTCACTGGGAAAGGTTCACATTATCTGGCATTATCAGACTATTAACAAAGATGTCTTTCCTTCTAAACTGACTTTTAAATAAAAGATGAACAGCAACAAAAACAGTTTTAAGTTTTAGAAATGTGTTCCAACAGACAGACTCATTCATGAGTGATGATGTAGTCACGGACAGCCCTACAGCTGGAGTAAACTACTGACAGGGAAATTTGTCTTTCTACTTAATAAGAGTTTTTACTGAAATTTTGTTTAATAAAAATAAAGGATATATTAAACATATTATGGCGTCTGTGTTTATTGAGTTTCTTGAAAACCTATTTTGCAGTGCATTGTAATAATTCCGGTAGCTGTATTTACACCCATAATGAAATAATAATGTTTGGGATCTGTCTCATAATAAGAACCTGCTGTCCATTGATCTGCTTACCATACTGCATTATTAATTATTCATCAGATTCATTCTGTAAACTTGATGCACAGTACAGTAACTGCACTACATTTTACGCCCTAAGAAAACATTTCACTTGTTTAAAATCTTTAAAGTGTCTCATTCTAGAGTAAAAGAAGTGATGAAAACAGAGAATAATATTACTGGCTTACATCTCCTAGATGGTACAGTCAGGTTCATATTCCTCCCATCAGACCTTTTTCTGTCTGCTGAGGCTCTGTATCCTCCATCCTTTCATTCCCTGTTTAATTAGTGTTTGTCTCTTACGTACAAAGTTGTACAATGTTTTTGTGTCATGGTTCGTGACTCTCTATCAATCTGTTTTATTTTTCCAATTTTAACATCTGCCCTGCATTTTTATTTGTTGTTGTTTGATGCTGCTCTGTTTAAAAGTCAAAAGAATTTGTTTTTTTTCTCTAGTAGAAGCCAAAACTCAGCTCAGAGCAGCTGGAAATTTTCCTGTCTCTTTCTCTTTTGAGTGCTTGGAGATTTCCATATTTATCCTTCATTTCTCCTTTTTGTAGCAAACCAAATGAAAAGAATTAGTAACAGCTAGTTACCTACTGGAGTAGAATCATCACAGTAAAGTGCAAGATGAAGATGGGTAAAATTAAACCAATTAAAGAAACAAGTATGGCAGCTTTGATGTCCAGTATGCATTTTTTCCTTATTACATACTGAGAAAATATATTTCCCTGCACAACAAAACCTCTGTATGTCCCGAATGTTCAGCAAAAACTGTAAAATGGCAAATATGATGTTTGAACCTGTGGCTGTAAAATCTGCAACGAGAAGAAGTCAAAGTTAATACTTTTTAAACAATTATGCACTTTTGCATAGGTACTGTGTTGTTTTATTCATCATCGTCATCATCATCATCATTTTACCATATCCATATAGAAAATATATTAACACTTTAAATTTCATGGCCAGTCAAAACAGACACATCATGCAGACACAATTTACAATATTAGCATAAATGTGAGTGAAGGACAGAGAAGATTTGATAACATGTCGCTAAGATTATTGCTTAATTTCAAACTTCATCCCTTTAATAGAGCCGTCCATTGTTGTAGTATAACTGTGAGTAGTGAAAGTGTGTGTGTTATATTTATGAGCACAAGTCAGTTACTTCCATGTGTCTGCACATTCATTCATGCAATAGAGAAAGTATGATAATAATATTTTGGATGAGCGAGGCCACAGCAGTTAACTGTTTTTGCTCCCTCACTTCTTATCAGAGCTTATTGTCACTGAGCGCAGCATTAAATATGCTTGCTCTAACTGGTCTGCACAGCTCATTTGGTCATGATCTTAAACCACCAGAATCCAACTTTTAATGCCTTATCGAAACACTTTTATTTAAATGAAACATTTCACAAGGGTTCACAGGGTTCAGGGGTAGATATCCTCAGGTTCATTACACCCTGCACCAGTCTGTTTACGCCCAAGAGACACTGTCCACTCTGGCTGGAGGCTGAAGATCTGTAGATGAGCTCCAGACAGGAGGGCAAATCTCATGTCTGTGTCCACCAGAGGCTTAAATCACATTGTCAAACATGTGCATGGACTGCATGATGTTTTCGTCCTGGAGGGAGAAACAAGGCGTCAAAGTTAAATTGCTGGGAACGCTGCTGATGGAGATAAACGTTTTGTCAGTCCAGTCATTAGCAATCCATAAATGATGCAGAAGACCTTTTGGCATGTCTCCAAGAACTCCTCAATGGTGACCACTCCGTCATTGTTCCTGTCCATTTTCTAAAAAAATGCAACATACAAGCACAGATGTTTCAAAGGGTAACTTAAAGGTACGCTGCAGTGTTTTCTTGTTATGTTTACAGTCATGTTTCCCTCCAAAGGGAAAGTTGTGTTAACCTGCTTTTTTTTTTTTACATTCATCCTACATTCTTCTTCACTGCCTTTTGCAAGGCATGTGCGTCTTTGTGCATGTGCAAGAGATACAACAAATCAGGGATCTAATCCAAAGTATCTATCAGTATAAAAAATTCAGACTAAGTACAGTTATCATGAACGGGGAAATTAGCTATAGACACCACAGCTGGTTTTTGTACCAGGCTGTAAACATTTCTGCTGTGAAGATTTTAATATGGGGACTTGTTCTGTAGAAGCCTCAAGTGGCTTTACTTCACAGCCAGAGGTTGCTGCTTGATCTAATAATAAAAACATTACTCCATAGCACCACGTGGTCAAAAATGCCACAATTTACTCTTATAGGCCAGAATAATATACACAGAACGAAACAAACTGATGCAGAGTATTTACATTGTGTTTAGACTTAAAACAGGGCAGAACACTTACGGTACGCACAAACTGAGAACGCAACTTTCAAATAAAATACAAAGATATGTATTGATTTAATGATTTGTGTTAAATTTATGATGTACCTGGAAGAAGTTGTCAACATGGTCCTTGGGAGCACTATCCTTTATGTTGGGGTACGTATACTTCCCCATCATGTCATAGATGGAGTGCATAATGTCTGTCATCTCCTGGACAGACAGAGGGGAGAAAAAGAAACAAGTGAAACATCACCATCACCAAGAGCTGCCAACACAACTTTAATACAAACAGAGAGAGAGAGAGAGAGAATGGTTTAAGTACCTCTCTGGTGATGCAGCCATCTTTGTTGAGATCATACAGATTAAAGGCCCAGTTGAGTTTATCAGTGACGGAGCCTCTCAAGATGATGGACAGGCTTATAACAAAGTCCTACATCAAGACAAAGAAAGCCAAGCAATGACTGAGATCAGAAAGCTGATAGTAACAGCAGAGGACATATGATGTGTTTCTGTGTGTGTTCTTGTATGTTTGGTCAATAAAGCTGATTCTGGACACAAAGTTGTTACCACATTCAGACATTTGTGTGATGTTTTGTCACAATCAGTGTACTCATTTTAGAGTTAGGTGTTTTGTGAAGTCACACCAAACATGCCGTCCAAAATCTAATCAGTGCATCCTTGAGTCCAAGTGGACATTGATGCCAAATATGATGAAGTTCCTGTAAGGCATAACACTTTCACAAAAATGGGACGGACAACCTGAAACATTACGCCTCTGGCCTCACACACACACACACAGAGGCATGAAAGCATTTGGCTGGTCAGCAGAGAGTGAAAGTTTGGGAGAGTCACCTCAAAGCTGACAGATCCATTATTGTTGGTGTCAAAAGCTTCAAACAGGAAATGTGCATACATACTTGAATCTGTAAGAAAGATGAATACGAATACAAATATGAGATAAATGCAGCAAAGCGCAGTATGACATGCAATCAGAGCGTCCTGCAGGGACTGAATACGAAACAGTAAGGTTTTGAGTTTAAAATGATGTTTAGCGATAATCTTGAAGCCTGTGGTTCATCTAAGTATGTCTGAATAATTTGTGCAGAAATGTTATCAACAGTGACTCGTGAAAAGCTGGCTACAGATTCAAAGTAGAATAGAGAACACACACATATTTAATTTACAAACATACTTTTAAATCATATTTTTGTCTGTAAAAGACAAATTGCACTTTTTTCTGCACATTCCTAAACTTCTGTGCTAATCCATTCGTTTGGAAAGGCTAACATACAAAACAAAGGCTTTTTCATCTCAAAATTGTCCCTTATTTGACCACTTCTTCAAAGATTAATGCAGACGATTTCTCTGACGAGCACATCTAATAAGACCAGCGTAGAGAATTTAGTGTTCTGTAGCAGAAGGATTGTTTCACATCGTCTCCTTCCTAGCATGAAGGAGAAACTAGAGTCGCTGCAACATGCATGAAAAATGCTAAAAGCCGTATTTAGAGTCAGTGTTTAGTTTGTCCATTCTGGGCTACAGTAGAAACTTGGACACTTCAACACGGTGGACTCCATGAAAGAGGAGCTGCGGCGGCTGTAGATATAAAAGGTTCATTCTAAGACAACAAAAACATAATGATTCTTATTATCAGGTGACTATACACCAATGAATACATAGTTATGCATATTATATTCAGATTCAGACATATTCTGTAAACAGTGCCCCCTGAATCAGACACACTGGACCTTTAACATAGAAAGTATGGACTGAAACACATGATCGCCTGTCTCTGGATATGAACATGCTGAAGATCTGGCCTTACACAAAGCTCCTACTGATTTAGAGAACAGCTCATTTTTGAACTCAGTTGGACACATTTGGAAAAAAAATGCTGATAAAATGTTAAATAAAGTTTAAAAACATGAGTTAAAGGAAGATGATCTGACAGACCTCCTTGAGGGAAGAACTGGGAGTAGATGCTTTTAAAAGTCTCTTCATTCACCACACCACTGGGACACTCCTGCGGGAATAGAAAAACAAACTAAGCACTCCCATTCACACTGTGTCATTTAAAAGAGGAGAAAAACCAAATCACAAATCAAACTTGACTTTGACTGACGTTTTTGAATCCCCGGTAGAGGACCTGCAGCTCTTTCTTGGTGAATCTGGTCTGCTGAACGAGGCGGTCGAGCCCCTCCGGTCTGTAACACACCGTCGATAGTTCAGCATCACCATCTACACTTCCTGCGTGGAGGGATGGAGAGAGAAATTAAATAGTCACTTCCTGAGACAAATGCACAGCGGACAGGAAACACCTCATCCTGAGAGAAAGTGGGGAAAATAAAGAAGAGGAAATGACAGAGAGGCTGATGTGTGAAAGTATCACCATTAAATGTTTTCAGTGACTAAATAATCTGAGTGACGATGGACTTGTGTGTCTTGACACTTGCTTTGATTAGATGAAGAGCTGGAGCCAGAGCGATAGCAGGGGAGCAGTTTGAGGAAACGCTGCTTTATGGTCTTTTTATTGGGTTTGGATGGTAGATTACCTGGAAACAACCAACCACAGCAAAGATTAGAGGCAGATAGAGCGGCCCACATAGGGAAACATCATGTTAAATGGATAAACCACTGGCCAAACTACACTCAAATACTTTGAATGACTTTTCCATGCAACTTATTAGTGCGCACAAATGAGTTTGCTGACCTGGCTTTGAACCAGTTTGACCCATCAGATCAAAGCTGTTTGGAGAGCGTCCAGCATGAGAGGGCTGAGTGAAATGAGCTCTGAGATACAGAGGTCACACATACACGATGATAGACAGCAATGTTTTTTTTCTGTTCTTTATTTATCCAAAGATATTTTAAGAGATAGACCTGTCCGCTAATAAATCAATGTGAATTTAGTTTTATCTTCATTCTAAATAATTCATTTATTTAAACTAAATCAACTTAAGAACTCTGTTCAGCGGTGTCAGTGAAACAAAAAAAAAAAGGTAATTTTTGAAATTCAGCAGGTTCAAACTTATAAAAACAAGCAGATGACAACATATTACTTCTAACATGAAACTTTTGAAAGAGGTTTACAGCTACGCTAGCAGCTCTGTAAGGCTGCACTATGAGCTGCTAGCTGCTATGAACATGCTCAGATGACTGGTGTCTCTGCCCTCTGTACGCCTGTTTCTGCACTGTGTCACACAACACTAAATATTTCACGTTTGATTTTGGTGAAACTGGATTCTCTGATTTTCTCTCCGATGTCTTCTGGCTGCTCCGCGTTAACTCTGTGATTTACAGAGTTTCCTGATGGACAGTGAAGTATACTGTGGTGAACTGTAGCTGTTGTTAGCTAACGTCAGTTCGGTATTTTGCTGTTGGACTAGTAAGCAATATTAGCTGGCTGCTATGTCTTGTGTTTTTTCACTTGCTGATGTCACTTGATCTTAGTTTAGTGTGTGTGCATGCTAGCCTTTGCTCATTAGCTAATAACAAAGTAGGCCTGCAGCTGACGCTGATGGGAATGTCATCAGTTGTAAGAGTATCTGGTCATGCTTTATTATCTCTTTCCAGCTCTTCAGTGAAGCTGTATAGTGTTTAGACAGTGCTCCATGTTTTTGTTTATGGCTACAGCATTCAGTCAAATGAAAATAAGATGAAATGAACTAATGACAGATCCACCAACACTTCAGTGAGGTTTTAAGCTAAAAAAGAAGAAGAAGAAGAAGAAGAAGAAAGAGTTGAAAAAGATCCACTACTACTATCAACCATAAAGCTGGATGTGGGTACCACTTAATAAACATGTATTCAACAGGAACACATCAGGACTCAATTATTATTATCGACGATTACCTAATTAACATGTTCACACTCAATTATTCATCTAACCCTCCACCACTAAATATCATACATTATTCATAACTTCTCACTCTGTGATCTTTAAATAACAGTCTCTGCCACTTCATCAGTCAAATAAACTATATCTTTGCAGATATTTCGGTATCAGACAGAATGAGATGATACTTTTTGAGGTATTTATTTCCAGCTCCTCACTCAACAGTACCTGTTGACAGAGTGCCAGTCAGCCAGCTGTAAAAGTGTCTGCCCTTCTTCCACAGACCATGGTGTCTCCCTTTTCTCTGCTCCATGCTGAATGTGGCTGTGGTTCAGCTCTGGCTCTTCTGCAGGGCCTTGGGATCAGCTTCAATCATCTTCAGGGTGCACGATGAGCTTCTTCCTCTGACTGTCAAACCTCTTCTTTATGCCTTTGCGGTCTTCATCAAGCTGTTTACTGAACAGAACATTTGAATGCCTTCCCTTTCTCACCTCCTCCTCCTCCTCCTCCTCCTCCTCCTCCTCCTGCAGAAGCACCAGGAGGTTGACACGCCTGCTACAGTAAAACACAAACTTCCCCTTCATCTATCATTCCCGCATCTGTTCTGAAGCTTTGCCTGCTCCGAAATTCTCTTTGTGTCCTGTTTGAGGGTCTAACTTGCTGAAAGCATCTTGTTTTGTAGTCCCTCTCATCCAAAGCCAGACACAGAGGCTTTATATTGATCCAAAACAACCCACAAACAAAGTTATGCAGTAGATGTGAGGACCAATTGTTGATTTATCTTGTTTGATTTCACATTTCACCTGTGGCTCTACTCCAGTCAGTTGTAAGACGATTAGCGTGGATCTCTCTCTCTCTCTCTATTATTTATTTTATTTATTGTTCAAATTAAGATCACAGTGTTACAACATTTTACAGCCTTGCGTTCAATCGGCTGAGAAAGAAAATGTATTTGAAATTATCCCCAAATGTATCCTGTAAAGATGATGGCGTACACTCATTTAAATTTAGCTGAGTGTATTATTTTGTCAAATATTAAAGGTGCATGACCAGACAGTTGTGTGCCCTTCCTGCCACTAGAGGGCAGTGTTGGACTACAGTCAGATTACACTCAGCCTCAGCCTGAGAGAAAAGACAGGAAGTTACTACAGAGGGACAGTGTCTAATGTTCCCTTATAATATCTTCCTGTCGACTATGCAGTAGTGTTCCTCCATCGTGACCCCAGTCTGGTTTGACTGGTTGGACCTTGTTGACCCCCCTCTCTCTCTCTCTTTGCTCCCAACATTTTCCATTTGTCAGTGAAAGGGATGGAAGATCAGAGCAAACTGCCGTCCTTTGAGTAGAAACTCTCTCCAATCTGAGCAGGTCCTCGGATGATTCATCCTCCTCTTCAGTTGAAGCAAGTTCAGTGTTGTCTTCCGTTTCAGACACATCTTCCTCTTCTTCTGACAGTTCCTCCTGGTCAAGTTCCTCCTCAACAGGGTTCCAAATAAACTCGAGAGCCTCTGCTTCTTCTTTTCATGATGGTGTCTCAGACTAAAATGTGAAGAGCTGACGTGTGTGTGCGTTATCAGAAGCATTTACCTCCTTCATGTTCCTCCGTGTTTTATCACGGACAGACAGACATTCAAATCTGCCGACGGTGTGCATACAACTTTTTAAAATAAGCATGAATTATAAATATAATCTCACCTGTTGCTGTCTTTATGTACAATACGTCAATCAAACTATCAAATACAGCAGCTGCACAACGATGGAAAAACAAACAAAGCTTTTCAGGACCTCTCACACACTCTCTCTCACACACAGGCAGTGAGGATAACACAAACACTTCAGCTTTTTTGATGCTTTTTTTAATCTGGAGAGCCATTTTGTAGAGACTGAGACAACAAAACAACTTCCCTGCTGTTTCCTTTCTTTTCGAGCTGATGCTTTTAGACGTGACAGAGCACATTGATCAGTCATTGAAATACTTTCTAAGGGCGGCAGTTTGATATGACTCATGTGCACAGTAATCCCATAAAAAAAATGACAGGAGGTTGTTCTTAGAGATACAATGCATCTTACAAATGTCTTTCTCAGCTGAAGGATTGTTCCATCTGCTTGTACGAGGTGTAGAAGACCATAAACATTAGCTGGACAGAACATGGGCAATATAAAAGATTTTGTTCACACTGTTCATGATCGCAGGAAATGCAGCGTATGTCAAACCTTTTAATTATCCCACGCCACAAAACGAGCATCAAACGTCTCAAACTGACGAACAACACTGACTCTGCACTTATTCCAGCAGGTGCTGAGTTCATCCAGCAACCTCTCCTCCGTTCTGGAGACCCTCTGGGCGACTTTGATTGCGTGAATCAATTTCAACAAATGCAGCCCTCTGAGGCAGATCAATACACTCTTCCCCCGCTGTTATTAACACGCTTAAAGACTCTTTTATCCACATCCTTTATCCACTGAGGCAAACAGCTCAAATAGCGGATGGAGAGAAGTGAAAGACTCTGAGAGAAATTCATAAAAAGGAAGGCTGCAAGGTGTTGAAGGATACCTCTTTTGGTAAATTTGTACAAGAAGTTATACTTGCTAAAGTGAACCCCTTTAGCAGATTTAGGACATTAGAGCATAAATTAGTGAATTTCAGTTCATTTTGAGGGCAGACATAATCAGTCAGAATATTTGCTGCCATTTCCAAACCTCAAACTTCAGAAGTGAGAAAAAAGAAGTGAGATGAATCACATTAAAGCCTCCCAAAGTGGCAAATTGCCTACTAGTAAGACTATGCTTTCATTAGTTCATGCTTTTCAGACACATTTCTCTAAATAAAACTCGCAAATCCACGAAGAAAATACAAAGTGGGACAAAATCTTCTACCCAAACATTCATTTTTCTTCTTGCCTATAAGCTAAAAAAAGACAAATACAAGCATATATTGCTATTCACTCAGAATTTGTCAATCCATTGTGAGAGATTATTATGAATATGTAAAGTATAGCAAATGATTTATCAACTATAAATCCAAAATATATTTCCCCGCTCACTGGAAGTATGTTTACTTGGGAGGTCATGGCAGTTTAAGTAGAGTCATGCAGCACTAAGTGAATGTTTGTAAGCCAATGTTGCCGGGGCAACAGCCTCCATGCTTAACATAATCCTCAAAAGGACAGATTATAGACGTCCATCTCATACAAACCATGAACACACACACACACACACACAAACTAAATTCACACTGACTTCATGAGCTCACAGAGGTTTTCAATTCATCAATTCATATTTCACCTCATGTGTCTTCACACAGAGGCAGACGTCCCGTCATCCGTTACATATAATAGGATTTCATTATTTCTTACACAACGTTAATCTTTATACAACACTCCATCAGTCCAGACTAGACTCCATTTGTTTCCTACAACATGAAATCTATTTGGACCTGAGGGGCTTTTATGTTGAAATCAGCCATGTAACCACGTTATATAAAGGTAATATCTGTGTGATCGGTGTTGACAGTTTTTGATCCATTAGGGCGCTCCCCTTGAGTGCTCTGCAAAAATGTCATGACTAAAAAACTGTCGTGTTTTTAGGCAAGGACAAACGTATAAAAAAGCAGGTTTCTCTTCAGACATGAAAATGCAGCTTCACTAGACATGACTCTCTGGTATGTACAAGTGGAGGCAATATTAGTTTAGAAATTTAGAAAGTAACCAAAAGATTCAAAGCTGAAATGCCAAAACATAAATCTTAAAAGGAATAGTTTTGGGAAATACACTCAAGATTCGCTTTATTGTCGAGAATACGATGAGAGGTTTTCATGTCTGTACAGTAAATATCAAACTACAACCGGCAGCCAATTAGCTTAGCTTAGCACAAAGGCTGAAAACGGAGGGAAACAGCTAGCCTGGCCTGGTCCAAAGGTGAAACAACTGACCTACCTACTGGCCCCTCTAAAGCTCACATTAGATCTTGATTCTTCAGACATGCAAAAACCTTTGTGACCTGACCAAGAAATAGCCTGGCACATAACACCCTTTAACACCATAACGTGTTTTTATGCTAAAGGATTTTTGTGAGATTTAAACAAATAATTTGCAGAGTGTTAATTAAGGAGCTTTAGAGGTATCTGGACAGAGCTGGGCTAGCTGTTAGCCCCCATTCAAGTCTTTATGCTAGGCTAGGCTAACAGCAGCTTCCTGTTTCCAGAAAAAAAAAAAAAAAATAGGCAAAATTCCAAAAATGTGGAGCTCTCCCATTAAAGGGAAACAGGAGTCTTTCCAGTCTTTCCACACAGCGTCATGGTTGAGCTGCAGCACAGCAGCAGTCAGTCAGCTTCATCGTAAGATGTGAAGTGTAGTGTGAAAAGTGATGACTTGAAAAACATCCAGTATGTATAATGTATGAACACAGTCGGGAGTAAACAACATGAGGTTTTCAGCAGCTTTACAGCAGAGCAGCTGCACATGAAGACCATTTTCTGCTGAACGGTCTGCATGGTTATTAAATAGAGCTGATAAATCTTTTAAATCCATTTTTTACAGACTTTTCCCATAAGCAGTTCTTACATTTAACGTAACATGTCGGTGTTTATTTGACAGACACATTATTGGGCTGAACAGTAAAGGCTGCAGTTAGGCAGGTTTGTGCCACAGGCTGTTGAGCACCATGTCGCCCCGGCGCTTCACTCTTTATTACAAAGGTTTGTTTGTGTCTCCTGAACGCCCCCTAAAGCCTCTGTGTTCATGCACCTGTTCACTGTTTGGTTAACCTGCTGCTGAATGGATATCACACTGGCTATTGTGCCAGTAACAACTATCTGCGATTAAATATACCTGCATCTTTATACTATCTGTACATTTTGACCACAAGGGTTTCCTGCAAACTCAGTGAGAACAGACGTGAAAGCAGTTATTTTTATACACTTATTTAATCTTTTAAAGAGAAAAGACTATTTTGGGAAGTTGTCACAAGACTGTCAGAGTGTGTGCATGCTTGTGTGTGTGCTTACTGAGCGCTAAAGAGGCTGGTCTTTGCAAGCACTCATGAGGAAAATAAAACAACGAAAAAGTCTGTCAAAGAGAGGAGCCTCACTGATCTGAAATAGACTATAAACACACACACACACACACACACTGACAGGTATAACATTACAGGAAGCAGACAAGACTAATATTTTATGATATTACCTCTGATCTGTTCTCACTCCCCTCTGCTTCAGGCATCTTTGTGACTCTTTATCACGATATGAACTTAAGCTTTTTGTAAAGCACATTAAGCTTTTTTCTTATTCAAGTGACCACTGCAATATCGATTATCACCACAGTCAAAACCTCTTGATGTAACAGGACCAACATTAATATAATTTGTTATTTAGGGCTGCAAATAATGATTACTTTTATGATCAATTCATCTGTTGAATAATGTTACAGCCTGTTAATCAGTTCGCTAGAATCAAATGTGAAAAAATAATGATGTCTGTTGCGGTTTTCCAAGAGCCCAAAGTGACGTCTTAAATTGACCAAAAGATGAAAACCAACTGGAACCAGAAATCGTTTGCCTTTCAAATGCATGCCAACTAATTGATTAATGTGTCAGCATTAATGTTACTAAAGATCAATATGGAGAAACAGTAAAACGATGTGTTTTCAGACTAATTATCATGTTACAGAATAGCACCAGTCATTTCACTGGAGACGCTCAGTCCTGACAGGAGCCAACACACTGCAGCATCTTTCACAAGGAACCATCCATAATCCAAAAACATATTTCACAAAGCTTCCTGTGTTTTTAGTGTCCCGTTCTGACCTGCATCATGCTGCAAACTGACCTGACACAACCAGAAACATCTGTGCTCTTATAGTAATGATCTAAAGTTCATTCTGAGGTAAAATATCAAATAAAAGTCTGTAAAATGTCAATCCAGTTCATGCATCTGCTGCTGTAGTGTCCACATCCACATCCACACACACACACACTGACTTTGAACCCTGGTTTTGCAGCAGATGGTTGATGGTTGACTGATGATGAAATAGGTTTGTGGTGTATTAAATCCTCCTTTAGTGTTTTTTTTTTTTTTTTTTGACGGAGCTTACCAAACTTTCATGAGCGCACAGAATCAGGAAATCTTAAGCCAGGTCAGCAAACAGCACTAAGTCAAACAGGTCTTTCTCACAGATGTTTTGAAAAGATGATAAAAATGATACCTGTAAGCGGGTCGTAAGATCTGTCCAGCTCTCTGGAGTCAGACAAACTCTGCTCCTGACTCCTGGGTTTCATGTTTGCTTCAGTTCTTACCAAAAACCTGCCGGATCTGTGCGCGCGTCGGAGCCGCAGCTCATCTATGATTTCATCCCTGTTTGCATGCCACTTATCTGCAGGCGTCAGCCTCTGGTCGCAGATAGAGGAGCGACAGAAAGCGTAAAAAGTCCGCGTAGAAAGCTCTCCTCCCTGTGTCACCGCTCGCCTCTATCCAAACTCTCTCCTCCTCCCGCTCAGCATCAGCGCGCACTCACATCCACAGTCTGCGACTCACGGTCACTTTGGGAGGCTCCTGTGCGTTTAAGGCTCAGATGTAACGTGGATCTACTTTGCTGATTGAAGAGTCTGTCTGTCTGTCTGCTGGAGCATCTGCATCTGTCCCCGAAAGTGGGAGAGAGACAGAGAAACCACCAGTGGTGGAATGTAACTAAGTACTCAAATACTTTAGTTATAAATTTGAAGTACTTGTACTTCAGTTTGTTCTTTTTATGTCACTTTATACTTCTATTGCACTAAATTAAAGAGGCAAATGTGCCTTTTTTACTCTGCTGCAGCTTTAGTTACTTTACAAATTCGTTAATTTTACATACAAAACATGTAAAATCCTCATAAAACATGTTGCTTTGTCATAAATTAAACTACCCAACAGTGCGTGTACAGCTGAAAGAATTAGTCAATTGACATAACTGGATAATAATCATTTTTCATGTCAAAATATTTCATGTTCCAGCTACTCAAATGTGAAACTGCTGCTTTTGAATTACTTTCATTATTTTAAAATTTTATACTTCATACTTTTACTTTAGTAAACAGTTAGTGACATTTTCAATGCAGGAATTTTACTTTAGTAAAGATCGAAATACTCCTTTCAACACTGCAAAGCATCACAGCTGAGAGGAGAGAGGAAGAGAAGTGATGAAGAAAGACAGAGAGTGCTACAGACAGACAGACAGACAGACAGACAGACAGACAGACAGACAGACAGACAGACAGACAGACAGACAGACAGACAGACAGACAGAGGTATTTGGGAGTGTATATCTGCTGATCTATGCTTCACTGATGGATGGTCTCACCTTGGCTCGGGACTTGAAGCTCAGTAGGGAGAAGTAATACCTGTGGATCAATACCCTGTCAGCTCCACGTCCTTGAGTGGGTTGAGCAGAGTTAACAAATGACTCAGTCATATTTCAGAAATTGTGGGCATCAAGGTCGTGATTATATAAAAAAAAAACATTTCAATATGAAATCCATAAAAAACAGAAGCTGGATGGAGACAGAGGAGACCCCAAAGTGATTTATGGGATAAACTTCAAGATTTTCGCAGCTTTGTTTCTCATAAGACACTTCGGTTTTAAACACTCAAACTTGTAATACTTTGAGCTTTTCTTGGACATGATCAAAGTTTAAAGTAAGGCTTTTTCATGTATATTTAAGTTAATTTCAGTACTATCCAACTTCAGTTACTGGGTCACCTTGTTAGAGCACTATTAGAAGGATAGTCCATTAAAGTTTGAACCGCTCTTTTTGGCTCATATTGCCATTTACATGGTAAATAAAATTCTTTGCTGATTAACACTAAACGCAAAGTACTGCTGAGGCTGATGAGAATGTCATTCATTTTCAGTCATAAAGTCTTGGACACAATTTTGACCTAATGATGGCATTAGTCAGGTTATGGGATCATCATGGCGATCCATCAAATATTTTTTTGGCAATTACAAAAGTCAACCTGAGTTATTAGGGTCCATCATCTTGTTACCATAAAAGTACCAAATTTTGATGTTACACTAGAAAAAAAAATGCGGGGTATCACAAGCATTCATTCAAGAGGATTCATCCACTTGAGATCATGAATGCATGTACCAAATGTCATGAAAATCCATTCAACAGTTGTTGAGACATTTCACTGAAAGACAAAAAAGTCATCCTCATGGTGTAGCTAGAGGAAACGTGGAATTCATCTCACGGGGAACATGAATGTCTGTAGAAAATTTCATGGCAATCCATCCAGTAGTTGTTGAGATATTTGAGTCTGGACCAAAGTGGTGGATTGATTTGCCATCCATAGAGCTCCGGTGCATTGCACAGAGGAGAACTCCTATTGCCAAGAAAAGCTAAATAATGCTTGTCGGGGACAAAAAAAAAAAAAAAGTGTGGGGAAGCTTCTTTAAAGACAGACAGGCTGGGGTGAAGGATTATTGTGTCCCCCGTCAGAAGACTGATGGGGAGGAGAGGAAATATCCATCAGCTGCTGGGGGAAAGGACAAAGAAAAAGGAAATGCAAGGGAGGACACAAATGAGGCCCGGTGGAGTAAAAAGAATCAAAGAGAGAGATGGTGGTGGATCCAAAAAGGAAAAAGAGGCAGTGAGGAGGAAAAAACAAAGACAGAAGAAACACAATGCAGAGGTATTTGAATATATGATGTGCCATGGGACAGTTAAATCTCACAGTATTGATGGTGTTTATCTCCCAAAGGGGTTTACAGAGGAGTTTAGGATCACTGCAGGCTGGAAAGTGGAGCTGACAGATAACCAATAATGAGCTCTGATTGATGCTTGAAGTTATGCAGGGTATGGAGCGGTGTCACAGGTGACAAATAACACACACACTAATAGATACAGTAGAAGTACACACAAACAGGTGAGCTGGCGCTGGCTGTTCACGGCTAAACAGACGGTAATATTCAGTAAAAGATGTTAAAAAAAATAGTGCCATATGTCCTCAGGTCCAAGTGTCTTTATGCTTTCATGTTTCGGTTTTAGATGATTTAGTTTTTTCATATTTTCTGCAGATACTGAAACAGGTGAGGACACAGATAAAGAAATTAAGGGACAATGGAGGGGGGCAGGACTCAGGCTAGACAAAGTAGGCAATCTCTCCTCAAATGAATATTTGATGAGAAAGCTGATATGCTTAAATGAAACGTTATAAATACACAGCAGCTTTAATGGGTTGTCACAGTAAAACACACAGGGTTGGCTCTGTCTGAGCATCTAAGCTGTCATCAGCACACACACACTGCACAGATTATATCAGGGAGTTGATATAATGCCCAATACAGCCAACGAAATGAGAGGATTTGGAATAGATTTATGTCAGGGGATTGAAATCCACCATATTAAAAAGACATTGCACAAAGTGATCTACAGAAACCGTAAAAACACTCACTTCTCCACCCTCACACACACAGAAGCCAACACACACATTCCACTTTCCATGTCATAGTATTATTCCCAGTCTATCCAAAAGCACATTATCATCTCTGGAAATGGATCTTTGCACCAACATGATGTTTACGTGACTATTAGAGGGTTATCAGTGTAATTTTCCTCAACACTAAGTCCCACAGTTCTAATTAAGTCTGGGAGAGATACAGAAATACAAAGACAGAGAAAAAGAGGGAAAAACAGTGTAGCTGTGCATACTAATGCTTAGTGACCAAGCGTTTTAGTGTGTTCAGTGTTTTTATTTTTTTTTCACCATCAGTACAGTTGTCATGAATGGGGAAAACAGCTATATAGACCAAAACTGTTTTTTGTACCAGGTTGTGAACATGAAGTTGGACATTTTAATCGCTTATGGCGATTCACTTGTTTTGTAGCCAGCCTCAAGTGGATGTTTGAGGAATGGCAGTTTTTCACACCTTGGCCTTGGCTTCATTTGCCAGCCACAGAGGTCGCCACTCAATTGGAAGAATGATGGATTAGTCCAGGAAACATTTACTTCACCCTAAAGAAAACAATTTCTGCCTTAGTGTATTCTTTTGTCTCTGCTGTTGGTGGTCTCTTAGGTACCACTGAAACAAGCTGACACATTCTTGGAGTAGGACTGTTTTATTTTAGGCTCAATTTTATGCAGTGTCTACATTTTTAAAAACTGTTTTTCTATCTTAATTTACAAATCCTCTGCTGTTCAACAGTTCTCTGATGATTGATAATCATGATTTCCTTTTGTCTTTATCCTTCTCTTGGGAGAAATTTGTTCCAACTTATCAGTGACTCAGATTAGATTTAGACCAGGGCACATTAGTGTTAATTTAAACCCTTCTATTGTGTGTTTATATTCATTGTGTGTTGGATAGATCACAGTATCAGTATCATGATCATGTTTATGATGTCATATACATCATGAAATCAATGGACTCACAATAGTTTCAACACCTATTATTAGCACAGTTTCTCAAGGTGGACTACTGCAGTATGCAGACGATGCACATCTATCTATCACTAAATAAAACCCAGCGACTCTCCTCCAAACATGTGTAAATTGTTTTTTGCTAATGCTAAACTAGCTTCCAGAAATACAGGTGAAATTTGCAAAGAAAATCTGACATTTTGATCACTGACTTGTCCAGAGCCCTCTGAGTCTATTCTGACCTCTGCTCGTTATTTCAAGCAACTTCTGACTAAAGATTTAGTTGGTATTTGTGTGAGCCTGAGGGCACAGACATCATTAGGAAGTAACTTGAGGACAAAGTTTATCAGAGATATTGGCTAATTAGTTTTACAGCAGGAGGGGGAAGGGGAGTAGATGGAGCAAGCAAGACAGGGAGGGAAAACAGAGAGGATAGTTTCTGTTTTTTCAGAGTGATTTCAGCAGTTTCAGCAAATGCTTCCCATTTATTCACTTCTCAGATAAATATTTAATTTATTGATTCAAATATTTAGTCAGTGTGCATTTACAATATATTGATTCTTGTTCACACAGTTTAGTGGATCAGACCAATGTATACATTTGATAATGAAATGTATCTGTGCTTTACAGTCTGATGTCATTACATCGTACTGACTCGCCACTCAGATTGACTTTTATAGATGTCTTTATGGAGGTTAAAAAAGGACAAAAAAAGTCCTGAAGGAATCTGAAAATCTTTGTTTCAGATGTAAAGACATCTTGTTTATGTTGTGCCGTTATTGTGGACTTTTTTTTGAAAGATGACATTGTAATGTAACATCTCTTATGATTAATAGAAACCATATAAAACTGTATTTTTGTCTTAGTCAAATATCAATGTGCAAATGCTGCATTTATGATTTTATGTTAAATGTGTTTTCAGCACTTCATTCTGAGCTTTTAAACCTGCAACAACAGATGTATGTCTAATGTTCACTCTCTTAGCTCCGTTTTTAGTCTCCCCCAACTCCTGAGGGAAATATCTGAAACTTTAGCTGCTAATTGCTCCACTCTGTTCACCAGCTAGTCACTAACTGTGTCTGTCTGCTGTTTGGTGCAGAGCAGGTAGTGAACAGAGGGCTTTTAGAGCTTTTTGTCTCCTGCTGTGGCCAAAAACAACAATATGAGAGCAGTAAGAATGAACGGAAACAGTAAAACAGTGGGGCGGATTGCTAAACAATGAGCTAAGAGATTATTTTAAACTGCAGATTCAGGTGACAGTTCTTTGTAGTATCATGATTACAAGTGACCTCTAAAATAAAATACTGATCATAGCACTTGATGTTTGATGGCAGAGTTACTCTAAGAAATACATGCGGTACAATACATGCATGACAGGTTAGTTTAATAATTATGTTATCTCGCCGTGACAGATGTATGAGGTAGTACAAAGACACACAAATAAACATAAATGGACCACGACTGTGGAGGCTTTAATTTGGCTAATCAATACATTTGTAGATATTTTCCCTCAGGTGTTGGAGGAGACCAAAACAGAGCTAAAAGGAGCATGAGCACCGACTTACTTTGGATCAGGTGGAAAAAAAAGACTTCTTAAAAGTGAGTGATTATGTTGCTCTATGTCTGCTGGATGTTTAATTAGGCAACTGTTTGCTAACAAGTTAGTTTGTGTTTACAGCTTGTTCTGCTGACCCCCCAACCAAAAAAAAAAAACAAGTCATGCAGCTTTAAATTTGATGGCTGTATTTGACAGTTGAGTTGAACTTTGGTCTTAAAAAGAGATTGTGGCCAAAACTACATTAAAATCATTGGAGCTTTGTGCGTAGTCATCCTCTCTGCAAAGTCACCCAAAACAGTCTATCAAATGAGAGTAAGCTGCTTGGCTCTTTACTCAACGGTTCATACATGCTCAACAGGGAATAAACAAAAAATGATCCAAGAGAAAAGCATTTGTTATCAGAGACCATATTCACAGAATGAAAAGTCATCTTTCACTTCTGCGGCAGGAGGGGATAAGAAATCAAGTCCCCTACTGACGCCCGATGTATCAGGCTCCGTCGGCAGTGTCAGCAGAGGACAGTGTGTGTGTGTGTGTGTGTGTGTGTGTGTGTGTGTGTGAGAGCTGATGAGGTCGGTTGGTAGAAAGGAGTGTATTTTCCTATGGTTTCAGTCAAATAGGAAGCACTAGTTAAGTAGTAGGAAACCAAACTTTATTTAAAAAAGAAACATAAATATACCTACAGGAGTTAGAGATGAAAGAAACAAAACTCTACACTTGAAGAAATTGCATAATTCAGATCTGCTTCCAGTCCAAAAATTAACAATAAATCATGTTCTGAATGAGAAAGAGCCAGGACGAGTTCCAAAGTTTGAACATATGAATTATTTTTTTTTCTCTAAATTGACTTCATGTGCCAGAGATACACCAACAATAAACACTCAGATTTCCCTCTAAACTAATCTTCATTTGTTCAACTAATGGAGAAATGACTTGTGCGACATACAGTCTTGAATGTTAGTCATGGCTTTGTTCAAAAGCAGATGTTAGCAACAATAAAAAGTCACTTCTAAAATCACTTCATTCTCACCTCAGTTACTGCTCAAGATGTCCTGCCTCGTCGCAAACATGGAAATACAAAATACTTGTAAATTTGTTTTGAACATCGTAAAGTTGACATTCACAGGACAAGCAGCTGCAAAGAAAGAGTTAATGGTCTGATCAAAGAGGACTTTACTGTCTGATTCAAACTCCAAAAAAGGCTCAAGGGTCACCAGTTCTGTTAGAGAGGACATAATATTTCACTCAAAGTCTAAATCTTCTGAAATAATTACCAGAGATAAATCATAAAACGTGATCAGTTTGACAGCAGAAGCTACATGCATCATTATCAGTGGCAGAAAAGGTGGAGATGAACATCCAGGTTAAAAACAATACAATACGCTATCTTAAATCCAAACTTTCATGTGTCAGTTAACAGTCCAGCCAATACTGCAGATTGCACACAGGGAAGCGGTGCAACGCGGGCACTTCCTTGAAGTTATCACGCACACCTGTCAACGGCAACAAAAGGGAGGGACAAAGTCTGGAGAGTTTTCAGGTCTTTCTTTAAGGTGCATCCAGCCTGTCTGTGGGAGGTTTCTGTCGTCACAGGAAGGACAGATCATGAGAAATGAAGACAAATCATGGAAAGAACAAGGATTGTACTGGTTTGGTGTCTGCATCGTACAGTATGTGAGAAAGTATGTGTACATGTCCACACGCACGAAATGTACTGTGTATGTCCGTCACAGGGGAGGAGGAGGCTGGGTGTGTGTGTGTGTGTGTGTGTGTGTAGGTGTGTGTGTCTCAGGAGATGGTGGAAAACTCTTTGAGCAGGACGTCCTGACTCAGCGTGTTCAGAGAGACATTCTTCCTCACATTTAGACTGATGGAGCGCACCTGTAGACAGACAGAAAGACGGGGAGAGATTTATTACCTCATCATATGTCTCTATAAACTCATTTACACAGAAAGGCTGAAGCTTCTGTAGCTCCCACCAGGCACATCTCTGTCAAGTTGTGGCTGTGACGCCGTTTTGGTGTGTTCTTCACATGACTTCAAACCCACCAGGAGCATTTCAGAAGTGTGTTTTGCCCACCTGACTTTATTAACTTGCTCCATTTGGTCATTTCCCAGGTTTATGTGCTTCTTCTTACTATGAGTAAGTACGCTACGTAGCTAAAGTGTTTCCCTTTTGGCTGTTCTTGTGATCAGAAGTTTGCACCGGGTGTTTTATTTTGAAAATCGCCTGGACACTTCTGAAATGCAGAGTGACACTTCCTGTGGGGTTACAAACTTTGACTAGGAAGGCCGCAAACAGCTCTGGCGACCGCAGCACACCAAAAATGTAGTCTGTTGTACAGTTTGATAATAGTTGTTTTTATCATGCAGAGATGGTAGGAAAACTCTATTAAGTTGCATTATGGGAAGTGTAGGATATGGAGATATCCCATATTAGGAACTAGAAGTCAGGATATCGCAGTCTGTGCTGCTGCAAGATTTAATCAGTGGAACACATCTTTAACAAAAAAAATAAGCCTTTAATTGAAACATCTGTTGTTTTTGGGGAGAAGAGCAGGGAAACAGCAAATGAATGACTATGCAGGCATATACAGTTTACCTGCTTATTTATACTTCACTGTTTTGTAAAATAAAGTCTGGAATATGTTTTCATTTCATTTCAAAGAAAAGGTAAAGAAAGATGTGCACCAATTATCAAAAATAATAAAAGTACTGAGGTGAAAATACAGTTTTAAAAATATCATTATCTACTCAAACTACAGACACTAAACAGTTTTTTTAAACTTAGAGGCACACCCAGCAGCTATTTTCAGTTCACTTTATATTACAGGAAGCATTTCCTCAGCTCTGTTTCATGCTGCAGCTAGAAATCCAACCACTTGTAGGTGGATGAAAAAGATTTTCTCCTTTTAAAAAAGTTGGGTCCTTGTGCTCTAATTTGCACCGCAGTGAGCGTGACTATGTGAAGCATCAGCGAAGGGTGGGTTCGGTTTTTGCTAGTTAAATGCTCAACACCCACAGCAACGCCCCCTCTCTCTCACTCTCTCTTACCAACTCCTTGAAGAAAGCAGCTTCTTTGGGCTGCTCAGAGTATCTCTCAAACTGGTCCAAACCATCCTGCAGTTTGAGCGTCAATGTGTCATAGTTGGACCGTACCACTTCCAGCACCTAACAGGGTGACAAACAGAGAAAAATTTACACAACTCCAGCATATAGAGTGGCTAATGCGTCACACAGCGAAACAGTGATTAGTGTTTAATACTTTATCACAGCGTTTATTTTCGTAAGGGATCATGTGGCCGGTTGCAGTACTGTCGCATCACATGTGCTTCCTCCCTGAGTCATCTCCAGTCACCAACTGCTTCCTGTCAGCGTTGCTTCTGTTAGCAGAGACCCGACTGGTCGTTGTTTTACCAGAAAATTGTGCACCAATCTCTAGAACCCTGTTGGGCTTACTTAGCATTAGCTGTTTAACTAAATCTTATTTTTAGGTTACACGACTGGCCTTGAAATCTGTAACGAGTTACTGTGTCAATGAGAATTAGTTTGCCTTACAGACTTTCACAATAAGAGTATTTTTACAGTAAAAGATCGCTTTAGAGAGGACTCATTTCAAATGTTAGGGTTGAAATACCACCTAGCAAATACAGTGGTGAGTGGGTCCAGCTGAGATAAGAAGGTGAGCCGAAATCAGAGGTAATTATGCACAGATTCTTCACACTTCCACCCCTGCCATTCCCCCATTCAGCCGTGAAATAGCCCCGAACCAGACCTTTTCCATTATTTTATTAATGTCGCAGCGACACTCCACACAGCGTGAAACGTTCACAATGAGATCCACGAGCTGCATTTTGTCACGCTTCCCAGAGAAGCTCTACAAACGCACTTCGGCTTTTATCCAGACAAACGCGCAGATGCTGATCTACAAGTAGGTATTTTTCAGCTTATGCACACACGACACGTACTTATTCTGCTTTAGCCCCGGCAGTATATCTACTGTACAGCTGAATCATCATGTTAAAATTTATTAACACAGGGTGAGGAGAAGGAAAGCATTCCTCTTTTTTTTCTTCTAATAAATCTACAGCCCTGCTCAGGGGGGAAAAAGTGCTGTTGTTTTTATTTCAACCTCTGATGGTACACTGATGAAAAATTCATATCCACATCTCTCTGCCTCCTTCTCCCTCACAGCTCTTCATCACCGTCCTCTCTCTGTGGAAATGTGTAGGGCAGGTCTGAATGGAAACCTCAACTAATGTGCGTTTAGGTGGCGGGCGGAAAGGACGGAGAACATGAAAGGAGGAGGGTGAAATGGAGAGAAAGGAGAGAAATAAAATGAAAAATCGAGGGAAAGTAAAGTAAAGTAAAAGCCAAAAGACAGAACAGAGGGTTGTAACCTTTACCGCTTTAAACTCCACTCAGCTTTCTGCATCACAAAGTAGACATGACTGTGTTGTGATTGTGGTTATCTTGAAGCACGTACACAAAAGCAGCTTTGTGTGACTCTAATGGTGTATTGTGCGTGAGAGACAGAGACAGACAGACGGAAAGCAGCTTGTTTTAATGCTGGGTGTTTCTTTGGAGGCCATCCATCATATTGTGTCAGTGTTGGGGAGCGAAGCCGCTCCACATGGATGACTGCGTGTGGTTACTGTGTCAGTGTGTGAGCGTGTATATCAAACAACAGAGGGAAGGAAATGTAAGGTTTCACACTTCATTAAAAAACAAGAGGAGATGGAGTGAATGGAGAAAAATGAAGCTGACTGTCCTTTAGGTGGACCAAAGTTCAACACATTATCTCTTCTTGCTTTCTTTGCTCCATAATACAGTCCACAGATGAGCAGCAGCCACTCTGGTTACATTAAAATTCATCAGTGAGATTTAGGAAGTAGACAGGCTGTTTTTTTTGTTTTTTTTTAATGAATTCACACAAGTCTTTACCTTTTGTGTCTGTGCGCTGTGAGCATTATTTTGTTCAGCCTGAGGTAAGAAGAAACTTCTTTTGTTCACATCAAAGCTCTCGCTGTTCACTCAATTCTCTACTGCCTTTTTTTTTTCCTCCTCAAAATCTGACCTACATTTTATGAATTCTCAGACTAAGTACATTGTCTAATTTGAATAATGCCCCCAAAAAGAGCTAAAAAGTTCATAAGAAGCAGACGAGAGCAGAGATGACAGCAAATGAGGAGAGGGAGAGAGAAACAGGGAATGAGGTGAAACAAAAGATTCCCAGCTGGACCAAGCTCAGGATATTGCGGTTTCTGATCTATGCCTTAAACCCTGGAACATCTCAAAAAGGACTGTATCTCATTGTTTATAATCATAAAAAAAGATTGTTGGATGGAGAAAAGAACAAAATTTAAACTTCAATGACGTACTGTCCCAAACATGAATAGCGGTGTTAAGCCCTTAGTTAGTCTTGATCAAGTTTTGGCCCCTGGCTGATCTGTCTTGATCTGATATCTGTATTTTCCTACATAATGTAACCACAGTAAACTAAGTATGCAAACCATTTAAAATAGGGTGTTTGACGGCTGAATTATAGCAGCATTCAAAATAATAATTATACAGAGAGGAGTGTCTGTGTGAAAAGGTTGTGTCAGATGGTTTGGACAGGAAGTAGACAGCCTCTTCATTTAAACTGCTGCCTACTGTCTATGCGTTTCTCCACAGACAGAAGTGTGTCTGAGCCAGCTGGCAAAGCTGGGATGTGATGGGTTGGGGTGGGGTGGTGAGGGCTGTGAAACACAGTTCAAATCAATATCAATATGCCAGTATTTTTTTGTTATGTATAGATCACAGAACAGTTCAAACTCAAAGTTCAATGCACTGAGTTGTTTTTCACATTGCCTCAGATAAAAATCTTCACAAAGACTGCAGGCAAATCAGATTTATAATCAAATCAGATCTTTAAGTCAAGCTGTCTGTATTTGTAAGCGATCAGATCAATTTATTTCAGCGTCTGTCCCCAGACTGTTGTTCTCTGTGTCGTCCCTCATGCCGATCTGCTTGTAGCTGAACAATTATGCTTAGTCCCTCTGATGTACTTCCGTGACTTAAAATCCAACATCAAAGACATCGTGTGTTGTGAGTGACTCAAAAGACTTTGAATTCAGTTTTAAGTGTCCAGACTGAGATGCATCTGTAGAAATAAGACTGAAGTCCCATTTAAACCACCTCCAAAGAGTAGTGTATCTATATATCCTAAAGCATCTATATCTTTTATAATAAAAACAATGTGACAATGTCAAAGGGCTTGTAGTGATGAACTTACAGAGAATTTTCACCTGCAGCTCTCAGTTTCAACTTGTTGTTTAGCTGTCCGGCTAACAACTTTTCTGCTCTCAAATCATCCGCGTTGGCTGCAGCAGACAGATGTTTTTAATGTTCTAAACACTACCTGCTCAGCACCAAACAGCAGACAAGCAGTTAGGGACTAGCTGGTGAACTTAGTGGAGCATTTAGCAGTGAAAGAGCCAAATATTCCCCTCGGGAGTTGGTGGGGACCAAAAACGGAGCTAAAAGAGAATACTGGACTTAAATTTGCCAAGAAACAGAAACTCCAGCTTAATGTTACCATGTGTATGCTGGATGTGTAAATAGGCAAGTATTTGCTAACCAGACTGTCGTGCCAACTTGTGTGCACAACTTATTTTTTTATTACACCACAAGACCAAAAAATCAGTTATTGCAGGTGGAATGTCATAAAACTACTGGCTGCTACTCCTACCAAAGCCAACTTCTGCCTTTCCTTTTTGTTGTGAATCAATCTAGCAGATAAAAGCAGAGAAGTAATTGGGGAGTATAATGACCGAATCAATCACCCTCTTATCAGCTTTTAAAAAAAGAAGGACTCTTCCGGCTGTTTTCATATCCTCTCTGATTCAACATAAACGATAATGATAATAAAGTCTTAAACGGAGCTCACATTGCTTGCATCGGTGAAGTTCAGCCTCCTTCCAGACTCAAGTTTCTCCATTAACAGCGAAGGAATAACTCAGCGTTTCAGACAGTTGCTTCCTGACTCAGTTTTCACTCCGTGGTTATGTGTTTGTGGGACTCTTGTTGTGTGGATACTGTGTACTGTTTATGATAGTTGTAGGCATTTCAGTGTGTCCAGAAGTGACAGCAACTAAAATGTGTATGTCACCATCTGTCATATATGGCCTAAAAAGCTTCATATTTGTTGTGAACGTGGTCCTCCCACCTGCCTGACTCAGTAACTCAGCCATGATGAGTTTCAAGTTCACTGATGTGTAATAGCTCCTCCTCCTCTATAAGTAATATCCGAATCATCCGTCTCTGACACAGAGCTATAACTACTTCTTGGTGAATCAACATTTTTTCAAAATAAAATTCAGTAAACCCATTTTCAAACTGTTCAAAGTACTCGGTTTTCCATTGTACTAAAAAAAAGAAAAAAAGATTTACTTTTGAAATGACGAGTGATTTTTGTGATTTTTCAATGGTGTTCCACCCAAAAGATGTTGCTGAAGTTTAGTTTTGTTTACATGTAACTTTTAGTGAGAGGGTAAAAAGAGAAAAAGTGTGTTTACCTGTTCTTCAGACAGCTGGGAGATGTGGTTCACAGCAGCGTACGACTCAATCTTGGGGTTAAAATGGTTGATGATGGCCCTTAAAATGCAAAAAGAAAAAAAACACAAACACTTCTGAAATGAAGCAGAATGGATGTTCTCCAGCCGAACATTACAGACATACATGTTTGTTAGAAGTCTTATTGTAAAGCTATGAGCATTAGCTGCTGCTCCTTTTGGGAAGACAGGACCTGGTTGCAAGGATTTTTTTCCCCATCCGGCCACACAAGCTCACAATTGGTGTAACAGTTCATCGTAAAGGTGTTGGATGAAGTTAAAGTCAAGGCTCTGGGCATGTCAGTCAAGCCACAACAAACTGGGAACAACATTCTTAACAAACCTCACTTTGTGCAGTGAGGGCTCATGTTGCCACAACTGTCCAAATTAAGACATCTGACATCTTCAAAAGCACATCCTTTCCTCTAATCAACCACACTGAACGCCTTACCCATATACCTGTTTCTAAGAGCATTTTCATTTTGATAAATGGCAATAAAATTTTCACACTTGGAGACCAAAAGCTGCAGCAAACAAAAACAGCAGATCTGTGTGTACCGATGAAGAGGCTCTAATCCTCTCATCATATTTTCTGCCTAACTTTACTTTGTTTAAGGTTCGACTGAAGCTCTTTTAATTACATCATCTAATTGCGTCCAGGAGGTAAACATCTGCATAGCCAGAGTGTGTTGCAGTAAATACACAATCTCTTGTGGCCTTCAACTTTCACAGCTCAACTGTTATGATCCTGCATTTATGTTTATTTGTCAGACAATGCTGCTGTCATGAAATAATGATCAGCACTGCAGCCCAGCAGCCTACGAATGGCCGTCTGATTAGCCGGCGGTATTTGAGCTGCAATCACATCCTTATTTTATACTCATTCTGCTGTCTGACAACAGAAACAACAATCTGTAAATGAGAATTAGATGTTTTAGTGTGGATGTAATTATTCTGCGCTGTATCATTAAGGTTTCCATGAATTGGAACTAAAGGTCCAAGAAAAACAGCTTCAAACCAAGAGTAAAAAAGGGTATGTGGTGCAGCCCGCTCTCACGAATTGTGTGTGTCTGTCTGGAAAAGACATTTGTGGGGCTACTTCTTGTTTAGGTGCAAACAAACAATATGATAAATATTCAAGGTTTGCAATTTTGACAAGATATCTGACAAGCAAACTTCTAAACAACACGAGACCAGCTGTTTAACACCAAAACTCATTTCCATTCACTCCTATTCATTTCCATCTCACTGCCTCTTCCGTATTGTTTGAGCCCAGCGGGAAATTTTAGATGTAAATTCAGAAGCGATCTTTTCCAGCATTAGTATATATTTCTATGAAATAAATTGCTTTAGAGCTCAAATTTAAGTTGATGCAATAAGCGCAGCTGTGAGATAAAATAGCTTATTTTGTACCGGCTTAGAGTACGTCATATATCAAATAAATTATAGTGACAAAAATGCAGAGAATTGTCCGTAGTGGTAATTCTGTTGTCATTTCCATGTGGGAAGCCAGCATACGGAGGAATGAACTGAAGGGGCTAAAATGGAATTGATGCCTTCATTTGGGTTAATTTCAACACAGTCTCTGTGGGTTCTTTATACCTCTCTGCCTTCATTCATTTATTCATCTATTCTTTCAAATATTGCTCTATATTACTTTCAATCTTCTTCCTCCACTGCCTTCCCTTCAACCCTTGTAATTGCCTATTCAGAAACAGAGCAGCATGCTCCATCGGGAGCCCAGTTGAGCGTGTGTATCCTCGGGGAGTATTCATCTTTTACGGGTGCCGTCAGGGGGCTCCAAGCCAGGGTGACCTCAAGAGGATCATCTCCTCAGAGAAGATGGAGGAGGCCAGGGAGATTACGTGGCAGAAATGGTGGAGGAGAGACCAACTCCAGTGTGTGTGTGTGTGGATGGGAGTGGGGTTGGGGTGAAGGAGATTAAGGCTTAGAAATTATCAAACAGGGGAGCTGAGGGGAGGAGGTGAAGGAGGGCAAAGACTTAACTTCATCCACTTATTTTGACCTTTCTGCACAAGTGTGTGAGTGTGTGTGTGTGTGTGTGTGTGTGTTTACCTAACATTGACAAGGGCATGCGTGACTTTGCTGGCTGGTTCCTTCCACTGCCCCGTGTTGGTTGATACTCTCAAAACTAGAAGGCAAAGAATGACAGAGTTAGATGCAGACATATAGCCACACACATCTGTTCAACAGTCAGGTTTGCAGCGCGAACTAACAATTTCTATTGTCTCTTAACAGGCTCCATGATTACTATCATTATTATTATCATATAAAATTGTGGAATTTGCGGTGGAGACGCAGGAACCACAGGACGTTTGGCAATTTTGCTTGAGAAATGACTTAAAGGATTAAATCGATTATCAAAACAGAGTCATGTCACACTCGTCACTCTGCTGCAGATATACTGCTTTCATCTCCTAATTGCTAAATCACTAATTAGCAATAAAAGTGAAGGTTACAACACTTTGCAGGAAGTTTTGATGACAGTAGCGCAACAATGGAGTTCAACAGTGAATGAAACTTATTTGTACAGAGAAACAGAAAGCAGCAGAGTGGTGAGTATGGCATCAAATCTACATTACACTGAATTTACTATGTGACATTTGTGGTAGGGCTAATTCAACCTCACTCAAGGTTATTTATTTATTTGTTCTTGACGGCCCCTTATTTGAGTCCCTGCTACAACAGCTCCGATACGACTGCTGTTTCTAACATACCCATACAGTAGAGGTTGTCGAAGACCTGGTGCATTCGTACGATTTCATAGTACAACTCGTCGTAGCTGTTGGAGGTGGGCAGGAACGTGTCGCCGTACGTTATGAACATGTTGAACAGATTCACTACCTGGATAAGGAGACGTACATTAGTTCACTCGCAGACAAAAAGAACACGACAAGAGACGTGAGAGAAGATAAACAAACTAAAAATAGGTTTTCTGAAGGGAAATCAAATTTACACCGCATCAGTTTATGCATACGCAGCCTGTTTGGCCTCTTTCTCCTCTGGCTAACTAATAAAAGGAGCTCAGACTCTCATGTGTGATTAGAGTTATACACACAGCTGGACTACAAGCAAGACCACTGATACAGCATCTGGCAGCAGACAGACATCCCTGTGAAACTAATTTCCATTGTGGGTTGTACTCTGTCATGGTGCTGTCGGCATGTTTTGAGAGTGTGTGTTTCTCACCAGTAAAGCCAGATGAAATATGTTGTGCTTGGCCAGGAGCGTGGTCTCATTTGACAGCAGGAACTTCAGCAGGTTGATGAGAGCTGCGCAGAGCGAGACATGCACACATTAATGAAATAATCTGGAGCGTTGATAGTCGTCTACCAGCAGAGGCATGTGGCAGCAGTCTGCTTTCCTCTGTGTGCATCTTTATTAAGGCAGATAATGGAAACACAGGAGGGGGGGGGGGGACCTTTCAACACCAAATCAAGCCCCTCACAAGCTTTTATAGAGGAAAACAAAACCTATAAGAAGAACCAAAATAAGCTTTTAACAAGCTCTAACACAAGCTGGCACAACAACACGCAGAAAAAAGATAAACACATTTATTGCTTTAATTTGCCTCATTTTTTTTTTTCTCTCCAGTCTTATTTCATGGTATGCTATTATCACCACCAGGAGGAGAGGGTCGGTGTCATTCAGGGAATTAAGCTGATCATGGGTCTGATTAGAGGAATTTGTATTCTAATGAGACACAGTGCGGTGGGGCCATTATAAGCTGAAATGTTATCCTATTTGTGTGTTGACCAGGCTGAAAACAAGGCCACCAGGATGGATCGCGCTTTCTTTAGAGACTCATTATCCAATCTCAATGATGCAATACATTTCCAAAACAACAGGCCCAATGACTTCAGAAGGAAATTGGCTTTGTTTTTTCAGAAGCGGTACCTATTTACCCAAAACTCTTAAGGTGGTGCCCAACAAATCAAAAGATTTTCAGATTTAAATTATGCATGTGGTGTCCTGAAACTTAATTTCAAAAAGTTATGAACATTCTTAGACACACTTATAACACCATTTATTTAAAGGCAGTTTGTTTGCAAAGCGCACAAAAATCTGGAGAAACCGTAAAAAAAGGCAACATAATCTCTTACTTTCATTTTCAGGTTTCACATAAAGGGTACAGTTATATCTACCATGTACAGGATGTCTGGAAGTATGGTATGAAAGGCTGTGCTGAGAAGCCGTGCCCCTGGCTTAGGACATAGACAATGTAGTTTAACTCACAGTCGGAGCTCTTCAACAGTTTTAATTAGCCTGAAACTCTCGCAGTTACTTTGAAATTATCAGCAAATTATGTTTTATTTCACTCCTTTATTTTCTTTGTCTTCAATAACTGCTCCCTCTCTCAATTACTGTCCAGCTCACTTGACCGGACACAGCTCTTTCTCTCTGGTTCATCCATGTTGATCATCTTGTTGAGACGCCAACAGCAAATCATAACTTTGTTTTTTAACGTTTAACTCATCAACTCATTGTGATACCTGAGTACCGCCTTGTTTTGTGAATGAAGCGCAACAAGCTGTAGTTACTGTGATGTTTGACCAATCCCCCCCTCGAGTTCATGCACTGGTTCCTTTTGAGTTTCTCACAAGATTCCCATAAGAAAAGTTCCTGTCTGTCCCATCACTGATAAAAAATAAATGAGAGAGAAGTTTGGTATCCCTACCTGACCAGAGCTCTCTCCACGTGTAATGTAACCTGATTCTGCACTTCTTCTGGTAGCACAGAAGTTTGTGAATGATCTGCACACAGCGCCTGCACAGGATACACACAAAAAAAAAAAAATTGTGGTGACAGAGCTGGTTAGTGGATGAGAGCAAAAGAAACCATCTGCGTGTGTGATGTGCTCTCACAAGTATAAATCCATGGGGAAATCCTTCATCATATGAGTGACGATAAACTCCACCATCAGATCTAGACAAAGGGGACCAGACACAGAGAAGAAAAATAGGGTTAGGGTAAGAAGGATACAAACAGAGAGAGTTAAATTACACAAATTCTGAACATAAAGTATCACCGGCCAATAAATAAGATCATGCATACATTGCGCCCACAGGACAGCATACATTCAGAAATCTTTGACAACATATACAAGATAAACATCTGTCTTGCCTTCGTTTTCAGGTTTTTAAATACAAAGTCTGTAAGGAATGAACTAACTAGTCTTCAAAAATGTCAAACAGAGTCACAGTTTGAGTTAATAATAACGTATATCGTTGTTTGTTCCTCATACCTAGAACAGCACACACCAGCGGCCGTGAAGGAATGTTCTTGTCCACCGCTTTTTTTCTGTGCCTCATGGGCTGAAAAATAATACAGAATTCAAATAGACAGAAAGTACGCAAATGAACATAAATACATTGTACTTTACATGCTAGAGATGGATATCATCAGCAGGAAACCTAGTTATGTTCATCATGGTTTGGGATTAAAGAAACCTCCAGGTACTTTTTTCCTGGAGGACATCGATTGCTCTCTGATCTAAAACGATAGTTTCTAAGCTGCTTTTTACAAGTATGTCTATGAGATATTTATAAGAAGACTTGAAGGACTGCAGCGCATGCACTTCAAGTTAAACACTTCAAAGAAACACAAGTCGATATTACCTCATAAAATATAATGCTGTCCCGAATAAATACAATTTTAACTTTTTTTTTCTTTGTTCCTCATCATCATGTCTGAAACTCACCATTCTGTGGAGATTGACTCTGAAGTTCATGTTGTCATCATGAAGGAAGGCATCAGCGTACTGGTCCTATCACACGCACACACAGCACGCAAAGTCAGAACAAAGACAATCTGTGGAGGGCGCAAATGTTGCAGCAGTGTGGCTGGTGCCTACCTCGGCTATGCAGGTGAGGATGATTAGGCACAGTCTGGCACTGTTGAGTCGATGCTCATCTGGAAACACAAATACTCGTAAGAGGTAGAAAGAAAAAGTGTTTCTCTAGCTCTGGTGTTTTAAGAGGAGAGTAACTGAAACGATGAATGGATGTTATAAAGTGCGATAACGACTGTGAGACTCGAGAGAACAGCATTTATTTGCTGCCGACGTCTAAGACAACTACGTGAGGACACTTCAGGACAAAGATGGAGAAGAAAAAGTATAAGAATGAAGAATTATAGGAATGTGGAGTGACAGAGACAGATAGGAAGAGGGCACAAAGGTCTCTGTTTACCTTTAGTATCCTGCATTACGATGGAGGCGTACTTGAGGAAGGTGATGAGAAGGTTGCTCGTCTGCAGGTTGGGATCCAGAGGCAGTTCTGGGTTGTTCATCACTACACAGCAGATGTACGAATAAAACGTGAATCAAACATAATCACTGAATCAAACATAATCACTTTCTGATTATTATGGAGAACAAGGACATACTGTATATGTCTAAACAGAAAGAAAAAACATAATTATAATTATGTAGTCAGTTCTGGTGCAGTTACTCCATGAATAACAACTAAAAATATGAGCATAAACTGTCTGAGAGCAGGAATAAAAAGAGCTGTCAGCGTTAAGGAGTGCTCATTCAGGCAAAGAACAGCATTACAAAAAAAAGTGATGTCCCATTACTGTAGCTACTGTAGCTTGCCGTGTTGTCTAGACAAGCATCCTCAACCATTTAAAAATCTCGGCTCACTGAAACATACAGCTTGTTTCATGGATAAATAATGAGCCGGTCATTTCAATCTTCCCCCAACGCCTTCCCTTCTTCCTCAGATCACTGCAGGCCCAAAAGGAAGATTTCACAACTGCCACGAAACAGATCATCACAGGGGGCTCAGGATAATGTATATCCCTGACATGACTGCAGGCACGTGGGCAAACTTATTTCTGGTCTGACTGGGGAGGTTCTCTAAGTGCTGAAGCTCCCATGACATGGGCGCGCTGCATGTGAAACATTCATCTGTATTTGAAGCTGGAGGTTAATATTTTATACAGAAAGGGGCACTTAAGGTTGAAGCAATGGCGGGAGAGCTAGCCAGAGATAGAAACATGCACCTTTTAACAGTTGCAGCATGTGCGCATGCTAAATGGCCTGATTTTGAATGCACAAGCTAAAACATTCAGCTTACATGAAACCTGAAGTGACACTCATGGACTCAAGTTTAAGGAGGTAATATGTGGGATGTAATGATCTAAATATTAAGATGGAATAAACACACATGGTCGCCATTTACTGCGTATGAGCATCACTCTTCTATCGGGTGACTTTTAAAATCCACTGAATATTTGAAAAAGGCTGCCGGTGTGCAGCGTGCGCTGGTGCATGTGTGCCTCAGTATGTCTGAATGTGTCTGCTCAAGGCAGAAGTGAGTGAGAGGGAGAGTTTTGAAAAATGTATGTAAAAACTGTTAAGATCCAACTGAGACGAAGAAGCAGAGAACCTTGATCATTTGACTCCATTTTCTGACCTTCCGGTGATTTGACGGGATCGATATTTTCAGTTTAGTTCACGTCTGTTTTAAAGGTGAGTAATATAAAACACACTTGGCCAAGGTTAAAGCCCTGGTCTCCTTAGAGGTGGAAAACACTATAGCTGAATACAGAAGCCTGTATTTGAGGCTATAAGATGCAGCTGAAAAGCACAAAAGTTTATAACAATCACAAATAATTGAATTTGTCTGACAGTTTTAATCATTTTGAATAAATATGTTCAGATAAAACAACAACTTTTAACTACACACTTAGCCATAAAGACACCTATATGTATAACTTCACTGCCGAAACCCATCCTTCTACGCTGACAGGCGAAACACAGAGTTTCCAAAACCCTGCTGTCATCTGCAATTTCGTGTGGTCTCTGCTTTCTAGCTTCACCTCCTGCTGTAGAACATCTAGGTCCAAAAACTGACAGGAAGACAGCGAGAAGTCGACCCTGATACAGACCTGAGAACCCCTCAAACTGTTCCCGACATCAGCAGTCGACGTGTATGTCTGAAAAGTGTATGACTTACTGTCTAGGGAGGGCGGCGTTGTGCCAAGCGGTGTTGTGGGTGTGGTTGGAGTCGGGGTGGTAGGTGTGGTCGCAATGTCGATCTCAGGGTGACTCTGTTGAAAGACCAAAAACGCGTGTGAATGTCATTAATGGTGAAGAGTCGGCCCTCGTGTCCTACAATGTACAGAAAAGTGCAACAGTACAGGCTGCGCACATTAAGACTGAGAGAAGGAAACAGGATGCCTTTTAGTGGAGACTGGAAGAGGAGTGTTTGCTTCTGGTAGCGTAAACACTTCTATAAGTTGGTACATTAATCATTGCTGCTAATTTCTGTTGAGATGTGTAACTAATTAGAGCACTGCATAGAGCAGCACAGCGGCTTAGTGGCCCTGAGCAGAAGTTAGTGCAGAGACACTTTTAAGTGGCTGCCATCCTCAGTGTGTTTGACCCATCCTTACCATTTAGTTAGTGCGTCAGGCTGGCTGAAACAGAGTTGCAAATAGAGGAATCTCTCTCTCCTCCTCTATTCTAACCACTGTCTTCTAGTTTCATTCATCATTAGAAGTCAAATCACATCACAGATGACTGGCAGAAGATTATACTTTAACTTTTGTCAATGGTTCACAGCAACAGGAAGAGAGGCGGAGAAGAAACAACAAGGACTGATGATTTCAAGAACAAAAGGCCAGCAAAAAAATTGACAAATATCTGGATATTCCTGACTCATCATTAAATGCATTTCATGTCTTAAAACTGATCATTTGTCCTATTGTGGTTTTCTGACTATGCAGAGCCACAGAGCTCTTCTGGGACAAAAACATATTTCCACTATATTTCCTCCGGCCGCTCCTGATCAACTTTCTTTTGGGTCACTGTGCAGGTTTGGAGGCTTCTACACAAAAAAAAAATCTGTGAGGGGAAAATTAACTCAATTTGGGGCTCTCTTAAGTTTTTAATAACAGGTGAAAGTCTTACCTGTGCTAATACAGTGATGAAGTTGCGGTTAAGGTGCACAGCCTCATAGAGTGCCAGCAGAATTGCCTCATTTGTCCTTGAGAAGAAAAATACGTTAGTTGTCAGAGTCAGACTGTTCACATCACATTAGAGTGGCCAGGAAAAAGCTGTAGGCTTTGACCCAATCACGTTCAAGAAACAAGCAGAGGGGCAGTCTGGTGTTTAAAGTTTATTAACAACCACTTCACGCATCAGCAGATCGTTTTTTTCATTTTCTGTCTCATTAACTACTGCGCAGTGTGTGCAACCACTAATACATCATTTTCCAAATTTCTCTGAGTTAAATTTTAATACTGATAAATGAGCTGACATTAAAGACGTAAAACAACACTAAGCCTTGTTCACAGATGCAAATAATTGGCTGCGTTTTTTAATATTGTCTCCCAATTTTTTCAGTAAAAACTAAACAGGACCAAGACAGCGTTCAACTGAAACTATTAGGAACAAACAAAGAGTCTTGATTTTATAAACATTTGCTTGTGGTCATATTACTCCCCAACACATGACGAGGGCTTCTCTTGAGCCTTTAACACCTGTATTCAAATTTGAGTTCCAATCATGTTATATTGCCCGCTGTGGTATTAAGTACAATATTTAAATGCTGGAAAAAAGTATGTAAATGTACAACACAGATGTCAAGAACTTCAGCCAAGAAATCACATTTTACTGATTAACTTAATAAACACAATGTTGCAAAAAACCTGTACTTTATATATACATGCTGCTGAAAACTACATGCGCTGAGCTCTGTTCAATAACATCATACTGTTTGATTACTGTTTATACTGTTACAGCAAATATGCCCATTTTGAACCTTTTACATAATGAAACAGAGGAAAACAGAGGATGAACAGAAAACCCTGCAGCGGTAATGGATTCTGTCACTGAACAATGCAATTAAGGTTGACTGACGATCACTTGGCACTTACTGTACAGAGAGTTTCTCATCGGCATCTGCGATAAACATGCTGCCCACCTGTGGACAGAAGAAGGATCGAGCTATGAAGCCGCAGATCAAACTTCCTAATAACAGTCTATTTAAATGGATCTACTGTAAAAATCTGAAGTGAGAATAAGATCCTACCATACTAGTGAGGGTAGAGAAGAACCCGCCCTGGTTCTCCTCTTCTTTGTCTTTGTACTGCCTAAAAGGGAAAAGACAAACAGAAAGTAGGAAGTCATGAAAAAGTGGAGAAATAAACTGAGGACAGGTAGAGCTACCCGGCAACAGAGGGAGAGATATACGTTTCCACACAGCACTTGTAAACGAACACACACTTACCGAACATCTCCTTCTCCTCCCTGCAATTTATTATCTAAGGGGCATTCAGTTTATACACAAAAACAATGAACTGCGTGGAGCCGTCATCCATCACTTTGATGTGTCTGTCGACGCACGGAGACAGATCAGACCTCCTTCTTCACAAACAGAATTTTAATTTCCAAACCTTGCCTCGTCCAAAAAAACATTACCAACTGCCAAAGAAAACTGTCAGGTATAAATAACTACACGTATAAAAGGCTGTGTTTTTTTTTTCCAGGAGAATAGAAATAGAACATTTGTGGGAGACATCAAACTGAACTGATGACGCCAGCAGCCTCGGCACACCATCGTTAAAAATGTGTTTTTGACATGTGGACACTTTTAAGATCTCACCTGTTATATTCTGTCAGAGCTTGGTGGACAACCATGCCCATTCCCTGGGAAAGAAAACATCCAGCGTGTCAGTCAAACCTCTGAAAATCTGTCTGATGTGAAGGCGAACAGCGCCTGCATCGCACCAGCTATTTATTATTCTGCAGTTAAGAAGAAACAGAGAGCATACTTACATCTAATGTCGGCTCATCGTCCACAATGGAGAGCTTCACAATGTATGGATTCACAGACTAACGGAGAAAATCAGTGAAATTAGAAGTTGTTAAATATTTGATGCAAATACATAATATATGAATAATTCATATTATGATATTATATTATATTAATGTATGTAGATCAACTTTCTTGGAAACAGACAGGGAGGCAAAATCCTGAATGATTCTGGATCATAAGCTGCTGCCGCACCTAAAATCCAGAATGCTACAGGACATTTTAGTATTTTGGACTACACGTATGTGAATGTATGTATATGTTATGTTTTGGCCCGCTTTGCTTAGATATGATCCAAATCCTCACCCCTTATTCTTTTATCTCCCCCTTTACTGTCGCTGGAGAGGGAAATTATTTCAGAGAGTGTGTTTGCTTTTCTGTCATCAAAATCTAGAAGGGTCCCTTTGATATCAGACACAGCCCAACTCAAAGATTTTATTCGCAGCTGCTGTGTTCAGCTTTCTCCTGCACAAATACCTTGCTGATGTGTGAGTTCCTCACGCCACGATAATTTTATTTGTGACATTTCTTTTGTGAAGAAAAACTAATTTAAAAGAGGCCAATTAAAATCTTACACTCTTTTTAATCCCTCATGTTTCCACTGTGTGGTGCGACTCAGATTTGAAAAATACTAGAGGCGTCACACCTGTAGAAGACATACTGTACTAAAAGAGACTTCAGGAGCGTCTTCTATTGTATCCTCTGTGGATACATCATGTTGGACAAGACAAGCAGTGAAGGAAAGCAGGACTGATCTCAGCAGCTTTTGGATCTATTCGGTGACACTTATGAAGGATTTACTACACAGTTACTACGGCCACAGTTACTACGGCTGCTCAAAAGGCTTTTCTAACGACAAAACAAGTACACACCTCATATTTCCTGTAGTTGACCAGAAGGGCCAGGAGGACCACAGCATCATAACCATGCTGCCCTCTACTGGACACATCTGACAGAATCTGAGGAGAGAGATGAACAAATCAGGAAGACCATTTTAAAATAAAATAAATGTCTTCTGTCAAACAGTCTACTGTTCATCTCTTACTTGTAAAATGGCTTCAAAGATGCTGTTGATCATCACATATTCCAGTATGGTGTTCTGACTGATGTTGTCTGTTACCTGTGAACACATTTTTCACATATTTGTGATGTTTCTAACCGCACAACAGGCATTTCCCAAAGCCCGTCACATTAGAATTAATACGCGGTTTCGTTCTGTCTCACCGTCACCAGACACAGCAGCAGTTTGAGACAAAGACTCTTCAGACTCTCTGAGCCATCCCCACAAAGAAGGCTGTCCAGTCTCTCCATCAGATCCTGCAGACATAACATGAATTAACACAAATCTTTCGCCCGTTTCTTTGTTCCCTCTCTCAATGTATTAACCACACACCTTCATCCTTTGCTCAGCCTTGTCAAACCCCATGAGCATATTTATGATGTCAAAACCAGACGTGGACTTGTTCTTCTGGTGAACCCCTCGGAAAAGTGCACAGAGAGTCTGTGCAGAGAGGCAGAGGAGAACAAAAGAAGTGAAGACTGTGAAATGGATTCCAGTGTAAGTCTTCTTGGCACAATAGTGACGACACAAAACTTCCATGACAATTTGATTACAGTTACAGTCTCATCCGCATACTTCAGACGCTTCTAACATGCACTGTCTGTGAAAATCTATCCTGCTGAGCTTAAGTTACCTGCAGTGCATTGACCACTTTGATCTGGTGCTCCTCTCCCAGAGCCTGAACACAGTGGTGGAACAGAGAATTGATGTTGTCCTGGATCCGCTGAACCTCCTCCCCATCTACACTCTCCAACTTGGATTCCAGGTATTCTAGGTTCACCTGAAACATGAATGAAGCAAAGAGAGGTAGGAGGATGATTAGAGGACCAAAGAAAAGCGGTGAAGCAGAGAAGCTGTACAGTCTATTCAAATTAGACCACCTGGACAGCTTTGACAGTCCTACGCTGTGGGCTAATCTCAGGGTTCCCACATATTCTCAGTGACAAAATTCTAAACTTTTCAAAGACCCATAATAAACTTTCCATGACCATTCAAAGTCTGTAAATACACAAACAAAATTGTATTATACAGGTCTGTTGAACACTGGCATCAACCGATGTTCACCTCCTTAACTGCCATCGGCCATCGGCAAATAAAGATGACATTCACCAATGGCAGTGGCAGATTACATGACTACGACTGGACGGTGTTTTCCCATGATTTTGCCCTCTAGACTGGACTAAAACATTTTGTTTTTTTGACAAACCTTCTATTTTACTGGCTGCAATGGGGTCGTGAAGAGGTTTTCAAGCAATATGGTAAAAAAATGCCCCAAAAAACATCTCCTATCCCAACTTTAAAGTATCTCAGCGGCCAATGTCACTGTAGCAATGGGCAGTAGCAAATACATTTTAAGTGCTATGCAAAGCTTTTGCAGACCCTGGTTTCACCGTGACTGGTAAACCATTTCTCACAGTCTTCTCATCTTGGATGTGCTTCATTCCCTTGATGACTTGTGAAGGTTGCCTCCTCCACTAATATTAAAGCTCTTTTCACAAAGCTTACAACTCATACATTGATCAAACTATTCCGATCAAAGGCCGTTAAGAGTCATGAACATTAAATGTACACTTGCCTTGCTCATACCACATTCAAACTCTATTCAAACATCATCTCAGCTAGTTATAGAGGGAGAGAAGTGAAGAAACACACATGATTTTAAACAAAACATCATCATATTTAAGCTACAGCTCGTCAACAGCTACAGAAAATAAATTTGCGGTTATGAAAATGAGAAGGATTACAGAGTGAAAATCAAAACTCTGATTTGTGCACACCACTACTTCCTCTTTTTCTCCGCACACAGCGTACTGGCTCTGACCACAAATACAACACAGTTATGAAGCTGAACGTGAGGTATCAGACACCAGAATTATTTTTCTGTGCAACATATTTTTTTCATGTTCTAAAACATGAACAACATGCATTTTCAGCACACACGTAGGACCCTTTAATTAATGTGCAAATAGATCTTTGCACAGTCTGTATACATAGGATACCATCAGGGTTGTATTTAATTGTCTTATTTCTTCAATGTGTAGACATATTTTTCTTTTAGCAGACTTCAATCTGAAAGCTGTATTACTGCTATTATCCACGTCTCAGTTAGCTTTACTGCTACCATTGCTGACACCAAAACAAACAATACAGTGAGAGTTTCTCTTGTACGCGGAGCGCCTTTTTTGGCACCGTGATGTTTTTTTTGACTCTTTGACTTTACCTTCATCAGAAACAGCTCATCCCAGAAGCGAGGGTTGTTTTTGGCTGGATCTTCTTTCTAAATTAAAAAAAAACAAAAACAAGATGAACTTTGTTTAAACTTTAAACTTGAATTTTTTTATGCCTCTTTACTTTCCAAGCTTCAGGTTTATTTGTCATGTGTAAGTTAACACGGGTCAACAACAACATTTCGACAATGAAATGTGAGCTCAGCATTAAGGGCACTAAACAGTGAAACAGCACTACACATAAGAATAAAAATAAGCTAAAGATGAGATACAATATTATAACATTTTAGGTAAAAAAGGACAATGTATCATCACTGACATTCTCCCGTTTCGATACTCACTGCAAAAATCTCATCATACATCAGCACCACCTTCTCCTTCAAGGGTTTCTTAGAGGACGATGTCCTCCTCAGCAGGCCTGCCTTCTTCTCCACCTGAGACATGACTAAGTCTGAGGAAAGAGACACAGCGAGCTACAACGTGATCAAGCTTTCAAGAAAAATCACCAGGATTTGTAAAGTATAAGTTGGATAAGATTCTATATTTAAGTTATACACAAGAGAAGTTTCTGGACGACCATAAAGTCCTATGTCACGGAGGAATACGATATACTAAGGATTATTTCCATTGTCATTTTCTCAATTAATCAATCAAGATCACTATTTCTTCACAATTCTGCCTTTACAAATATAACAATGTACTGACACGGTCAGAGAGGTATTCATTTAACCATATGCTTATCAATGAGGTCCCAGTTTGCAGTGGTATCGAGTGGTACAGTCCAACATTATGTTGAGAAGTGTTTCTAATATTTTGGCCACCACATTTACATGCATGAGAGCTCCTTAATATTAGAAACACATTTCAATATAATCCAGTCCAGTGCAACACCACCATAATCTACAACCTCTATAACAAACAAAGTAATCTTTTTTAACCTTCCTAACACAGTCAACTAAAATAAAATACCATAAGCTTCATAGACATTGAATTCATGGAGTGGCCAATGAGTGAATATCCAGTTTACTGCTATTAGAGGAGAAAATACCCAGAAAATAACCCCATCTGAGAAGATGAAATCATAATTCTGGACAATTGTTCTTAAAAAAGTGATCATTTATCAAAGTATTTGGCAACTGATTGAATCCTTGATTGAATCTTTGCAGCTCTATCTGTTGGTAGTATCAATCCATTGATGCCTGACTCCACTGAATACTGAACACACAACCCTGCATATCACACAACAACAGCCTGTCATTACAGTCACCTGTTGGAGGCCATGACTATGTAGCTTAAATGACAGGAGCGCTGTCTCTCCACAGTGTTAACATCTGGATGGCCAGACAGTGAGAGATTTGAATAACAATGAATGTTTGTGTTAGGTCAGCAGAACAACCTGTGATAACTCACGTTTGAATAAATAACGTGCCTCATGTCGTCTGAGTGTTTCACGGCTGACATTTGACGGCACATGACATGTTAACATACGCTAACGTTAGCTCACCTAATTACAAGTTGGGATGGGCTGCTAACTCATTAGCTATCGTTAGCTAACTAACCCAACGTTAGGCTTAACTCGGTAGTTAACGACCAACAACAGCGTGGTCACGATCACGGCTACTGTCCAGTCGACACTCGGCGTACACTGAGTTTATTATCAGATATTAAATCAAACGTAAATGTATTAAAACCTCCGCAGCTAACGCTAGCTAGCGAATGCTTGTCTGACAACCTCTGATTTAGCTCGCTGTTTAATCTCCGAGTGCAACTACTGACAACGCTGCTGTGTTACGTTGCGTGTGTAAATGCAGCTTAGTTGGGAGTGTGGTTGGTTCTTACCTCAATTTTAGTCTTAAAAGTCGTAAATGTAGTTCATGAATCCTTCTCACAACAGTAGCCTCTGCTAGCCTCTGCTAGCATACTGCTATCGACACCCTCCTGCTGGTCTTCAGGGTCCTAGCACCCTTCAGATACTCCCTCTGCTTTAAAGTTTAAATGCAGCTGGTGTTGTGGTGTTTACCCCTCATTAACTGATCTGATTCATCATAACAGACCAGTAAATAAAAAAAAAAATCTAGAGAAGAAATGTGAGACTGTGAGATGAGAGAAGTGACTAAAGGGCTTGTAGGTTGTAGATAAACAGGCTGAATGGACCTCGTCCTCTGTCTCTGATATAGCCACTTATTGCTGAGTTGAAGCACATTGGGGTAGAAAAAAAGTGGGATTTCTGTTTGAGCTGTTCACCTCCTTACATGCACCCACAGTTACATAATGTTATTAAAGATCTTCAATGGAAAGTATTTTGTAATCTATGACATTCATTTTTTGCACTTTACAGTGTTTTAATGGCAGTTTTTTCTGATCAACCACACATGCAGTTTAGACAAATCAGTCAGCAGGCTGTCAAGGCTGTTTTGTGGACAGACTATAGGCCAGCCTGGGGCCTGGGGAACTCAGCTGGGTTAGGCTCCAGCCCCACCGTCACCCTGATGAGGATAAGCAGTTATAGATAACGGATGGATGGGTGTATAACTTTTTGCAAAGTTTAAGTGCAGACTGGGGTGGCATGGTGGTGCAGTAGTTATCACTGTCGTCTCACAGCACAAAGGTTCCTGATTAAGTTAATTGGTGAATATGAGTTTGAATATGTGATTGTCTCTATGTATCATCCCTGTGATGAACTTGTCCAGGTGTCTTGTGGGATAGGCTCAAGATACCTGCACCCTGATGAGATGATGGATGGAAGTGCTGACTGCAGTGGCACCTCAGTATTACAAGAGAAGGATTATAACACTGTCCTTCCTCAACTACTGAATCAGGGACTGTCCCCACCCACACACCTTCACCTGTCAGTAAATATACAACACAGGCCTGATGTCCTGAAAATCAAGTTTTGGGCACGTCTCAGAGACAAACCAGATAGTTTAAGGTGAAAACATGCAACGTTACAAAATACATGACAACAAGGAAACAAACTCACTTTATCATCCAGCAGCAACAGTTTCTTTAGCAGTTTTCATGGGTCTACTGAACACTGAAGGTCAAACAGGATTAAACTGATTAAATTAAATCTTGTTGACTCTAATTATTTTCTCGCCTGTAATGAATCACACAGCATTTTCAGGGTCTTGGTGTAGTTTGCTTTGTGTTTTTTTGTTCTCACATGCTTGTAGTAGTGCATCGCCGCTGATATTAGTTTTGCTCAGACAAGGTGCATCAGCTAGTTTTAAAAGTTATCTTACACCAAAAAACGTCCATGACTTCCCAAACGTCCCAAAAAACCCTGACTCACACACTTCAATATCTTTATAGAAATTTCTCCAAACTCAGTTTTAGCTTGTGAATGAATGGTCTGCACCTCAATGGAAAAACAACAGTTTTGTCTCCAAAAGCAGCAGCCAGCACGTCTGTGTTTTGACCTCATGGGCTCCTTGGTAAATTAACTTTACCATCAAGGGTGCAATATTTCTGGTAAAGATTACATGGAGCGCTTCAATTTATGGAATAAATGAGACAAGCTCTGCTTTTACCGTGTCATTAGTCGGAGAAGGAGATGAGGCAAAAGAGAGGAAGGAAAATCAGAATATAATGAGAGAAAGGTAAAGGAGAAGCGGCTGAGGAGTGAAAAAGAACATTAAGTGACACACAGAGATATGCAGGTCAACCAAGTTTTTGTTTTTAACTCTTCTGTAGCTTGAAAGTTTGCTCATGGTAGTGAATTTTTCTCCACAAGCTCTTAATTTTAAGTTTTCAATATGCAAAGACACAGACAGTTAAAATTTAAGGAGAGTAGAGGATGAGCCACTGTGAAGATATCAGTGTCATTTAGCTCTGAACGCCAGAGCAGCATGACAGATCTGTAACTTTGTTCTGTAACACGAAGTTTCAGTCTAATCCACTTGCGTCCTGATGGATTTGTGCAGCAGCACGCTTCATCATGGTTTGTGTGCTCTAAACCTGAAGAACTACTGCTGTTGCTTGCAAGCTGTCTTAACTTTTAAATAAAAGTCTCCGTCAAACTTTGTCATCAAAACCTTGAATGTGATCATCTTAACTAAACGCCATATGTGAAAGAGTAAGTTATGTCTCATATTACAACACAAGGAAGAATTATTTAGTGATAGTTATCGTAAAAAAAAGATGTAGCCCTCTCTCCAGTGTTCACTGCAGAGTGATTTATGTGCTATGATTTTCTTTAAGATCACAAACATGGAGACCAAGTAACTCATACTGGGAGCTTCAGTATGAGTTCATTAAAACTAAACACATTGTGTAACTCTTCTCCTCGAGAACAGACTTTTATTTCCCAAACATTGTCTGCTCCTTTACTTCCACTGGAGCGGTATCTTTTAGAAAGTGTACTGTGACTCCTCTCAACATACAGTATTGTTGAATGATGGCTCACCGCAGGACAACATCATCATATCATAATGCAGCACTGATACTCCTTTTGTATCAGAATATATGCAGATAACAGTAGACATACAGACTGTACCTGCTGGGCTGACAACAAGAAAGGCAAATGCAAATAAACAATTAAAGCAACTTGGATCCATAAAATATGAATATGAAGTTCATATTCTTCGTCTTTTTGGGACTCACACGTTACTGAATGCCTTAGCAGTGTCAGGTATAAAGTAAGTAAACTGAAAATGGCATAACGGCCAGATTGAGGGCAAAGACTGTCTGCTGTTGTTACAGCTTTACTTCAGCCCCAGGAGACCCTCAGTGTTTCTGGCTGTAAAGCTTCACTGACAACCTTTACAGGTACATTGTGACACAGGGAGTGGAGTAAATGCCTGAACACAAAGTGTGATAGTTGGCAGGTGGATGCGTGTGTGTGGCAGGCTGGTGCGGAAGGCAGCAGATGTACCACAGGGGTTTACCATGGAGACCCAGAGTTAAAGAGGCCGTGTCCCTTTGCTCCTCGTTCTCCTCACCTGACTTCTGTAACAGAAGAGAGACACGGGCGCTCAAAGACGCTGACTGTAGTAACTTTGGACAGGATAAAGAAGATCTAGACACACTGTCCAAGCTGAAAAAAATATTTATATAAGTATTAATTACATGCAAACATTCATACATGTGCCACTTCATCAGCTTACACAGTAGGACACACCTCGCTGCACCACAATGACAGAATTGTTTTTTTGCACTATAGAGCTGCGCCTGGAGTGAAATCAAGATCTTTACAACAGAGACAAGCTTGTTTTACCAAATTCAAGACGTAGATCAGCAGGGGGAAAGCATTTAACAACCCTGTATGATAAAGCATCAGCAGGACTCTGTGCGTGTGAGCACCAGGATGCCTGGCAGCACAGCTGGAAGCTTGTCTTATAGCTCAACTTCACAGCCAGATTGCAGAGGGATGTGCTGCAAAGAAGAGGAAGTGGGGGTTGTTTCAAGGTGAGAAGAGTTGTAAAGAAAGGGGGAAATGGGAATAAAAGCAGATAAAGCTTTACTTTTTTTTTACTGTACATCTTTCTCACTCATTCTGATCATCAGTGTGCAGTAAAAGATCACAAAGGAGTACTACTCAGCTCGTGAGAACAGCTGTTTGATGTCGTCTCTAAAGTCTGTAAAAATAACCTCTCTCTCTTCAGAGTCGTCTCGGGCTTGAACGGAGACGACAGATTTTTGTAGAAAAGCCTGTTTTGCAATTGCATTATGGGATTTGTAGGAGTTTTGTGGCATTTTCTACTTGATTAGATAGAGAGAGCTGGAGAGGAAATACAGAGAAGAGAGCGGGGATATCATGACACAAAGAGCCCAGACTGGAACTGAACCTGAACAGCTGCAGTTAGGACTCAGCCTTGATACAAAGAGCGCATGCTCCTTCAGCTACCAGGGCGCCATGGATTCTGCATTTTTGAAGCTTGACTCACACCAGGAGCTAAAAGTCAGGTTATCTGAGCCTCTGCTGCACCATCAGCAGCATTTTCTAATCCGTCTCTCACTGACTAGTGCACCAACTTTACTAAGACACGTGCCCTTTACAGAATGCAGTATCTTGTTTATAGCTCCTTTATAACAAAGAAAAAAGCATATTCACCCACACAAACTGGTAATAATGCTTCCTGTATTTAAATGACTTTATTACCTTCAGATCTATTTTTTATGTAAATACAGTGTATACATGCTTCCCTTCAGTGGTTTCAATCTTATGTCAATGTTACAGAGCTACAAGTGTTCAAATGTGACCAAAATCTAGCTACGCTCAGCAGCATCAACTTCATTCATCAGCTGTGTGACAATAATTACAAAATACACAGATGTTTAAAGTGAAAATGTATCTTTTTATTGGTACCATACATTAATTATCAAGGGCAGAAACTAACCAAATCAAAAAAATATATATCAAACGATGATTTTTCTACAGGGGATTGGAGAAGGTACAAGTCACCATTCGAACTCAATCATAACTGTTGCTGGAATCAACTGTAACGAAATGGAAATGTACAAAACAACAAACAGAGCTTCAGCTGTTTTCTTTACAGACTCAGCATTGCTACCAAATATGCCGACTGAACATAATGTTGAGCTGGCTTTAGAAAATGTTTGGATGATTCATGGTTTCATTCTGTTGGTCATGAAGGATGCACTGCACAACAACAAATGTTAGGTTAACTTAAAAACTAATTAAAAAAAAAAAAATCTCTGTGTTTAGCCAGTGATGAAACATGAAATTCACCGGTTAACTAAAATTCAGTGAGCACATTCACTTGACATCGAGTTGAAAGTTGACGTACACAAAATTGTGATTAATGTAAATGTAGTAATGAAAGACATGATGAGTGAACTTCTAAAATGTCCAAAATAAATATGAAAGAAATGAACTGAAACTGTGAAATCGTCACTCCATGGTGCCGTTGTACCCCCGGGAGGTTTTTTGTAATTTAATTTACACAAGTTTTTAAAAAAGAGGGAGGAGGAAAGAGCAGGTGGGAAGATAGAGGGGACAGATTCATGAGTGTTTTTTCTCCTTTTTCCTATTTTTGTTTCTTTACATTAGATCGGGATGGCTTTAGGTAAATCTAAGTAAGAATACATTTTATTACAGTCAGACAGAACTTTGCTACTACCTTAAATATACAAGCACAAATACACAAAAATTTAAATCTCCAAAAAAAAAAGGAACAAAAAAAGACAAAATAAAAACATCCACACTAAATTATTTCTCTTTTATAAACATAAAAGATAAAAACAATATATTTTAGAGGGGGGAGGGATAAAAGTCCTGTGTTGCTCCTTGGTCTGTAGCTTTTCAGTATTGGTAGAAAATAAAAAAGTAACAATTGAAATGAAGGCGTTTAATACAAATTAAAAAACATTCTAGGGAAATATATACTGTATAAAAACTCTTAAAATGTGTAACTGTGTGTGTGTGTGTGTGTATATGTGTGCGTGTGTGTGTGTGTGTGTGTGTGTGTGTTGAAAATGCTCTCTGTTTGAAAGACTGCATCCATTGTAGTCTAATCAGAGATGGCTCGGGCACTAGGGGACTCAAAATCCTTCAATTATTATGTGTGTTTGTGTGTGAGTGTGTGTGACGTTTCCCCAGTGCCACATTTCAGCTCTTCTACTAGTGTTTGAATTTCAATGGTTTTATAGACTGACTCTGAATTCTGGTCCGTCTGCTTCAGCAAAGCCACAAATAAGCTCAGACTGCCTCTTTCCTCTCAACACACACTCTCACACGCGCTCACACACACATATACTCTATTAAGAAACATTATGAGTGACTTGTGCGTCGACAGAGAAGAGACCAGAATTGAGAGCCATGTTTAGAGAATGGGTGGACAAGTGGTCCCTAAGCAACTCGCCACCGCGTCGAAGCCCTGCTGCCAACATCCCCTCCACACCCTCCACTTCCTACATGTGAACTTCAGTATGGATGGTTTAGTGTGCACAGTTCTCCCCTGGATTAAAATCCCCGCGTCTTCTCGGTCACATCTACCCCGGTCGCTGTCCAAACTGAAAATTAGCAAGAGCTGATGGGACATTTTGAGTGTGAGATGAGAAAAAGGGGAGACAGAGGTGGGACACAGTGTCTAAATATGGGAAAGTCACAGCAATGATGGCAACTTGTAAAACTTCCTCTGGCTCAGTGACATTGTCTGAGACATACGGAGCTCCCTCGGGCCACCTGTGTGTGTGTGTGTGCACGTGTGTGTGTGTGTGATGAATCTCAGCTCTACAATGACGCCTGGGTTGGCGAGCAGGGGATGGACTGTTGCTGTTGCACTCGTGGCTGTTGGGGTGGAGGGTGGGGAGGGCATTTTGAGGAGTGACAGAGAGGGCCTTTTGTGTTGAGGTCGCGGGGCTCTGGACTTTACTGCGATGCCTGTGAGGTGGGGTTGTCGCTCTTGCTCTCCTGGCTGGAGGGGGCCTTGTTGTTCCAGGGCGAGTTGGAGCCGAGCGCTGGAGAGTTGTTGAAGCTGTCTTCGTCGTCGATGCCGTTGGCCGCGTCGAACTGTGTGTTCTCCAGCCGTGTGATCAGACGCTCGTCTTCGTCGCCAAACTCTCCTCCCATCAGCGTGGGCTCTCCCACCACCATCACATCCTAAAGAGACGCAAGGCAATTCATTTAACTTAAATTAACCCTATACCTCTGCACATACTTCACTAGCATCAGGTGACAACTTTATTTGTTTAGGTGTAGCATTATTCTGTGTCACTGTTCTGCTTTGGTTGTTGTTGTGACATGTGAACTTCGCCCAATGAATCGTTTATCTGTAAACACAGCTGTAATGTTTCTGTTGGAGGTGTAGTAGCAGAGTACCGACACTAGATAGCAGTGATGTACTCACTGGAACTTGGCTGGACAGAGGGAAGCCGCTGCCGGGGCTCTTCTTTTTGTTGTTATTGTTGTTATTAGTTCCTCCTCCTCCGCTGATGGTGCTGCCACCTGACATCTTACGCTTCCGCCGCTTGTTTGGGGCCTGTCTTGATGGCTCAGCTGCAGGGAGGGGGGCGGGGGTGAAAGGTGAGAGTTACAGATACATTTACTGTGGTTGATTATGTGGTTGTTGTTGTGTGCATCTATCTGTGCATGTTGTTCGCCCTACCTGGCGGTGCCACCATCCTCTGCCATTTCTGGAAGAGGCAGGTTTTGAGGCAGTCTCTGGGGCTGAGGCTGTATGTCTTGTGTCTGGACATCAGCTCCTGCATGGGCTCCAGAATCACACACAGCTGCAGGCGAGAACAAAGAGAGGCAGAGGGTGAAGATAATTAGAAATGCTACCATTGATCGAACGCCATGATTATTAGCCGTTTGTCCGGCACAAATGACTTCATCTGTGGACTTGACAATTCTCGGATCACAAAACCGGATCATAAAACACAGGAAGGAAACAAATAAACACGACTCAAGTGGTTTCACCACACAGCCACATTACAGCTTCTCATCTCAGAGAGAGGCGAGCAGTTTATTTTTCTATCAATCCCCCCGTGGACTTGAGGCAGATCTGTTTATTGCACTTGAGCCATGTAGAACGCGCAGAAAGCCGGGCAGTAGTACAAGCTGCTAGTATCTAATGAGCGCTCTTGTAGGACTCTATGCAAGATCTAACAAAACATTTCAAAGTATCCTCGTTTCATGTGTAATCCAAATGGTCAGCTGCGCTTGTAATCTAGTTTTTGACTTCAAAAAGAGACTCGTGATGCAACAAGTGTGCTGCTGCAATACTGCCGGGGGAATTTCTAGTCTAGTCTTGAGGAATAAGGTAATATTTTGTGGTTGTGAGAACAATTTCAAAAATGACACTATGTTAACGATTTTCAGGTTGTGGCTTTTTTGGAAATTGGACTTGTAATTCCAGTCCAACTTGTGCAGACTTCTGTGTTTGTTGGATAGATCCAATACGGCAACCCAATCACCATCACATCAACATTGCTCTACAGTAACATTAGTCGAAAATGTTCTACAAAGTAACTATAAAATCTCAACCAACTTGGACAGACTTGAATCACCGTGAAGCATATCTTCCTTAATAGTTACATACATGTTGTGTAATGATCATTTGAAAGCACGGACTGCCGCTGCTCTCGACTAAAACACCCATATCACTCTCAAAACCTCTGTTTTGGATCAAGTCTACACTGGGGGATTGCAAATAATGAGTCATATCAAACTGCTTCACAAACAGCTTCTACTACTAAGCTATGACTAAACAATTATCAAGACACAAAGAGAAAAACATGCACGAGGCAGCGTCATTCTTGACGTAAAATGCTGTACGTGTGCTTCACTCACTCGGAGGTAGTTAAGGGTGGAGTTCGACAGGCCACATCTTGTTATGTTTTTGGACAGCTGGTCCAGCATCTGTGGGTCCTGGGCCTGAGACATTAACATCAGGACAGATTAGAAAACTGACACTCACACACATCATTATATACACACACACACATCAGTCAGCTATATGTAGTGCATCCACTCACATGCATGGCCAGTATACTGCGGGGGATGAGTTCACGGTGTTGTCTGATGCTGAAGTGCCACGTCTTTATCCTCATCATGTCGTCGAACATGAACTCCAGGTACAGGCGCCCCTCTACACACACCTGCAGCAGTTCACAGGACTCTGGTCAGTGTACAGCAGTTGAACTCTATGCAGAGATGAGTACAGACTGCACCTCTGCTCACAGATGTAAAATAAACACTACATGTTTACGACTAGGGTTGTAAGCTGGGGGTGATTACAAAGACCTCCAAACGATGGAGTGGGCTGCAACGACCAGATTTATTTAACTTTATTCAACAATGACCCTTTAAGGAGTTATGTAACCATCGCGTTAACCTCCCCTGCTTTTTAAAAACACTTCTTGCACACGACTCAATTCAAATATTTGCTTTGTTTTTGCAAAAACTCAAACACTGTATTTGCAGCTACAAGGAGTTGTCAGTGTGCTTTGCTTCTGTTTTCTGTTTCTGTCTCACGCTGAAAAGCATTTCCGATCATCATCGGATTTTTACTCAGTAATATCTGTGTGACACTGTTGTTCTCTCAGCAGTAATACAAGATGACATAAAAACACACCTGTGTGAACATGGGCTTTCCGTTCTGGGTGACCATGGTGCACTGATCACAGTCAAGGGAGACAAAGTTGTTGTGGAAGGACTCCTTGGGATGTTTGAGCACATAGTAGAGCTCGGTGGCCCCGCCCTCGAATATACTCCGGAAGTACCTTGGAATCAACGTCCGGCCAATTGCTTCAGAAGACGAGAAAAAACAGGAGGGGCGTGAGATGGAGAGAAATGTGTTCAGCATGTAGTCAGTTTATGACTGTAGGGCTTTGGATTAAAGCGGTGACTTAGTTTCTTACTGTAGCGTTTGGGTCCATCCTCCAGACAGAAAGTAATGGTCAACATGGCATCATCTTCAAAGAACTCTGTAGTAAATGCATCCCACCAGAGGTTATCGCACTCCTGCAGGGCATAGAGGGGAAAAATATTCAGTTACTCACGCAATTTTTTGGATTGTTTTTGAGTGTGTGTGAATGTGCGAGCCTACAAACCTCTGTCCAGTTCTGTAGCCGTTTGTTGAGTTCAAATATTCTGTAGTCTGTCTGGTTGCCATATGGTGTGTGCCTCCTGGAACGTCGTAAAGACAGGAGAAGAAAACAAAAGCAGGACGCGGGTAGGGAACAGTTAGCTTGTGGTATTATGAAAGGTTAAAGCTGTTTCGCCATCTACTTTAGCCTTGTTTCAGACTAAACGCAAACTCTCTATTAAGAGCAAGATAAGAGCACCACTTCCTACACGCTTATCTTAACTTGTGTTATTAGTGCCATTTTCACACCAGCTAGAGATAAAACGGAAATAAAGCAGTCTTACCCTATTCCTGGCTCCAGGTATGTGGGAGGATACATTGGGGTTGGACTGGAGACACAAGAGACAGAGAGATTATTACATTCAGCTACAGTGCTAATATGGCCTCCTCCAGGAGCTAGTCTGTCTTTACAACGCTGGGACGCGAGCCAAACATGGCACAAATTGGATGATACAAGGAGACAGTAAATAACAACACATCGCAGATACAGATACGCACACATGCTCACCAACTGCAGCCGATTTGCTTACTGCACAAAAAAAACGACGAGCTGTGAAGCGCCAGCGCACAAACCCGCAGAGGTATACCCTCTAAACTGAGAGCCACGCGAGACAGATTAAATTAATTTTATCATTTAAGATTAGCGTCACGCAGCCGGTTCACAATTTCCACTTACTCGACATGCATTTGCCTGGATACCGGGTGGTGTTAAAGGTGGTCAGCACTTAAATACACTAGTAAGTGGATGAAACTTTCATCAAATGATTGGTGTCCTCTTTTAGTAACAGATCACCAGTAAACCTTTACACCAGCAGAGTCTGTTTCAGTGCACCTGACTGAATGAACACAGCTCTACCTGGGCTGTACAACTGTTCTGGAGTTGTCAGTCCAAACTATCCATTCAAACCACTTTCTTGGTGAATTCGAAAAGAGAAATAGGAGTGACTGCCGAATTTAAATTCACAATACAGTGCTGTCATCTAAACTACTACACGGGTCAGACTACCAGCTGCCAAGGTGAATCGATTTACCAGTTGATGCCTTCCAGACTAACATCTCATTGCGGAAACCAATTTCATGATACTCAGGGCGAATTTCAAACCTATATAAAAATGGTATGCACTAATAACACATGTGAAGAAAGATGTTCTAAGGCTACGACTGTGAACTCTGCAGCCATAAAACTCACCCCACGTCTCTGTCCAGCATGGTGCCGGGGTGGAAAGGGGGAAAAGTGCTACCGTTGGGGGGCTCCTTGGGGGAGTACAGCTTGAACGACTTGGAGGAACAGCCTGGAAGAGAGGTGAGGGAAGAAAAGAAGATAAATGTAATGGTCAACTTTTATACTGAGGTTCAGACAGCTTTAAATGTTAGACATTAGTGGTTCCAGATAGAAAAACAGTCAGTGTGACAGCTAAACCGGGCAAAACATGATTAAAGTGTCAAAACAGGCACATTTGTATGCTGGCCCACGTGTAAATAAATACCCAAATGAGAAGCCTAAAAACAACAAGGCAACACAGACGATGATACCTGAGGTTGCTCCACCTTCGTGGATCACAGTGATTATTTCAAATGTCAGTTATTCACAAAGATTGACAGCATCATGTGAGTGTAAAGGCACAGTAACTGGCCAGTATGGCCCAGTTTCAGTTGGCTGCTCTCATTCACGGGTCGTCCCGAACACACCAATCTTGTTTCATAAAGACGCAAAAACAACAACTGGATGAGGAGGGAGCATCCCGTAAACAATGCGCTCCTCGCCGCACAGAAACCGTTGCCCTCCATCTACAAATAGCAAACACAAATACTGTCCAATACTGACTCTCCTCACACCCACATAATAAAAAAAACAGATGAATCTCTCCCTCATGCACACAGCTCCAATCCTTGTTCTACTCTAATTGCCCAGCTCCCCTATAAAGGCCATCCAGGCGTGGCGGCCTCTGGGTCATGACCCCTGCCGTCACCACGGTGAAGCCCCGCCTCATTAATGTCTCTCTGTCTTGTCTCTGCATATTAAACGTATCTCTGACGCTGTGTGTGTATAAAACAGAGATATATATCTATAGACACAGACAGGGAGCAATAAGCTTCAATTGTATTAACGGGATGTTTTCAAGCAGGGGAACTGCTCTGAGACCTGCTCTGATTTGAGAACACAGCCATGATGTGAAATAATACGTTTCATCCGAGACGAAGAAAAAGCAGATGATTTCCAACGCTGTGGCTCACTCTGTAACGTCCTCCTGCTGCTTTCTGGTTAAAGACTTTGCAGTCACACTTAAACGCAACACACACGTGGAGATATCAACAGGCAGACTGTGTGTGAGATGGACAGAGGGACCCAGACCAACACTGACACACATGTTGTGATGTTCCTAAAATCTCTCATCGGTTCACATCCCCTTCAGATTAGTCTTCTCTTAAATAATGGCAACTCATCTCTAAGGAGAGGAGTTACGTCCCTACCGGTTTCTATTCAACTGGGTTGCTACTATGCATGTATTACAGCAGACACATACCCTTATAATAAACTCTTATACTCGTAAATGAGTAATAAATTAACATGAGAGTTTTTTCCATGAAGACAATCTTAAAAATCAGACCTGCATCCTCTACAAAAGCCTCTGCATCCATTTGAAGCCCTGCCTTCACTTTGTGTAAAAACAAGTTGTTTACTGTGTGAGCCGGCACTGCTATGCTATGGGCTCGGATGCACCGCCAGAGGAAAACAAATGGGATTGATAAATAAATAAATAATCGATGGTTATGTGTCCATTAGTTGTTGAGAGCTCCATTAGCTCCTCTCCTCTCCTGTTAGCGGTTAATGACAGGCAGTCACAATCACATCAGCTGGACTCCACTTCCTCCACTGGGAATCATGTTCCACTCTCTTACAAGTAGACACACTATATGCACATATACAAACACTATACGTGCACATATACAAACACATATACAAACACTATTAGCTTCCAGGCTGAAGCAGTGATGGTAACAAATCGTATCTCATACGCTGAGTGCCATGAACGTCAAAAACACCCTCACATTTGATTTCACGTTAACTCCGGACACATTTAAGCGTCAACTCAGCACTAAATCTCCTCCATGTAACAATAACATGTAGTGGTTTTGGACTCCTGCCACTCCAGTGTGCCACCATGATTGCTAAAGAGGGACAGGTAGCGGAATATTGGCGATAACGTTAGCTTGGTTGTGCAGATCATTAACCTACTTTAGCAAAGTTTTTAATCAAAAAAGGCGCATGGACCTGGTTGGGTTTATTAAGCAGCACGTTAATTTGATATTTTTCAACATGAGTGTGGCTCATAACTTTAGCAGTCAAAGCACATATGACATGGAGTTGTCTGCTTACAAAGGCAATTAGAAAAGCGCTTAATGCTAACAGTTAGCTGTTGGCTAGGCTAATAAATGTTACGGGACGCGAGTGAACTTCGTTATATAAATACAGAAAACACCCAGTTAAACCACAAAGACAGCCACGTAAACGCAGACCAAACATAACCAATAACTTTGACACCTTCAACCACAAAAAGCTGTGTATACAACACTGCCTCGTAGGCCTAGCTAACGTTAGCAAGCCAGAAAACAGTTAGTGACCAGTTAGCTGGTGTTAGCCGCGCTGCTAACGCCTTAGCGTTAAATCCCTTTTCAACGACAAATCACCGACATAAGACACGAAATAACACCCGCGGCGGCTCGTAAACCGCATTTAATCGCCACATGCAGGCCGACATTGGAGTTTACGTGTGTGTTTGGTGAAAGCGACCCTTTACCTGCAAAGAAGTCCAATCAGAAAATTGATGTTTACAGATCCGTGATGATAGACCGTGTGTACGCTCCGTGCGTAAAAACGGATAGGCCCGCTGGACGGCGGTTGGCTGGACGCAACGTACCAACACAATACGTCCCTCTGAATAGGATCAATGAAAAAAAATCTCCTCAAACCGCGAGACCAAAAGGGAATAAGGCCTAAATTGCGGGAGTCGGTCGGTTATGTTTTGTCCCGCATGAGGCCTTGTCAGTGGGCTGAAGCCTGCTGTGGGTTTACATACAGACCCAGATGAGCCCTTTGTTCACGGGAGGACATGAACAATAGCTGTAGGCCCTCCTCCTCCTCCTCCTCCTCCTCCTCCTCCTCTCCCTCCGCAATGCATTTGCTCCTCTCTCCTCTGCCCAGCACCGCCAGCCGCCTTCTCCCCCCTTTTCCTCCCCCCACTAATGCACAACTGCACATGAAGGTTGTCTGGTAAGCATTTTTTTTTCCTTCCTTCCTTCCTCCTTTCCTCCTCCCTGCATCCCATCCCTGCCATGTAACTGACACATATGAGAATTGGCCTAATGCTGTGGAAGTGTGTGTATGTGTGTGTGTGTGTGTGTGTGTGTGTGTGTGTGTATGGAAATAAAGATCATGCTGACTGCAAAGTGGTTTTCATGTTTACCTAATTAGTGCACATCAGCCTACTGCAAACAACCGAACTGAGACAGTAACAGCCAGGACCCTGCTCATATGCATTACACACTGTCGGTCCATCATCCAGCGCTATGCATATAAACAGCTGATGCAGCAGCCTGATCAGTCAAAAGTGGATTGAGATCTTCTAAATTAACCTCCATGTAAGCAGAACAGACTTGGGTTGTGTACAATTTATTGCGTCTTTGAGTTTAAACACTGTACTGTCTCTGCCAAGGTAGGCCAGTAAAGCCATGACCACTGGGAATCACACACAAACACAAACACCCAGGAAGCACTAAGCCAAAAAGAGAATCCCTTCGGCCTCTAAATCTGCTTTAATCGTCTGAAATTATAATCAGATATTAAGATCACAGCCAGCGAGGACTCACCCATATGGCCAAAGTCAGGATATAAAAAGAACAAGCAGTATTAGGTCAGTAGTTTCTCATTTATTTATGCATGTGTATGTCATAATATTCACTATTCCATATACATTATTAATCCCTAAAGACAGACTGGGACTTCTAATGTTTTTGACAGGTGATCCCGTATCAAAGTTGAAAATCTCTTTCCTTTCAAACACCGGGGTACTTTTCCTTGGCTCGATTATCTAAGGACGCTGCAGCCAGCAGCATGAATGTGGTTCTGATTTATTCACTACCCATGTACACACGGAGTGAAAACACAATGTTTCATAAATGATTTATTTGCAAATTAAGCTGCTCCTGGGAGTCGCTCTTTGGAAACAGTTAACAGGCCTTTCACAGAGGCCGCTGTACGTCTGAACACCGGCACGGATAGGTAATGTTCTCACAACATAATTCAGCATTATTTTGGTTTAAATAGAATTATTTTGAATAAAATAAAAACACATGTACAAGTTAGTCTTAGTCTGATCCAAAAATATGAACGCTAGAGTAATCCTGTGAAGGATCATGACCTGGAACAACTTTTGAAAATATATTTAATAGATGAAGAGCAGTCAGATTTATTTGAGTTTGTGGAAAGAGTTAAGCTCCGGGGTGCTTTTGAAGGATCAGCCCCACAAAAGTGTTGTAGCAGATACATTTGGATATGGTGAGCATGATATATTGGATTATTTTAATATACTTTATTGCAAAAGTGCACATGGAATTTACAATTAACTTTATTTACAATATTTTTTCTGCTTTAAAGAAAAGAAAAAAGATAAACATTTATATATTACATATATATATTACATTTATAGTTAATATTTTTTTTAAATAAAAAAGGACAGAATAAGGCAAAGGTATTACCAAAACAAAGACAAACATAGTAAGAAATTTATATGTGAACTGAAGTAAATATGATAAATGGAACTCACTGATTTGATTTCTGATTAATTTAATTATTTAATCTGTCAGTTAAACATTCGTTCCTCCCCTTTTATGTCACTCTAATATCTGTCCAGTGACTCCTCTCTACTGTTTAATTATGAGCCTCATAATCAAACCATTGTCTCATCCTCTCAGATTTTCTGACATATTCGACAGCGAAGCCATGTATAATTATCTTTCATCGCGTGTTTATTTTTCTGCCTGGTCAACTTTACTCTCCTGCTTTCTCATAACAGAAGGCGTCGCTTCATTGTGACTTATTTGCAGATGTCTGTCTGACTCTAAACTCCCGTACATTTGCAAAATGAAGAGACCAAACTTCCTTTGAGACTCCCGTGTTGAGAGAAATCTTGTAGTATGGTCAAGAGTAGCCAGAGATATCTGCCCTGAAGTCTGTCTCTCACCCGACCACTGACAAAGATGCTCGTGCTGAGTTTATATTGATTTGTCCGTGGTAAGTTTGTGAAATGAACACTTCACAGCTCACGAGGCTCCTGTCAGTCTTTTGGCAGCATCTTTGTGTGTCTACTACCAGGGGGAGGTGTAGTCAGTAGTAGCTTAGAGTGTCTGTTGTGGGTGACTTATGTGGATTTGCCTATCTTACATTCGCTGGCCCCTGTAGCCATGGCAACACGAGCAGTCAATGCTGTCACAATCGGAGCGAGGCAAAGAATCATCCATGGAAATGGACACACAAGGGTTAATCCTGTGTGTGTGTGTGTCTCCAAAGCTCACCCATTGAAATGGTACATGACGGGGTTAATCCCCACTGTGTGTGTGTGTGTGTGTGTGTGGTTGTGTGTGTGGTGATGGAGAGGAGGTGGGGGTGGGAGGTGTGTCAGGATAAGGCTTGAAGGGCTTACACACACCGTCTCTTTCGCTCTCAGGCATAGGGCAGGCCTTATCTTCAACCAGCACCCCAACCAGCAAGTCTCAGGCACACACACACACACACACACACACACACACACAAAATACAAACACACATACACACACTGCTGCCTAACCTTCACTTCACCAGCTAGCCTCATTTTCCAACTTGCAGTCACACATTCGCACCTAAAGCCATAAATCCATGTACAATAAGTGATTAAAGCTGCAGCGTGCAGTGGCTGACTAAACTCCCTAAAGTGCACGGTGTGATGTTTTCACTAAGCTTACACTTAAACCTACAAGTGCAGCTTGTTTAATTCACCTTTGGCAAAGTCACACACACACACACACACACAAAAAAAAAAAGAATCGAAGCGGCCAGGCTTGTACAGCATCTCTCTGTACACCAACAAACCAAGAGATACATGGAGAAAAAACACGTTTTCCAGCTGTTCTGATTTGTTTGACCTCAGGTGATTTTGTTGCTGAATCAGCTGTTCGAAAGGAAACAAGGAAAAGGTCAGTAAGAGAGACTTACCTCCTTCAGCTTCTAGCTGTTCTGACATCGCCATTTTGTCACCCACAGATGCACTTTCGCAGCTACATACTGATCTAACTCAAAGACTTGGTCTCTGTTTTCATGCCTCTCCCTCTCTCTGATATCTCCCATGTCCAGACTGTCAGGCTCAGGGGCACAAGGAGGAGGAGGAGGCGGAGGAGGAGGGGGGCCTACAGTGTGTGTGTATGTGTGTGCACGTCTGTATGTGTGTGTGTGCTCTTGCACGTGTCGCCTTGCGTATCTGCAAATGTGTGCAGCCTGCCACTTCCACTCGCTAGTCAACAGGAAACTGAGCGGCACACACATCTGCCAGCGTTGTGATAACAACCGTCCCAGTCGGCCTCCCTTCAACACAGTCTTCAACACTGATCTGGGAACAGTCTTGTGTTGGTATGAGTGTAGAAACAGCCCAGGCTAAACTGATCCTGTAGCTTTAAGACAACTTTTAATGGGAGTCACATCAGTTAATTAATGTTTCCCCCAAAACAGGAATAAAAACAAAACCACTCCTGTTTTCATAGATTCCATTCACTCTTCACGAAAGCAGCGACTGTTTCAAGGCATTTTACAGCTTCATAGTGGTAAAGTCAGACATACTGTAAACACGTCAATAGCACAGATTCCTTTATATAGAAGCTAAATGTATCTGGAGCTCCTTTCAGTGCTGTCTGCCAGATTTGATACATTTGGCAGCACAGCTCTTTACTCTCTTATTGGATCAGATGGAAGGACAGAGACATCTATCTGTCTGATTCAGCTCTGATAAAAGATCCAAAGGACAAGCTGCCACTTTCTGGAGGAATGAGCACTAACAGAGAACATTGGCCAGCTTTAAAGTCTGAGAGAGTCTGTGAGTCGGATTCACCCACACTTATCCACAGTCGTACTTGTACTTCGCTTAAATACTTCCATCTGCTGCTTTACACTTCTGCCCAACTGCATTTCAGAGACAATATTGTACTTTTATACTACATTTATCTGACAGTTACTCTACTGATTTAGATTTTACATACAGATCATACTCTGACTTAAATGATAAAAAATATGATGCACTGTTTCTGTTGAACTCATTAATAAAGTCATTAAGACACACTCATAGTAGGTTTGGGCATTATGCTGATATAATGGCTATACTATTCCATAAAGCCAACCGCAGTAATTACTTGTTAAAACCATCTTAAAACATATATATATATTATCCTGGCAGCTATTTAATATATTTAATATACAGTACCAGTCCAAAGTTTGGACACACCTTCTCATTCAACGATTTTTAGAAATTTAACACTGAAGTCATCAAACTAAAAATCAATGCATATGACATGCAGATGCAGATGCTGTAGGTTCACTTTCTCTGCGTCTAACAAAGACACTCAGGTTGGAATCCCCCCTGAAAAAATCCCAATTTGACTCATCAGACCAAACTCCTGTTTTCCACAGGTCTAATGTCCATTCATTGTGTTTCTTTACCCAAGCAGTTCTCTTCCTCTTGTTGGTCTCCCTTAGTTGTGGTTTCTTTGCAGCATTTCGACAGTTGTTGTTGGTGCGTCTGCTACGTGAACTCTTAAGTATTTATGTGGCCCATTGATTGTTGATTTCTGAGGCTGGTACCTGTAATCAACTTCTCCTCTGCAACAGAGGTAACTCCTGGACTTCCTTTCATAGATCGGTCCTCATAAGAGTCAGTTTCATCATAGTGTTTGATAGTTGTTGAAATTTTCTGAAAGTCCCTGAAATTTTCTGGACTGCATAGAATAGAAGTGAAGGGGAGGCCAAAAACCTCCCAGTGTTGATTTTGCGTATATGACCCTACCCATACACTGATATTCTCACAAAGGCTATTTATCTATTATGTCAATGACTGTTTTGTTATAAACAGTCGAAAACAAGACATTACATTACATGAAGGCATTACAACTGTTACAGTATGAAAACACTTTCAACTTTTTCTCAACTCTACTTTTTCTGTAGTTACTACTGTCTGCCTTTGTGTGGCTGTACACTGTGAGACAAAGTGAATTCTGATTTTTACTTAATTGAAATTTTCCTATACTTTAAAAAACAAAATCACAGTATGTAATTACGACACTGTGGGTTAACTTAGACTGAGGCGACAGGTTCACTGTCACTGAACTCAGCTGTCATTACTTTTATTAAGTCCAGCTTTGATAAGTCAATATGTCATGTTCAGCCATTCAATTATGTGTGTGTTGTAATTGTCCCTGCACGCGGGGGGCAGATGTGACATTTGACTTCTTGTGTTTCAATCAATATTGTGACATTGCTTGTAAAAACATTCAAGACCATTAACACGTAGAACCAAGTAGATACAAGTTACCGACATAAAAACTGAATCTAAATGGTTCAAGAGGTTTTTGAATATTTACATAAAAAAACTGCCTGCACCTATATCCATAGTTTGAGGTTAACCTGGACGTGAATGTATTCTGAATTCTATCTCCACAATCCTGCCACATTTGTCCACCATTTATAAATAATTACGTTTTTAACATTAGATATTAATATTTGATATTTAATATAATCAGCTGGTAAAATATCTGGATTTGGTAAACACACTTATTACTTTTTACTGATTACTTTATAAATAAACGTCAAAGAAAATTTACTATGTAACAATAGATATATATAGCATGATTTTGGATTTTCTCCTTATCGTCCCGCCCTGGTTATTAATATATAATAAATCAATCACTGGGGCAATTGTTTTACATAATGAGTACTTTTACTTTTTATATGCGTAAATTGTTTACCACCTTCATTAACGACGTTTTGTTAGTAATGAAGTATTCTGACATTCTTGTAATACTACTTTTACTTGAGTAAAATAATACTTCTTTTACCACTGATGACTGTGTCAGGCACAACATTGTTATCGATGCAGCTCTTTTGCAAAAGCACAACGTCACATAAAAGAACAATAATCAAAGCTGTAATGCAAATATGATTTATAAGACAAACTGTATGCAAATGATGCTATTGTTATTCTGCACCGAGCGGGCGTTCTCCGTTTGATTTGCAGTCAGGACTTCACCGTGCATCAATACAGGGGGGAAGAAATGATAACTGACCTACAATCAGAGGCTGTGCTATGATAGCAGCTCCCTCTTGTGGCCGCAGTGAGCCAGTGTGTTTGTTTTCATGCTGCCCTACAGTATTTTCTCACTCACTGGGTGAATTCCCTACTCAGGATTTTCTCTGGCAGGCGAACACAGACACACTGCAACAAGGGAACTTCAACAGCAAACGCATCACATGTCGGCACAGGCCAACGGGTGAAGGGATTAAATCTGAAAAAAGGCTGCTGTCAGCCACTTTGTCATTAGAAGACAGCATCTGTATTATCTTTTATAAATAAGTGTCCCCCCCTCAAAAAAAAAAAAGACATGCACATGAGTTGTATAGCAACTCAGCATAACAAGCCATCCTCCTCAGTTTCTTCCCCCTCACACTGGCATTTTGCAGGTGGCACAGCCTTTAAGTGAGTGTGTGTGTGAGTGTGTGTGTGTGTGTGTGTGTGTGTGGCGGAGGCGGCTGGTGTCAGCTGACAGCTGTGTGAGGGGAGATGACAGTGCCCTGATGCTGCGTTCTCTGTTCTCTGGGAGCCATTTTGTCTGTCTCTGATCTCAGAGTCAGGTCTGCCCCCCCACCCCCCCATCCCCCCCCCCCAGCCAATCACGTCACCGCTCAGCCTTGCAGAAAACATAGAAACACAGTCCGATCTCTCTCTCTTTCTCTCACTCTGTCTCACCCTCCCTCCCTCCCTCCTGCACTCCTACAGTGCTCATCTCCCACTTGCCTCTCTGTTCTTGGCTCTTCTGTTCTCTGCCCCCCTCCCTCCGTCACCTCTCCTCTCTCCTGTTTTCTCTTTCTCGCCACCCTGCCTGCTCCTCCTGCTCTTCCTCTCTCTTAATCTGCTCACTCCCTCTCTCTCCCTCTCTCTCTCTCTCTCTCTCTCTCTCTCCCTCTCTCTCTCTCTCCCCCCCCCCCCCTCCGTCACACCCTCCTCCTCCACCTCCTCCTCCTCCTGCTCTTCAGGCTCTCTTGTTGTGCAATCCGTTTCTAAACAGCTCAGCCTTTGTGCGTTTTTGTCTGTTGCCATTTCAGCCAGGCTGCAGTCTTTACTCATTTTCCTCCAATCAGGGACACCATGTGACTCTCTGCATGAGAGGGCACAGTCCCTTCCCCCTTCTCTCCTCCCCTCTCTCTCTCTCTCTCTCTCTCTCTCTCTCTCTCTCTCTCTCTTTCTCCCTCTCCTCCCTCGTTACCACCCCTCCCCTCTCCTCTCCTCCCCTCATCTAGCCAGCCAGCCAGCCAGCCAGCCAGGCAACATACGCTAGCAATCAGTGGAGTCAAAGAGAAAGAGGGAGTGAGGGGAGGGGGAGGAAGGATGAAGGTATACACACAGTGCATAGTGAGACAGTGTGAGATGAGGAGGGGGAGATAGAATAGAGGTGAGGAGGGGCTGTGATGTAAGGTCTGGGTAGGTCAGCGCAGAGTCTGAAAGCACAAAACATCTGTAGCTGCAGAGAGCATATTGTATTCTTATTTCTTCTTCTTCTTTGTGAATGTATAGCAACATACTGTACACACACACGCACACACACACGCACACACAGCCTGCTCCACTGTTTATGTCATCCACATGTTGGGGCACATGCAGTGTGCACACACAATCACGCACAAACTTTGAGGCCACACAAGAAGGGGGAGGATCCTTCAGTGTTGAACACGGCTGTGGAATGTAAACAAGCGAGATCGAGAGAAAGAGAAGGGAGACGACCGCAGAGAGACGTCGTAGTTTCTTATCATATTATATTTTCTATTGTTGTTAGTGAGAACAGCATCTCTTCACCTTCTTTAAATGTCTAAAGAAAGTTTACGGGGATAGCTTGGCATAAGTTGGCAGAGTCAACCAGCATCACTGTGAGATCAAGCTTTAGGTCCATTTGAAGTTGAATAGAGGTGATTGTTCCATATTCGGCGGCAGTGTTTACATCACGTCATGCTGTACAAATTAAGTGTGGATGAAGTTTCACTCATCACACACACTGTTTCAGCCTCCAGGTTCGCATGATGAAATATAAATGAATGACTGTAACATTTTTCTTACTTCTTCTCGGTCTTTTGCAAAGTTTAAACTTCACCTGTGTGATTTTTTCTAAAGTTACAGTTTGGAGAAATCTCACAACAGAGCCGTAAAAGACTGGACTCGTCTCATTTTCCCTCTGTAATCGCAAGAAGAAAAACAGTAAAAAGGGAGACTCCATAAAGCAGAAAAAGTGAGGCGAAAAGAAAGGGGAACACCAGAGAGAACAATATGAGAGCAAAAGTGGAGCGCACAAGAGTGTGGTCATAACGTCTTTTTGGAAATTTCCATGACCACGTTGATTAAGTATGCAATCTGACCGCAAGATAGCTAAGGCCCGGTTCTAAACAAACGCTCCTGCCTCTGCTGTGCAGGCTTGTTTAACGGCTGAGGTGGCAGCGTTTGCCTTCATAGCACGGGGCGCTGCGCAGAGATTGAAAACACAAGTGAACTCAGACACACACACACACACACACACACACACACACACACAAACTCTTGTGCGCATGCCGTCAAATTTAACACTGCAACGCCACGTTTCTCTGTGCCATTGTGTGTTCAAGACAAATTGTCATCTGGTGCGTCTAGAGGGGTTTGTCCTTGCTGATACCAAACCCGTCTGGTTTGATCACAGTGCCAGCGTCTCTCTCTCCTTTTTTGTCTGTTTCAATCATGTGTCACTCTGTCGTCCATTCATCCATCTACATGCTACAACTGTGGAGGATCAGGATGAGTTGGCATTGTGTCTTAATTTGCTCCTCCTAAACTTTCCGCCTTTAGAAAAAAAAAAAAAAAAAGTCTGTCAGCTAAAGAGTTTCCAAACCGCGAAAACATGGGACCAGTTAGTGTTTCCATCTCTTTCTAATGATTAAAGTCGAGACTGGCACCAGAGTAATCTGATCCTGGATGCGTGGTTGGCTAAATTTCTCTATCCACATCCCGGCTGTTTGAGGGCTGACCACAGTGGCCAATGTGGCCTGGTAGGCTGGAGAGAGGAGGCCACGTCAGGGTGATACAGCACCTCACACACACACACACATACATAAACTCTCTCACACTTACTTCCTCCTCTCCTGCTGCTGTATATTGTGTGTCAGTACATTCTGAGTACATCTATCATTATTATGAATACATTTTCAGCTGTAGGATTATATTTCATGTCCTGCACGTCCTATGAGGAGTGCAACATAAATCGCTGTAACACTTAATATATTGCCCGAGGCTCGGTGGCGCAGGTTTTATTTCTAGACCTTGATTCCTCTTTTTCTTTCCTCCTCTGTCTGATTAAAGTCAATAAAATGAGAAGAATTATCTGTTTGCTGTCAGGCACTCAGCACCCAAACACAACAGTTTGGGCACTGCGGGGAGTTCCTCGGCCTTCGCAGGTGCCGAACAAGTCGCACGACTCTCAGCGTGGTGGTCTAATATGACAGATATTACTCCCTCCAGGTCAGTGGCTCGGCTCCCAGAAGCCCTGTGGCTGTTACTCAGCTTTAACCAATTTTATTAAAAATGGTGACTGTAGAGTTGTTTTGTCATCGTGTTGTCGATTTTGCTCCTAAGTTGAAATGAAACCGTCTGATACCCTCCACCCTCCACAGGACTGAGACACAAAGGGAAGGGGATGTGATCCACAAACGGTGATTTAACGTAAGACAAGATCAGTACATCTCTGCCCCTCAGGTATGCACTCACTGACCTCCTTCAGTGAACTCAAGAAGAAAGGACTTCTGGGTAAAAGGAAACTCCCTAACAAGATCATTTCCCAACAGTGACAGAAGGAGTCACGTCTTTAGGGAATGCTAAAACTAATGTGCATTTACTCACAGCCAAAGAAATGCGGTGATGCTGCATTTTTATGTTGGCATCAGTGACAAAAACTGAAAACAAGAAGTGTCTGACTGCATCATGCCGCTCTAAATGACTCCTGTGTGAGCCGTGAAACATCAAACATTCATTAATAACTCCTGTGTGGGATCAATCATGTGAGCCTTTAATCCGAGCAAGTGACCTTTGCCCTTTAAATGTCACACTTTGATCCATCTTCTTTGCTTTTCTTTTCTTTTCTGCTACCTCTGCACCAGAGGACAGTCACTTTTGCACAGGACCTCCACTGTGGATCAGTGAGCGTAACATCTGTGTCGACCTTAAAAGAACTCTGCTGTTAACCCGGGCCATCGGTCACAAATCATCATCATCAGCAGCAGCAGCAGCAGCAGCAACAAGAGCAAGAACAAACTGGCAGAGGAAGAGAAGAAGAAGTAGCAGTCGTGGTGGCATGGCAACAACTTCATGTCTGCGCCGCCAACAAAGATCTTTTTCCTCTTTATCTCCAAACTAAACCACAAACAGTGAAAAGCACTTTGTTGTCAGACTGATCAGACACGGACAGACATGTTGATCCATCTGCTCTAGCATGTTCTTTGCTCTCCATCCTCTCACCCATCACACAGGGCGACCTCCCATGAGCCTTTGCAAACAGAGCCCCAGGGCCCGGGGGCACCTCTCACCCTCTGCCTCTCTCTGCCCCAGTCACGCCACGGCAGCAGCTGCACTCACCAACCAAAATACAACAACAACAACAACGACCAGAAAAAAGTCAGCGTCTGACAACAGCAGCAGCAGCAACAGCAGCAGCAGGAGCGGGGCTGTCGTTAACGGCAACCATCACCACGGCAGCTACTTACCGGGACACGCACAGCCGCCCACGGACATCTTCTCACATGTCTGGTGTGAATCCGATCAGAATGATGGTTGGTGGTTCTGTTATCCCTGCTCTCTTCCTCTCTCCTCTTTCTCACCAGTCACTGCTGCCGCCACTGAGGCTGCTCACATGAGCGTCTGTTATCCCCACAGTTCACACACATACACACTAACACACACACACACACTAACACACACACACACGTACACACACACACACACACGTACACACACACCACCAGGGAGCAAAGAGAGGGAGGGAGGGAGAGAGGGGAGGAGAGAGTGACGACGAGGGAGGAAAAGAGAGAAAGAGGGGAAGAAAAGGTTAAAAAAAGAGCACACACACACAAAGGATCGGATTCTCTCAGTTGTAGCTGTACACTGTGAATCACACCGTGTGAGTGTGTGTGAGTGTGTATAAGAGAGAGAGAGTGTGTGTGTGTGTGTTATAGACTGAGAAGAATTCTGTTCCTGCCTCTGCTCTGCCCTCACCCTCATCAGCCCTGCAAATTACAGCTCAGGTGGGAGGAGAGAGGGAGAAAGAGAGAAAGAGAAAGGGAGGGAATGAGAGGCTGAGTGCCCGAGAGAGGGAGAGAGAGAGACAGAGAGAGAGAGAGAGTGTGTGTGTGTGCTAGAGCAAGGAAGGAGAGAGAGAGTGGACTGTCAAAGTGACCTGAGAGGCAGATTTGAGAGAATAACAACCATGTGATGTGGGTCTTTTTTTCCCCCTTTAAATATGTAGAGGCTGTTTTTCACTGCTGCTGCTACACACACGCATACACACACACACACACGAATGAACACACACATGAAGGTTTACATGATCTTCAGGAGACCTGTGTGTGTATATATATATATATATATATATATGAGAGAGGTGTGTGTGTGTGTGGTGCAGCCGTCTGAGTGGCTTGTTACCATCCAGTGAAGGTCTGCTACATGGCAGGGAGGGCAGAGGGGGGAGGGAAAAGGGGGAGGAAAAGGGAGATGAAGAGAGGAGGGGGGCGATTGACGTGCCTCCGCTCTCTCTCTCTCTCTCTCTCTGTCTGTAGTCTGCCTTTCTCTCTCATTCACTCTCTCGCTCCGTTAGTCTTTCTGTCTGCAGTATGCCACACAGTGTTGCTCTCTCGCTTCACTCATCTTCCTGTCTACTCGGCCATTTATCTCTACACACACACACACACACACAGACACACACCTCCCTCCCTCGCTGTCTCGCTCTTTCCTTATTACTCTTTCTTCCGTTCTACCTTTCCCTCCCACTGTCTCCATCGCGCTCTAATCTTTCTTCTATCACCGTGTCATTTGTCTTTCCCTGTTAGATGCGCAACTTTGCATGTGTGTGTGCGTGAAAGAAGATAAGACCTGATTGCTTAAAGGAAGTCCGGTGATATATTTTTATTTTTGTTAACACATGGAGTCGTCTGGGTGTGTGTCAAATTATTCCTCTGTACCAAAAAGCAATATTGTCCAAAAAAAAAAAAAAACACATCAGTGAGCAACATCGACTGACATGTTCCTTCATTGTTGTGAACGTGAGCACGTGTTGATTTTGAGTCGACATCGTCCAGCTGCTGAAAACACTCACTGTAACTTACTGTAACACCAAATGTGTGTTAATCCACCGCTGAAAATAGTCCCCAACAAATGTGCTGTTTACACCTGTTAGAGTCATGTTTGCTAAAAGCTACAGTGCCCAGCTGTTTAAGGAAATGACAGGGGAATTTTTTGAAAAGATCTTTAGTAGGAAGCAATTCCCCAATGATTGAGGGACAAACTAACATGCTGTTGGTTTTGGTTTTAGGAAAGGAAATAAGGAAAATATAGAATATACTGACAGCTCTGTCTTTTAAACTAGTGGTTCCCTATCTGGGAATCAGGAGCTCCAAAAGGAATCACACGATAAATCTGAGCAGTAGTTCAACATTTTGGGGAATATGCTTATTTGTTTTCTTCGTGAGAATATTCATGAGAAAACTGATGCCTCTCTCTGAGGCTCCAGAAGGTTTCTGCCTCTAGCCAAAAAACAGAACCACAAAATCTTTTAACACTTTTCAACAGATTAAACGAACAAGATACAGTCGTTAATTTGTGAGATTTAGTCATGTAGGTATCCCTTTCACCATTTCTTAGGGAGTCAGCTGCTAGGTGTAGCTTTATATTTAAGTATAGACGTGAAGCTTCTCGTCTAACACAAATGCCTTCCCAAGACGTCAAACTGTTCTGCTACAAGCACGAAAGTTTGGCATCTAGGACAAGAGCTTATGGGGGTAGACATGAGTCAAAAAGTCTGCTTTAAACAACACTTATAGGAGATACAAGCACTGCTCAGAGATTTTCAAATCTTCAAACCATTTCAAAGGTCATGACCCGCTGAGCCACCGCCTCCATCAGAACACACACATACTCACCACACAATATACATTACAGTGCACACACATGCACATAGTTATGACAGAAAGCTAAATGTAGAAATGTATATATATAGAGAGAGAGAGACGTCCCATCATGTGCCGTTTCCCTCCAAAATGACATCACAGAGGTTTTCTCTTTACATGCAACAAGGAACACAAGTCTGCATAGATCGCCTCCCCCACATATTTCTACTTGCTTTTTTTAAAGACACTTGCTCTTTGTCTCCCTCCCTCTCTTCCTCACCCTCTGTCTCATTAGGCAGTATCTCATTTTGAGGAGGAGAGTGTTAAGCCAATCAGAGAGGGGAAGAAAGAGCAGAGGAAGGAGGGAGATGGAGAAGGGGAGAGAGAGAGAGACGGAGAGGTTGCAGGAGGAAGAGGGCAGAGATGAAGAGAGAGGGAGAGAGACGTAGGAAAAGAGAGGGCGATGGATGGATGGAGAGGGAGGTAGAGGGAGGGAGAAAGAGAGAATAAATAGCTCTGGCGTACTCGTCCCCCATTACCCCGGGAGGGCACTGTCGCCATGGCAATGTGGCAGAAAAAGGATAGCACAAGCATGATGAGCTTCTACACACACACACACACACACACACACACACACACACACACACATTTACAAATGAAAACTGTGATTCACACATATATCTGCCCACATTAACAGTTTCCTACAGGCAGTTTTTGACAAGTTCATACTTTCGAGTGGATGCACGCACAAAACACACTGTCTTACACCTTACCATAATTATTTATACACAAGCACTGTGCTTTTAGCTAAATGCTAACATGCTCACAGTGTCAGTGTTAACTTGCTGATGTTTAGCTGATTTTTAGTTTAGCATGTCAGTATGTTAACTTTGCTAATTAGCACTAAATACAAACACAGCTGAAGCTGACGTGTAATGTCATTAATTTAGCGGGTGTGTAGTTATAAACCACACGTAGTTCATCTGATGATGGAACTACATGACAAGTGAGGGGACAAGTAAAGTTTTCCTGGGGTACATACATTTCTCAATAGTTATGATGAATAGTTATAGTCATGACATTTACTTAGGCACAAATGGTAACTGCATGGTGGCACTAGACGAAAGGTCAGGGGACCTTCACCAAAGTTAGTAGGATTCATCCTCCAGACACCATGACCGTAACCATGTAGGTAACCTGATCTGGTTGCTGATATATTTCAGTGCGGACCAAAGCAAACCAACATTGCAATAATCAATATTTCAAGTCAAATGTTTGACTGACTTGTTTGTTAGATTTTGATTTGATCTGATTCATCCTATCAAATCTATCCAAGCTCAATGACAGCCCCTAAAAGACATTATATCCTGGTAACCCCTGTGACCTGGACCAACAATGGGTCCTGGCAGGTTCACAGACAAAGTTCAGTTCCCGGGTCATTAATATTAAAGGATTTGTACTTTGTCAACAAACTAACCATGCCCACTACATACAAGTCTGTTAGAGAAGTTCAGTAATGTAAGATCCTGCAAACTGGGTATGAGCAGAGAAACATTACTGGAAAATATCGCCCCACAGAGTAAAACAAATCACCTAAAGTCAGTAGACTGAAGTTAAAAATGGCTTTAGCTCTGCTCTCGTGCCTTTGTTGCAGCACACTCATCTTGAAAAGTTGTTTGGATGGCAAATGTGGTGGTTAATTAGCTCAGGAAATCTTGTGTGCATCCAGCCTGAGGGCGAAGCAGAGAATGAAAGAGGCTGTTCTGAGGCAGCCAGCCCTCTGTAAACTCTTATGTAAGGCAGAATCTGCATCCTGTTTCTCTCGGCTACATTATTGATGCAGGCTTCTGTTACCACACTGACTGTGAACGTGCACACCTGTAAGTCACTACCGCTTGCTGTATAGTCTCTCACCTCTACTGTTCTGTAGAGAGGGTGGTCTTCTCCCGCTGATGTCTCGTCACTTTCTCTCCTCCCCTTTCCACCTCTTTGCATGCTCTCTTTTTTCACCTCCTTTCTTTTTCCCACTTGTATTAATGTAAGTCCCCTTCCTCCTCCTCCTCCTCCTCCTCTGTCTCTCTCAGGCCTTCATTTCTCACTAACAGATGTTCTGTGCACCATGTGGGAGGGCATTCCTCTTCTCTCTGCTATGAAAGCTTAAGAGAAAGGAGACTTACTTTGAGCAAAGCAAAATCAAACGAGGGCGACGGCAACACAACTCCCTAACTCAGTCGTCTCAAAGTAAGGCCTGTGTGTCCTGCTTTCTCCTGTAGGGAAGGTATCAAGTTAAAGATCAGAGTGCTTTTGCCTTTTTATAACACACTGCTCCCAGCGTTACACAATATCTGAAAGGTCACAGAAGTGCATGCATACGCACACGCGAGAAATTGCATGACTGAGCAGCTGAGATGACTGCAAGTCATATAGAAGAACGCGCGCACAATAGCAGCAAGTGTGAGGGAGGCAGCAAAGAATAAACCTGACTCCTCAGACCTCATGGGCTCTTTAAAAATTCAAACATGGCAAAAGAGCACCGTGGGAGTCCTCCTGCAGGTCAAGAGTGAGGGAGGGATGAGAGGCAGAGGGGAGGGTGGGGGGAGTGATAGAAAGGGAGAGAGGACCCCCCACCCCCGGAGAATGAGAGTAAAGTCTGGCACGGTGTGGTGCTTCAGGGAATGAGGGAAAATGTCTGCTCATGAGTGAGTGAATATTTCAGGTTTCCAACCAAAAACAGTGGCCCAAGTGGGAAATGAAGAGGACAGTGGATGGGGATTGGGTTAAATATGTGTGTGTCTGAGTGTGTGGGGCCATGTACCGACATGGTGGCTGGGTGCTGGATGCTGCAGTAAGGTGACCCAGTTACATATAACCCCCCCCCCCCCTCCTCCTCCTGAACACACACACACACACACGCTTACACTTACACATGCCTCTGCACACTCTTGAACACACTCGCACCTCGCCCGCTGGAGACTAGAGGATGCTTTGGCCCCATTTCAGACAGTAATGTGTTTCAAGAGTTGTGGGAGATGAGGCGGGAGGTGGTGTGTGTGTGTGTGTGTGTGTGTGTGTGTGTGTGGTGGGGGTGAAGAGAGATGTAACAACAGTACAGAGGAAGATATAGGATTAAAGTATAAAGCAAAGGAAGCAAAAAGAAAAAAGAAAAACAGATAGAGGTCAGCAGATATATGTAGGTAAGATGTGTACAGGAAGTAGACGCCAGGTGGTCCTGTGGCTCAAAATAAATGAACAGGGAATATGTGTTAACTTGTTAAAGTGTGCTTCTGTGAGCATATTTCCCTCCCAACATATCTAGTACAGCCATTGACTCTGTGTACCACCATGACATTCAGCATAAAGGTCAGCTCCTCGCTGGTATGCACGAGATAACAGGCCAGACACATCCATAGTCGTCCACAGAAAAACAGTGAGATAACACAAGATAACGGCACACAACTGAGGAGGTGATGAACCTGAATTCATTATGCGTCCATTTCATTTGTGTATGAATATCCGATTGGTATCTGTTGAGAATAGACGGCTTGCAATGGAGCAATCAGCTCAGTGGGAATTAACTCATTCACAACTTTAAAGAGCTAATGGAAAAGCAGAAAGTGTGAGCAGAACTTAATGGGAGATGTATAATATCACCATCTAGTGGAGGAAATAAATCACTGCAGATTTATCAACATTATTCCACAGACCGACAAGAAGCGATACAGTGGGAGGGGATGCAACTCAACAGTTGTCTCCCAGAGTCAGATCTATCTTTATGATCCGTTTTAGCGTTGCCATCACCTCCAAATTGTCCATATTGCTATAGAAGTGTAATATTTTTAAATATCTTCCTGCAAGAGGGGGCAACGCTATTCAGAGTACATTGTGACAACAGCATGACAGCCAGAGCACATTAAAAAACCAAAACAAGCGTGAAGCATGGCCACTACACGTAGTGATCTTCTGCTCTGATGATCTGATATACGCACTAAAGTTGTCAACTAAAACTAGAACTTTCCCTTCTGGTTGGTTTCTCTCGACAGGCTGGCACAGAAAGTACTCTTATGTGACAGCTCTTCTTATATACCAGCTCTCCTGAGACATTTGAACAAAGCATCTATGTACAAAACGGGCTACATCATTGGAGAGAGCAGACCACTTAAATAATTTAAGGTAGCTCGCATTATGTCTCTTCTCTTGCATGTTTTAAAGCATATACATATAAAGTTCAGTCTTCTAATCAAAAGGAGTATTTATGTATAATGTTTTCTGTGGCTCTGGAGGAGCTTTTCACCCTGATGGGGCTTGAAGGCTTGAAATACATGACAGAAAACTTGTGTGGAGTTTGAGAAAGAACAGGATTTTCCAGACAGAGATGCTAGCATGTTGCATCATACTAAATGTAGGGTACAGTTTTTAAGATTAGCCCATTTTGGGTACTAAGTGTCAGGATCACTCATTGGAGGTCCGCAAACTGAGAACAGACCTCACCCTATCAAACCAAATCTTTGTTTTATTTCATTCATTACTGACTCTTAGCTCATGAGGCTAACAAAACACACCGATTACCCATCAGTCTATTTTAGTCTTCCCGCTGGGCATTGAACATCTATTTACAACAAAATGAAGCATGGTTTAAATGATAGTGAATAAAATAGTGAATAACTTAATAAATTACATCTGAACCTTTTTTTTTTTACCGGTGTACCTACTGAGGTACCACTTTAAAGTAAAGAGAGGATTCATACCACTCTTGTGTCTGTCTGATTAATATAAACCTGGGGCCAGCAACCGGTTATCTAACCTGGCTCTGTCTGAATAAGCAAAACCCACCTACCAGGACCTGTACAGCCCAAACAAGACAAAACATGTTCATTAGTGAGCATTAGCACTGCTGTTAGTGGATTTTATTATATCCCCAGAGGGATTAGAGGGAATGACTGTCAGAGGAGTTGTGGGAACCTGATCTTTGCTTCTTTATATGGGAGACTTAAATGACTTAAATTTAATTTCACACAACCAGAGGTTTTAACTGCTCCTGATGAAGCTCACCTGGTTAAGGTGTGGCTGGATGTGTGGTGGGAAACATGGGCGCAGTTGGTAAAGCCGAACTGGTATGACCAGATTCAAACTCCCAACTCCCGTACAAATCATTCACTGTGTGCAGTGGAACAACTTCTGCATTGTTTCACAATTGGACGCAGGGGTGTGTAATGGGTACTACAGTAGGAGATGAGAGGAAAACACTTGGCCACACTAAATATGTTAATGTAATCAACCATCCAGAGACCATCATATGATTTGTCAGTGGTGCATGAGGTTTGGTGCTGTTGTGGGTCTTCATCAGCTGGAGGGAGAAATTGCAAAGGACAGGTGAAAATATTGGTTTAGACAGCTGTGTTTATTATCCAGACATTTAGAATAATTATTCATCATATATCAGGTAGCACAGTGTGGAGCCGCACAGGGTGAAGTGGAAACAAACAAAAAAAAAACTAAAGATTTATTATGAACCAGCACAGGTTCTGATTCATGTGACTGCAAAGTGCAAGTCAAGCAGGGCCACGGCAATACAGTATGTTATGTGAACACAAGCCATAAATGCATTCAAATATATTCAATCATAGTGATCTAGTGTGCAGCACAAATGCTTTCTGAAGCTTGAACACATTTTAATAAATGCAAAGACTTAAATCTGGACTCTGGTGGGTGCCATTTCAAGTGAAACGGGGAAGCAACACTGTTGTTAGGCTCCAACAGCACACCATGTCAAGGTGGAGGGTGTGTACACACATTAATCAGGTCAGTCAACACATCAATACTGCAATGTCTGAACATGCAGATAATCTCTGTTTGCTCTGGTGATGAGAGAGAGACCGCATGAAGCAGATACACGTTTTGCTATATGACACCACATATCAAATAACGTTTTATTTATTAACATACTGATGATACTGATGCTGAATGCACTTTTTTTTTTTAATGATGTTCTCAGTAATATTAACATGGGAACTAATGGAGCACTGGGGTGAACTTTAACAGCTTTACAGAGTGTTCTTCCTCATTTCAAGATAACTCCCAGTTACACTATTAGTTCTCTCTGTATTAAAGCCTCCTGCCATAAAGGGGGGAGACAGATCCAAATAAACCATTATTAATTTCATAATATGTCAGGAAGCTAGAGCAGTATCTGACCGTTTAAACTCAAACTTTATTACGTGCAGTCCAAAGTGCGTCACAGAGCAGAATAAAACAGGAATAGGCAACGATGAGGAGTCCAGCAAAACAGATAAAAGAAAAATAAAATTAGGCCATACATTTATAAAATGGTACAATAAATAAAAGCCAGTAAGAAAAACGAAAAGTTAAAAGGAGTTTACATCAATATAACAAATAAATTGTTAAAAGCTGATTAAAACCTATAAGGTGAAAAACACAGGGGATAAAAAGTCAGAATTCTATTCAACTGCACCTATTCATAAGACACGTCACAGTGTGGGTGACTTACAGGTGTATAAACCCAGTAGTGATGCTGTATTTTGGTTGTTGCTGCCGCCTGTCTGTGTATCTGTTGTATGTTCACTGTAAGTAGAAGTTAGTCACTTGGACGCTAGGTGTCGCTTTTGAGTAATAAATCAATAAAAATGTAAAATCCATGTATCAAAATAAATGAATAATCCTGATTTATATAATTTAATTGACACTATTAACTAAGGTAACGCTAGTTTTTATGTGCATTAGTTGACACAGAGATATGAAAAATATTCCCTCCATCTGACTATAAATTTACATATAACAAATGTAATTAAGATTCAGTACAGAAATAGCATTGATGCATTCACTCCTGAGTTTTTGCAGCATAAAATTAAACGAGTAATACGTGTTACACAGAGCTGACCTCGGATCAGATCTCTACTCCTCTCCTCACTCTCTTCAATCTAACTGTCGGTGTCGATCTGATCCCAGGTCGGCGTTCTCTTCGCGCTCCCATGCGGTGACCACGTGTCTCTGTCCGGCCTGCCAGCGGACCATGTGGAGCAGCAAGATGGCGGCGCGGTGGAGGGGGAAAGACGGGGATTTAAATGCCGGCAACAGCGACTTTCTGACCCAGAACACACCCAATGAGGTACCGGTTCGCTCGTTTTATCTAGTCTGGCACCAGAATAGCCGCACGCGGTGTGTTAATACGAGGTGTTTCACCGGCGGGCGAGGCCACATGCGGCCATGGCGACACGTGGCTCAAACAGGGTAGTAATACTACCGAGGCAGCGGGCAGGGAGTTGGCTGAGCCGGTCCGTCTGTCTCATATTTGGACCAGATATCCACGGAAACACCGTAATGACACGTTAGTTGTTGTGTTTAGCCGTGAGCTCACGTTTATCACCGTCAAGGATGAGTTACATGTGAGAGCTGATAGGCAGACCGCCTCACTTCCTCTAAAGTACAACATGTTCAGATAAGGCTTCACTCCCAGCTCTGTCCCCTGTAGTTATTTTATTCTTTGCTGTATCAGGGTCAGTCTTATTTTGTCTGCAGGCACACGCAAGGATAAACTGCTGCACTGTCACCAAACAGTGTCTGAATGTTGCCTTGTTGCAGGAGGACAGGCTGTGAGGGCTCTGGTGTTAGGTTCACAGAGAAGGTGTTCAGGTTGCGACCCGCCTCTAAGGCCTCGTGTCCCCTCTGTCTGTTTCCTGATGACTCAAACACCTTTGTCCTCAAAGTGTGTGAGTCATTGCTCTTTGACAGCCTGTCTGGTGGTCTTCAAATGTACACGTGTATTCTGTGACCCCGTTTGTGAATGAAGCTGCAGATCATTGTTCAGATGAAGTCTCACACATGGTGAGGTTTGTTTCAGCTGTGGAGTTTAAATGATTACTGGATTAAGTGTGACAACCTCAATAATCTGCGAACAATTCATTGTTCCACTTCCTCTCAAGCAAATGTTGGTTTTGGTACTTGTCAGTATGTTTGGATTTGGAGTATTCGTCTGATGAAACATGGGCATTTGCATATAAACAATTTTCTTGACATTTTATAAACCAAATTATTTCCAGATTAATCAAGAAAGTCTTCTTTCTCAAACTGTGGTACCTCTGCTGGTACGTGACCTCCCTGTAGGAGTACTTGTAGGAATCTCTGAAATATTTTTTAGAAATGAAACAAATTATTATCCTATCAAAATACTACAAACCTTCTAATGAAAATTCTTCCTGTTAGTAATAGTCCTGCCTGCTGTGTGAACTGTCTGCAGCTGAAAAGGCTGCTGTACTTTAACGTCAGTCATAATGGTGCTAATATTTTCTGAGGTGGAACACAGTGTGAAAAAGTCTGAGAATCATTGCTTTAGTTAACATAAATTAGTTAGTTGCATCCCAATCATTTTGGTTTATTACTTGATCTCTTTATTATTTTATTTTACACAGACTTACTAAACGTGGATTAATCATCAGCTCTGACTCAATATTTTTTGGAAGGATTGTCATGATTCATTTAGTTTTTGCTGATTAAGTTGATTTTGAGCTTGCTGGTCACACCCAGAGGAAGGAGTGTGTTGTAGAATTGCACACCAGATCAGTGTGCAGATATCTCAAACCTTTCCTGTCATGCTCCCCTTCAGAAGCCAACAGTTTTCACCATTTATCATTGATAACGACTAATACAAAGTAGTGAAATAAAGGTTATATATATATATACATCATCCACGCCCCCATCATGCAGTGGCTGTAAGCCCACCAGTTTAAAGACCCCTGGTGTAACATAATGTTTATGTGTCTGCAGTTGGTCCTGAGTCGGCGTGATGTGGAAATGGACACACAGTCCTGCATGGATCACTCAATCCTGGCCATTTTTGAGGACTCCACTGTTGCATCAGAGGTGAGAGTTGAAGCGGATCATCACAGCGAACACATGCACATAATGACCACATGTTGTTAGCATATGAATTTGGCTTGTACGTCAATAAATCTGGATCCTGCTGCCTCTTTTTAGGATAAGAGTGGAGCGGAGGAAGAGAGTGCGACCCTGCTGTCGGCCTTGACTGAGATGCTGGACAGCGTGGAGGATGACGATGGGACTCCCTTTGACACCCTGCCCGACACCAAGCTCCTCACCCACCCAGAGTGCAGGGATGACTCAGTGGTGGGTGCACACGCAAGGCCAGATTCAGACAAATTGAGCACTGCAGCAAAGCGCAGATTTTCTTGTTCATTTGAACGGGCCGTTCTGCTTCTCTCTGATCTGTTTTTTCCTTTGTCTCTTCTCTTTAGGAACTTTCGGTTGCTGGCAGACTTAGACCAAGATCCAAATCACCAAACGTAACACTCACAATTAAGATTGATGGAGGAAAGGAAGACAAGAGTAAAATAGAGAGAAAGAGCCCTCCACAGTTGTTCAAACAACAAAATCAAACACTGTTTCACTCCAAAAATAAGAAAACGGAGGCTGAAGTCGAAGTCTTCACCTCAACTTCTCTCGTCAACCTGGTGAGGATCATGCACCCCTACTGTATGAAGCTGCATGTGGAAGAGGAGGGGGATAAACTGAGGAGAAATGACACTTTATTCTCTCAGGAAGAGGTGTGGAAGTATGAGAGACCCACTGAAGAGAGCGATGAAGAGATTAATGTAGTGTCTGATGACGAGGTGACTTTGCAGGAGACAAAAGAGGAAGGAAAGGGATATAAATTCAGCGATAATGGGAAACTCTTGAAGAGTGCATTGCTTAATGGAAACTCATCCAAAGATTCACCATCCAGAGAGAAGAAAAGGGTGAGCTTTGGCCTCGTTCAAGTGGCATCTTTCGATGATTCAGTAGAAGAGGGGTTAATCAAGAAAAACCTAACAAGTAGAACCGTGTCGGCTCCACTGAACAACACGAAAGCACTTGAAAGTCCAGCTGGCTCGGCACTTGAACCCCAAACACCGTCCTCAGAAATGAACAGTAACAAAGATGAGGTTCAGCCAGCGAAAGGTGAGACGAAGGCCAAATCACTCAGCCTCCAACAGTACAGGCAGATGCGCCAAAAGAGACAGCCCCTGGTGGAGAAACAGGGGAACTACACTACCAAGTGGCCCTCTGTTTCTGAACCGCCCAAGGAGCTGACCCCCATCCTCTGTTTACAGGGACAAAACAGCCCAGGACCAAAGACAGCACATCGTTATCCAGATAGTAGGAGAGGTGGTGCTGATCAACTCCATAGATCTCAAACTCCTGCCAACAAGACCCATCACACCTCTGCTCCGCCCAGGTTTCACCCCTCAGAGGCCAAACAATCCACTCCTTTACATCACACTGGATTAAAGCGCCCAAGGACCAAATTCAAAATGATATCCCCTGCTATTCCTCTGCCAGGTGTCACAGTTAACCCAAGTGTAAGTCCAGTAAAGAAACTAGCACTGCTCAGTAGTGATCCCCCAAATCCCGTCCTCCTCCCCCTGCCAGTTAGCCAAACATCATCACCATCCACCGAAGGTGGAGAGTCCAAAGAGGAGTTCGACAGAGACTCCAGCCTCGACAGCACCAGACACTTTCAAGAAACCCAAAATGAATCTTCAGGCACGTCTCTACAACCACAGCCATCCTCAGTAGGGCCAAAGCCCGAGGTGTTGTCAGTAAACCAGGACAGCACCACCCCGTTTCAGGAAGTTAAAATCAGGTTTACAAAGACAGCTTCAGGATCTTTAGCACTGTGCCCAACCATGACACAAACCCAACCTACTTCAGAGGGCCAGGTACTCCAGCCTCAAAACTGCAGTCCCACCCTGATGAAAGAAACCAAGCCAGAAACAAAGACTCCTCTGTCACCAAGTCAAGTTATTGCTCCCATACCAATAAAGGAGACCCTACCAGAGGTTCCCCCGAGTGAATCCCCACCTGAGGAACCACTGCCCACTCCTCAGATTGGCTGCAGAGTGCAGAGTGCTGCAGCTGACTCAGGTAAACTGTTGAAACACTGCCTGCACTTCTTTTAATAACATATCGAGTTTACTGTGCTGGTGCTAAGAATGAGGTTAGAAATAAAGAACATCTTCCAAACTAATCTTTTCATGTCTGTCTGTTCAGTAATTGAAGCGCCGGATCTGACCAGCCTGCTGGAACAATTTGAGGAAACACAAGGTGAGCAATCAGATCACTGACAACACTTTATTGTTGGCTGCTCATCCCTGGTCTTGTGTAACTTCTTTTTACTCTTCCTCCTCCAGCTAAAGAGCAGAAAGTGGACCTCCCTGTGGAACCACTTAAACCTTTAAGCACTTCACCCAGGACTCCAAAAACCCCCAGGAATATACCGCATCTTCAAATGTCGGAGGGTGTGGACATTCCAGAGCCCCTTGGCACTGAAATCATCCTCACCACTCACCAAGATCTGCCAGCAAGACGCAAAAATCCCACATCCCACAAGGCCATTCAGATAATCGACCCCCGTCCTCTACCGTCCAAGAAGACCCACAGTAACCTCTCAGAGTTCCCTGCTGCTCACACTTCCCTCCACATGTATTTATCTATATTATCCGATCACGATTACTGCGGACCTGTAGACCGTTTACTTACAAGTGCTACTCAGCGCAGCAGACCCTCTAAAGTCAAGGATGTTTCTAAAACCACAGATGAATTTCAGGTAACCGCCCATGACTCAAATACTGTCACTGAATGCAAACAACAGACCTCCATCGGTGAAGTTAACACCACCATCATCAGGGCTGCGACGCAGCATCTCTCTGAGGAGCCCAAGACCAGATCAGAGACAAACCAGTCCACAGACAAAGTTTTGGCGGTCTCAGACAGCGCTACCACAGACCAAGACTGTGGTCGTGCAGCTGAAGATAAGCCTGCCCCGTGCACCATCCCTACACCTCCACCCAGCCCTTCTGCCAGAGGGAGGGACAAAAGGAGGTATCAGAGAAGATCTCCCCGCTCTGACTCCAGCTCCAGCTCTTGTTCCTCGTCGTCGTCGTCCTCCTCCTCCAGCTCTGCATCTCGTTCTCCAAAAAGACAAAAGTAATCATCTTGTTTAATTCACGTTCAGTGTTTTTTTTTTGTGCTGTTGGTGCATTGCTCCTAACTCTCGATTTGTCCGTCCCACAGGCGCCGTCACAAGCGTTCAGAGAGCAGTTCATGTTCGTCGTCCCCTTCCCGCTCTCCTCCCTGCCGCTACAGGTGGTCCTACTCTAGATCAGGATTCAGCAGGTCAAGATCCAGATCCTGGTCCCAGTCTAGATCCCCATCCAGATCCCGATCACCATCCCCACGGATTTGCCGTAGGCCGTGGAGAGATGTTTACAGGTCAGTGAATGTTTCAAGTTTTCCATGTAGAAGTTTGATAAAAGGAAAAAAATATAGGTGTTCTTCAGTGTCAGTTTTCCTTCATTTCCAAACTCCTCATCTGTACAGGAGCAGAGAGTCCAGGAAGCTCAGGAGAGAGCATGAGATCCGGATTCAGAAACTTAAAGCCATAGTGAGTAAAATATTGCTGACAAATCAGTTGTGTGGATTCATTTTGATTGAGTGGGGAGTCATTTTAAAAATCCTGTCGTACAGGATGAGCGCAGGGTGGTGTACGTCGGCCGCATCTGCAGGTCCATGACACACGACGAACTGAGGGAACGCTTCTCTCAATTTGGAGAAGTCGAATGTGTGTCACTTCACTTCAGAGAAAGAGGGTAAGCATGCACAGTTAAAACAACTTTTTAATTGACTTTATAGTTTTTTTTATTCGTTGATCTGTTGTTATAAGCATTATACTTAAACTGCTCCTTTGGTTTCCATAGTGACCACTACGGCTTTGTCACATTCTACAACATGGACGATGCTTTTGCAGCCATCGATAACGGCGGCAAACTACGGAGGCCTGACGAGCTTCCGTTTGACCTCTGCTTTGGTGGAAGAAGACAGTTCTGTAATTCAGACTACGCTGACCTAGGTGAGAATCAAAACTATGAACAAAGTTGAAGGCAAACTGTTTCCCTTGTTTAAGTTCAACTAAACTCCCTCATCATCAGCATCATCATCGGGGTGTCGTTTAGCTCAGTTGGTAGAGCAGCCGCCCCATGTGCAAAGGCTCAGTCCTTGCCGTGGCAGCCCAGGGTTCGAATCCGACCTGTGGCTCTCTCCTGCATGTCATTCCCCATCTCTCTCTCTCTGCCCACATTTCCTGCCACTCTTCAAGCTGTCTCTGTCAAATAAAGCTAAAAAAGGCCAAAAAATATCTTTTAAAAAAAGCATCATCAGGAGCAGGCAAGAGTTTTTAGAAAACATCATCTGCCTAAGTGATCACCTGACACATCTGGTGTTTACGACATGTTTCTTGACACCCCTGCCTGGTCAGAATATAAAGCTTGTGAAGTGTGAATTGCAGCGAGACTATATATCAGTGGTGCATCAGTGACTTTGTACACCCCTTGTTTTTCTTAATGTGGAAATAATTGAACACAGGAGTGAGTCTCTGAATGTCCCCTCTCTTCTTCAGATGCAAACAGAGATGCAGAACCGTCTCCTGCCAAGAACAGGTTTGAGGACCTCGATTTTGATCAGCTGCTGAAACAAGCCCAGAGAGGATTAAAGAGGTAGCGGAGCAGTGTAGGAGGACAAGAACACAGAGCTGGATGTGGCAGAGATGAAAAGAACCTCAGAGCCTTATGCTCACACTTATGTAGCAAACTTTTATATGTCAGTAATTTCTGCATGTTTTGACTCTTAATTTGCATGCAGTTTGATGTGTACAGTTAATATGTATGAATATGTAGCACTGTTCATTGATAACATGTTATTAGTGGAACCCACTAAAGATTTTTGTTGCATTCCATAACACTGATAATGTTTTATATATTTGTATATAAAAAAAAATAAAGGCTGTTTATTGTGTTTACTGATAAACTGTCAACTTTAGTTTATGTGGTTTATTAAATCCAAAAGAAACATACGAGTGAGTTCAGTGAGCAGTTAGCTCTGCAGGCCCTCTAACACTTTTTTAAGATCTAAATGTTCTCTCTCTCTTTACACATCAGCTCAGTCTTTTATGTGCTGTCTTCAGATGCTCAGCAGCCTCATTCCTTTTCTTTATGGAGTCAGCAGCTTCATTAACACTCACCACATCATGTGTGTTTGAAACTTTGAAGCCTGCTCTCTGAAATATCAAAGCAGTGACAAAATGTGAATTTAATTTGGGCATAGCCAGTGTTTCATATTTTTCTGCCTTTGTCAGGTTGTTCTCTGCTCCTATAAATAGACCTTTCTCATGGCAGACATAATGAATTATCTAACACAGGTGTAACTAATAACATTAATTATAAATGTACTCTAATTAAGTGTTCACTACTGGGGCCCTATCGTGTCCCCACTGGCTCATTGTCATCGCTTTCTAGCGCACCTAAAATGAAATGGAGCCATCGTTAATATTAATTTACAAATTAATACCCCAAGCAGTATTTTTATGTCTTAAAACATCTGTAGGAGAACCTTTGGCTGATAATGTTGAGGCATGTATGGAGAATTTTCTCATTTTGAGGCATAGCTAATAACAATAATAATAATGTGCACAATAATTGTACAGTCCCATATACCATTACTTGTAAAATGGTGATTTATTGGTTTATGGTGAGTTATTAGTTGATTTATATGTTGTGTTAATTATCTAAATCTGCAAAGTAACTAAGAACTAAAGCTTTTAAACAAATGTAGTGGAGTTAAAAGTATAATATGTAGCTCCAAACTATAGTAGAGAATAAACAGAGTAAAGTGGAAATAAGGAAAGTGCAAGTACCTCAAAACTGTACTTTTAACTGTATGTTTTGTGATGTCTTGTGGTGATGCTGCCGATTGCAGCCTCACCTCACCTCATCCTTCCCATCCGTGTGTGTAGGAGAAAGTATGGTGATCACAAAAAACACAAAAGACCCTAGAAGTGTCTGTCCATTCTGGGCTACTGTAGAAACATGGCGGACTCTGTGGAAGAAGAAGATAGACATAAAAGTCTCATTCTATGGTAACAAAAACACAATGATTATTATTTTCGATTGATTAAACACTAATGAAATTATAGTTATGAATATTATCTAGTTATGATTTGGCTGTATTTCTTTGCAGGAATTAAATATAATATTCATTAGTGTTCTTTCATTGGTCTATAATAACCTGAATATATGAATTGTTGTGTTTTTGTTGTCTTAAAATGAGCTCTTTATATCTAACAGTAAGAGTGGTTCCATGGAGTCCACCATCCTGAACCAACATTTTTGTACAGTAGCTCAGAATGAACTACAACTGATCTAGATATCGCCTTTATGAATTGATATGAATTTGTCAGCCAGAGTTTTTACTATATGCTTGGAAGGAGAGGCTGAGACATGGGAGAGACATATTCATTTGGTTGCAATCTGCAACTTCACTGCTAGGTGTCACTAAATCCTACACACTGGACCTTTAAGATGAGTATTTGAGTAAATGTTGAATGATACATTCCATCGACAACATTAACAGACTAACTTTTAATAATACTACAAATGACCACTGAGTTTAGTCAGAATATCTGTCAGCTAAAAAATACAAAACTACACTTACTGAGAAGCCATGACGTGTGTTCCTGTTATTTTGCTTGTGTTATGTTTTCGTGTGTACTGTCCCTTTAAGAGACAAAGGGACACTGCCCCTTTAAGACGTTCACCCGGTAGTCAGACGCACGTGCTGAGGTGGACTTCAGTCATCACAAAACAAGACACCTTTTCCCCCTCTGTCAGTATTTACAACTTTATACTGGAGACGACCATGTTTGCATCATGTTGCGTAATGCTTAAAAACGACCGTACTGCGCAGGCGTGAGAGGACGGTGCAATAAAAGTCAATCAAATCAAAAGCTGGCACACAAAGATATGACTGACAATAGTTCCGTGTCAGTGCTTCCGTCTGTGTAAGCTGTCAGTGAAGTGAACGCTGAGGAAGAGACAACCCAACAGTCCACTCAACAGTGAACCATGTCTACACCGGGCAGTGCCAAGGGCCGACCGCAGGCGAGGCGCTTCATCAGCGGAGTGGTGGAAGGTGAGCAGACTGGTACCAAACTGGACCACCACAGCTCAGATCCCAGTGTTAATCCGGTTAAAGTAAAGCTCTGCAATCAAAATGTAAACACTCAAATTAGGCTGCAAGCTAACAGGATTAACTTTAGATACATTTTATAGCACTGCAGTCAGCATATCGATCACTTCTGGTAAGGTGACATCTTTGGGTGCATGACTTGACCTTTGCTTGATGCAGGTTTTTATGGGCGGCCATGGACTATGGACCAAAGAACTGAGCTGTTTAAAAGGTATGCAAGCTTATATCTCCTACTATGAAGACGAGGAGGGACATAAATGATAACATAAATTCAGCTGAAAGCTGCATAACAAGATTAACCAGTCTGAGCTGTGTGTTTGACAGCTGGTACTAAGATACCAAGTGGTGACACTCCTGAGACCAGTCACCAGCTCCTGTTGTTGAGATCACTGGTTAAGTTGCTGTTTCTTGTTTTATCAGTTAATGCATGGCTGCAAACTGCTTCTGATGCAAATGTACATACACATTATTGTATTTAGCCAAATAATCACAAACTGGGACATTGTATATTTGAAGTAAAAAAAAAAATCTACAAAGGGAGGGAGAATATCAAACAGACTATTTAAATATTTACAACCTCAGACTATTTACATATTGGCTAAGTGATAGGAACACCCTCATTTAGAGATCCAGAGAGAACAAGTGAGAGAAGGTCAAACACACTCCACTATGAGCAGCATGCATGAGAATGAATTACAATAAAATACATTTGAATATGTTTCTCAGCTTTTCTCTGATGCTCTGAATAATTTGCTCAATCTATAAATAAAGTCGCTCATAATTTCAAGCCCTGGGTGCTGGTCTCAACAATAGGGGCTGGTAATGTCACAAGTAGTCACTGGTGGCTGACCTTCTAGCTGTCAAACACCTGGATCAGTATGCTCATGCTGGATTTTCAAAATTAACTTGATATATATTTAATTCACTAAATGTGTATATAATGACGTATAATATACAGTGTGTTCCTGAAGCTTGTACCAGCTGAATTTTACAGAAGATTTGCATTTGCTTCATATTTGGTGTTTTCCCAGTCTGGTGTTTGTAGTATTATCCCTCTGGACAAACTTATATTTAGCGAACATGAATTTTGTCTATGTGATATTTAACATGGCCAGAAGTTTCATTTTAAAAAAATGTTTGTCATCATCTAACAACATATGCCTTATTTGTTTCTTGTTGGTGTTTCACAGAGAACAGAAGTGGGGTTTGAACACATACCTGTATGCCCCCAAAGATGACTACAAGCACAGGATGTACTGGAGGGATCTGTACTCTGCTGAGGAGGCAGGTGAGTTTCACCCCTTCACATGTCCTCCTTGTTGACTGAATGAAATCGCATCTGTCTCTTGGAACTGGAGGATGGCCAGCCAATAACAGAAAATACACAGGGTGGTCAAACATCCTTTAATAAAGCTCTTTCTCTTTGATCATAACTGTTGAAAGAATTGGTCTTGGTGACTATTACTGGCTATCTTCCTGGGTATCAATATTTTCACTCATAGTGTCACCTCAGATTGAAATGGAACATTTCTAAGAGGGTCTGAATAAAAAAGGTATTTGTGCACACAAGTATAGAGACAGGTGCATTGGAGTGAGATATCAAAACACACTGTGCATGTAGAACATTGTCAACACTTACCCTGGATGTATTACATTTCAGTGTTTTGGGGCAACAACTGACTACCTAACAAATGTTGCAGTTATTTAATACATTTAAATTACTTTTCAAGTGATGTGGTCATTTATGACCTGTAGTTATCAACTTTTCTCATTTTGTATCCGTGTCATACCAAAGTCCCTTTATGAGTCAGCATTATCTCCTCAGAGACATTGTTTAATTGCTCACTTTAGAGCCTCTTCTATCAATAATGTCATATACTGAAGGGCAGTGATGATTTGATGTATCTTGTCTATGGTGACTCCAAGTTCAGGTCATAACAGACGCTCTCAGTGGACTTTGGGTCATCACACATCTATTCATCTATCAGCATCTATTGAGGGTGTTTCTAGAACTGGCAGAGCAGTGTCTGTTTCTTTTCTCACCTCTTATTCTTTTTCCCAGAACAACTCATCGCCCTGATATCAGCAGCTAAACAGCACGATGTCGAGTTCATCTATGCAATCTCTCCTGGTCTGGACATTACCTTTTCCAACCCCAAAGAGGCTGCTGCCCTGAAGAGGAAGCTGGATCAGGTAGGACTTTGTATGCAGAGATGAAGGGTGGAGTACGAAAGATAATTAAATCTGCATGTAGCTTTATGGCTCTCTGAGGGTTTGTTTGGGCACCATGTTACTCTGCAGCAGTAAAATAGAAGTGGTTAATATGCAGCAAGTAGGTCAACAGGAACCTGATGGCACTGACGCTGCTGCAGGTGATGGGTTTAATTCTTGGTGGAATAACCTTTGTGAGAATGCTCACTGAGAAAAGAAAAGTCCCTGACAAACGAAGCTAACATGTATCTGACCCTGTTGCAGCTGCTTCGAATTTAAGTTTACTATACAAAAAGGAAATTCACAAAAGGACCTCTGAACCTCAAACCTCCTGTCTGTCCCTCAGGTGAAGGAGTTTGGCTGCAGGTCCTTCTCTTTACTGTTCGATGACATCGAGACTGAGATGTGTCCAGCTGATAAACAGGCCTTCCCCTCCTTCGCCCACGCTCAGGTGGCCATCACTAATGCAGTGTACCAGCACCTGGGAGAACCTGAGACCTTCTTTTTCTGTCCTACAGGTCAACCAGCGCGGCCACCTCAAACTGAAACTTCAATATTGAAGTCGTTGTGCACATTTGTCACTGTTTTCCATCTTTCACGCTTCTGTTCTGTTCTTACAACTTCAGATTATTGTGCTGTAATGTGCACTCCAACTGTGTCCCAGTCCTATTACCTGCACACTGTGGGAGAGCAGCTGCTGCCTGGGATAGACATACTGTGGACCGGTGAGGCTGCTCTAAAACCGAAGTGAACCTTTGTTGACGCGTTTAAACTCCACAGAAGTTGTTGAGAAGGTTTCTAACACAAAAACACTCTCTCTCTAATATGTGTTATACAGGTCCCAAAGTGGTGTCCAACAAAATCTCTGTGGAGTCTATAGAAGAGGTGTCCTCTGTCCTCAAGAGGCCACCAGTCATCTGGGACAATATCCACGCAAACGACTACGACCCTCAAAGGATTTTTCTTGGACCCTATAAGGTAAGAAGATAATGGATTTTAGAGATCTGTGTATGATCCAGTCTGGCCCGAAGATCTGAAATGATTAACATTATCTGTTTGTATCAGGACCGTCCGACTGAACTGATTCCCAAACTGAGAGGAGTGCTCACCAACCCCAACTGTGAGTTCTACCCAAACTTTGTGGCTATCCACACCTTGGCTGCATGGTGCAAATCGACCTCTGATGGAGGACAGAGGGATGTGGAGATGGGTGAGCATGTAGTCTTTTTTTTAATGCTGCTTTTTATTGACTCCTTCAGCTTTGACCTTTACAATACAACAATTTAGCTGTCTATAGTGATTGTGGGGAAGGAGCAGAGGTCTGTCCTTCTCTTCCCAGAATCATTTAAATGCACCAATAAAACAGGATTATGTAACTGAGGATAGAAACAGGTAAGTAGTTCATGCAAGTTTAAAGTCTGAAAGTTGTTTAAAATGTAATGTTGCAAATAACATTCAAACTTAAGACTTTTCTTGAGAAATCAGCTCAGAAAACCAGCCAGCCAATTAGAAGAGAGGCTCATTAATATTAATGAGGTGTGACACAGCACAAAACACCTTGTTCTTGCTAGAACTCCAGGGAGGAAGCATGAAAGAGGAGCTGTAAAGCTATATTGAGGTGTTTTTTGATACTTGATACACAAATGTATCTTCTTATGAATATCAAAATTTCAAATAAAGTGCCAGAAAAGTGTAAAATATGGGACCTTTAACTGTGTCGACAGATCATTTGAATCATCTTGTTTGGGATGGCAGGTCTTAAATTGAACTGTCAGCTTCAGGGTTGTCTGTTCAAACACGCAGGACATGAAACGTTTCAGCGATATTTCAAGGTCTTGTATGCTGTTCACTTAGAAAATCAGTGACAGTTCATTCAGAGGTGAGAGTCTGAAATATCTAATATCTTTGGAAATTCATGATTTGTGTTCTAAGTGTAGCTGCACCACATTGAATTGTGGAGTACAGTGTCTCATGGTTTCCTCCATCACCAGGCGATGAGAAGCAGGACCCCTGCTACAGCCCAGAGAAAGCCCTGACCCTGGCCCTCACCGACTGGCTGCAGGAGTTTTTAAGCACTGATCAAAATGGAGGTAGGAACAGTATAACGATATCAAAAGACAGACATGGGGTGGATATCGCATTAAGACAAAGTGTTTCATTGCCCTCCTTATCCTTCATGGGCCTTGTCGTCCTCCAGCTCGTCCCAAGAAGGATTCGTCAGATGAGGAGCCCATGCAGACAGACATAGGAGAGAGCCCGTACGTTCCTGGACCTGGTGAGAACCCGCTGTACACAGCAGAGCCCCTGACCCTGGATGACCTGAAGCTGCTTTCAGACCTCTTCTACCTGCCGTACGAACACGGGCAGACGGCCAAGACCATGCTACAGGAGCTGGACTGGCTCAAGAACCACAGTCATGCCGCCGCTGCAGAGACAGACAAGGTAATGTTGGTGTTTTTTTTCATAAAGCAGATAATGTTGTGACTGTTCGCTCAGTACATTTCATGCTTAAACTTTGCTTTTCAGACAGCAGAGTGGTGCTCAAGAGCGCAGCAGTTTGACGGCATGTGCGAAGCGGTGGTGCAGATGTTCAACCGTCTGTCGAACGCCCCCAACCGCAGCATTCTGTACGACCTCTACAACTACATCTGTGACATCAAGAGCGGGGTCGGCCTGGCTCGGGCCTACGTGAAAACACTGGGTGAGAAAATCAGAATCTTCTAATGATGATCCAACTACACGGGATGGCATGTACAACACTGAGTGCATCCTGAGTTTACATCAGTAAATCCTTGGCGAAACATCTGTAGAGAAATGGCCACAGAAACCATCGAGTATTACAGTTTGACATTAGAGTGTATACTGAACGCAGAAACTGTAGTCAAGAGGTAATCTGTGATATTGTCACGACTGAATTTCAGATAAACAGCTAGAACATGAGAGCGAGCAGTAAACCCGACATTCAGCCAAAGAGATTGACGGATGAGTGTGCAAGCATTGTCAGGAAGGTTGCAGAGGTGCCAGGTCCAGTGCGTACACTCAATGCAACTCAGTCATCAGTCGTGTGGATTTATGCTTAATTATAGGCCTTCCGCTGAATCCGGCTTATTTTGTTGCTAGTCTTTAACCACATTTATAACAAATTTGACTATATAAAAATCAACCTACTCAAGCTTCAAATGGTTTCTTGTGTTTTCCTTCCCACAGGAGGGCAGTGTCCACCCTCAGCCCAGCTAATGAACGATGACCCTGAACCCTGGGGCTTCAGAGGAGGCCTCTCTGGAGAGTTCCAGGTAACTTAAAGGTCTAAATACAGTGATATATGTGAAACGTGTGTCATCAATAGTCAATATCTTCTATTGAGTTTTGAACAAAAATCAATAATTTAGGTTTGCGTGAATACACTGTACATTTCTATTTGCAGAGGATGCTGCCTTGCCACGGAAACAGGGACTTGTTCAGACATCCCCTCATGACGGAGGTCTACTGCATGCGGCCGTACTCCCCTGAGGACAAGGTTAGGATGGCAGATCCTCCGACGCTGTGATACATCGTTGTTCATATTCAGTAGTGGTCTTTTAAAGTGTTGTTTTCTGCCTTAGGTGCAGGTGCAAAAGATTTTCATGGAGATGAAGAGCGCAGGTGGGGGTAAAATGCCTCTCATGATGCTGCCTCCGCTTCTCTGTGACAGGTAAGAAAGAGTCAGATTTCTCTCTGGAGTATTTATGCTCCCATACTTAAAGCTTAATGTCCCCTCTGTCCTACTGCAGCCTGTCATCAGGTGAACTCGCCCCGTCTCCTCAGTGTGCTCTCATCCTGGAGGATGAGATTGGGGTGTGTGGTTACGCTCTTGCTCTCACAGACGCCAAACCAGCCGCAGCCAAGATTCAGGTGACTAAATGCAACATCTAATCATTATCCAGAATAAGATAAGAGTTAGAGCGCAATATAACTATTAGTGTTTTGTTCTGTGTCCTAACTCTAGAGGGCAGTAAGTGCTGAAGTGCTGAAGGACTTCCCATCACTGGTTACCATACAAGTGCTGCCAAGGGTAATCGATTCCACTCCGGCAAAACGTATGATTGTCCGGCTGTTGTCCTCCATCAAGAACAGCGGTAGGTTGAACCCTTGCACAGCCCCTGGCAACTCATTCACAAACTGAGGTTTAACAGTCTGTGTTTTTTTCCCCCCACATGTCGGCGCTGTTCGGTCACAACAGTTGACAGACATTCGCTGCAGGATCAGTTTATTCCTGCAGGTGTAGATTAATACTGGTGCCAACTGAGAGTTGAAGCCTAATTTTATTTTAACAATTACAGGCAGGAAAGACCCTGTTTACCTCTCCAGAGTAACTAGGACAACAGAACTGGAGGACAAGGACATACGATGGCACACATTCTTCAGTGCTCAGCAGAAAATATGCTTTAGTTTCCGAAAAAGAATAAAAACTGCAGTTGTAGGGATCATAACTTGCAGATGGCAAAGTTCAAAATCTGCAGGTGATGCAGCTGTGCAACGATGATACTGTCTGCTCTTAGGAGCTGACGCTGCACGGTTTTGTCTCTGTATCGATCATTTCCTTTTCAAAACATAATCCTCGTCCTGCTCGTGAACTTTAGAGAATGAAACATCAAAATTGACTTTTGCATTTCTTTCCAGGATCCAGAGGAGTGTTCTGTGAGTTGAGGCAGAGCGATCGGAGGATGCTCGACTTTTACACCAAACTCGGCTGTTTCAAACCCATAAAAACGGCCGGCCTACCTGAAGACGTTGTTGCCATGGGAGCAAGCCTGTGAACGAGATCAATGTTAAGGATTTTCCTCAGGTTTGAAAAGTGCTGAGATATTCTGACACAACTGTTGGAAGTAATTTAGAACTTTTTAAATCAGTTAATATCATCTGTGTAATTTAGCAGCCATCTCCATTTGTCCGTGTCCTCCTACGTGACGTTAGTCAAGGAAATGTTCAATAAAATTTGTGTAACAAATGATGAAAGGTGTAATGTAATACTACTGATTTTATAGACACTAAATTGTAAAATGTATAGTTATTATTTTTTCAATATAATTGTTGTCTTAAAGGTCCAGTGTGTACGATTTAGGGGGCTCTATTTATAAAATACTTCAGAAATGAAATACAGTATGCATAGCTGTGTCCTCCTCCACTGAGCCTGCCATGTTACACCACGTTTCTACAGGAGCTCACCATGGACAAACCAAACACGAGCCGTAGTTTCTCCTTTTCCTTTTGTTCTTTGGACCAGGAGGGCGAGTGGAGGGGGGTTGCAATTCCAAACTACACTCCTAGAGGTGACTAAATCCCACACACTGATCCTTTAACCCAGCCATATCACAACTATTGACAGTATGTTCTGTATATAACCTGAAGTTTCTGATGTGTTGCATATATCAGACACTTCACTGTTGGTGACAGACACATTAAAAAGAAGAAATTCAACAAAACATTCAAACAAGAGTAGGTATTTTAATTGTGTTTTTGAGAGGATACAAAAGGAGAAGTATGAATTATTCATCTTTAAATAAAACAGCTGGTGTTTCACTTTCTCTGGCTTGAGAAGCTGATGATATGCAGTTTATTAACGTGAAGTGGACCTGCTCTAAATAACGTAATCACATATAGTTTATGAAGCAGAAGTTGGTACATATGAAGTGAATGGACCCATTACATCAATATAAATCTAATAACGGACACTTCAGTGTCGAGGTAAGATAAAATACAAAGTGTGTGCGTGAGTACGTTTTAATATTTCAAGTAATTTAAGGACATTCATTTCTATTTTTTTTTTTTTAAATGTTGTATCCCATTTGCTCCCCTGAGTGTCTGACCAGCAGAGTTTGAGCTGCAGGAGAGGAGATCCACATTACCTGGTGTTTGATAAAAAAAAAACTTTTGTACCCAGACTCCTCTTGGATATCAGTAGTGTCTAGTCAAACCATGACTTTTAACTCAAAGTTTAGATCACATTTAGAAAGTATCAATCTACCAGCACTGATGAGAAGTAGTTAAGACTCTAAAACATTAAAATCAATAAAATCGGGTGGTGAATAACAATTTGTGTGAGACTGGTGTGGGTGGCTGGTCACAGGGTGGCTGCCTGACCCAGTCACACACAAACTGACCTGGTCATTCGTTTGTATCTGTCCTCTCTTGGTGGCGCTGTGGCTTTCTCCTACTCTTTAATCTCCTCTCAATTATCATAGTAAATAACTCTCAAATATATAACTTTGGGTCATTATTGCACAGTAGGATCGAGAGCGGAATGTAATACTTAGGACTCAAAACATCAACAGAGTTGCATGTAAGTTTTCCAATTCTTAATCTTTTCAAATCTGGAGGACACCTGCAGATTTTACTTTCAGGAATGTGTGCGCCTTCTGCCTCGTCTTTGTCAGATAAACTCCAGCCCTTCATACTTTACATCCCCTATCTTTGTCTCGGGCATGAGCACCCGACCGTCTAGTGTAAATGCGATCATGTAGGTGGCGATCCTGCCTGCGTCCTCCTCAGATTTAAGGGCCAGAATTATTTGATCGTCCGTGTCTGGAACAAATTTAAACGAGGAGAAGCCGTGCGTCGGGTTGAGTGGTCCGACGTGCTGCACTGATATGTAGCTGAAATCGGCGGGGCAGGACAGGAGGAGGTTGGTGGCGCGCCGCTCGTCTGCAGTCTCTTCGTAGTGCTCGTGACTGGCACGGCGAGGGAGGAAGAACCAGCGCTGGAGACGCTCGCTCCATGCTGCCGATTCATGGATAAGGTAACCTGTAGAACAAGGAGAGTTAAGAAGAGGGTTAGAAAATATGGAGACCTTGTGTAAATGTGAGTGCTAATCATGGGTGTAATTCCACTTTTTATAATGTTATAAAAACATTATAAAAATGTTTATTTGCTCATTTGGGGTCGACAAAATATGCGACCACAGCAAAAGCTTTACAAGCTGCAGCTTTTTCTGCCCTGGGATTTTGCCTCCCAGGCTACATGCAAGCTGCCCAATCCTCTTATTGGCAGAGCTTGGTGGTGTGGCTGTTGCTTGGTGTAGCCTTGGAGGAAGAGCTGTATATAATACTCAGAACTTCTCTTTTGATTGTTAGTTTATTTCCTCCCAAAAGATGCTATACTGTAATTGAATTCCAAAGTGCTAAATCACTGCGCTTTTTTTTAGTAAAAAGTAAATACAACATGTCTACCAATGAAACTAAACTTTAAATATGGTTAGGGCAATTCTAATGCCAAAAAAAAATCACTTCATTTAATTTACTTTTTAATCAAAGAAGCTCTGATATCAAACAAAAAAACTCCTCCCCTCAGATGTGACACCAGTTCAGACATTGTTATAACGTGGACAGGACCATAAAGAAACTGGTCAGAACCTGGTGGTTGGATCCCCGCTGCGCTCCGCAGGGCGTTGTAGTGCGGCACCCAGTTCTCGTGGTCCACGTCACCATGGTAGCCGACAACTTTCACCCACTCTGGGTTGTTGTTGACGACTTCCCCAGAGGTCGTGGTCCACTCCTTCCCCAGGCCGCCAACATACAGGTGCTCATCCTTCACGGCCAGCCACTCTGCCTTGAACCCTTCAAACAAGACAACGTCTAACGTGAGAGGCGGCATTTAAACCACAAACCTTTCCAAAGTTACCTTAATTTAGTCGCATTTAGTCGTAAAAAAATTCTTTTTATTCAATAAAAAGAACTGCAAGTAATTTTGCCACAGGAGGACCTACATGAATGCAAAAGATAGATGTAAGACATCTACTGGAGACTGACCTTTGGAGACTGAGCCGTCGCCGTCAGGTAATATAACCCAGGGGACGGCCTTGTTGCCCTCGATCCTGTACACTACACCTGTGCGGTCGTCCACACTGTACAGGTGACCGTTGAACACAACCAGCTCGGACAGCTCCATACCTGCAGCACAGTTATTCAATCAGTCATTGGGGTGACCCAGAACGGAAACATAGTGGATATATGGAAAGAATAACAGCAGTGTGCGTGTCTTATCCCTCTACCTCGTCCTTTCTCAGCCAGATGGCTCTCCAGAGTGACTGTCTCAGCGTCCCACTCCACCTCCAGTCTGTCGGCGCTATCTGAAATAGTCAGGTAACCTCTTTTCATGTAGCTGAACCACGTCTGGTCCTTGAAGCTACGCGACGCTGTGTCCAAGTCTGCGATCACACCGATACGGTAGCGGATGCCGTGCTTTGTCTTCTCCGGCGGACTTAGCGGGTATGTGTCATTGTAAGGTTTTTCCCTTTTCTGGAGGCGTGCAGAGTTTCGTGCAGTTTGTCTGTTAGTGTCCCTGAAGATATCACCCTCACCATCACTGTGCATGTGCAAACTGTGAACCTTGTTGCGGTAGTAACCTCTGCTAGCAGTGTCTCTGTCCCCTACTGTCCGGTGCAGGTATAGCATAAGCACTAAAGCGAGCAGGGTCGCCACGGTGATCGCCCGCCATTTAGGGTGGAAGCGTGAGTCTGAGGCGGTAGCTTGTGTCATGGACGCCAAGGCCAGGGGGAGGCCTCGGACTGCAACACCAAAGGAGGTCATGGGAGTATCGTCTTCATCCTCACTGTCAGGACTGGACTGGGGGTGATCATCACCATAGCCTGTGATTGAACACAGACAGGCACATCAGAAAATGAAAGTACAATTGCAAAGAGCGTAACAAAAGACTTGTTTTCAGCTAACATGAATCAAATCACCACTTTTCCAGCTTCGTATTATTAATTTCATCATGATGAATCTATAGAAAGTTTGAATAAGAAAAAAATACACACTTAACACAAAAGCTGGAACAGAAGAAAGACTGAACACGGGGGAGGAGAGCGACATGTTGGAAAATAAGCTCTTGTTTCTATTGTTCTTTGTTCACAACAGAGCGCTGTTGTGCCGTTCAGGCAAAACCATCTAAAATGCACGCTGAGTAGGTTACGGGCACGTCCCATTTTCTCAGGACGACAAGGCTACAATTAACCTCGCCCTGTTCTGATGTTAACATCAGCTCCAAAGACGTTTGTTTGTAGACTGAAACTGCATGTCACTAAACGTCCAACTAGAGTTTATTCACTTGATTCCGGGTTTACCGCAGTGTTTTATAGCAGAGGTGGGCCGCCTCAGGAAAAAAAGACCACCTTCACTAATATCACTAAAATGAATACACTGTGCAGAGGCACAGTTTCACACAGCAGACGCCACGTTTTTAATGACTGTGACTGCTGATCGGGCCATCATCTGCTAACTACATTGATCGTGTGGAGAGATGTGTCAGCGGGTTAACAGCTCTGCCAAAGAATGTCTTATAGGGTTGCCCTGGTGGCATGTGGCTCAAGGCTCAGGCTTTGCTGCAGCAGGTTTGAATCCCACCTGTGCCCCTCACGTGGATGTACTAACGCGTCATATTCTTCAGATCCAGAGAGAGAGAGTTGATTATAAATGGGCTTTTCGGTCATTTAAGGTTTCACCAACCGGTGTGTTGGAGCGCTCGTATAACATGCCAACAGACATCCTGCCCGCTGAAATACAAGAGGCGCGTTTGTTTTGTGAAAACAAGCGCGCCAACGGGACCTTTGACCTTTCTGCTGTCAAGGCCAACCAACAGGTACAGTCGATGAGCTTCAGCACAGTCCTGGGACACCAACGTTTAACTTTGCTATATCTTTTTTTCATGCAGTACTACAGGCCTGTTAGCCCTGCAGCGTAGAGAGCAGAGTAATTTCCTGAAAACATAAACAACTTCTCTTGTAATTACAAATGATTGCTTGAGATTGAAATTTATGATTGTAGCATAATATTGCATAAAGTTAGAACAAGAACAACGAAGGCTCGAGCGGTGGAGGATAATGCAGCTGTACATCACACATTTATGGCAGAGCTGGAGCAATATCTGTGGGAATTGAGGAGCAGAGCAATTAAACAGATAAATCACCAACCCCCAAAATAACATCACCACAGCGTTAACAAAATGTTTGTCCCTGTGAAAGAGCCCAAAACAATGCTCAGTCTGACTCAATCAACCATGTTCTCAGAGATAATTGTGTAAGCACGAACCAGACTGTAGAAATATTTGCCAAGAGGTTATTAAGTAACACTAAAGTGGACCCACATAAGCTTTCATCACATGCAGCATTACTTTTCACTTCTGCATCTCCAGCTGCTCTCTAAACAGGTTCACACTTCTCGACTAACATGCTCTGCAACACACACGCACACACATTAGATTGTTAGACCCTTGGCCAACAAATAATGCCCTTATTGTCGCCACGACATGGCTCCTGTTTCCCAGCACAGACCCAAACACAGCCTCGCTGTACGCTGTATGAAGAATTCAGTTATTCACCCTTCCTTCGCCTCTTCTCCCCTGAACAAGTTGTGACCATGATGTTGTTCTGCTTCGCCCGCAGCCCACAATAAACTCCCCGTCCCTTCAGCCCTCTGTCCAACACCATCAACGGATCTTTATCTCGCCAAGTCTCCTCCTTTTTTCTCTCTCCAACTACACTGTCTCAAGTTTCCACCTGCTGTCACAGAAACACACACAAATAAGGTTATAGGTTGTTTACAACGCACAGAAGTCGATCAGGAAGAACAGGCTGGGAGCCTGTAAAGGTGTAGCATGTAATGCAAGACGGACGCACAAAGAACAAAAGCTGGTGAGCAATTACAGATAAGTGGTGGTGAGCACAATGAATAATGAACAAAGAGTTTTGAAATCCATTCCAATAGCTATGGTGAAACTTACAATGGGGGCTCCATGAAGTTTCATGCTCAGTGTGTCATTATTTGTCATTCAGGTCACAACATTGGCAACTTGATTGTCGTCACTGCTCTCGTTCAAAGAGGATTTTGCCAATCCCGTTTTTATTATTCGTGTATCCAGTCTGAAACTACCAAACATTTGCAGGTTACATGTTGCTTGCAACCTCTTATATTAGATTAGATTTATTTATTCTGAGCAAAGGAAACCCATTGATCGGAGGTAGGTAGGATTTTGCTTTTGTTAAACTACTGGCCAAGGTCTAGAATAAACACCTGCTCATCACACTTCTTCACTTACTTGTATCGATCTGTTATTTATCAGATGTATTCAGCTTCCACAGAGCTGTCAGCGTCTCTGACATGTATATGGATGTCAGTCTGAGTTATAACCAACGCAAACAGGAAAAATAAACACGACTCATATCCGCCATAAGTATATAAGTGTGTCTTCTGTTGGTTTAGTCTGCCCTATGAAACATCATAACGAAACCCATCAAAGTCAACACAAACTCCAACACATGACTCACACTTGATTCGACACCGGGTTAGTCATCACTTACCTCAAGAGTGGCCAACTTCTTGGGGACCCTTTAACCACAATGCTGTAAGCTGACTAAAAATATAATATCTGTAGTCCTCGTCCTCCTTAGGTAACTGGATATGGATGCACAAACACTTCTGCTTTGATAGCTGCTGTACGGTACAGCTCCCTGTCTCACACACACACCCCTGTCTGTGTCCACGGATAGCCACGAAGGCACAGACAGACATGACGAGTCACTGAGGCACCCGGCAACAGTTGTAAACTTTGACCGGCTGCTTCAAAAGTGAACACAATGTTCACAACCGTAAAAACTATTTTAGTCACACGAAAGTTCAAATGTTTACCGCCGACGTGCTGAGGAAGAACAGCGCTGTCCGTTTATCTAAACACTAGCTTTTACAATGATTGTAAACACACCGGGTCCTTTTAAAAATGTTAGCTCTGATGCTAACGTCAGCTAGCAGCTTGAGCTTGCTAGCATTACCCTTCGCCAGGCTAACGTTGGTATTAACCACCAGCTTAGTCGCCGGACTTGACGCTGAATTAAAGAGTTTTAACGGTGATCATTTCGTGACTCTTGAGGCCGTGAGGCTTACCTGGTACAGATGGTCTTCAAGTCCGCCTGCTTGGCCATATCTGATGGACTGTTTGGGATAGAAGTTTCTCGGCGGTTAGCTCCTCCTGCCTGCAGACTGTGAACCAGCTGAATTGGAGCCGGTGGTTGTAAACGCTCAACTCCTGTCTCCCGACTCCTCACATACAAAATACATAATAATATCTATAGAAATGTAATACATAAAAATAAAAACACCCTAAAAAATTTGATAAGTGTTTAGTGATGAGTAGTAATTTGAGAGAAGACACAAAACCAGCCCTCCGGCCATGGCCGGATTAACCTTTTAGAGGGCTCCAGGGTAAATATCATCTATGGGGCCCCTTCACCAATATGTGCATTTGAATACCTGTATTCTTCTACTGCATTAGGATACAAGTTGCATGCAGCAACCCCCCAGCCTGTGAAGTGAAACCTCAGGTGCTGAGAAATAAAGCCAATACAGAAGTGCTAAAAACTGCTCAAGACAGGCTGCAGAATTGGGTCAATCTCTATAAGCTCCCATATTAAAAATATCCAACATTCACAGCAGAAACAAACATGTTTACAGCCTGGTACAAATATAGTTTTGGTCTCTATAGCTAATTTCCCGGTTCATGACAATTGTACAGGGGTGATTTTTTTTTTTTTTTAACTCACCAGTTCAAATTATATTAAGTCTTCAGGTTTCACATAATTAATAGTGTGGCCACTTTGATCCACATCTTTGCCGATATTTAACCAGGAGGCGGAAGAAGCAGCTCAGCCAACATGCCAGCGTCGCATATTTTCAGTGTTCAGAAACCTACAGGTGACGTCACTCATGCTCTATCCATTCTTTATACCGTCATTGAGTAAAACCTAAGAAGTGCCAAAAACTGCAGTGCCACGAATGGCCACTTGAGGCTAGCTACAGAACAAGTCAATTTCCATAGGCCCCCATATTAAAAAAATACAACTTCACAGCAAAATGACAACTGTACTGAGGCAGATTTATTTTTAAACTCACCTGTTAAAATTAAATTACGGCTTAAATTTACACATAATTAACAGTGTGGCAGCTTTGACTGACAGGTAGGTGCTATTACACATGGCTTGTTTGAGCACCCAGGCGTCATTCAGCCTGCCTCAGGTCTGCGGATGATCCACGTCTGCCAATGTTTAGGTTAGCCGGGAGGAGGAAGAAGCAAGGCTGCCAACATGGTGGCAACCAGAGCTACCACACTCTGGGCTTCAAAACAGCTCTCCAAAAACCTACAGGTTATGTCATGCTTACGCTGTCCATTCTTTATACTATCAGTCGATCATTCTTATTAAATGCTTAATTATGGTCTATATTAAGTATACTCTCACTGATGTAAAGGGGTGGATGCTATAACCATCATTATATGCCAATACTTCACACACATACACAGAAACTCACAAATATAAATATTTATTGTGATGATTCTCTTTATAATCTACAGTCATTGCAGGTTAATAATAGAACACTTTGGGTAAACAATAATGTAAACAATTATTTAATATGCTAGACTGAGGGCAGTAAGTAACAATGTGCATCAGCTAAATTTAGTCCTATTTTTTCTTTAAAAATATGTGCATTTGAATACCTGTATTCTTCTACTGCATTAGGATACAAGTGCAAATATATAGTTTTCATTAGCAACGTTTATCAAGTGTGGACGACACATTAAAGTTCACTGCTGGTTACAATAAAAAGCTACATTCGCTTTGTATTATCAGTATTCTTGACACGATTCTTGTCCTACCCATTGACTTTAAGTTGTAGTGCAGATTGTCACAGGAAAGAAAAAAAAAAAAAACACTAGACAGACCCACCCTTTTACAAAACACTGGAAATATGCCAGAACTAACCATTAGCTCTACAGCTCTCAATATGTCAGTGGAACGATATTTCCTCACAATAACATTGTGCACAATGGTTGTTAAATAATCTTTTTACAACTAAGCAAGAATTTGCGATCAAAATCATTAAAGTGACTTGGTTTCAGGCACATGTTTACATAATATGATGTCAGTGAACAGAGATATAACTAATGAAACAGACCATCCTTATTGTTGATCTATCACAGTGGACAGTAATTGTACCATTATACAAACCTGAAATAATGCATATTGTATCAGTGTCGGTGCGCTATGACTGTGTTCAGAGGTGTATGTTGATATCAGATGATAGGATCAAAGATTGCCGCCTCAGCTCTTCCCCATCATCTTCAAGAGAAGCTACGGAAGAAAAAAATCAGTTAAAACACCACTAGGTGTCTTCTGTAATATCACCATAAAAACTAAACAATAAGTACTATAGTTATTGATGAAAATGAGCCTAACCAGGATAATGTTCTAATTAGCAGGTTTAAGACGAGCTCATTCTTATTACTTCAAGTTCCCTATCAGCAAAGATACAGGTTGTAAATTAATATTGGACATTAATATCATAACGTTATTGGTCTGTGAAAGAAAGAGGAAAATAGCATCAACATTCGTCATTCATGACCTTTTTGTTGCGTTTTGTGTGCCTGTACCTTCGTTAGGTGATACTCTCCATCTACCAGTTGCTCAATGATACTGAAGTGATCTGTGTTCGGCACATCCTCCATGGTCACATTAAGTCCTGATGCCTGCAAAGTCTTTAAAGCCAGATGAAAGAGGTAAACAAATAGTAGTACATATACACAACCACTACATGTACCCAGTACTTACAGACTGACATTTAGATTTAGGACAAAAAGGTTTCAAAAACATCACCTTGTGCTCAAAGAACCTATGATGGACATTTTATAAAATAACCATTAATTGAAAAAAATTAGCACCTGATTAATGGATGCTAAAAGTATTAATTAGCTCCAACTTAAAAGGCACCCCAAGGATTATTTGACTGCTAGCAGTGCTATAGCGCAATGTTTTTGTTATTTCTGTAAACAAGGACAACAACATACAAGTACATAATACACATTCCTGCCGCATGTTACAGTCTGTTGTGCTGGTTTACAGTTGATGGGACACAAAACAATACAGCAATGTGCCAACAAAGCCAGTGAAGAAGAAGAATGCAGACTGTTCACAAGTACACTCTACAGAAATAACATTAATAAATAATTCCTTTGATACTCTAATCAAATTAGTGGCCATGCTCTATGAGAAGTACTGACTTTGTAGTATTCTTCCGACTGCTTGCGAAACTCTGGCGAGTCGTTCTCAGCGACAGCCACGATGATGTGACAGCTGGAGGAGGAGAGTTTGAGCTGAGGGACCAGCTTGCTGGGACTGTTCCTCACTGCCACCTCCCTGTAAATGGGAAGATTAATCCAGAGGACAGAGGAGTCAAATACTGACTGGTACGACAGACCAGCAGAGGACAATTACACACACCAACAGTTTTCCACAAAGACAGAGACAATCACAACGTCGTAAACACAATGATCTCTACAGAATTACTGCAGGGTTTCTCGACTTTCTATGGATCATGATCCCATTTCTAGATCTGAACATTTAAAAAAAACCTAAACATTTTATTCTTATGTTATCACATAAGCTGGAAAAAGTAGTATCCAGAAAGGATTATACAAGGCATAGGGATTTCTGTTTAACAATACCACATATCAAAAAGTGTTCATACATTAAGACTGATATTCTTAGAAGTCTTCTTAGAAGACCAAGTAGCTCCCAAGGTTGAGAAACTGGATTACCATGACTAATCAGGTTAAGGGAGGAAACTGATTACTGTAAAACCCTGTTTATCTGCTCAGTAATCAGATTATACCCCTCCAACAGTGCTCCCCCAATTTAGCATTATACTCCTATAATATTGTCACGCTTGTGAAGGACAGTTTAAAACATTAAGGATCAAAATCGTTACAGCAGAAGCAGAGATATTTATTATTTATTACCTATATTGCAATTCAACTACCAACAGCCAATAACCTTGATGTGCCATTGTCAAGCAGAGATGAGGAGTGAGGAGGAGCCGGTAAGTTCACTAATTTCGAACTCTATCCCCCCCAAAATTTTTCAGCTACAACTGTCTCAAGTGACATTTTTTGCACCGTCTGGAGCCACAAAAAGCTTTATACAACCTTTCTTTCGCATATAGAGTAGTGATTCCTAAGACCTGTAAAGAGACTTTGGTGGAGTTTACCTTTAAAGCAGGGGGAAAATGACCTGACTTCTTTATTGGCTTTCCATGATATTCTAAAAAAAGGGGTTCTGCATTATTTCACTTGCAATCAATCTCTAGTTGTGTTAACAATCTCCTTCTGCTTGTGTTCACACACATTTCTGACAATCAGTTAATACGGTGCCTGTAATGCACTTAAAGTGCAGCTGCAAGAACTGCAGTGAGTTACGTACTCTGTCATCTTCAAAGGCTCATTGACGTAGGTGGACAGGATGGGCAGGAGGTCATATATGCCACTGACAAGGAAAGCACCTAGAAGACAATTAAGAAAGTATATGATATGCAGAATTTGTCTCAGTGTTGTATTTCTGAGTGTCTTCTTTGGTATTCTTTTATAGTTCGACACTCATGATAAGGCCACCTTTGATCTGAGGATTGATGCTGTACTGTGACCAGTCAGTGGAGAGGACCATTGCAGCCAGGTGAGCCCCTGCAGAGTGGCCACACAGATACAGACCACTGAGGGAGAGATTGAGTCAACACAGGTCACGTGGGTTTTTACTGTCATTTCAACCATATACACAGTGAAACGAGACAGCGTTTCACCAAGGGCCATGGCTCTACATGAAACATAAAACATAGTGCAGATGGGACTACATCACATACACATACCTGATGTGAGAATACTGCTGAACAACAGACACAACACTCCTGCGTACTTGAGACACCATCAGATCCATATTACCTGTAAAAGAAGTGAACAGATAGATTCATAAAACAATATATTTGCTCCAAGAACAGAAACAACTTTGTCAGAATTGAAAGGGCTCTACCTTTGGGGGCGATGTCATAGCCAACGGCAACCACCACTACACCTTTATCAACAAGTGGAACAGCCATGAATCCAGACTCCTCCTTGCTGTATGAGCGCAAAGCATCAACATGAAAAACCTGAACGAGAAATTTAAATCTGCATCGCAAAGCAGAAGAGGGTAGTAGACTGTACCTGAGGAACTGCCAGTAACCTCCATGTAGGTAAATGACAAGATTGACATCTGAAACAGAGCGAATCAAGCCTGTTAATCCTCACACACAGTTACCTATGCTTCTGCATATTTACGCATGGCAACAGGGTGTCTAGAAGTCACACATGTACCTACCTAAAGAGTTGGTGCTGGGTATGTAGACATCCAGTTTCTCTCCATCTCCCTCCCCATATGGCACGTTGAGCAAGGTTTGAGCCAGACCACGGGCACGCTCGGTACCTGGACACACAAAGAATCACTTTCTAGTGGACACTAGCTAATATATACAATGAGATAATATAACTCTGTCTACTGTCAAAGATTTTGCCGATTTTGCTGAAAGATTTTGTACTGGTGGCTGAAATATAGATGTATGATTTGTTAGGCAATTCACAGTTTTGTTAGGCAATTCACAGTTTCAGACATTCCCACAAGGTTTTTATTCACATACAGTTTCTCATGGGGCCCCATGGGTCCGGAGTGTTTAGGCACTGACCATGAACAGCAAAGACCCTGATTCAAGTGTGGCTGGGGACCCTGTTATATATGTCATCCCCCATCTCTCGCTCTCCCCCCTCATGTCCTGTCATCTCCCTGCTATCAGCTCTCTAATGAAGGCATCAAAGGAGAATATTGTATACAATTCATAATCGCTTCTCCTACATTTGTACGGAATACGTACAGGAGATGGAGCATGTCTTTATATAAATAATGTTTAGCCCTCAAAATTGATGCAAACGTTCAAAAACCCCCCACCAAGAACACCAAATATGTAACTTGCACAGCAAACCTCATAGAAACATATTTAGTTAGCTTATTGTAGGAGCTGCACATTTTGGCACTTTCTCAGTCAAAGTATGGTTTTCTTAAAAACGCTGTATCTGATCTCTCTCCGACAGGTGAACACATTTTCACAGGTTTGCAACATTTTGCATGACACTTGTTTTTCTATGACGCTGCCGGCCTTGTCTATTCACCTCAACCGGATTTCTGTGTATTGTGTACGAATAAACGCGAAACACACCGACCTTCTTTCAAAGCTTTCACATGAGCTTTGATCACGTCGTCCGCAGACATCCTGTGCGACCACCGGCTGGGTGAGTACTGCCTCTCGAGCTCCTGTCACACGAAGAGACGACAGTCAACCGGGCGGCCATGAAAGCCGTGACGACAAGCACCGGGGAAATATACACAGTGTAAACACAGCCAACAGCGCCCTCCTCTGCTATAAGTAGCACTCTGCGTCAGTATTTTATTGTAACGCATTTGATTTAATGTTGAAATAGGAACAATGAAACGTTACTTCAAACTCACAGAGAGAGGCAGCAAACATAGTTATACGACAGGAAGTAGACCGAACCAATCTGATTGGTCAGCTACACGTTTAGAACGATTCAGAGCACACACCGTCCAATCACTTACAAGCTTACTCCGCCATTTCCATGGCAACCTTACTGTCAGAGCTGGAGCTAAAACCCAGTTAGCTACAATAAACTACTAAAATATTAAAATAAAATGTTTTTGTTGTTTATTTTAAGGGTAAAGTATCTTTTAAAACAACAAATTATTTAATACATACTAAAAAAAATATACAGCATATATATTATTAAAGACTATACAGACTGGGATATGGGGGTTATTCATGCAAATAAATTAGGAACCACAGTTGCCCTATATAGACTAGGGCCTCCTGTTGTAATATTTAAATCTAATTTGTTTAATGAATATAATTTACCATGCTGCTAGACCACCCCATTAAAACAGGTAATAGCTCCTTTGTGTACAAAAAGTCGTATAGCAAACGTACGAAGCTAACTGTCGTGCCAATACTGACAGTAACGCACCACAGACAGCAGTCTCTTGTGTAAATATTGCTTAATTCTGCAACGCCCAACAGACTCGTGGCGCTAGCAGAGAGAAAAGGGGAAAAAAGCAACTCATACTACTCAAAGTCAAACTCTTACATCTTTCTTCATTTCAGTCCAGTGCAGCATTTTATCTCTTGAAGTGATTTAACTCGTTGAAGGTCCGCTCACAGATGTATCCACCCGCTACCACAGTAAAGTCCAGTCTACTCTGAACTTTAGACTCTTGACTTACACAATTTTCAAAGTAAACCGACAGAGAAGACTGAAAACATGTTTGTAGTCGAGGTTGAAGTGGAGAACAAAACAACATCTGTTGCTGCTTTTCAGGAAGTCAAATGATAAACTAAAACTAGCTGTGCATTTCCTTATGCACTGGCATAAGGAAGGACTACTTTCTATGCAGTGTCAAAATGCACATTAGTGTTAACTATTTGTGAGCTGGTGTGTCATATAAGAGTATGCACTTAACTATAATATCACCTGACATAAAGGCTTTGAGGTGCAACTTCCTAAATTATTTCAGTTTAATAAGAAGAAATGTAACACTATAGTCTACTGGACACAACAAAAGACATTTTGATGTTACAGTAGGAAAAGCTGGCTGATGGCTGAATTCCATTTAGCTGCTTCAGACTCAGGGTCCTGGTATTGAGCATGCTGCCTCACTGTCACTCTGTCATGAGACATTGTTAATAACACCAGTGCTGTTCCTCTTATGCCCAGTCAAAACGTCTGACTCTAATATATTCCTGTATTACTTTTATTTGTATATTAAACAGATATGAACATTGTTGTTTTGTACATATCAGCTGTTCTTCCAACATGGAGGAAAAAGGCTTTTTAATATGTGAGTAAATTTTTAAAATGCAAAATCCTGTATTTATGTAAGTGTCCATTTTTAACAAAGGGAATCTGGTGGGGTAACACATGTACATTACACAGCCAGCTATACTGCCCAAATAGAAAAAATGCAGTAAACTAATTTTAACAGAAGCACTTTCCAAACCCTGCAGTACACTGTGTCTTTATGTCACAGTAAATAAAGTATGTTGATGCATCACCATGCTGAACAATGTGTCTTTCACTATTAAGCACAGATTTACTTGTTTCTAAAGTTTTTCTTTAGATTCTTTTCTTATTTATGTGGACAGTTACACTATCTTACCAGTTACTCCTCTGTAACGATTTGTCTTTTACTTTTTTTTTTTTTTTTTTTAACTTTTGTACATAATTCTGTAATATTATAACGTCAAATGCTGTTTCTACATGTTGTAAACACACTAGCCTGTTCATTGTTGTTCTTACCAAACGCACGCACAAGGTCCCACCACAGCGGGACGTATGACGCTCTGCGCTCTGATTGGTCAGTAGTGGCGCCGGCGCTCTCAGCTGTCGCATTTATGGACGCTGATAGGTTCAAATGATCACGTGACTCGACGCTGATTGGCGAAATGTTTGTTAAAACGACAGAGAACCGCCGGCGCGCCATATTCAACATTTTGATTCAGAGCGGCTTTTGCTGGACGATTGAATTTGTCTTTTGTTTTATTTAATTGTCTTTTAGTCTCTTTTAGTTGTCGCATCATTAATTAAAAATGGACTGTGTGGACTTTCCCAGAGTTCTTCCCAATTCACCGAGGAAAGCCCGGGGACAGATTCAGGTTCGTATCTGGTCGATGTAACCTAGCTAACTTTATCGTTTTAACTGTCTTTATATCTACAACTCCAACTTAAGTGAACAGGACATACTCTTGACTAACGTTAAGTGTGTATTTGTTATGTGTGTTACTGACTTTCAGCTGCTTTAACTTTACTTCCTCAGCCTAACAGCCACTCCTTTGTTGTTTACAGGTCATCTTTGGACCGATGTTTTCAGGCAAAAGGTGAGTTATTTATTCACAAACATCGAAACAGCAGCGGTCTGTGCAGGTGTAGCTAACTCGTGTTATTTATTTTCACTGTCTGAAGTGATTTTAAAACAACTTTGGTGTCACAAAGTCCGCCCAGATTTCAGCATCCCGCCAAATTTCGTGCACTGTTTATCCGCCTCTTATCTATATCGATCATACGTAGTAAAGTATACATTGACTATATGTCATGCTTTTATTTATTAATACATTTAAGGACCACTTTGCCCTCTTTTTGCACATTATACTAAACACCAATGCATAGTTTTATTACCCGAAGCTTATGATGCAGCTGTAGGAAGTGTGTGTGTGTGTGTGTGTGTGTGTGTGTGTGTGTGAGAGAGAGAGAGGCCCTGTCATATAAAAGAGGATATACGTTGCATCTTCATGTACAGATGAGTTTCACTGACCTTAACTACATTATTGTGATTTATTTTGCAGCACTGAACTGATGCGAAGAGTGCGCCGTTTCCAAATAGCCCAGTACAACTGCTTGGTGATCAAATATGCCAAGGACACACGTTATTCTGAGAAAGGCATGGCCACACATGACAAGTAAGTCACCTATTTTACTTCACTTTTTTTTACATTTACACAAATATACTTGTCTGTGTGTTTAGGTGTGTAATGAAGCGAGCGGAAAATGAAGAGCTTTGTTTGCTCGTTAGTTTTCATTTGTGCACAGCTATGTATACAGTATACTACAATAACAAACACACACGAGGTGGAGGAGCTGCCATTGTTTGCACATATCAAAACAAAGAATACAAATGACAATAGACAATGGGAAAGTTGAGGTGGCTATACTGAAACTATATCTGCATGTACAGCAGTTAAGCCTTTGCCCAAATGAAATCAGGAATTGCATTAGTAGCTTTTGCAAGTAGGCAGACCTGGAGAAATCCGAAGTCTTTTACCAAGCTAATCTATCATACTTAAGAGAAAGATGACAGCTTGTGGTTAGGTGCCTTGCCAAATGTAGATTTTCCTGTCAGACATGATCTCGGTATACTGGTTCTGAATTTAACAGGAAGAGATTTGTCATAAATCTTGTTCATCAAATGGCACATTAAAACTTTTTGCCCCTCTATCATTTAGAAACACGATGGAGGCTGTTCCAGCCAACTGTCTGGCAGATGTGCGGTCTTTGGCATTGCAAGCCTGTGTCATTGGAATTGACGAAGGACAGTTTGTAAGTGTGTGTGTGTGTGTGTGTGTGTGTGTGTGTGTGTGTGTGTGTGTGTGTGTGTGTGTGTGTGTATATATATATATATATATATATATTATATATTTTTATAGTTTACTCTTTTTGCCCGGAGCTAGTTACTGTTGACCGACATACGCGCAAGAATGTCTTACTCTGCACTCGTGAGGGATGGGAATTCAGTGGGACAAATTCCTCTCCAAGTAAATCTGTGCTTCTTTTGTGTTGTTGTAGTTTCCAGACACAGTGGAGTTTTGTGAGGAGATGGCCAATTTAGGCAAGACGGTCATTGTAGCTGCCTTGGATGGAACCTTCCAGAGAAAGGTGAGTGTCTGTGTTTGTCTACATGGCCATATGATACTGGCAAACAGACAAGAAAAATATTCAACGACTGAAAAATCTGCTTTGAGCAGCATTATAACAGACAGTTCAGTGTGCTCGTTATTCCACACTATAATGTGCCTGTTCTGTCCCTGTAATGATACTAACCCCCTTTCTGCTGGCCTTTGCATTCTTGTAGCCATTTGGAAACATCCTGAACCTTGTCCCTCTAGCGGAGAGCGTGGTGAAGCTCCACGCCGTCTGCATGCAGTGTTACAAAGAAGCTGCCTACACCAAGAGGATAGGAGCAGAGAAGGAGGTGAGGAGGCAAAGAAAAGTCTTGAATAACTATGGCATAATTACATTATAACGTGCTTCTGGGCAGAGGCCACAAGTGATGCACGGATTACAGAGATAAATGATCACTTGTAGTAAAAGTACGGGGGCTATTGAAGTCATATTACAGATATACTTATCATTGTAGATTTAGTGAAAGAGACCGCTGCCCTTTCTTCTTCATTCATTCATAACCAGTTATTGGTTGTCTCACAGGTGGAAGTGATCGGTGGAGCGGACAAGTATCAGGCGGTGTGTAGAAAGTGTTATGGAGATCTGATGGTGGACAAAGAGAACAGTGCTCCTTTCAGGAATGAAACTCCACAACAGATCTTCGTAGGAAAACACATGGACTCTGGGATTCCCAGGAAGCTTTTCTCCTCTCTCCAACTCTGAAAACATCAACAAGACACGTGTGACACATGTTGAGTAGAGATTCAGAAATCTAATGTTTTGAGTTTGTTTGTGCGAGTCCTTTTTTGTACGCCTCGTTTGGTATTTGGTGTGGAATTGGTTTAAGTTTTTAGTTGATAGATATGGTGGTGCACTTTGATAACCCTGTTATTATAACGCCTGATAATCCAATTAATGGGGCACTGCCATAGGTTTCACTAAATTATAAATCTTAATTATCATGTAATTTGTAAATGTAGATTTAAATTATTTTTTGATGGAATGTATTGTTTTGACAATATTCATGATCAAAGTTTTACTCGTATGTACAGTATGAACAGTAGCAGTGTTGAGTAAAACTTAAAACAAATCTGACTTTTTCTTTTTTCTCTCAATGATTTTCAGAGACTGTTGGGAAATCCTTCTTTCCTCTCACTAAACTCTGTACTAACTGTGTGATGTGTAATCCAACGCCCCTCGCATGCTGCAGCCGACCAAAATAACCAGTTTAAATTCTGGCAGGCTCCAAGGTTGTGCAGTGGGCTGGCAGGCTGGAGTGGAAAAGTGTATGCTCTGTACTATATAAAACCTGTACTACTGCACATCCCATGAATGAATTTTTTTATTTTTTATTCCATATACAAAGGTCAAGTAAATTGTTGTGCTTCTGACACCATGACATAAAATTATGACAAAAGAAAGCAAAAACAAAAACAAAAGGCATCTTCACAACTCAGTGGTCAAATAAAGAGCTTGGAAACAACAGAGAAACAAGTCAACCAAAAATCTGACCAGTAGTTTGTGGCAGTTTTTATAAAACATTTGTAGGCACCACAAACCATAAAGTCTTTTTACACAAGTCACTGGAGCCTCCTCGCATCTAAAACATGAAGCTTGATGCAGATTAATCAAACAGAATACAAAATTAATGATTAATTTTGCAAATATTTCAAAGTGCACTACATTTAACCAGCATTACATGTCCAAATGTACGCTTGTCACCATTACTGCAGCAGAATGGGACTCCTCAGATCTAAAGGCACAATTTAGAAATCAGTTTAATCATTTATGTTAATTAGAAGCTGCAGTCCACACCATCAGAGGCACACACTGATTTTAAATGCATTTCCAGAGCATGAAGAGGACAGCTGTGATACACAGCTGTTTAACCTAAATATAACTTAAGTACTTATTCATGGCACTCTTTACTTCCCCAAAAAAAGCCCCTTGAGTTTCATTTTTAAGGCACGAATGACAAATCGACCGCAGTGTGTTTTCATATATTTGGCTTCAGTAAGTTATGCAGGTTTTCTTCTAAACAAACAATGTCTTTTCCACTTGTACAAGTGTCTTCAAAGTGGTACCACAACAGTGTCATGTGTAATTAATAGAACCGTTTCATTTCGGTTCGGTCATTAACAGATCTAAATCTGTTCACGCCCCTGCAACAATGATCATTATCTGACCATCAGCCAACTTTTAGCAGCCGGAACAAGGCAGCTGAGGTGTTAAACTGACAAATGCATTACTGACAGGCACAAAACAACACAGTAAACCAGCAGTCTTTCTGCAGACACCAGAGCAGGCTGAGGTGTTAATCTGCATTCAACAGTTGGATTAAGGAACCGGTTAACATCGGGTAAACGTCAGTGTTTAGAAATGTCTCCTTGGAAGAAGTGTGAGGCCGCTCTCTTTACAGGCTGAAGAGGAAGTTTTGCTGCTGGCGATTAATAAGTTATTGTTCAGTGTGAGGACATGCTCTGTGGATAAACCTGTTCAATAAGTGAAGTTATCTACATGCTCCTCCCTCCCAGCTGTCTGAATGTTAACTTCAGGTTTAAAGGGCAACGCGCCCGTACAGATTGGCACATGTAACTTATTTTAAAATGTGTTATATTTGTCAGAGTTAGAGAAATTGGTGGTTTCTATGATTTCTCATGTCACCATCAACAGCATATTCTGATTAGTGGTCACAGACAGTTGAGATGGGGGTTAAAAGAGCATTTTACCGCAGCACAAAGATTGCAAAACTTTCTTTAAGGGGTGATTTTATGGTTATATGGCTAACAAACTTAACTGCATTATCTCTAGCTCATGTTTTACAACAAAAACGAATAAAATAATCACAGGGGGACATTTGGCTTACTTTTCCCACTGTACTCAAACAAAATTTATTTAAACTGTTTATAGGTCCTCAAGATAAATGCGCCAAAGGGGAAAAATCCACTAAACCAAATAAGAAAAGAAGAAAATCAGGCACATACAACCATTAAAATGGCAGCTTTGCATAGTGAAATCTATGTACAAATGCACATTTTCAAGCTCCGACGAGAGAGTAAAGACGAGCACGTTAAGTGTCATCTTCTTTCTCTCTGATTGGAGCTGTTAGGTATTCTTCATAACATCACATGATGTGACCTTTGACTACCTCTCCCCTTCACGATTAGCCCGTTTGAGGTAAAAGTTGCGTCTTTGCACACAGGTCTATGTTCAGATTACCCAATCATCAGTGCTAATCTTGACAGCCAGCCTGATGTCTTAAGATCTGACCGCAGACCGTTTGATGTAAACCGCAGTGTCCCTCATCAATAAACGTTGCAGTTGCACTGCTCAGGTTCTCAAATCTGACGACGCTTGGAAAAAAAAAAAACACATCAATATGATATAGCTCTGGGTCTGTGCAGTGCAACTACAATCAGTTTACCTACAGATGACCTGGAACACCCCCCCACCCCCACCCCCCACCCTCCCCTTTTTTTGTCTGTGACCTCCCTTTGGCTCAGTAGCTGGGCGGCATGTAGCCGGTGTCTCCTTGTGGCTGCTGCTGCATGTCGGGCACATTGCTGGGATAGGCTGTGTACGTGGTAGGGGTGTAGGTGGTGGGGTTGTAGGAGGTGGGGGCGTAGGTCGGAGGGTAGGGTGTGTGGAGATCTGGTGGCGGCTCTGTGTAGGTTGGGATGGTAACTTCATTAACACCACGGCGGAAACGGCCCAGGGCAAAATATGCCAAGATTCCCTGCACAATGAAATAAAAATGTCTTGGTTATTACGGTGAGGTATTTAAAATGACTTGTTTGACTGGTTTCACTCACTGATGTGTCATTGTTTCAGAGTGAAAATAAACCAGTAGAGACTTGAAGTTTGCTCAGATGACCTCTAGCATTTGTCCCGCCAACAATCACCTCAAATCAGTTACACTTCTCACTCAAAGAGGCTTGAATCTGAGTTATCTTTAATGCAAAGAACACAACAGTAGTCCTGCTCACCCAGGTGGCGATAGAGAAGAACGAGAAGGCCACAGTGGCACGTGCAGCATCCATGGGAATACCTCTAATGTCACGAGTATGACTCCACTGATTGGCCAACAGGCAGAAACACACAAACCAGAGGAAGGTCCACACCCCTAGAAAACATACAGAAACACAGTTGCACAAACACACAACACAGAGATATGAAAAGGATTGTTTTCACTGCATTAAAAGACATCCAAAGAAATCAGCTGATATGAAAAGTGGATTCCCGTGAAAAACAACATCGGCAGAATAAAAAAAGGGCTCTCTTGTTGCCATGTGCTCAAATGACCACAAACTGTTTTTCACACTACCACTTCTTTGTTTCCCCCGAATAATGGCTGACGTGTAAAAGCTGATGAATGTTTAATTTCATAGAAATCGGTGACGTCATCCACCCCTCCTCTCCCCTGCTGCTCACTCATCATCTACTGTGTGCGAGGATGAATAATACATGTTATGTCACATCAGGAAAACAGGCAGCGGTCTGTCCCACATTAGGCCAGTACTCAGAGGCTCACACTGAAAAATGAGAAAACTGAATCTGAAAGAGGAAGCACTGAGAAGGAGCGATCAACACTCAGGGTGCACTTAATAATGCTGCGGTCAGATCATTTAATACATTGGGGAATCTGACGTCTAAGTGTGGGCATATATAGAAGTTCACAAAAACAATAATTTGTTGTAAGTTTTTCCAGGTTAAACAGACCCTGTCCTCAAATACATTTTGTCCATTACAGGATACATCGAACATTTTCATCTCTCACAAATCAAAAGCTGAATGTCCAGATGAATTACGTTACCCTCCTTTATCTCTATAATTGACATTCACTGGACACATTTTAAACAAAGTGTCTTTCAGTGATATCGTCCAGTTATTTTGTGATACTTTTTTCAGATATCTAATTCAACTTTCAAGGTCACTTCTTCATATTTTTGGCTACTATGGGGCAGTTGAACAAAACGTTAATACACTGACATATTATCAACTTATAAAACCGATATGGTGAACATGTTAGCCTGCAGTTGCCTATCAAAACATGGAGCAACATCAGCATTCACTGAGAGTCGATTCCTCCACCTGACACATTTAAATCCAATATTCACTCTCTTTTAGCTCTGTTTTTTGGTCTCTACCAACTCCTGAAGGAAACATCTAGCTGAATGTGCCACTCCGTTTATCAGCTAGTTGCTACAGTGCCTCTCTTTTGTTTGGCACTGAGCAGGAAGTGTACAGTGGGTTTTTAGAGCTTTTTAGGCCAGTGGCTAGAAAGGATGTTGATGAGAGGGAAACAAAGAGTAAAGTTATGGGCTGTAGAACCAAAACAACAAGCTAAAAGAAGATAACACACTCCACAGAGCTGATCTATTGTTGATTAAAAAAAAGATTAATACAGTTTTAAAAGGTCTTAAAACAAAGAAAGAAAATCACGTAAATGCGCCTGCTCACCTGAGAATCCCAGGTCTGCAATGACAGCATATTTTCTTTCCTGTGCGTTGCTCATAAAAGGCAGGTAAACATCCAACACCAGGAAACCCACACATGCCAGGAAGGCGATCACACCGATGCCAACAGCATAATGACATGCTGCGTCATTGTCGTTGAAGATGCACTTCGCTTCGGCACTGTCAATAGGGTTGATGTATCCTTCTGTCGTGATGCAGGCGAACACGACCAAAGCAAAGACCTGAGAACAGAGAAAGGAACAAGGCAGCCTTCAATGAGGTGCAAAGACACAAGAGAAAGCTGTCTTGTTGAAGGAAAGCGCTGGCAGGCTTTTCAAGCTTGACCATTAACTTCACACTGCATCACTTTACATGACTGCTAAATTAGTTTGAGACTGATTTGCCGCCTTTCAGGCATCTACTGGTTTCAGTTCATGAAGATACAGTATGAAAAGCCACTCGCAGAGACTTGCTCAAAAAATGAGTGATCCACTTCATCGTGTCATGAAACTTCAGTTAAGAGCAGGAGCCATTTAGAGATGATGCATTCAATTAAACTCAGACATCAGATGCTTGGGTCTGCACTGCTGTCACAACATCAGCCACAGGAGATAATAAATTACTGTTTGTATTTTTGCATTATAAGCAGGCAACTATTAGGAGTTTTCGGGACGTCACAACAAGAAATAGTATTCAAAACAGACTCAAACAAAAATCAGCAAATATCCTCAGGTTAAAGCAATGTTTGCAGAAGGGGTTACTGAAAGCCACAAGTACCTGGACCTAATTCTACTATTTCTACAAACTGGCCAACATGTTATTCAAACATAAAACAAGCGTTTCTGCTTGTCTTGTGTTTATTAAGTGAAGACTGCTAACTGCTGCCTGGTCCATCTGACCGTCCCGTGGTGTGTTGCTGTCTGCTCTGGTTACCCACCTAACCATGTGACCTACTTCTGAGTGCAGCTGCCTGCCATGTGACTCCAGAGATGCCACCGACTCTCTAACAACGCTCATAATGAGATTTGGGAGGAGGAAAGAGAGGAACTGTTTAACGAGTGGGAAGTTTGATGAGGTAAGAGGGCATAGAGAGAGAGAGTTAGAGAGAGAGCGAGAGAGAGAGAACAAAAATAGGCCACAATCCTGATGATGGGATGACACAGAAAGTACCGAAAATTACAGAAGCCAGACACTTGGGGAAGTGAATGTGGGGAGTTCCAAAACACAAGACAAGTGAGACCGAGGGACAGTTTGTGGGGCAGATGGGTATTTTCTGAGGAGAAATGAACACAATGGTTTGTGTGTTGAGTGACAGATGTCAAAATGTCATGTCATGGCATTATTTGGCATTAATACGCTGTTTGGATGCAGCATGTGGTCAGGACGCAGGGTCACGAAAGATCATGAACTGACTTTTATCATTCTGGCATTTCTGAGAACAAACAAGGATGTGATTCAAAATCTTAAATGACCAAGAGCCACTTTGTGCATAACCTTTCCACATTCCAGGAGCAGGTGTGGTGCACTATGGGACTTGTAGGCAGCGTTACAGAGCGTAAAAATCCTCTGTTGTGCCACAGGTGCTGGTCGGTTGAAGTAAGGTTAAAATCCCCCAGAGATACACGGTGATCTAACCAGTGTGACTTTGAGATGAGTTGAGCACAGCTGCACTGAGTGAGTGTGTGTGTGTGTGTGTGTGTGTTTGAGAGTGAGATCAGTAGCACACATTCACCAAGAGTATCACCTTACGTGCCCGTCAGCCCCTGTTTACCAGTGACACACAGCTGAGGCAACCGAGGGCACCTTCTGTCCTTGGGCCTCAGCTACCACATCGAATACACCACACCATCCAGGTGAAGCAAGAAGTGTGTTTTCTCACAGACGACACCTAACCCTAACGCGGACATGAGCCAGAGGCCTAACAGCCGAGTAAATAAAAATCAACCACAGTCCCCAACATATGAGTCTAAGGGCAGTTGTGTCCAATAAAACTCATCATTCATCAAAGAGATAGTAAAGGACAGATAAAACCTTCTATCTGTGTTCATAATCGCCCGCCATATAATTTGCTGTATAATGTGTCTGCTTGAGATTTATTTTGACTTTCCAGATCAGTGTCCAAACCACAAATAACAAATCTTTGCCCTAAGATTTACCTAGCAACAGGTGATCATTGTACAACAACTTCCCAGAACTTTCCCTGAATGTAAATCACTTTTCTGTCATTATATATATATATTTTTTATGATGACCACTATTAATATGGTTGTTCTCTCTAAAATTTAAAACACTAGGTCATTTCTTATGATCTGTTTTTAGAGGTTACATCAGTGTTTTAATTCAAATTTAGTCAAACACAGATCTGGTTTTACAGACTGCACATTAAAGATGGTCACACATCCTTAACTTAGCTGTTGTTTTGATTCCTGGCCCTTCTCACTGTGTCTGACAGTTTTCTGTCTCTTGTCCTCTGACAACACCAGTGTTGACCTGTGCTGTCGCCGAGCTGCTGTCATGCACCAGCTGCATGCAACATGACGCCCCGTAGAGACGCAGCACATAGTAGCCTGTTGTTCTGGCCAAAGCGCATGAAAAAACAGATCATTACGCGCTCCACGGAGGTTCCGGGCCAGACGCACCTGCTCACAGACCATGTTGGATATTATCTCTGCCTCATTTGAGCTTTGAACGAGAAAAAAAAAACACCTACATACACACGTAACGTCTCCACTCACCCAGCTGAGTAAGCGCACGATGGTGTGCGGTTGCCGGATGAACTTGTAGAAGTCGAAGCCTCCTCCTGCGAGTGAAGCCCCATACGCACTTGCACCGCCTGTCTCCTCCATGTCTCTCCGGTTGGTTCAGCCGATTCCTCCGGGGCACTCTCTCTATATCTCTCCGTGTGGTTCAGAACCAACCTAAGAGGACAGCCTACCAACTTATCTAAACCTAGACTGTTTCCAGCCCACACCGTGCTGCTGCTTTTACTCGACGGAGACGCGAGAGCCACCCAGAGGAGCTGCGCCAACCTGCTGCGCGTCACAGAGGCGGAGCCAGGAGACAGGAAAGATGATCATGTGCGACTCTTGTCATTAATTTACCCCCATAGATAAGTCAGAGATACGTACATACTGAAAATGCAACACAGAGCGTCATTTGCAGATGTTTATTTCACCACAACAGCTTATATTTACAGGACAAACAGTTTGAACCCTTCAGGGCTCCTCAACTGGTTCATCTTCCAACGTCTTCTTCTCTTCCTCAATTTGGGGCCATTCATCCACAGAGGCTTCAGATGTCTGATGTGAGACACACAGATGAGCAGGATTGTTATTTAAACTAACAGAGTGGTGATTGGTTGTTTGGTGTTATTCATTTATTTGATCTCACCTGATCAAATTCAGCATCTTTGGCTGTCTCCAGCACATCAGTGTCCTCATTGTACTCTGACAAATCCTGTGAGGAGTGACACATGAAGTGTGTCAGAGGGTAATACAGTGTGTGATCATGAGAACTGCTCTTTGATGATGAAGATTAAAAAAAAAAAAATGAACTGACCAGCTCGCCTTCGTGGGCACCTACCATTCTTTCCATCTCCAACCTGAGAAGAGAAAAAGCCAGTTGTGACATACTGCATGCGTCACATGTTACAGTCAGACAGCATTAAATGAGGCCTAACTGCACACAATGCAGAAGCTACCAGTTCACTGGAGAGTGCTGAGCTTTCAACAAAATGAGGAAGAGTTGCACAATTACACCCAAACTGAACATGGTTGATTTCTAAATACTGATTCGGGGAGATTTCTTCTGACTCATCACTTTTAAATTGGACTTTTTCAGGAAGAAATATGATAAAATGTCAGTAAAATCCTGGGAATTTTCATCATCATTTACCGAGCACACAATTTACTAAAAACCATAACTTGAAATTTGATTTTTTTTGATTGTCTTTTTCTGTATTTCTCCACATTAATATGTTTTACTGCTCACTGAGAGGATGTTGCGACGAAAGAACAACTGACACTGCATCACATTTCAAATTCAGGTCATCTGGATGTCACTATCCGTCATCTGTATTGTTAAAGTGTGACTGTAAACCATGTCAGAGATCAATTGTTGTTTCAGTTCTATGGTCAAAGGTCAAAGAAACGTGACCTGCTGATCCAGTAAGTCTAATACATCTACTCAACTCCAGCTGAACTTTTGCCCCTTCTCTCCACAAGCTTACTGTCAGTCTACATAAAAAGTACCACAATAAGTCTGTTCAGATTTTACCCCAAAAGTTCCTCGCAGGTAACTTTTGATGTAGTTTTAACTGTGAGGCCTCATTTGGAGCTTGTTAAAAAGTGTAATGTATAGTACAGTAAATAACTTTAATTCATGTGTGGTCATTAAGTTTTACATTAATGCATTGTACCTTTTCATTTGGCGGCTGCCATTCTTTCTTCAAAGCAACATTGTTTAACGTTTTAACCATAAAATAATTTTGACATTACACTGGCGTGTAATCAGATGAATGGTGTCTCTGTCATTCCCACTCTGTGCCCAGTATTCCTGGTCATTGCACTATGTAACTTTGTGCTCCATACTATCATCTGTGAATGTACATAACACTTCGCAGTACTAAGTCACACACCACCAACTACACAACACTGATTTTGGTGGATCATATTTTATGGAGAAAATGTTTTCTGCTTTTCCTTTTGATGTCCTCTGGCTTCGGCGCATCAATTGTGTGATTTACAGAGTTTCCTGATGGACAGTAATGTAAACGATTGTGAACTATAGCTGCTGTTACCTAATGTTAGCTCAGTTTGGTAGGAGGGCTGTCCAGACTGTGAGCTCAAGCACAGGGCAATGGGGAATGCTATCGAGCAGCAGAGCCAGTGTCGTGCTAGAACCAGAGCTGGGCAAGCTAGCAATGTAACCACCAAAGAGGACATTGATAGAGGAAGCTAAGAAGAGAAAATGAGAAACTGACCAAGCAAGAAGATGCTGGACAAGAGTAAATCTGGGACTTTTAGTCGCTGGGGAGAGCTTGGTGAAATAAAAGGTTGAAAGGCAGACACTGAGCTGGCTGTTATGTCTTGTGTTGTTGCACTTGCATGATGTTTGGTTGTTAGTAAAGTTGTTGACTCGCTAGTTTTTGATCACAAGTCATGTAATCATAACAAATACACATGTACAACTGTCCATATTTACCACAGTGCTGTTGCACTTTGAAACCGAAGACACCAAATCACAGAAATATCAATTTCCATGTATTGTTGCTTTAAAAGAAAAACTGACTGAGGACCAAGTTGTACAATTCTCTTTAGAAGATTAAATAAGGCAATTCAATAGAAATGTGGTCACCATTTTTGAGAAATAATTAATAAGATAAATGGACTCACAGAGGCCTCTCTCCATAATGCCTTCTCCCTGAAAGAAGAGCAAAAACATGAATTCACAGTAATAATGAGAAGTTAGCCACACCAGATAAAAAAGAGGACTCTGAAATTGTGGAAACACAACTCACTGAACACCACTCCAAGAAAGCAACAAAGGGAGACTACGAGTATCATGGCTGTGAAACATCCAAAGACGGCTGCTGTCACCAAGGTGGGGATATGATTCAGCACTGAGGGAGCAGGAAGATGAAGAAGAGGTGAAACTAGCTGTCATCTGTCAGAAGGATGTTTTTCGTAAATCAACAAGAGTGGATCATCTGTACCATGTTTATCCAAATACAGCCTTTTGCTTCTTATGGCGGTGGTGTGGTCAAAGCTGTCTGACACATTACACTGGTACGTCCCGGCACTCCTCCGCCCTACTGACAGCACCAGTATAGACTGTTGTGGAGGCTGGTGGACCACATAGTAGAAGCTTCCTTGGCCATCTAGGAGGGTTTTGTTGAGGAACCACTGGTACCGTGGAGAAGATCCCTTCGCTGCCTTGCAGTAGATGATCAGACTGACCACATCATAGCTTTCTCCAACATTATAGTCGTAATCTATCATGACAGGCCCTTCAACCGGGACTTTTGAAGATATAATGGATCAGGAAGTGACATCATGGACAAATATTTTTTTACCACAGTATTATTTTAAACAATGCACCTACCAACTTCTATGGGAATCCTTTTACTGGATTCAGTCGCGTCTCCATTATTTGCCTGGCATTGTAGATATCCCATGTGCTTGCCCAAGACCAGTGGGAACTTAAATGTGGCATTTCTGTCTTTAGCTGTCATACTGGCAACTAACTCTGTTCTGTTGTAAAGTGAGAAGGTGATAGGCGGAGTCCCCTTTGTTGACTCACAGGTGACCATGGCAGAATAGTTGTGGGAATCCTCCTTTAGCACAGTGAAGGAGATGTCAGGTCTTGACACCAAGTCTGAGGGAATAAGATGTATTTTCTTCAAGGAGATCATGTCATATCTAAAAAAAACCTAAGAGTGTATTCAAAACAGACGACAACTAACCTTTGACTGTGATTACAACTTCAGTGCTGTTGGCGATGAACATTGTTTTGTTGAATTCATTGAAGGCTATGCACATGTAAGAGCCACTGTCTTTAGAAGTAGTTCTAAAGATGACAGAAACATTTTGTTGGACAGATGTTTGTCAAGGGAAATGAGTCACAGACAAATCAAGAGATGCAACAAGGCTACTTACAAGTTATTTCCATGTTTTTCAGTGTCAAACTAACTGACCAAGGTTTTGGATTTGTTTCTCTGCAGATTAAACTAGCTTTACAGGGGGTGACGCTTAGCTCAGTCAGTAGAGCAGCCACCCCATATGCGAAGGCTTGCTGCGGCCGGCCCGGGCTCGATTCCCGACTTTGCCACGTGTCATTACCCATCTCTCTCTCCACATTTCCTGTCACTCTTCAGCTGTCTCTATCAATAAAGCTTGGAAAAAGCCAAAAAAAATAATCTAAAAAAAAAAAAAAACTAGCTTTACAGGTGCTGATAGCCAGTGGTGGAAAAAAATAAAATAAAAAGGGCACCCCACAGGGCACTCCATTTCTAGTGGACCTGAGGCGGTATTTTATCATGTTTTTTATTGCCCACCAGTGCTAATAGCTGTATTTTCTAACTTTGGACAAAGCTAGACTGCAACCTCAACCTAGAACACACCTGGTATGACCCTAGTTTTACAAATGTAAAAGGTAGTAATATAATTGTCCAACAACAGTTGTCCAGGGACAATCTCAATGGAGTTCTACTGACCTGTTGATTAAGAGACGGTTATGGTATTGAAGAGCCTGAGAGACCAGTTGACCATTCAGTAGCCACTTGTAGGAGACATAAGTTCCAGCGGTATGATTACAGCTTAGCTCCAGTGTCTTCCCTTCAAAGAATTCAACTGGACCTGAACGGACATCAATCACTGCACCTTTCACTGGTTCTACAAGACAAACAACAGATCAAGAACTTATGGTCTTATTTTAAATCAACAACAATTCTCATTGGAAAAATCCTCCTGTAAAGTACTTTTCTTCATGTTTTTATGGCCTGTTGTGTGATGTCTTGGTATTTACAGATCCATTTCTCTGCTTTTACAGGTGAACATATTTATTAACTTCACAACATATAACAAGTCTAGTTCACTTACCAAGAAACCTTGTGATGTTGTTGACATGATATTTTACTGTTTGGTTTGAATTTTTGGGGGGTCTCCAATCCAGTCAAATGTATCTCAACAACTACTGACTGTCATGAATTTTGAATGTGAATTTTTAATACCACTGTGAGGTAAAATTTTAGGTTTTGTCCACATTTTGATAGAGTGAAATTTGCTGAAGATATTCAAGGTTTTTATAAAGAATATAATTCTGGCTTTGATGATCCTCTATTATGGTCTTTTATTATGACCAAATACTTGCAAAACTAAACACATTCCCATTAACCTCTGATGTACTTGTTTGTTATGCTATTAAGACAATCCAATCATGCATTTGCATATTGCTTTTTAGCTTTTGCAAACAATCTGTTACTGTTACAGGGAAGCCATGTACTGTACATGCAATACAACATAATATCCATCCATCCATTGGAGCCGATCCCAGCTGGCACTGGGTGAGAGGTGGGGTACACCCTGGACAAGTTGCCAGTTTATCACAGGGCATATGGAGACAAACAACCATTCGTGGTCACATTGACACCTGCAGGCAATTTAGAGACACCACTTAACTAATTAAGTGCATGTCTTTTGATTGTGGGAGGAAGACACACAGAGAACATCCAAAGTCCACACAGACAAGCTCCAGCTGCAATACAATATTATATCCCTGGTAATAAAGAGACTCACCAATAACCTTCAGGTAGTGTACGTTGCTGACAGTGGCATTTATGTTGGAGTTGTTCAGTGCTTTGGCCACACACACCAGGTTGCCATCATGGGAACGTTTGATCGCCATCGAAATAGATACACCCTTCCCTTCAAAGGGGTATTCACCCAACTTCTTCTCACGGTTATCCTCCCTAGAAAAGGTTAATAATTACAGGATATTTCTATCATCTCTTTTTTTCTTTACATTTTGATGCAGTAGTTAGATGTAATGAACAAATACTCACTTGTATAACTGCAGCCTTATAAGTTCATTCTTTGGGTAGATCTGCAGATCACATTTAAAAACTGCAACTTTTTTCACCAAAGCCTCTGAAGGGCCAGATAATTGTGGATAACCGAGATGTGACTGACCTGTCAAAAGATATCTAATTAAATGAAAGAAAACTGGACAAAGACTCAACACAAAGAATCATGAGCTACAAAAATGTATTCATTCACTATATATACACTAAGACACACTCAGCACAAATCAACTGACTTACTGCTCTCCTTGCTACAGTAGCACAACCCTGTAGAGCGGAACAAGAAATAATTTAGTTTGAACTTGTGAAAAATAAAGTGTACTGTAGTACAGTTTGCGTTGATTTGCTTACCTAGTATGACCCAAAGGAGTGAAGCAACCATTCTCAAAGAAAGTTTGTTGCCTTTAATACAACTGTATACTTCAAATATTGTTACACCGTGCTCTGTAATACAGGCGTTTTGACAGTTTTTAATGAAGGGCTGAAGCACTGTGGGTGAAACATGTGCAAATAGCTGATAGCGTTACAAAACACCTCCCTGCTGTACCCTCCCTCTCACTCATGTCATAACTGCCATGGCGTCATGTTATATTGTGAGTGTCTAAGTGTGAATATCAAAACAAGAAGTCAGATATGTTGTGAAAATATTATTTGAAAAGAGATTTTTTTATTTGCAAAATAACATGACAGTATACAGTAGTTTTGCTGAAAAATATAATCTCTCATCCATTTTAAACAAATATTATATCACCAGTTTCTTTTTTTTTTTTGAAGACTATTTTTGGGCTTTAGAGAGAGAAGATGACATGCAGCAAAGAGCCAAGTGTCAGAATCAAACCCTGGGTTGCTGCTGCAAGGCCTTAGAGCTGGGGCAATGGGGTGCATGCTATACCAGGTGAGCTATCAGGGCACCCCTTGACCAGTTTCTTGTTGATGAGGTGCAGGATCTTTCATGTCATACTGTGATCTCCACGGTCTAAAACAGAGAGAGAGAGAGAGAACAGTCATAATGTTTTCTTGTTTACACCAGGTTCACATTGTTTCATTTTACATGTAAGCTGATTTATATATATATATATATATATATATATATATATATATATATATATATATATATATATATATATATACGGCTGCATTCAAAGCCAAAAATACAAGAAAAATGCATATTGTTTGCCTATGGGACATTCCTTCAAACTGTTTTTACAATGACTTAAAAACTATTTATGTTACAGTATATAATAAATGCACACTTTATTTGATAGGTCTGAATTTTCCCATGTCTTTTGGAAAGAGTCTTTTGGAAAAAATGTAAAAATGTCCAGGTACAGTCAAACTAATCAAAAGTTTTTAATTAGGTAATGAATTAATTGATATTTAGTCTGGTTTAAATGGAGCAGTTCTTTCACGGATATTCCTATTTCTCTCTATTTATTTATTTTAATTAGCACCATGATACACGGTTTGTTTGTCATATTTCACTGATTAAGAATCAATTGTAATGGCCTGTATACCTGATTCAGATCATCACAGTCTGTAGAGGAAGCATCAGTTTGTTGGCCTCCTGACTGGGACATGGATGCAAACAGAGGAAATGCATCTGAACTGGAACTGGAAACCACAAACATTGTTGAACTGGTTTAAGTTACAGAACAGTAAACTTTCAGAGGTACATAAAGCTAAAATAAAGCTTACTGTGTTGCAGTAATGTTGGTGTGATCTGTGAAAGAAATGAAAGACATTAGAATATTTTATGTGAATTCAGGTACACATTTCCAGTCATTTAATGTCTCCCTCACACATGTGGGCACACACACCTTGGTTGCGGTTGAACATCTTGTACACAATGGCAGCACCCACCGCCAGCATGAGGAGAACAAAGCAGCAGAACGCTATGCTAATGATCTCAGTGGTGGAAATGTGAAGGCCTGTGAAGGAGAAGGGACAAAACAACTGAAGTATTACATAATATAAAGGCAACATGTAATGCATTTAAATATATGATATGCGCTTTTTACTTGTGGGTGTTTCAGTGGGAGATGTTGCTTGAGGCATGGAGTTAAGGATCCTGTCTGCTCAAGAGTAAAAAGTGTGATGTCGGCAAGAGATCCCACATAAAAAGGACATTTTGGAAAAGGCACATGTGAAATGTTAAAGCAACGTTGTGTAATTTTTCTACCATAAAATAACAGATTTTAACTTTGTGCTTCCGGTATGATAAAAGGCGTACATAACGCTGCTCTAAGTCATTTTATGGAGAAAATGTTTTCTGCCTCTGATGTCCGCAAGCTGCTCCACATCACCACTCTGTGATTTACAGATTTTCCTGTTGGACACTAAAGTAAACTGCTGTGAACTATACCTGCTGTCAGCTAATTGTAGCTCAGTTTGTTAGCTGTGTTAGGGAATGTTAGAGTGTGTACCACAGACAACAGTAAATCAACCAGCGCCTCTAAAGCTAATTTATAACACGTTATAACTTGAACTCGTACAAATAATTGAAGTGTTAAAAGACCGTTTGCTATTTTTACAGAAGATTAGACTATTTCCTGGCCAGCAGTGTAACTTCCTGGAGTCTCACTGGTTTCCTGGCAACCTCAACATGACAACAAACATCACAGCACTATAAGTGATATAAGTGTTAATTACTGAGCTTTAGAAGTGCTAGTAGGCATATTTTGTTACTTTTAGACAGAGACGGGTGAACCTCGTTTCCAGTTTTTGTGCTAAGCCAAGCTACCTGACTGACTGACTGTTTACCCTGCAGAGAGATGAGAACAGTATCAATCAATCTAACCTTCAATCTAACAATCTTACTTTTATTAGAAACCTAGTGTTGTTCTTTTCACCTGTGATTTGGACCGGCACTGCTGCACTCTCCACCCACTCTCCAGAGACATTGTAGCTGTTGCTGACCCTGCACCGGTAATACCCAGACACCTCAGGGTCGAGCTTGATCAGGATGAGGGTTCGTCTACGATCAGCTAAGACGTAGTTGGATTGGATCGTTGTTGGCAGGATAGGATGAATACTGACATCCAAATGTGTCTCAGGGAGAAGGACGGTGTCGTTCAAGAACCAGGAGACATAAGGAAAAGTTCCTCTGCCGATATGACATCTCAGTCTGGCTGCTGCCAGTAAGGAGTAGGCAGAGAAGAGATACTGAACCTCTACTTTCACATCACCTCCAACTGGGACTGGACCAATAGGGGGCAGAGGAAGAGAGAAAGATTATCAAAGAGCAGAATTAAAGATTCACAGAAAATGACATTTCCTTCACGTGTCTGTGTAGTTTATACCCAGTTCCAGAGTCATAGGCTCACTCATCAACTCCTGCACCTCAGTATTCACCCGACATCGAGCCATGCCCATGTCCAGGTCTGGTACCACACTGACAGAAAACCAGGCAGTGAGGGATTCAGGTACTGTGACAGATCCCACTTCTATGTCATCTAGTAAAAGAGAGAAGTTGACCGGAGGACTCCCTCTTGTTGACCAGCAGGTAACATTGCCACGGTAACTAGCTCCTTCTTTGAAGATGGAGAGAGAGATGTATGGTTTTGAAACGTAGACTGAAGGAGGAAAGAAGAAGGGAGGCGATGGGGACAGGGACATGGACAGTACATGTTAGAATGCAGAAAAACATTGTACAAAACTAACCAACACTTTTGGAGTACGTGACCAGTATGTGCAAAATATTCTAGACTGGAGTCAATGATTGTAGGCCTGAGGCTGTTTTTTGTGTTATGAGTTGGCCCCCTTACTTCTAATTAAAGTAACTTTTAATACTAAAGCCTATGATAATATTTAAGACAATACTGTGCTTTTAACTTTGCAGTTTGATGAAGGCTCTGTCCTTTTACAACATGACAATACCCCAAAGCACAAAGCCAAGTCCATAAAGTTTGATGCAACATCTTGGGTCTAAAGGCTTTAAACTGCTGTGTCTGTGGTGGTCTGAGCTCTAAGTGCAGGTGTGAATGCACCCAAGACGCACTGACGATGCATTAAGATACGGTAACTCAGTCCACATTTGGAGGTGGCCTAGGGCATATGGCCACATTTCATTAGTACAGTAGGCGACATGTCATGGTCCACATTTAAGGCCTACTCAACTGAGTATAAACAGAAATGTGTACTCATGTGGGCACCAATGGCGTCATTAAAGTGTGAAAAGACAAGTTGTGGATGAAGTACACATGAATGCTGTCTGGTTTCCATTTGGGCCAAACAGAACAACAGAAAGTGGATGATTCATATTAAACTTTCTACTGCCACTATCATAATATATATACAGTATGTATATAAAAGTGGTCACGTGATGCACAATGAGACACATTCCAATGTCATATTTACTTGGAGCTGTCCGCTTGTGATTGGATCAACCAAGATGCATGTTAAAGCCATGTAAACAGCTAAGAGACTTTTAGCTAAATGCTAACATCAGTGTTCTAAGATACCGCAATTACAATGTTAATGTTGACAATGGTGTGATTTTTTTTTTACCATGGTCACTAGCTTAGTTCAGGTAATCACTGCTAGCATGGTTAACAACATCCATGAGTTATTCATAACTCCACTTTCCAGTAAGTCTTCAATGTCTTATTTGTTGACACGTACCTTTGACAATCACCTGGACCTCCGTGCTGCTAGAAAATCTCCTGATGTCCTTCACCATGGACCAAGCCATACAATAATAAGACCCAGCATGTTCTGGAGTCACCTTCCCAATCACTAACTTGTTGCCAGTGAAGTTGAAGAAGGGAGTGGTTGAAGATGTGAGTTCCTTCATGTTGAAAACCCAGGTGTAGAAAAGGTGGGTGCCCTTTGTGGCGCTGCAGCTCAGGACAACACGTGACCCCTCGTATACAACTGGGGGTGAGGGTTCAGAAGTCACTATGGTGACTGATGGTGGAACTAGAAGTTAGGGAGTGATGGATGATTGTGGAGGAGAGGAAAAGGTCAATTTTGGGAAGTAAAGTAAAGCTCAAACAAGATCAATGGTTTCTATGTCTGTTTGTGTCTTTTACTCACTGACTACACTCAGCTTGATGGTGTTGCTGAGTCCTGTGCTTCCTCCTGCCGTTGCCTTACAGTGGTATGAGCCCTCCAGTGTTGCAGTTGCCTTCATGAAGAATGGTGCAACTTGGCCCCCTTCGTAATCGGTGTATGTGGCAATCAGGACACCACCATCCCCTATCAGCTCATAGGTGACTGGAGGAGAGGAATGAGGTGCAATACACCGGAAAGCCACCCTCGAGCCGAAGTAGACCATTTCGGGACCAGTCAGCGTGGGGCGAAGAGAGGTCGATCCACCTTAAGAAAGAAACACTGGCAGCCTGAAATCTACCCTTTACAAGTTTCAAAGAAAGTATGAGCAGATACAGATGCAAAATAATTTTACTTCACTTTACTGAATGTCATGAGATCAAAGACAAGCTCACAAGCTCCTGAATTCATAACACTCAAAGCAGCAAGATCAACAATCTGTCAGTAAACTTAGCTACATATCTTAAGCACTTCTTTAACAAACTTACTTATCTTGACGAACAAACTTGTCAGAGCTGGAAAAAATAAATAAATAAAATAAAAACACATTTCACATTTAAGAATATTTAGTCCATTAAATGATTTATTTATATTACCACATTAAATTAAATGAAACTAACTCACCCAAAATTGGCAACATATTTAGAGTCTGTAGATTCTTCATAACATAACATGCTCTGTACTTATCTTTGGCATCGTTTCCCGAACTCGGCTGTGTCCACATGTGTAAAAGCTAAGGGTGTCACACATGTGTTGCAAGTAGATAACATGTTCGACTTCATGTTTGGTTACATCTTTTTAAATATTTTTTTTAAATTCAACAGTAACATAAATGTATATATACATATAGTACATATAAAAAGAAATAAAAAAAATACAAGAAAATTAAATTTTAAAACAAGAAGAACAATAATCATGATGTTCACCTCAATAAAAGCTTAAAATAACAAAATAACAAATTTCAGGTAAGATTTCAAGTAAATTGAATACATGTACAAACGGATCATAGCTACCTGTGACAATCCAAGAAATAATGAGTGATTATTATAATAATTATATACATACGCATAAATTACTCATTCACTGAGAAAAAGAAAAACACTGACTATGAACTAAGCTTAACAAACTCACAAGATAATTAAAAACAGATCAAAGTCAACCCCTGTAAAATTGACTAAGATTAAGAGGAGGCATCATACGGAAGTTAAATTAAGACTTTGCTCAGTTCACAGCTGCATTTTTAATCTTTGCACATCATGTAAATAGAAAAGTGAGACTTCATGAGTATTTTGTTTTCAGCCACCCCGAGGCCTCTGTCCTGCAGTTGCCAAAACCGAAGCTTTACTTTTATTCATTATATTTAAGGTGGACCTGGCAGCCTGGGAACTCTAATCAGTGTGTGGAGGGTTTGTCCTTCCATTTGTCCTCTACAACAGCTGCAGAATGGACTTTTGCTCTGTTTTTGTTCCGACATCTGAGCATCGTGGCATGTTGTTTCACCAGAAAACGCTTATCTGAGCTGCTCTGTGAAGTGAAAGCATACAAATACATAAACACAACATGCACACAGATACAGTAGAAAAATATCTCACACAAATAAACCCCAGGAGGAGGAATGATTAATTTGCAACAACCAAAGCAGCTGGGTGTAACTGGGAATATTTTATCTTATCTTCTTTCTGTGACTAATTTGTAAGTATGTGCTGTAAGTTGTTTGATGACATGTGACTTACCATGACCAGCATGTCTTTCAGTCTTTCAATAGCCTTCTGATTGGCTCGTCCCCGTGACACATATGAGGTTAAGATTATACTGAGGAAACAGGACAGTGTTTCATGTTGTACTCAAAGACCAGGGGATCAGATCAAAGTATTGCACGTCCATTTTAAAACAGCTTGTACACACAACATGTAAAAAAAACTCATCACACATGCAAATACAGAGTCAGCATTTTCATAAACCTCTAGTCTCTTTGCATACTTACATCTCAGCTAGTATGAGCGGCAAGGCGAAGGCCTCAGAGGACAGGTAGGAGAGAGTGGCAGGCGCAGGGCTCGGGAGACTGTCCACACACACTCCTGTCACATTAAACACGGTATTTCCATTTCGAAATGGACCACAGGAGGACCTGGAGGGGAAACACGTCAACCTAATGGGAGAAATGAGCAGCAGAGAAAATCAAGATATAAATATGATCTTTTTTGTGGACAGTATATTTTCAGCAAGTAAGTACAAAATTACATGAAAGTTACAGTAAGATACACACATATTGATGTGAGATGTGACATTTTGCATGTGGAAGCTGAAGCCCAGCGTGACTGCAGCCATGAGGAGACCAAGCAGCAACATGAAGTGGAATAAAACAGAGGAGCTGGAGGCTCGAAACATCCTCTGCTCTGCCACACAGCACCGCATGACTGCAAACTGAAGACACAGAGAGAGAGAGAGAGAGACACATGGACACTGGTTGGGAAAAGCTCACTAATTTACACATTTGTTTCTAATTTGTTCAGCTCATGCTCAATAAGTGATCGATAACTCTCATGTTCAACAACCTTTTGGATGTAGAAGGTGGCTATCAGTGTGACGGTTCCTATCAGAGGCAGCAGAGGGCAGTAATAAACTCCCACCCACGACACTGTCTGACTGTACACCAAATCCAAGACGTTGAATGGTATGAGAAACTGCTGTTTCCCCCACACCCGGGCCAGCAAGGAGGTGGGGTACTTTTCCTGCACTAACCTGTCAGACAGAGGAAAGATAGTTCATGACTCTTGAGTATGTTGTACAGCTGAGCTTCAGTATTTCCCTATCCATACTGTTGTGGAATCTACTAAAGAAAGGCATCAAACATATTGATATTGATATTTCAGGATACAATGATGACTAAGAGAGAAAACAACTGCTGATTTTAATCAAACCCACTTCCTGGGGTAGTTCAAGAGAAAGGCGTTGCAGAAAGTGGCAAGGAAGTTGAAGATGCACAACTTATACATCTCTCTGCCAAACTTGTTCTCCATGCACTAAAATAACACACACAAATGAAAAGGATTGTTAAACATACTTCACGGTGTTACTTCGAACTCAGTCTGCAAGACCTTTAAACCTAAATCTCCTTCTCAACTCACTTGCTGATGTGAGTTGACATTGCATTCTGTTGTGAAGATGGAAAATAAGTAGATCCCCAGTGAGGCCAGCTTCAAGAAGATGCTCCTGAAGAAAAGCCAGAGTGAATCCATGCAGGTGTGTGTGTGTATGTGTGTGTGTGTGTGTGTGTGTGTGTGTGTATAACAGACTATCCTGTGTTTATCTCCCTGTGCACCTTACCTCACAAGTGTGGCATTGACCTGTGCGGTGAAAGAGTAGTCTTCAAAAGATGAGATTTTGCGGAAGATGTGAGGGAGGACCAGGTTGACAAATGTGATGCTCATGGGAGGGAAGTACTGGAGGACCAGACTGACCAACCAGTAGCTCACAATCTAAAAAACACAGTCCAGGGTGTTGGATACGAAAATATATTCACGAAATCTGGGGCACAAAATGGTCTGGTATTCAGCATTAGTCTCACCATAGACTGTGATTTTATTGTGGCAAAGTAGATAAGGTAGAAGGCTCCACCCAGCAGAGACAGAACAATCAGGTTGAGGATGGACCTGAGCAGGTAGAGACGCACCCTCTGTCCCAGTGTCCTCTGAGCCTCGCGCATGGAGAAGTTCTGCTCCTCCAGGAACAGCTGAGGACCAACAAAGAAATACAGGAGAACCTCTGTTGTGAGGACTCTGTGATCATCTACATCACCTCCTTGACTCAATCACGTTACAACTGCAGTATATAGATATACACTTGGGTTTTAGGTTTTTCCCAGTAGCTTTGACAGTGTTATCATGCATGCAGGTACTCTGTGTGTGTCCATTGACCTTGAGATCGTTTCTGATGAAGCTGCATTTGAGAGTAGCAGAAGCAGGATCCTGGATGGTGAAGTCCCAACCACAGAAGATCTTATAGCTCATATTCATGCTGTAACGCTTCCCGAGCATCCAGGTGTGCTTGTAGCCAACTATCGTTCTACCAGAGAAGTTACAGATGAGAAGGTTTAATACAAGGAAAATGCTTATTGAAACTTCTTCTGCAGATGTATCCAGTGGTGCCTGAAGAAGAACTCTCAATTTATGGCTCATTTGTTTTTTTTTAAGTCCAGGAAAGGATAGACGTCCTAGTTCAATGCTAGTTCAACCACTACACCACTGATGGTGCCTTAACTGACCTACGGACCACCATGATAAGACTGAAGAGGATGATGATGAGGATTCCAGCCAGGTAAAGCAGAGGTGTATTCAAGCATGGCAAATTCAGGGAACCACGAGTATAAAAGCCAATGAAGACCGGAGAACGATCCAGATAGCCCTGCAGAGAGAAGGACAGAGAGTACCTCAAAAAACACACATAAAACATACAGTACACACACATATCTAAGCAAACAAACCCTTACCGATCCCAGGAAGAAATCCAAAACTGAGTCATTGCCTCCAAACTTCAAAGGTTCTATAAAATCACAGAGAACAACACAGCACTGTTTCTGCAGCAGTCTACTTTGAGTTGTGGTTCATTTTACCATAATCTGTCATTATAGCTGACTCACCGCTGCCGTTGCTCCTGCCATAGAACATTGTAGGCCCGAGAATGAAGCCCCAGGTAAGAGCACAGTGGAGTAAGTTCAAGTAAACCAGATATCTGAGGAACACAAAGTAAGCCTTCACGCCAACTCCAAACTTGCCTGGAACAGATCAGTGAAGGTCAGGATTTTTATTCTGCTTGGGTCAGGTCAGCAACAATCAACTGGAATCAAGTCCTTACAATGCACTTCCTTACCTTCGATGGCATGGAGAGTGTGCTGCCATGGCAACAAACTAGATAGGGCTCCTCCCATCTGCATCCAAACTCTCTTCCTGTTGATGCTCTGGCTCTGCCTCCAGGACTCCCAAAAACCAATATTGCTGATTTGCATCTTCCTCCTCTCCCTGTTAGCAGCGTAAATGTGACATTAAATTAATAAACATGTTAAACCCTGCTCAATTGTGAAAATACCTGATCAACAATATTTGATCAGTAAATCACAACACAGCGACGAGGCAACATTTTAAAAGCTGGACAACAATCATTTGTTAGACTCATTTTTAAAGAGATGGATTTTAAGGGGCACACTGCTGATTTTACAAACGTAGTACTTCTAGTCTGTGGAAACAGTCGTATGTGGCTCTGAAGGAACTTTCTGAGTCTGAGAAAAGTCTGAGAGAAGTCTGAGAAAATCAGCCTGATGACATTACAGTGGTGTAACTGAAGTGCCTTATGGGATTTATAAGACTGAGTGTTGGACTGTGTCCCAAACTAGAAATTAAAACTCAGGATATTTTAACCACTGCTGTGTAGCAGATTTTTTTTCTGTTCTCAAGTGCTTGAAGCACAACATGATGACAGTGCTGTGCTGAGAGTATAACGTGCCTATCAACAAATATATATACTATACTATACTACTACTAATATACTATATATTTTTTGTATTCAATTCAGTTTTATTTATATAGTATAAATCATAACAAAGGTTATCTCATGACACTTTCCATATACTCTTTATAATATTATCTACAGAGACCCAACAATATCGGTAACAGCATATTGAAAAAACTCTCTTCTAAAGGTGTTTTCAGGCAGTGGTTCCAGTCTGCAAGTAGGGAAGCTCCACTCAATGGGATCAATAGATAAGGGGTCACAAACAAGATTGGAAAACAGAAGAAACATATTTCTGCCACTCCAAAATATTAATTTTTTCCTTTGTCTAATCTTTGCTTTTTGCACATGCATTATGAGATAGTTTCACATCTTCAGAACCCTAAAAAAAATCAGGGCACCACTAATAGGCAACTAAACATGGTGCTGCAGTGTGGACAAGGCTTCATTTTATGAGGTTGCATACCCCCCAAAAAAGATTGGGATTAAACTGGGATACAGGTATAAATAGGTTTGCAAAGATCAGGTTTATGTTATGCTAAATTATGCGTCAGCCCTGAGCCTTTCCACTAGAATGTCACAGTAAGATGCGGAATGAAAAGAAGTAGATTTGTGTGTACTAGGCTCTATTACCTGGCAGCCCTCTTCCCCTGAATACACATGGCCATGTTTTTGAGCGGCTGTGTAGATGCCTTGTCTTTGGCTCCTCTGGACAGGTGGCCATGGCTGATGCTCTCCTCTGGCTCTGGGCCACCCTGGTAGACATCGCAAAGACCCTGGGTGCTCTGCTCAGGCCGGCTGGCCTGGATACTGGGCAGCTGATCAAATATCTCTGTCTGGTAGTACTCACAGGAGTCTGACGACAGGGTGGATTGGGTGCTTTCATCTGTGGTGAGAATGACACGTACATGTAGATTACAGTGCATGTTTACATGCAATGTGGTCCTGAAGTTACACCCTTACTCACACAAACAGTTAAGTATTTTTAAGCATATTTGGCATTTGTTGTAAAAAAAACAAACAACTATTTTCAACGTTGTTGCCAATTAATTTGCTGTCGTTTTATCGATTAAGCAATAAATTCAGCTTCTGCAGGTTTGATTTGTTTAGTTCATATGTAATAAACTATGCTTGTCTGGATAGAGAGAGTTCTGTTCAAGCAAAAATAAAGTACTGAAATCTAACCCTACATGGAATATTTGTATGACACGTTGACATTTAGCACTGTTGCTTTAAAGCACAACAATTAGATTCCTATCTATCTGTCTATCTTCTGGTCTGGTTATCCATTCTACAGTACGAGTACGTTTGCATATAGTTTTGGAAGTGAGGGCACAAAAAAATGTTGCAGACCTAAAGTCTACTCACAAAATCATGGCTCCTTATTTGCAGAAAAGAAACAGTAAAACAACACACTAGTTCACACATACAATAAATGCAGACACAAGCAAGATTTTGTCTCTCTCTCACGCACTCACAAATACAGAGCAAATGCACAGCCACATTTCGGTTATTTTTCTGTTACCTGACAGAAGCCTCATGAAGGCGACAGGATTATCCTCCATGTTTGCTCTTAGCACTTCCTCTTTAATAACAAAAGTCCAAACACCAATGTTCTCGCTTCATGTAAAACACAAATCGGCAAAAATCTTGACTAACACTGCAACTTTTAATGTTCTGAAAAAGGTACTTCCGCAGTCTGTATCAGAATAGCCTCCCTTCACCTCACAATCACACTGAAGTGAGGACTCCTGAGCTGCTGATCTGTAGGAAGTGTTCCTCAGAGTCCTGTTGCGGCTCACATACTGGCAGGTGGAGCAGATGTAAAGTCTGTCCGCGCACAGACTTGAGTTTAACCAAGTTTGGCAACTCACAGGAAATCATGTGACAGGAAGCAGAAACATGTGTTACATTAGATGCTACATATAACATAACAAGTAATGGCCACACTAGGCTGGAAATACTTTAAGAGAAGTGAGAGAAGAAAATGTTGACGGCCTTTATTAGATGAGTTAGGTTGAGGCTTACATTAAGCTATAAGATTTAACTGGTGTGATGACACATTAGTGGGTTTTTAAGTGTTGTTTGAGATTCATTTTCAAATACTTGTACATTTGAATATTGAATAGAAGGTGCCACCATTATCAAGCATCAGTTTAAAGTGTATAAAGCAAGGTCACATCTAAAAGTCAATCAAACCTTTAGCTAAGTTGAATAATTAGGTGAACACATATGTGATCATCATAATAATTTCACTGAGTCCTGGTAGTCAGACTTGAGAGAAGCTGCACAGGGCAGTGTTTAATTACTTGGAAACTGATGTTGAGATGATGTAGCAGAAAGGCGCTTTCCTCCCACTTGCTTACACCACAAAGACGTCTGAGGCTTCCAGTTAGTGCCCTTTACAAAGAAACATGAGCAGTGGAGTTGTTTCTTATGTGCTGTTTCTCAATGCTTGGTTTCGTTTTTACTGAGACTTTGAAAACTTACAGGTCATTTTCATTTAAATGGAAACATAAACACATAGACAGCATCCCTGTTATTTGAAAATAGGGATGCTGTTATGATAAAAGAATATCTTTATACCTGCTTACTCCATCCCGAGCAGTTTTTATTTAATCTTTAGCAACATCTCAAGGAAAATACTCCACTACAAGCAAAAGGCCTGCATTGGAAACTTCACGTAAGTACAGGTTCAGACATATTGTGCACCGTTTCTAGCCAATGCTCCTGTTTGGACATGTTGAAAATCTACTGTGTTCATTTTCTATGTTTGGATTAGACAAACTTGTTAGACTGCTGTTACCCACAAATAGACAGAACAAGGTTGGCTTCAAATGTAAATAAAAATAAATAAATAAATAAATAAAAATCAATAATTAAGCAAGTGAATCATGATTGTGTATATGTAGATAACAGATGAGTTATGGATGGTATAGGCCTTTTTCAGGATAGCACAAGTGTTACTAATAGTGCAAGTACTTCAGTAAGACATGACAGAGTGACAGTGAGCTAACATGCATAAAACCAGGACCCTGAAACTTTCATCTTATTATTTACATTTGTGCTTTTCGTAGTGTCATGTCACACTGTTGGCTGTAAAAAAAAAAAAGGCCTATGGAGAATTAGCCATACAGTGTCAACACTGGCAGCAAAATGTCCTTTTTTTTAAAGCCCATTTAGTTATGGTCTTTTACTTGGCAGTAAATTAAGATTGATTGTAAGAAGAGTATGAGGCAGGCAGCCTGACAATAATTCACACAGGTAATACTTTTTGTATATTTTTGTGTATATGTATTACCTTTATAATCCAAATATATATAGGCTTCACCATTTTTCTTTGAACAGATGTGTTACGCAATTTCAAACTCTAGTTTGAGCTAAGTTTTGCTTTGGCTTTCTGTGTAACCATTTATACGTCACTTAAAGGACCAGTGTGGAGGATTTAAACACTGGTCCTTCCTGGTGACGCCCTACACGTCACATTAACGTAGTATTTTCAAACTCTCTCTCTGAGTTACATTAACGCTCAGCCTTAATTTAACATATTTTGGACTACCTCGTTTTGATTAATATTTGCACATTTAAAATATTCTGCACACTTGTGTACAGCTCTTTTCATTCTAATTTTTATACTTTACTTGGCAATAAACCTGATTCTGAAGGCTCACTGTGATAAAAACAGTTATTCTTCTTATTTTTTTTTTACTAATAAAACATGGCTGTGCATATTATAATTAATGCCATATTCTGTGCATAAATCGCATTAAATCTGACACACTGTATCTTTAAATAACTCACAGACTGTCCCGCTGAGCACATTTCGTGTACCTTTGTGCAGCGTTTTTTCAGGACAAACACCGGTAGAAGGGGTTCAAGCTTGAATAGGACTGGACCAAGAGGCAACTGCGCAGGGTTTAATTTTAGGTTACCTCGATACCAGTAGAGGGTCGTGCCTATGGATTCATAAGTGTATGGGAAAGCAAGACAAGGTTCAACACAGTAACCGAGAACTTTTTATACTACTGTAGATTTAGCTCTCGGTTTTAGCGTTTCGTGCTGAAAAAGTAGAAACCCAACACCCCTCTGAGAAAATGGTTTCATCCTCGGCTGTCCGGTTGCGCGTGCAGACTATTTTGACTGACATAGTCGCGAGCACAGACTCAACGGGTTTTTCAAGTTTGTGATCGGGTAAGTGGGCATTTGTTTGTCAGTGTTTGTCCACTTTTTAAGCTGCAATTTAGCTTCATTTAGCTGCTAGTCGATTTATAAAACCGCAGATTTGTTGTCACCTTTAAAGTACAATGTATCAACTTCAGAAAAATCACTGACAGGTTGATAAGCCCGCAGCAGACTGCCGTGTGAGCTAGTCGACAGCAGACAGCAACACAGGAGAGGTCAGTGTGTTCAAAAGAAATAAACTTGTATCACTTACTCTGTCGTTTTAGGGGTGAGCTTGTTCAGCAGGAAGCCTGTATGAGTACTTACAGATACACAAACTCAGGCTTTTGGCGTGTATTGTGCAACTTGAGGCTGCTTTGATGGACTCGTTTCCCTGTGCTTTCCCACTTGGTATACGAGCATTTTGCCACATCTTTGTTTTAGCACAGAGGTTTCCACTTTCTGTCATGTAGCCAGCTTTGAACCTATAATTTGGTTGGGTTTTTTTTTTTTTTTCTGAATGAAGGCGGGCAGGCATGCAGTATTATGGGCTTTAGAGTGCTATAACAGTGTAATTGTCTGTGTGCATGCATGCCTGACTGTGTTAGAGACAGCAGAGTGTGTGAATTGCTTGACATTTTCTCTTTTGTCTGCCCTCATCTCCTAGTAGCCTGTTACTAGTGCCTGCTTCCCCTGTTGTTTCTTGTGTTTTTAATATCGACCTTGCTCCATAAACAATTTACAACCTTTTTCTTCCTCTGCAGTAAAGCCTGAATTGCACGTCGGCCTCCTCCTCTCCTCTCCTGAGGCAAACTCTGATGCCTAACTCATAACATAAGGGTATTAAAATACAAGCTGCCATGTTGTTTTACTCTAGCTTTGTGCCTCTCTGCTCCCTCGATTGTGTTTTTTTTTTTTTCTCTCAGCACTCTCAGCACAGGAACTGATTGCCATGCAGTTGTTGAAAGTTGTCACCGTGGACAGATTACTTCACACCCCTCCCTTCCCCTTTTTGCCTCCATGCCTCACCCTCATGTCAGCTGATAAATGCTGTTTGCTTTTATCTGGAGAATGTCTACCTGTTTGTGCAATTTTAGGCAGTGCCGTATCTCCTGTACGTCTTGCAGCTCTAGCGCACAACTTGTCCTGCTTTATTTCCTTTTTTTCTGATGGACAATGTTCTCCAATTAACTTATAACCCAACTTAATCTCACATTGAACCACTCTGTCTTCTGTTTGGTTCTTCTTTGTTTTCCCAGCCTATTTTATCTGGCAGTAGCCCAGCTCCACTATGACCCCCTGTCAGGCTGTGCTGCATGTTTATCCCACCCCCTCAATATCCTGCTTTGGCTCTACTGTCTCAGAGGACAGCTTCAGTATTTGTAATCACATATACACACACATTAAAATAAGACACAAAGCGGTCACTATGGGGCTAAACGCTCGTGTTGGAGAATGATCGGCCACGCCAGCAATGCAGTGATGTGTAAAAGGCTATTGTGTTTGCTGCTGTGCCCTGCGGAAATAAGAAACTGACTGATTTGAAATAGAAGAGATCAGCTCAACAAATATATGGAAAAGGAAGGGGATTTTTTTTTTTAAGGAAAGTGTAACATGATCCTGGAAACTTTGGCTAATGAGAAGAGTATGTTTGAGAGAGAAGAAGCAGATGTGTGGTGGATTGCTGAAACAGGGCATGAAAAGAATACGCTACGCCGAAGAAGGATCTAGGTTGATTGTGGTAGAGTGACATTTTTGAGCCATTCAGTCAGCGTGTTGGCTGATATTCAGGGCTGCACCCTGCTTCATACAAGCTTACATCATATTCACTCAAGATCTCCACCAGGATCACCTCCACCCTCGGTAAAAGGCCGTTGCATCTAAAATACTTGCACATTAAAGTGGGCACTCACATTAGTCAGACACAACCAACGGCTTGCATATGTAATGTGGTTGACGATGGTTTCATTCTTTGTGGTGGAGTGCAGAGTGAGTTCTCCTAACCCTGGTGCAGGAGCCTCTTACTGGGCACAGAACTACCCAGCTTGGTAAAAGCAATAGATTAAGTCAGTTTAAGAATGAGACAAACTCTTCCTTACCTCTTAGATCTGTGTGCAGTTTGAGGGTTTGTTCAAAGGTGAGCTCAGCCTGGTTTGGTTTAATTACTGGATGTCTTTGAGATCAGTAGGTGCGCTACAAGCAGGGGAAATACCCCTTTGTGCTACAGAGTATTAAACCCTTAGATGTTTTCACAGGAACATACATACAACGCCCCAGGAGGCACATCTCTATTTGGAAACTAGTGCTTTTGCTGTGCGTACACGTAAACAGGAAGTGGATCTGACGTTTAATGCCGCCTGAGCTATTCTCACAGAACTCACACAGAACTCACTGAACTTTTAGGGCTATTTTTCAGAAAGGCTGCTAGTCAATGCCGGCCCTAAATTCTACATTAACTCGCAGGTGTTTGACCACAGTCAGTTTCTATTACTCTTTTTGTCATCGGCTGAGTTACTTGTTTATTTCTTTTTAAATATATTTTTTTCCAAGCTTTATTTTTGACAGAGACAGCTGAAGAGTGACAGGAATGTGGGGAGAGAGAGAGAGAGAGAGAGAGAGAGATGGGGAATGACATGTAGTAAAGGGCCGCAGGTCGGATTTGAACCCTGGGCCGCTGCTCAGCCTTCGTACATGGGGCGGATGCTCTAATCGACACAGTTCTTGTTTATTTCTTACTGTTTGATCAATAAATGCGTCACTGCAAACTGCAAACCTGTTTCTGATGGAAATGGAAATACACACACTTTGAATATTATTATTATTTAGCCAAATAATCTTAAACTCACCACAAGGATGTAAAATCTACAAACAGATCAAATGATCTGTTAACATATTTACATGCTATAGGAACGCCCTAATCCAGAGATCCTGGAGAGAAGGTCAAAAACACTCCACACCTACTGACTGCCTGAGGAGAGGGAGAAACCCTGGAGCTGTTGTCAGATCAGCTGTGGACTGTGATGAATTACAGGATAATATGTTTCTCACCTTTTCCCCAGTGATCTGAATAAGTTGTTTCATTTGTTGCTTTTTAGAGCTGAAGTTGCTAAGAGGGTCTGAAAATCACTAAATCTAGTGAGAAAGTCGTCAGGTTAGCAACATGTGTCGATTTTGTGTGTGTGTGAGCATGTGTGTGATAGTGCCACAACTAACAATTAAAATTATATACAGTCCATGATGCATGAGGATTTCATTTGTAATGATACATTTCTCTACTGTCTCAGACCCAGGTGCTCATTTTATTGTACCCAGGATGACAGGTCGTCCAGTAACTGAAATAAACCAAACCACAAATAATGATTTATAATCGTTTTCTCATACAACTTTAGATCTAGATAATTGAGAACACATCTTTGGTTTGAATATTGTAGTATTGATCCTAATTCAAACCTCAGCTAGGGTCTTTCTGTGTGGAGTTTGCATGTTCTCCCTGTTTCTGCGTGGGTTCTCTGCGGGTACTCCGGCTTTCTCCCACAGTTCAAACACATGTAGGTTGACTGGTGACTCTAAATTGGCCATAGGTGTGAATGTGAGGGTGAATGGTTGTTTGTCTCGTCCCTGTGATGAACTAGCGACTTGTCCGGGGTGTATCCCGCCTCTCACCCTAAGTTGGCCGCGAACCTTGAAATCTTGTTAAAATCCTTCCCTGCTCATTGACATTCATCATTGCCCACACTGGCTTCCTGAACACAACCGAGCTGCGACAGTATAAACAGACATGACACAAATCCATCTGTTTAATGTCCCATTATATCGTCTTAACTGAGCAGCGGCCCCATAAGTGTGAGCTATGTTGAGCTGTTGCACGATGATGTGATGATTGTGTTTTATTTATCCGCAGTCTCTGCTCTGCTCTGCTTTATCGAGGCAGGCTTAGATAAATCTCCTAAAGAGATTTTATGAGTCTCTAATGAATATCTGGATTCAATTTCCTTGAAATCCCAAACACTTCTATAAATTTGTTTTATGACTGCTGTGATCGTGTTTTGAAGCAACAGGATGTGTCCTCTCTGGGTCTTTGATGAAAGTTTATATGCCGTTGTTTCACATAAACGAGGACAGATTTTTTTTTTTGGACTGAAGCGAGGGCCTGTTTAAAAAACACACAGGAAACAATGTACTTCCTCCAAACCTCCCATATGACACACTGACAATGCATCATTCTGTCTCAGCTCATGAATATTCATTTGACTGGTGACTCTGTGCCATCTGACCACAGTCCTGATCACAAGCAGGGTCACAATGGCACTGTCATGAGTCTGGACGAAATGACACAATCCTTCATGACGTGTCATCTCGCACTGATTGTGAAAGACTCTGAATGTTGACGGCGTGCAAAGATGGAGGCATTGAATTTCAGACAGCAACATTCGACGGTATCACTTGTATCACAGATCACATATTAATACAAGGTGTAAATGTGTCCTCAGGCTGAAAGTGCCATAGTCAGACATCATGTATCCAGTGCTCGAGGTTTAGTTCTTCACTGTGCAGTTCAGGTGCACGGGACAAGCAGTAACATGTCGAGAGAGTTCAAATTCCAAGACAGTCTGCTGGCATTTCTCCCTTTTACTCACTTCCCACTTCTCCGCCTCCCCCTTCTGTTTCCCCTCCCCCTTCTATTTCCCCTCCTCTCTCTGCAGGTACGGGAATAAACACCATGGTGGGAGTGGAGTGCAGGTCTGAGCAGGTGAGGGCGTGATCCCTGTGCGATTAGTCGACAGAGAGACCGACGGCCGGACGGATCGAGACCGTCGCAGGAGCAGAAGAAGGCGAAGAATGGCTCGAAATGTTAACTTTGACCTGAGCCACCCTCTCATGGAAGCTGGCCTGGAGTGAGTGTTACAGTAGTCCTCTCTATCTTTTCTCATTCCTTCTGTTGGTTCCTGTGTTTCTGTTTCAAGCCGCCTGAGTACCTAGAGCGACTTAACACGAAGGCTGTGAGGAGGGAGGAAAATAAGGAACTGAGATGACAGGATTAGTGATACTCCACGATGATGTCTCGTTAAATGCTAAACGGGAAGGCAGATCATGATGCACATTGTGCCCCAGGGCTTTCATTTATGTTTGTGTTTAAACCATGTGGCCAACTCCTAACCTCCGCTTCATTGTCCTCATATAAAAAGGCTTATATTGTTTGGTTGAAAGGGTGAATGTGTGCGATTACATACAGTCTATCTCCGTCAGAGTGACTGTTTCCAGTCCTCTGTGTGGCCCTCTTCTTGTCCTATCTGTGTCTGTAGCAAGTCATTAGGAACTGGACCTGCTGTATCTTCTTGCTTTAAGACAGCACCATGTCCAGTCAGCCTTGACTTACAGCACATCTAGATAACACAGGAAGTCACACTCAAAGCATTCTGGGCTGTACTGGTCACAAATGAATGAAAATGACTTCACAGACTATCCCTGGGCTGTTTTGTTGCAGTTTCCCCCCATGAGAGTACTGCCTACTGAGTCAGTAGGTCATTGTGTTTGATCTGTAGTCCTGAGAGCATTCTGGATCTGTATCTTTGGATCTAACCCGTGTTTGTAAGCCTGTACCGCCCTCCTGTCCTTGTTTGTATTTGTTCTTAATGTCCATGCACCCCTCTGTCAGGAGCCCAGTGGACGAGGAAGGCGTTCATGACTCGTTCAACCAGCTGATAGCGGAGCAGAGCTGGAACGATGAACTGTCCGATGCCCTCGAGCTGCAGCAGCTGCAGAGAGACCTGGAAGAGGAGGAGGGTCGAGGTGTGTTTGAGAGCGCATTAGATGCATGTCTGCATGTGGAGAGTTGAATTTGTACAAGAGCTAGGTATTATGTCAATATCATATTGATATTGTGATCTAAGTCTGGATAAATGGGACCTTGTCGTGTTGTTTCATGTTGTTAAATAGTTTAAATAGTTATTTTCTGGTCTCAAGGGTGTTTTAGCTGAATAAAATGAACCTTTTTTAAAAAAAAAATGAGTTCAATGAGTGCCATATTTAATTTTATCTGTCTGTGTTTTGTTGCCTTTTAATTTCACAGATGATGTTCCCTACCTGTCCAGACCTGGACATGAGTTTACGGGAAACCGGCTGGAGCGAAGGGACGTGGAATGGGATGATGGTGAAAGACAGGGAGACCCCCTCATAGCTGAACGTTGGTCCTCGGCCACCTTGAAGGTCCTGTCCTCCATGCCCAGTCGCACCATTGGTGAGTCCTGCTGAATGCCGGTGAACATACATACAGAGATCATGTTTATGTTTTAATTTATTAGAAATGTTCTTAGCAATACCATTGGAACGGGAATAAACAATTATGCACAAGCACCAGATGCACTGTATTGAAACTTAAGTACCCTTATAGTGCCATACTTAACCAACAAAGTAAGGCATGGGCTGAACACACTAGGTGCAGGGGTGCCAGGCTGCACATGTTGTTCTCTGAGTTGAAAGCTAGAAACAGATGTTTCAGTTGAGTGGAGTTTCATGGGGAAGCAATCTGTCTGTCATCTTCCTGTCAGCGTCTCTGGCAGGTCAGGTGGTTCAGCGTGTTGCTGAAGATGGCTCAATAGCTGTTTGCTGATTGCCATCTGAAAGGTTAGGAAACTTAAAGCGGAACATAACTGTTTATCTTTAAGTACTTATATTCAGGCATTTTTATCGCGGGATGGTTGTTTCACTTAAGACTATGCAAAACATAGAGATAGCGAAGACAAATCCTGAAACTGTTGCCTTTGATTGCAACAAGAAGTTGCTGGCGGAGCGCTCTGGATGGAGTAAATGTCGCTGATCCGATCTCTGAACAGTCTGATCCTCTTACTCTGTCAGGTCGCAGCAGGGGAGCCATCATCTCTCAGTACTACAACAGGACCATGCAGCTTCGGAGACGCAGGCAGAGCAGACCCTCCATCCGAGACTTCTCTCACTCTGCCAGGCCAAGCATACGAGGCTACGGCATGGAGGTGGACAATATGGACGCAGAGGGCACAGAGGGTGAGGAGAGCGACGAGCGCTGATGGGACTGCAATAAAGCCACATCTGTATTTGACAAGTTTATAATGTAATCTACGCTGCTGTGTTGCAGTGAGCAAGAGGGAACGTTTGGTGAACAACCTGCAGAACCTGTCAGCGAGCGACAGAGTCAGGATGCTCCGCGCGATGCCTCTCAGCGTGGCTGAGAAGAGAGAACTCAGGTAGATGTGCTCCCTGTTCTCGTTATTACTCTTGAGACTAGCTGTGTTTTATTTTATGTGAGTCTGAACGTCTCTCTTTGTCTCTCTGTCCACAGGAGGTTAGCGCTACAAAAGGAGAAACCCACATTTTCTGGGAGTAAGATGCCCTGCTGCAGTAGATTAAAATATTACATCATCATTGTGAGTCACTCACACAGTTGGAAACGTCCTTCTGTCTTCTACTTCCTGAATTTATTTTCCATTTTCCGTCAGCATTTATTTACAAATCAGTGAGACAATTTACAGTTACAGATTAAAAGGCCATTCTTGGCTTTGGAAACAGCAGCTGCCAAAACATTCACACCACATGGTTCATTTAGTATCAGTTCTGCTTTTTGATTGATCTTCATCAGCAGGTGGAGTTTGCCCAGTTATCATTCACATTTCCGAGCACTTCTTGTTCATGTTGGCTTAAAACTTGAGACTGAGCGGCTCACCACTAAATGTTAAGGAGGAATGTTAATTCCCAGGTAAACCTTTACCTGGGTCATCCTCATCAGTGTCACTGAGGTTGTGACATCATTGAAAACACAATGAATCATGAATCATCACGAATCATGCTTACAGCCTGCAGGCACAGTAACAAAGGTGCTTGTTTGATTGAGTAGCTTGCTTTGCCTTTTGTACACAAAGGAAACACAGGGACAGTTTCGGTTTGTGCTACAAATCTTATAGTAATCATGATATCATCTGTCTAGACAGGGTCTTCATGGTTGTTTCTGTCTTGAGACATTGTTGATGAAATGTCGAGATGTTGAGGTGAGCAGTGAGCTCTTAAACACTCGAATTGGTCCGATCTTTCAAATGATAAACACATAAAAAGGCACCACATTTCTTCTCCGTGGTTCTATTCACGTATCAGTGGCTAGTATAGGAAGTAGTTGCTGTTATCAAGCCAGTGTAATCGCTCTGTTGCGCAAGCTTTTACAGCTGTGAGTGTGAGTCACATATTTCAGACTCACAAAAGGTAAATGACAAACACACACACGACACACTTTAGTTTCTGTTTCACTATTTCTTTTTTCTTAAATAATAATATATCATTTAATATGAAAGTAGTTGCTGGTTCTCATATTGAAGTGATTTTTCCCTCTCACATTTTGTCCCCCTCTAGGCTTTCAGGCAGAGTTGGTACAGCTGGCTTTCCTTCGTCCACTCCCTCCAGCTGTGGCAAGTAGCACTCAAGAGAGTGAGCGGGCGTTTCGGCACAGGAGTCCTCTCATACTTTCTGTTCCTGAAGACCCTGCTCTTCTTCAATGTCTTCCTGTTCCTGGTGACGGGCGCGTTCCTGGTGTTGCCTCAGGCAGTGCACCCTCCGGCACTGGCTCTGAATCGATCCTCCTTCTCTGGGCTGGAGCTCCTCACCGGAGCGGTAAGCTGTGTGCTGTGGTATTATTGCAACACCTCTTAGACTCTACGAGGTTCATCCTCATACTTCATGCTATCGTTCATGTGTTGAGAAGTTGTAGACTGGTGTGGTCAACAGCTAGAATTAAAATCCCACGATATAATACAATATTTTGCATTTTGTTACCACACTTGGATATTTAAGCTTTACTGAGTAGAATGCCTTCACGTTCGAAAGCTGTTTTCACAGGTCAGAAATTGCCTCTGCGCTCACCTTAAATCAGAATTTAAGACGTGTGTGAACAAGCTTGATTTTGTGACATCACAGCAAGTTTGGAAACCATTTGTGATTCAATGTGCTGCCTGTGTGATGTGGAAACTTTAAACTTCTATTGCATACACTGAGAATGGACTGTTTAGTGAAGTAAGAGACATTTTATGTTCACCAGTTGAACTTAAACTAAAAATATTTGCATATTCACAGATTCTGGATTTGTCAGTGAGGGTGAAGGAGTAGATTTATTTTCAAGAATAGCCAGTTAATTTTATTGGGGGAAAAAAAGAATTATACAGATTTTTTTATGTCTTTTTAAGACATTTGTTAAGTCTCTTTGTAAATTTTAACCCAAACCCAAACCTCTTTCTCTGTCTCCTTTTGTTTCAGGGCTATTTCTCAGACACAGTGATGTATTATGGATACTACTCTAACTACACACTGAAGAGCTGCAGGGATGATGTGCATAACGTGTCCGTGTCCAATGGAACCAGTACAAACTGCGCATCGAAGCAAAACTCTTACAACATGCCGCTTGCATACTTCTTCACCATAGGAGTCGCCTTCTTCATCACGTGTATCATACTTGTGTACAGGTACGGTTGTCTGTCTAAACACAGAGTATACCAACATAACTGGTTTTAAATGTAATAATATCTCACAAAGCATGTTAATGTCAAATGTCCTCAACAGCATGTCAAAGTCGTTCGGTCAGAGCTTCCGAATCGACAAGTCTCACAGTATTTTGGCCATGAAGGCCTTCTGTTCCTGGGACTTCAAGGTCATTAAGAAAACCTCTGTCAAACTCATGTCGGAGAATATCTGCACGCAGCTCAAGGTACATGTAATCACACACACACACACTTGACTTGACAAAAACACACACTCCCTCTTTGTGTCTCCTTCTTTGTCACGTAATTGTTGGACAGGAATGTGATGATCCAATACGTTATTTTCCCTCTTCCTCTTCTTCAAATTCTCTCTCTCTCTCTCTCTCTCTCTCTCTCTCCAGGAGCTCCTAGCAGAGGTGAATCATAAAAATGTCAACAACACTGCGTGCCAGAAGCTGTGGAGACTGATGATTCATGGACTAGCGTGGGTCATCTGCATAGGAAGCACCACTGGCTGCGTGCTTGGTATTTACCACTTCTCGGTTTACATGCACCAGGTAAGCGGGGTGGTTTTCATGCTCCAAAGTGCTCCAGTGATATCAAATAAACTGCTGATCAATTTAAAGAGCATTTATGAAGGACTTGAAAAGGTGACTTCTTAGTATCAGCAGTGCTGTTAGTTGTAATATGGAGCAGAAAAGCAGAACTGTGATGGAAAAATACAGTTTAAGAAGTCATTTCTGACCACTGAAAGATGACAACCAGCAGTAACGTTAGAGAACATCATCTACCTCTCATTCTCTCTCCTCAACAGACACCGACTTCGAACGAGGCCAGGCTGCTGGCTCTCCCTGCGCTGGTGTCCCTCATCAACCTACTGCTTCCCGGCCTGTTCAACCTCGCAGCCTGGATGGAGGACTATGACTCGCCTTCTGTGTGCACTTATGTTGCCATTGGCAGGTACGAGCTCCGCTCTCTGGACTGGACTGTAGCGAATTTACAGATGTCAGAGTTCAAGAACGGGCAGAACTGATGGTTTTGGTTGCTTGCTGTCTTGTTTCTAGAAACTTGATGTTAAAAGTAAGCATACTTGGAGTCCTGTGCAACCACTGGCTGCGTCGGGTGGCTGATGACCGTGAAAAAATTGGACTGACGGTAACATAAATGATGAGAACTCCTTTTCACTTTCACACTGCCAGAGCTAATGAGTTAATGTTGGTCAGGTTGATATTTGTTAAATCGCTGTCTATTTCTCCAGTGCTGGGAGAGTTTTGTTGGACAGGAGCTGTATCGTTTCCTTCTTATGGAATTCATCTTCACTCTGCTGGACACCTTGTTTGGAGAGCTTCTTTGGAGGTCGGTCATTCATGAAAAGCCCTCCGTCTTTTCTTTCTTTCTTGTAGTTTTTAAATTCATTGTCACTTAAAACGTTGTGAGCGTATATTGTCATTTGCCCGCAGGTTGTTCTCTGAGAGGGTGCTGAAGAGAAGGAGGAAGCCGGTGTTTGATATCGCCAGGAACGTCCTTGAACTCATCTATGGGCAGACGTTGGCCTGGTACGGTACTTAGTGTACAGACGCACACAGTTATGTTCAGTCAGTGCTTTTGGGTAATGACAGTGAACTTTGTGTGTTTCAGGTTGGGTGTTCTCTTCACTCCTCTGCTGCCTGCAGTGCAGATTCTTAAACTCTTGCTGCTCTTCTACATCAAGAAGGTGATTAAATGGAAAATGATCCTATTGAAATGCTCAAAATGAAGCTTAAACTGACACAACAGTTCATTTTATGACAAGTTATCCTTTGATTTCCCATGTTCTGTGTTAACATTACGCTTCAAATTATTCTCTGTAATGGCGTGCCTTCAGAAACTCTCAGCCTAATAGATGGCTTCAGCTCTCTGGCACCTTTTGACCCTGGATCTGTGTCAGTATCATACAGCATGTGAATCCTGGTTCAATGGTTATTAGCCCTGATGTCTTTAGCATTAAAGACCCCTGGTGTTGTCAGATTTCTGTCTCCTGACAGTCGTGATGGAAGCAGTGACCTTTGACCCCGGCTCGTGTTTGTTCTCCCCACAGAGCAGCGTGATGATGAACTGTCAGGCTCCCAGGAAGCCGTACAGAGTCAGCCAGATGACCACCATCTTCATCACCCTCCTCTGCTTCCCCTCCTTCCTCGGTGCTTCTGTGTGTGTCACATACACCATGTGGAGGTACACACACACACACACACACACTGACAAAAACATTGCCAAGAAGCAAATTTCATGTCTTGTGTTAACCCATCCTAATCAGAATAATTTTTACTTATTGACATTTGAAAAAGAGGTTACCTGACACCTTTTAAGTACTAAGAAGCAGGCATACTTTACGCCCACACTGTAACAACACACTGTAAAAAATGTTCACATTTGTATTTCAAAAAGACAAACGAAGAAGTTTCCTGATATTTAAAAATAATGGATGAGTCCCCACACCATGACCATGTAACACAGAGAAGAGGTTGTGCTCAAATCATCATTTTTAGCGAGTTAACTGCTAACAGTGCCAAGCTATGTTGCTACGGATGCCTGTAGTTTAATATTTGTTGCGCACTGATTTAGATGAAAGGTTTAAACTGTTTACAAGAACTGTGTCTGAGCTGTCCTGTTATTAGATTTTAATGGACACGCAGCAGCTAGTCCAAATTAAGTTTTCTCCACGGCCATGATAAATTTCACCTCAGAGAAGGGTCAAATAAATGGAGAGCCTCGTGTGACTGTGCTGTGAATTTCAACAAACGTCTCCTGTTGTCAGTATCAAGCCCTCCACGACATGCGGCCCCTTCCGCGAGCTCAAAACGATGTTCCAGGCGGGGAAGCGCTGGGTGGAAGAACTGGAAAAAGATAATCCCAACTTGTCCCTGCTGGCCAGGGCTCACTCCTACTTAGTGGAAAACCCCTTTTTCCTGTTTGTGGGAGCAGGCATCTTCCTGTGAGTACACACACACACACACACACACATACATACAGTTTGGCAGGGTGGTGCTGTATCTGTCATAAAGCAAATAACAGTACAGTATCACACTGCATCATTATTGAGATCAGTGTTGGTTACATTAATCTGATGCACTCTGTCTTTTCTTTCCATCAGGATAGTCATCTACTTCCACTATCAGGTGGTGGACGGTCAAAGGAAGATCATAAACTTACTACAGGAGCAGATAGAAAATGTAACACTTCACAGCTCTGTGTATTTTTAAAGAGATGACTGTAAAACAGACTGAATTTGAGTAATCTGGCTCACCTCCCTCTTTGCTTCTCTCTGTTCAGGAGGGAGAGGATAAGAAGTTTCTGATCACACGCCTCCAGTCCATCCACGAGCAAAAGCGAACCCCCGCTCGAAGACTCACAAGCCAGGTCAGTCTTTGCTGCTCTCGTGCTTTTTTTTTTTTTTTTTGTCTGAAGCTAAATTGAGACGCTGACCTCCTCTTTGTTGTTTTATTTCTCCTCCAGGACTCCGGCTGTTGAGATGCCTCCAGTAGATAAGTCTCCTCAATTCTCTGAGCACTGAGGCCTGGAGAAATCTTAAACCAGTGCGATAATAGCCAAGGAAGGACAAGTGTACATATGACCAAATTACATGTAGATTAGGTAGATTTTTAATTTGCAGTGGATTTTAATGGTTGTATAATGTAGCAAGGGGAAACATCAGGTGAAACAAAGCTGTCAGTTTTCTTACAGTGCCTGAACTCAGTCTTTAGGAAGTTGAATGTTACAGACTGTATAATCTGAGAAATCTTAAAACTGCTGGTTAAGGATCAGTAAACAAGATTTCTGTCAGCTCTCATAGAAGCACTTTTTTTTATATCATATCAACTGTGAACAAATCGTTTTTATTCTTGTTTCTGGTGCAAGCAATGTATGCATTTTTTTTTTTTTTTAAGTTTTTGTTTTTAAAATAATTCTGTATGTATGTTGTTGAGAAACGTTGGATGTCGCAGGTGTCATGAATACTGGAAATGTGTTCCCATTTTTGTTTTAGGGGTTTAACTACCACTGTATTGTCATACATTTATAATTAAATTATGTTTTACCATATGACTTTGTACTTGTTTTTATTAGTGCTCATGTAAGGTGTGTATGCACTACTACAGCACAGGAAAATATATGGTACAAACTCAATATAGACTTAATTCGTACTGTTAGCAAACAGTTTTATCCCCCCACAAACATGCAAATAAAAAGTTAACTGTATGGAGACACTGTTGCAGTAACTGTTGCAGTAATAAAGGATATTTTCAGTAGAAAAATAAATATACAAGCACTTTAAAGTAGCCTGAAGAACAAGTAACAGTCTTAATCTTTGTACCTTTTTATTAGTAAATATTACCCATTAAATTATTATTTTTCCAAAATGAGAAAAAGCAGCATATTTGGTGGAGGGTAGAAACAGCAGCACCATAGATGTGATATGATCTGATCGTAATAGTTAGTTGACAGACGAGAGCACCAAATCCCCAAAAACAAACAAACCGGGAGCTGTTTTCAATCCAGTGCTTCCCCATCAAAACTATTGTAGGCTACCACCATGACAGTCTCAACTGCACATAATGTACGGTACATATTCACTGTATATATACACACACTGTACCCATCTGTCATTATATTTGTGTACACCACACAATAACAGCATATCTCTGTCTATATGTTAAAACGAGGAGCACGTGATCCCGTATGTTGTGTTTTAAACAGCTCAAACGTTCTGGTTTGATTGTGTTCGACTCAACGGTCTCTTCAAAACTCTGCAGAGTTTTTGAGTCGTTCGGTTTGTTGTTGGATGTTTGGAAGTGGGCAGTTTTTTTCACTCCAGTTCATGTTCTTCCAACATCGCCGCACTTTTAAAGAAAAAGGCAACTCAGTTCCCGTTATTGAGCATGCCCAGTAGCGTCCTGGGGTCCATCCCCTGTTGCTGCGCCATCTTCTGCACGTCAAAGCCCATGTGCTTCAGGAACTGGATCACGCTCATCTCCTGCCCAGTCAGCTGGTCTCGAATAGTCGGGCATGAGGGGTTGCAGTGAGGCCACGGGCAGCTGTCGATCAAACGTAGAGGGCAACCCCTCGTGGGTGGGGTCTTGTGCTTTTGGTGGTTGTTGTTGCTGTTGCTCTTGTTGTTGTTGTTGTTGTCCTGGAGGCTTCGGTCCCAGCAGTGGAGGGCTCTGGGCAGGGAGGTGCCTTTCACCTGAATGTCCATCCAGTAGCTGCAGGGACAGATGGAAAGTCAGAGGAGGAGGAACACAGGATGAGCAGTTATCAAGATGTTATGATTTTTTAACAAGAACTTCACCTCCCAAAACATCTATAAGAACATAACATATATCTTGTGTACAATTTGTACACTTGCATATACTCTTTGTGTACTGTTTGACGTGGTTATGGACACTCATAAACATTAGGTACAGCAAAAAATCTGTCATGATTTATAATTTAAAATAATGTTGTCAGTGCTCTCTGCTGGACAAACTATGTAACAACAACACTGTTTCTCAAATCTCCAGTCAACTGATTGATTTAACTTAAGTGATACTCAGTTTAAGCCAGGCGGCCCTCAGACAATTTTCTAATTTACAGTGAAATAAATTAATTCACACTGGAGATTATGTTTTGCTACATGTTCAATAATGTTCCTGGGCATTATTGGGAAGTTGCACATTATCAGTGATCTGTGCTGTCACGTACACGACTTGCATGGAGCTGCTGCAACTAGATTTGCCGCCTGGCAAATTCGAGTGAGGACAGCAAATGTTGAAAGTTTTGACTATAACAACAGGCAACTCACTGAAAATGAAGATTAATTTGCCTTCACCACCTCATACTGATCCTAAAAAAAATTACATTTGCTGTGTGCAAGATTGCTACTACCAGGTGCCTTCAAAACATGCTTCAGTGCAGCATTCCCACCTTGTAGCAGTGCAAGAAAAAAGAAGATTACGACTTTAAAAGATGTCTTATTCTGCCCCGGTAAATCAAGTCGAGTATCTCTGGTCTAACTTTTTACGCAAATGTTGAATTTACAGGATGCTTTCATTGAAGTGCCTTGATCTGTCTGTCTGTATGTGACATGTTGAGTCATGTGTTCGAATAAGTTGTTATTGGAGAAAAGCTCTTGTGTTAAGAGGTTTGATTTACTTACGTTCTAGTAATGAGTTCATGTGACAGACAGGCCGGAGCAAACATCGCCCTGAAAACACAGAAGCCAATGAAACACTTTTATACTTTGCTTTTCTTGTGTGTGTGTGTGTGTGTGTGTGTGTGTGTGTGTGTGTGTGTGTGTGTTTGTCTTACGGTACGTCACGTAGTGTGTTCCTCAGTTCCTGTCCCAGGTTCTGTATGTATCTCCACTGGCCTTCATGGACGGGCTGTCCGGTCAGGTGGATGTTGTCGGCTGTCAGTTGGGCCTCATCAAACAGCCACTGCACCACAAACACCGGGCCTGGACAGGAGAGAGGATACACAGCAGGTCAGATGGACAAATGACACACACCGGTTTCATTTTTTTAAATCCGAGGCGCTTCATCACTCACTTTTTAACGTCGGGTAGAGTTTATATCCAAAGAAACAGTTCCACTCCTCTCCCACGTGAGCCTGTCTGCAGCTCTCTGGCACCAAACTGCCCCAGTACCTGCACAACAGCAAACCATCATCATGTACTCGTCAATCCCATGTCAGTCTGTCATCCATCTGTCTCGTCAGCCATCCTACCTGATGCCTCTCTTTATGGCTTCAGTGGGGGCACAGCTGAGGGTATCCAGACACTCGGAGAATTTATACTGTTTGTTGTCCAGGAACCATCCGGAGTCAGCCAGGCCTCTGACCTGCACCCCTCGGTGGCCCTGCGACTCCAGCTGCTCTGCGACCTGGTCCACGTTCAGGAGGACGCCTGTACCGCCCGCACTGGTGACAGGGGGGAGCGAAACTGAGCGACTGTCTTTGGTAAAACACACACACACACATACAGTAGTCGACACACACATATATATATGCTGAACTGACCTGCTTCCTGCCAGAAGCAGAACTTTGGCGTTGTCCAGACCTTTCATCAGCAGCTCGTTGACCACCTCCTTTATGATCAGAGAGCCCATGAACGCATAATCACCTGAGGACAAAAATGTTTTTAGAGCCGTGCGTGACGCACTTCTCACTTCAGCTACCAATCACCTACCGATGATTGATCTTGATTTCATGGAGCGATTGAACGGGTTTCCTCATCTCAAGGATGAAATAACGTGTGTAGGTTTTTAGGGCTGTAGCTCAAAGTCATGAAACATACGAGACACAACGAAAGGCACCAAAAAACTCAGCTCACAGATCAAAAGAAGTCTGTATCTGTGACCTCTAAACTATTCGCTCACTCGCTCCTCATCTCTACCTTTAAATAGCTAGTACATCGATGAATCTTTCTTTTTATATCCTCGGCCAGATCTACGAGCTCACAAAGTGATTTATCGTGTCTTACTGTGATCTGTCTTCGGTGTGGCTCCGCTCCAGCCATCACTGGAGCAGTACGGGATGAACCTGCAGGAGAAAGAGAGAGAGAGAGACAGAGAGGCAATGTGTGAAAGCAGAGCAGCTTTTATATGAGCCGGATAAGACAGTTCAAATACGAGCCAAGCTGGCTATGCGACGGTAGACTGCACACAAACAAACGGTACAAGTGTGCGTTCAAAGACGGAGAGCTGTTGGTGGACGTCACTTTCATTATCTAACAATGACAGGCAGCTGCTGGAACAGAGCAGGATCAGAACGAGAGCGTCGTCAACCACTGATGATGACTGATGACTGACCGATGTTTTTTTGCGTATGAAATGTGTGGGAGGATGATGAGTGGCAAAAACAACAGCAGAAGTAGGAAAAGTATGCTATGTGTGTATAGTCCTGATGAATGGGCCGCCCTTAAAGTTAGTATTTCAATGAATTATTTAAAATTGATCTGAGTGAGTGTGGAACATTCATAGATGATGTGGTGGTTCTATCACACTTGATACAATGTATCTTTTGAAAGAGGAATCTGACAATGTAAATGACAGTCAGAGCATTAAACCAGTGAACTGTTGATCCAAATTAAGACTCAATAGTCTATGAGCTAATAAAACTTTAAGTATTAAGAGTAAAAATATTCATTCTATAAAAAAAAAAAAAAAGTCTCTTCCAGAGTGCTAAATTATTGTAAATATATAGAAGTATTTAACTCTTGTCGATGGTCCAGGTGAAGCTTAGTAAATAGGTTTTAACACCCTATAAATGTATCTGATGTTAGATATTACACATGTCGCTTTAATCTAATATCACATTTTCACAAAAGTCATATAAATAACCAGTGTTAAGGTCAAGAAAACAAGAAAAAGGAGAAACGGGAAGACACATGGGTGCATTAACTTATAAAGAGAGGGAGAGACAAGCTCTTACACCATGTTGGCGTTCCACCAGTGAGGGTTTTCCTCCGGCTGAGGAGACAGAATTCCCGTTCCTGTGAAACAGACAGAGAAAGGTCAGCCTTTCAAACGCCTTCATCGCCGAGTCAAAAAGCTTCAGTAAAAGTTTGTTTTCGTTTCATCTCGGTGCGTAGCTGTGTGCTCTGACGTATGCTGGAGGTGTGTGTTTACTGTGTGTGTGTGTGTGTGTGTGTGTTTTCCCTAGCGGTCAATAAGTCATTAACTTTCCCTGCTTTGGTCAGCAATTACATGCATCCATTGAAGAGCGCTGCCGCTGCCGCACCGGCCTCCGGTGTAAAGCATACACTGAGAGGGCGGTGAAGAGAGGGAGTCATAAACAAACAAGGAGTCCCCTGATGGCTGCAGGCAAAGAAGCAGAGAGTTTGACTTGTGAAGATGAATGCAAACTCAGCTAAAGAGGAAACACAAACACGACGATGAATCTCGTTCATTCAGGGGAAGTTTTTTTTTTTTTTTTCCCCTTCGGGGGGGGGGGAAGCAAAAACTCTGAGGGGCTGTGCAGAGGTTTAGAAAACGCTGCACAAACACTTTCACGCACAGGCGTGTGTGCTTGTGATGGTGTGATTATCGATGACGCTGCACACAATGCAGGAGACGTGTGTCTCCTTACCTGTTCTGGTTTGTGGCCACTTGGTGGAGCTCATCAGTCTCCTCATCGTCTCGTACCTGCTGTCACAGGTCTGCCTGTTGAAACAGTACCATCCACCTGAACAACACACACACACACACACACACACACACACACACACGCGCTTGTTAACAGGTCACGCAGGGCTGTGTGTCGCCTCCATATGTTGTATGTCCAGTGTCGGGGCTCATCCTCACCTTCTAAGAACAGCAGCCACCTCTTGCTGCCTTTAGACTCTTTGATGTAGTACCTGCGTGAGAACACCAAAACAGATCACTGTGAATTTGTCATGCACACACACACACAACACAACACAAGCTCCAGGGGAGAGATGCTACCTTTGATCCTGACATGAAACATTTGGCTCTGATCGCAGTGCTAAAAATCTCAGCAGGGGTCTGTTTAGAGGCTTTCAGAGCTCTAAATGATTATTTAAAAAAAAAAAAAAACATGAGGAGAGGGAACTCATCATGCTGTTGGCAGCACACACACACACACACACACACACATAGAGGCTTAACAGCATGGGTGGCAGAGGTAAAGGTGCCCCTCATACACAGAGTTTTCTTTTATCGTTTGTCCTGTTAGCTGCACTGCCTCAGCTGATAGAGAAGGAACGAGATAACGTTCCTGCACAGTCCAGTTGTGATTATTTTGTCCATCACATCATAATACTAGATTTAAATGTATTCCAAATACACGCAAACTTAGTTAACGCCATGACTAAAATTAAAGATCAAGCCGGACCCCCTCCTCTTATTGGGAAAAAGTACTGCAGCACCATTGACAATGACGTCCACGTCCATTCCGACCTTTCTCTGCGTGTTTTGATAAAAGTGGAATACTGCGCTGATGTTGATGAGGCGCAGCACTTGAGTCACTCCCTCACTCCGCTGTTGAGGCAAAAACTAACTATTGTGGGCTGTGATCTTTCTTTATCAGTCTAGTTTCAATGAGAAATATTAGACCCAACAACTTTAGCCCATCTGATTTAAATGAACTCATCCATGCGGGTATACTGCTTAGCTGCAGAGTCTGCATCTGATCTGGACCATTTTGGTCACATCCGAAGTAACAACTGAAGCCTGAGCACCTTTAACCAGATACTGTATCTGTGGCCGTCACTGGCCTGTAACGAGCCCAGCCAATGGTCTATTGAGCCTGTCTGTATGAACTGACACATAAAAATGTGTTTTGGAGGAGTGCCGCCTAAAGGGTGAAGGTGGATGCTTTTAAAATCGGTCTCCTGTGACCTTCCCCAACAGCCACCTACCCTAACTGTAAGGCTGTAAGACAATGAAAATCAGCACCCAGGGCTCTCAGATTAAGTGTGTGGGACACTTATTAACCTCGTGTGTCATTGGATATAGGCTTATATCATTTTAATGATCAGGTGTTCATATTCCATGAGCTCAACACTTCATCATATATGCACAAACAAAATGGAGAGTCCCGTGGACCCAAGACTTCTGGCCTCGTAGAGACTTTTCAGACCCTCTGAGAGACTTTATTTCAAATATTCAGACTATCAGACTATCAGGGAGACTATCTCTCCCTCCTTGCGTGAGTAGGACTTGCGTGTGAGGCACGTTTGACCTTTCTCACTCTCTTTCTCTCTCCGGATCTCTGCTCTGGGATGTTCCTGCAAACTATAGGTTATGTAAATAGTTCATTTGAGCTTGTAAATATTTAAATAGTTTGTTTGATTCTCTCTCTCTCTCTCTCTCTCTCTCTCTCTCTCTCTCTCTCTCTCTCTGTAGATTTACATTTTTTCCTTATATAACATGTCCGTGTTGTGGATATTTGGGTAAATAATAAACAGTTATTGAAATAATTAACAAAACTAAGTGTGGCCACCAAACAGGGCGATCTGTTTATTTATTGTTATTTACTAGCAGAGGACCAGAGTGAGTCAATGAAGTGATGCCAGGTCTTGAATGTTATTAAACTATATTTATTATGTACAATGAAGAGAAGTCCAGCCTAAATATAAAACTTCAGTCAAGTGACATGCTGTGACTTACTTGCTGTGAAAGTTATGTTAGTCACTTACCCTGCAGGTGACCCGTCATTGCAAGTCACAGATACATTCTTCAAAAGCTGCAGCTTCATGTCCTGATCCAGCTTCTGCGCAGAGCACGGGTACAGCGACTGCGCCAAGTTCTTAATCTGCACCATGAAGTTGTCCATGTTACCCTCCACGGCTGTAAAGTCTAGCGGGAAGCTCTCTGCTCCATCCACCCGTTGCCTGTTCGCCGGAGTCTGCAGCTGCAGCTGTTGTTGTTGTTGCTGCTGCTGCTGCTGCTGCTGCTGCACCCGCCGAGTTTGCGCCCGGCCGCCGGGCACTCTCTTCGCCTCCGCCGGTGCGCTCATGTGGATGAAGAGCAGCAGCAGACAGGAGCGCACCGCGGACAGACCGGCCGAGCTTCTCGCCACACCACGACACCGCATGTCTAAATGTTATTGGGAAAGCTCTCTCAAGAAGTGTGCGCGAGGGGTTTGAATAGGAAAACACAGCATATCCTAAGAGTCGCTAGAAAAGTGAGAAGTCCTTTGGAAGCGCGCGGAGACCTGCTGGAAGTTCTCGCTCGTGAAAGGTGTGCAGAGTGAACACAGGTTACGGGTCTCCATAATGCCTACAGAGATGGGGGTGGGGGTGGGGGGGGGGCTGCTTTAATCAGTTCAAGTCAAATGCACGTGCTGCAGTCCCCGCATCATTTCACTCCTAAAAACCGCGAGGAGCCAGTGAGAGCGTCATTACGCAGCCCAGTCTCACTGAAGACCTGTTGGCTCTCGGTTCAGGTTCTCATGAGCGGCGGACGAGGAGGAATTTTATTTCAAGTCCCCCTCCTCCCCCTCCTCCTCCTTCTCCTCCACCACCTCCACCCCTTCCTGCCCCCCACCCCGCGTGCTTCTCACTCCCGCGGGCCAATCGTTATTATCGTTGGCTGATGCTCCTCTCGGGGCGTCGGTCTCACACCAAGAGCGCGCGCGTGCCTGGCACGCCCCTTCAGTCGGTCTCACTCTTACAGTCGGCCCCTTTGATGTTGTGTCATCATATGACCGCGCTGCCTTTGAAGTGTCTTTGATTGAATATGGGGTGTGTGTGTGTGTGTGCGTGCGTGTGTGAGTGAGGGGAGGACGGGAGGGGAAAACAGCAGAGGGTCCCAACATGCCGCCAGGGTCCAAGAGAAACAAGTTTCGAGTGATTCACATGTTTTGTGGCAACTTTTTTTTTTTTTTTTTAAACCAGCATTTCCTTTTGTTTGTGGCTGGTGGCGAGATGAGTCAGTTAGGAAGTCTGAGGAGGAGATAAGGTCACAGGGAGGCTTTAAATCAACAATGTAGACTGTGTAGATGCAGAGATTTCACTCATTCACCAACTTTTACACGCACACACAGTACACACCCACATTACTAAAAACTAATATCATCGCTTTGAATGAGTTCAGTCTTTATATCACTGTCACAACTCTCTGTATGAGCTTTACTCACATGTGGAAAGGGTCGGATATCCAACAATACATCCTGCATCATTCTCATCATGACCATGTGGCTTTGTCAAGACATTACACACACCAGATTTCATCAGATATTTTGAGGTGGACATTTCCTTCCTCAGCATTTAAAGGTCCTATGTGTAACATTTAGGAGGATCTTTTGGCAGAAATGAAATTTTATATGCATAACTATGTTTTTTTCGTTTCGTGTATAATCACCTGAAAATAAGAATAGTTGTGTTTTTGTTACCTTAGAATGAGACGTTTATATCTACAGAGGGAGCAGGTCCTCTTCCATGCAGTCCGCCATGTTGAATCCACAAAAAGAATGGACAAAACAAAACAATGACCCTAAATAAGGCATTTTGTAGCCACCATTTCTCCTAGATGATCGGGAGGCGAGTGGTATTCAGTTGGTTGCAATCTGCAACTTGCTAGCCGTCCGTTTTCTTGTGTTTGAGCTCACCAGAGCGGCTCATCAAACAGCTGTCTGTGAATGACATGAAATGTGAATAGAAAAACATTGTTCCTTCCACAGCATCATTATTAATGCGAGCAAAGGGCTTTTCTGGTTTCAGCCTTCGGTGCTCTACTGATGCTAATTTCTTCCAGTTAGAAGAGTTTTTTTTAAAGCCACCATTTTCTGTCTGTGGTCCTGATTTTATGATCTTTTCTCCTCAGAAATATGACGACATAGCAGTTTGACAGTAAGTGTGAAGGTAACACAGCTTGGTCAGGTTAAAGCACCTCGATCATGAAAACAGCTGTTTTTTAACATTCCCATATTTCTTTTCAAAGTTTCTTTGTCTCTAACGTCTGTCTGAATCTAATATCTCATGTACTAATTCAAGTCACAAAGCTCTACTTTTATTCACTTCTAGTGAAATGGATCAGTATTTAAAATCAGATCCAGCGTCCATCTGACATTCAGTAACATTCATGTTTTGTTGTCTCGGCGTGAGTTTTACAAGAAAACATATTCTGTTTTTAGGTGTGTCTCATTTTCTATGTATTAGTCAGTGATTAAAAATTTTGTTTTTGTGAAAATGTGGCGTAAAAACAGACAAACTACCAGCACAGATGCCTTCATGTGCTTGCACTCCATTCAGGCAGTTTTGAAGTTTCTAGCCTGCTGAGTGAGGAAGGAAACTGATTGTTTGTTTGTTTATTCAGACGGTGGCAATTTCCCCCCACAACTGAGAACTGTATTCACCTCTCTCTCTCTCTCTCTCTCTCTCTCTCTCTCTCTCTCCAGGTGGAGTCTGCTGTTGCTGAACTGGTCAGTCAGTCAGTCAGTCATTTGTACGTCCTCTGACCTCACACCTCTCCATCTGTTGGCATGTGTGGTGTTGTGTGGTCCAGTCAGATTCCAGCTTTGATCCGGTTTGATACTTGGAGAAAATGGCACTGATTCAGCATGTGTCTGTACAGGTTGTCTGTAATAGTTGGTTGTCAAAGAAAAGAAAAGGAATAATTAAAAATCCAAATCAAGTTCAGTCATATTTACTTTCACTAAACAAAAGTATGAAATGAATAAATAGTTATACTGAACTGAATGAGGTTAATGCACCTTTTAAATGAAATTCTTAAATTTGAATATTTTATATTTACAAATTGGGGATTACTATTCCCTCATTTGGTGTTTTGATGACTGTGGTGGAGAATGGTGTCTAACAATGTCTTCCGTAATCTCCCGTGTTCAACTGGCTTGAGATCAGTACAAAAGCCATAGCAGTCAAACTATTCAGTGACCTCTGGGGATGGACCTTTTTCACAGAAAACGTTTTGACTTGTTACAGCAGGAAAAGCACAGGCATAATTAATATAATTAATAATGGCTCACTTCCATTAAAATGTTGCCGTAAGCAAACCAGCATGCACACACACCAAAATTAAAAATCGACACCTGGCACTGGCAAAGCTGTATGGAGTTTAGTATTGTTCTGCAGTTCAACATGGTGGACCCGCTCCCTCTGAAGATATAAATGACTAAACGGAAACACAACTTAGTCTCAGGTAATTATACACTAATGAAAACATACATTTATAAAACATAATATATTCCATTCCTGCCAATAGATTGCGTCCCCTCTGTGCAAAGAGAGGCGACTCATTCTGTGACAGCTGATGTTTGGATATAGACATTAAGACATCAGACTCATTCTCTGACCAAGATTGCCCAATGTACATTTTGCACAAGTTACTGTACAGAGTTTATGTGTATTTTTCTTTCTATACTTTGTATATTTCTCACATGGATATACCAATATGTTCTTCCTTCTGTCAACTTTACTTTTTTAATTCTATTTATACTGTGATTATACACTTTTATACACACATTTTATCTACCTCATGTCTTTTTGTATATATTGTATGCCTGTGTTGTGTTTGTAATACTTGTAACCACTGCAACACAAAATTTTCCTTTCAGGGATCAATAAAGTAATTTATATAGATCTCCCTCAATCTTACACACTGGACCTTTAAGTTTGTGTTTTTTATTTTGTCAGTCGTCTGTATGTATTTCCGGTTGTAATGTGTTTAAAACTACATCAATTCAAGAATTTACATTCGTGACTTCTTTGGGATTGAATTAATATATTTTTTTGATAGATTGTGGAATATGTCACGGTGAATGTTTTTCAGACACACTGCTTTTATTTATTTATTTTTTTTTAGATATTTATTATTATTTTTTGAAAGCACCGCAAACTAAATTCACATTACCCTCTTAAAGACATGTCGCCTTATATTTTGTGTGTACTGGCCCTTTAAAGCTTGTCTGTAACGGCTCAATAAAGTTTATTCAAATAAACACCGCGACGTCACGGCACACAATGGCAGCCAGTGGTACAGCTGTGACGGTCCTCACTCCAAATGGGAGAAGACAAACTATCAAAGTGTCTCCAAACACACCTTTATTACAGGTAACCTGCGTGTGAACAATGTGTCACGTCTCCTGACTCTGACTGTTGTTTCATTTTGTGTCTTTGTCCTCAAACCAGTCAACTGCTCCTCTCTGAGTTAGCATGTTGGGCTAACAGCAGTTAGCCAGTGACAGATCAGTTTCTGCTTTCGTGCCGATTGAATTCACTTGTTTTGATATTTGAGGTGGCAGCTGTTCATCTGTGTGATTTATCTCGCGTCTGTCATCCTCAGGTGCTGGAAGATGTGTGCAAAAAACACGGATTTAACCCGGACGACCACGGTTTGAAGTGAGTATCAGTTGGCTGATGTAGCTGTCACAGAACTGACGTTCAACTGACGATGTCCCCTCTAAAAAACACCTTAAAGCACATGCTTAGTGTGTTGTGTGCAGTATATATTTAACCAGCTAAATAAATTGTTACTGTAAGCAGCAGGCATGTTCCAACTAATTTAGATTACTCTCTGACCTAGTTTACTCTCAGGGATGCTACGATATTATGTCAAATTTAATGGTGATCTACAAGTTTATTTAAAAAAAGGATTAGATTGTGCCGTCATCCTCACCTGTCTCTCCTCTGCCTTCAACCCACGACAGGTTTCAGAGGACTAATGTTGACCTCACGCTGCCATGGAGGTTTGCCAACCTGCCCAACAACGCTAAACTGGAAATGGTGACGAGTACGAGGAAACAGACTATAGCTGACAGCCAGGTTAGTTAAACCAAAGTGTGTGTGAGAGAGTGAGATCGCAGTGCGAAATGTAGTGGCTGACCACGTTATAAAGATGCACGATAATAGACATAAGTGTATGTCTGAAGCACAATACATCAGGGTGATTTTCTGCTACAATTATTAGCAGAGAAGTCCTACTCAGTACATGTCCCAGACCCCCGTTAATGCATTAGTTTAGATTCTTCCAGTCTAGTGTACACTTGTGACTTTAGATTACTTTAGTATGTCAGGCTCAGTCTTTTGTTCTTCATTTTTTTGTTTTGGTGCTGATTGGTGGCTGACTCTCTCTAACAACAGTATTATATTATACATTATTAATTATGAATGGGAATTTCACACAGAACAGTTAAATAAGTTCAGAATATTGGTTAACTGTGGACGATGGACCAACAAACCGCCTCAGTATGGTGCACCAGTAAAGCTTCAGTGCTCCTTGTCTTAACTCTTCAAATCTCTCAACTTTACTGGAGGGACTGAACACCTTTCTTCACTCATTCAGTGTCGTGATGGTGATGGTGGAGAGTGCTGTCTAACATGTCAGTGCTCTTTTGGGTTGAACCCAGTGACTGTGTAGGACGTAGCGTATGACACACGTCGTTTTCATTAAACCAGGCAGAGACCCCTTGAGCCCTTCCCTTGTTTTATGCAGAGCTTTCATTCCCACAAGACTGTGTCAGACGACTCTAAATTGGCAAAAGACAAATCCGTTCAAAGGGGAAAAATGCACAGGGAAGAAAGGAAATACCTCTGCTTCATTAACACCATACTGATACTGGTGCCAGAGCATGTTGTATCACATCAAACGATCAGGACCTGTCCCACCCAGAATTATGTCTGGAAAAGGAATCCCAGCTGATGTAGCCCTGTATTGCAGTATCAGGATTATTTCTGGTATTTCTGTCAGCTGTGTGTGGGTTTCTGCGTTTCACTCTGATCTGATCTGTGTCCAAAAAACACTTTGTTGTGGCTGAGCTGTAGTTTCCTATGACATCATGGCATCATAATCTAAGCAGTAAAATCACGTCTGGGTTTGATCTGTTGTTCTTGTTCATTTGATGGATGGTTGACTGTTGATACCTCGCAGATTTTATATACTCACACACACTCTTGTACCACACGCACACAAGACACACTCAGGCTCTCCCAACATTTACCTCAGACAGACTGGTGTGTGTGTGTTTGTGTGTGTGTGTGTGTGTGTGTGTGTATATGTGTGTGTGTATGTGTGTGTGTGTATGTGTGTGTGTGTGTGTGTGTGTGAGAGAGAGTGTGTTTGGCCTTTGACAGCCAAGGCACTCTTTTCATCTCTCCCGGTGTGCCGATGTGCAGCGTGCTTTCTGTGCCGGACAACATGGTTGTTGAGTAAACATAAACAACTCGTAGAATGAATCAGAGAGAGAAAAAACAACAGAGACTTGCACTGATGCCTGGTGTTACTCATTTCCAGACTGAGGTAGGCCAACATGTGCAACTTAATCAAGTTCGATTATCAAAGAATTTTCTTCCTGCAAAAATGGCTCAAGACTGGAGAACCAAGAACTTACAAATGGCCACCTAGGGAGATTTTGATACTTAGTTGTTTCCTTCCTGCATGTAAGGTCACACATTCCTACAGCATGAGAGGCGTGAGGTATCCACTTATTTTTAACTTTTGCATTTTATGTCCTGTAAAAACAACAAAAACTGTGAAGAAAGTCTGTGGGACACTTGAAAATGTTTGTGATTTACCTCTTAAATAGTTTCAATCAAATAAGGTCCCACTGTAAATCTGTGCAGGACTTCAAAAGAAAAACTAAAATTAATAAAATGTATGACCTGAGGCCTGGATGTGCACACAAGCCATCTGTAATGACAACTACCTGTCAGTCAAAGCGGCCATGCTGTGAATTGTGCGCAACTTTAAGTCCTAATATAATTTTTACACATTTTAAGTACAGTACAGTTGTCATGTACAAGAAATTAGCTATAGAGACTAGAACTGTTTTTTGTACCAGGCTGTAAACATGTTTATTTCTGCTGTGAAGTTGGATATTTTAACATGGGCGCTTATGGAGATTGACTCGTTCTGTAGCCAGCCTCAAGTGTCCGTTTGAGGAACTGCAGTTTTCAGGCTCAGCCACAAAGGTTGCTGCTTGGACATACATGTTATGTACCATGTACTTTTGGATCAAAGCAGTAAGGTTCTTTGTCACGTTTTTGTCACCAGCTGTTATCACGACAAACATTCATCTCACACCGGCTGTGGAACAGGTGTGGATAGACTGTCGTCAATAGTTTAGACCTGTTATGATTCCTCACACTCGTTAGTGTGTTTGACATATGTTTAAACTACAGTTGTGTGTTTTCTGTGGTTTCATCTCTCTCAGGTGCGGATTGCACTACAGATGGAGGACGGCTCCCGGCTCCAGGGTTCCTTCTCGTGTGGACAGAGTCTGTGGGAACTGCTCACGCATTTCCCCCAGATCAGGTGCGTAGCACGTACACATGTGCAAAGTGTGTGTGTAATCTTGTACATCTATCATTGCGATCAACAAACAGGACCAGTTTGAAGACATTGTTGGCCGTTCTAACTTCTTGACATCTTGACAGAGCCATTTGAAGGTCGAGTTTTTTTAAGGGTTTATGGATGAGGTTAGAACCGCTGGTGCTCGGAAGTGTTTTCGCTTTCTGTATTCCCATTATCTTTAATGTCACTAAACATATAAACACAGAACTGAGAAACCATATTTTATCCATCGGTTTGACGTGGTGGACTGCTCTAAATACTACTGTGAACTTCGGTTGCTGTTGCTATGGTGGAGAAGCCAGTCAGAGGCATGAATTAGAGAGTTCCAGTGTTGCAAACACAGTACCATAGTTTCTGAATTCCTCCAAAGTTTAATCACAATTCAAAGGTGAATTTATTTAACCGGCAGATTGTGAAATCAGTTTTCTCACTACTGTGACTACTGTGATATTTAGCTTCAGCTCGCTGTTACCAGCATCACGCATCACAGCATTTTAAGCTTGGTGATGGGATGTTTCTTACAAAAATGTTGATTGGAGTAGAGTATACATTTTTATTTTGGTTTATCTTTATGTGAGTCATAAGCAACTCTATTTAATATTATTGTTTGTCAACCTTTAGGTTAAGTGTATCATGTTAGCAAATTTCTGTCCATATGAATTCATTTCATTTCATTTCAATTCATTTGTCCAAATTAATGATTCAGAGCAAGCTGCATTTAAAAAATATATTCAAACCATATTTAGTGACTTTTTCATGAACAAATATGAAGAGGTGGGTCATTGGCTTTTAAATGTTTTGTTTATTTCTGTAGTTTTTTTTTTTTTCATACATGCCATAATGTATTATATACACCAACATACTAGAGATGATCTTCAGAAGTACGGACAACAAATGTGTTTGTATGCAGTGTGTGAAGAACTTGACCTTTTGGAGTCAGTTAATGACAACATCAGACCTCCACAAAGGTATCAAGACATTACAGTTACAGTACATGATACAAAATGCCAACTAGGACACAGTACTCTGCAGAGTGATACTATATTCTGTAGTTTATAATAATAATAATTTTATTAAGAAGAAGAAGACATGGATAATATATTATTATTTTCTAAATATTATATATTTTGTCAGTACAATTAAGACAGCAAATGTGAGGGTCACATATCAGACCTACCCTGCTTAACAATTTGAGTTAAAGTTTATGATATTATGCCGCCACACTTTGATGGTGATGGCAAAAATAGCATGCATAGCAGTATCTTTAATGAGGTCATGATGAGTCACATGCATGAATCATACATTAATAATAACCTGAGTTTATGCATGAAACCTGATGAAGAAACAGAAAAATAAAGACAGAAAAAAGTATGGCAGAAATAACATTGTCAATATTTTAACCTTAACCCATGTCTGAATATTGAGAGGAAGCTCCTCCTGGCAGTGCGTGCCAAGCTGTAGCTCACACTTTGTTTGTGTGTGTGTGTGTGTGTGTGTGTGTTTGCCTTTACTCTCCAGCAGGCCTGACGGTGAAGGTGACCATTGTGTAGGAATGAACTCAGGCCAACACTGTGTTCGATAACATCCTCTCTTCTCATCACCACTTTGCTGTGGTTTACGCTTTCCCACACATCACCGCTCATTCAAACACACTTGAGCAGCTGTTACTCAGTAGTTCCAGCTGTGCGGTCCCAGGTGCTCGTGCATCCGTCCAGCCCTCATCTCATCTCTATTAAATGACATCACTCCATATCCTGATGCTTTTCCAAGGAAGTTTCGCTTCCATGAAATGAATATTAGCTCCACACCAGCCTGAAAGCTCTGGGAATGTTGTGAAGGAGAGGGGGGAAGCTTTGATTTTCAGAATGGAGGAGAACAACAGTAAAACATTTATGGTTCAATTAGTTTCTACACGGGATTGTGCACACATGGTTTACACATGCAGACGGCGTGCCACTGCATCACATGAGGTTTTATTGTAAAATCACAGAGCTGATCTCCTCCAGCAAGAGGAAAGTCACTTCTGTGTTTCATTTTGTCACTGTTAAAGCAAATAAAAATAATTCGCTCATAATTTTAATGTCTGTTTTCCTTACTGTCGTCATCTGATCGCAGTGTGTCGGAGCTGTCTGAGTCAGGATCCACCCCGGTGTGTGTTTACATGAGAGACGAGGTATGCGGGGCTCCTTTTAACTCTCCCTTTTTCATGAGATGAAAGTGAGTTTTATGGTAACAAAGCTGTGTGTGCATGTGTAGGTGAGTGGGGAAGAAGCACTGAAGAAGGCCACTCTGAAGTCTCTGGGTCTTACAGGAGGAAGTGCCATTGTCAGGTAGGTGTTCAAAGTTCATGTCGTTTGTCAGGTTGAGAGTTTGTGCTTCATAATAAAGCTGTTGATTCCTTTTTGTTTAAGGTTTTTAGTCAAAAACAACAAAGCACAGGGAGAGCAACATGGCGGGGAAGCCACCGAAACCGCTGCTGTGCCAATTACACCTGTTGCCAAGGAAACCATACCTAGCCCATCATCTCAGCCTGATCCTGCTCCGTCACATCCGGAGGCGTCAACAACAGAGGTGCCAATTAAAGATTCAAGCCCTCATAGGCCAATGGAAGCCCAAGTTGCGCCACCTCCCGCCCCTGCCACAAGCTCACTTCCTGTTCAACCGGAAAAGGTTCCAAACTCCCAGGATGCAGTTCGGCCAAAGTTTCCTCGCGTGGAGAGAGAAATGCCAGAGGAGGATGGTGAGAAAGCAGGGCCATCAGGACTCAGCTCTGACCCGTCCTCTTCCTCCTCCGCCGCTCCCTCTGTTCCTTTCATTCCCTTCTCTGGAGGTGGTCAGCGTCTCGGGGGTCCCGGGGGTGTAGCAGGACGCTCGCTATCTTCATCCTCATCATCCTCGTCTCTGTCAGCTCTGAGTGCTCCCGTCGAATCACCGAAAGCCAAGAAAGCCAAATCCAGCCACGGTTCTAACGCCAAGGTGAGCCATATCACTACAAGAAGCACAAATAAACAAAGTTCAGATATCTTATCTCAAGCACAATTTGCATTTTGAGATTATTACATTTTTATAAAACAAGATTCATCCAGCAATTACAGTTTGCTTTGAAATTGTAGATGTTTCCATTTTTTCAGCACTCTTAGAACTTCTTGTCCCAGTCCCAGACTTTCATATGATTGAAAGCTACAGAACAGCTACTAAACTGACCCTGTGTTTTCCAGCTGTTCCTTTCAAAGTCAAGAATAACTTTTAGCCTCAGACTGCTAAACTTGGTCTCGGTCTTTATTTTTCAAAGTATGATTCTTCAGTCTATTTTCAGCTAAAGCAGAGACGAAATAGGCCTGAAAAGTGGCTTCCATTGTCTTTTAAGGTCTAAGGTCAACTTTCTGTTCTTCTTACAGCATCAAACCACTGCTAACCGGCTAGATGAGGACATGGAGCAGGGAGAGCAGTTCTTGGAGGTAAACACATTTGTTAACAGTAAGAAGTATGTGCGTTTTAAAGCAGCATTGCGTATAAACAGCCAAACACCAAGCAAGTCCAACAACACAAGACATAGCAGCCAGCTCGGCGTCTGTCTTTCAGCCTTTTATTTCACAAAGTTCTCACCAGTGACGAAAGGTCAGTCCCAGATTCTCTCTTGTCCAGCAGCTTCTTGCTCGTTCACTCTCTCATTTACTCTTCTTAGCTTCGTCCATCAACGTCCTCTTTGGTCTTTTCACCTCTGTCATTATGTCCTTAGCGGCCACTGAGCCCGGTTACATTGCCAGCTTGCCCAGCTCCATTTCTGGCATGACGCTGGCTCTGTTCCCTGTGAACATTCCCCAGTACCCTGGGCCTTAGGTCCTCCTCTTCCAGGTGGAGGAAACACCTGTGCTACAACACTCCCCTGGTGCCCTGAGCTCACAGAGCAGGCACCCTGGCTAACAAACTGAGCTAACATTAGCAGCAGCTACAGTTTGCAGCAATTTTACCATCAGGAAACTCTGTAAAACACAGAGAGCTGGAGGATATCAGAGGGAAAATCAGAAAACAGTTTCTCATAAAATATGATCCAGTTTCATCAAAATCAGTGAAAAAGTTTGTGGTGTGTGACTTAGTCCCGTAAAGCAGTACATACTTTCTTGCGGGTGATCGTACCTGGAGCTCCAAGTTACAGAGTGCAGAAACAGGCATGCATGGCACAGAGTGGGAATGACAGAGACACCATTCACCTGATTACAAGTTAACGTAACTTAAAAGTTTGATTCCCTCTCAGGCTGCTAAATACAGGTACAATCATGATGTTTCACTACAGAACTACAGTTCCCATAATGCCTTGAGATTTCCAAAAGTCATATTAATGGACTACAACTCAAGCCAACCTTTTTTAGCCTACATTTGTTTAAATTCTTTGCACCAGAAAAAGTTTGTTGAGTCACTGGATTACTTGGATATTTTTTTTCTGGAGTTATGAGGAGCATATTTTGTCTAAAATGGATTTACGGGCATTGATTCACGGTAGTTAGTTGTATGTTCAGAGTTATGACTTTTGACAAAGATTACGGGAATGTGGCGTTTTCGGTTTAACACACCATAATTGCCGCCATGAGCTGTGCGTCACAGCCGCCGCTGCAGCTCCAGCTCCGGCTTTTCTGAAATATATTTGTAAGTAGCCCTTATGAGCCAAACTACAATAAATAACCGCCCCTGTTGTTTTTAGCACACCGGCATGCACCTGTCACTTTCACCTCACTCAGTATCTTTGCCTAATGTCTCCACACTCTCCTCCATCCTGCTCTCTTTCCGCAGCCAGTAGAGAGGGAGCCTCTCGTCTACCACCTGGACGCGGTGTCCCGTCACTCCGAGGACCACGGGGATCTACCCGACGAGTTCTTTGAGGTGACGGTGGACGACGTGCGCAAGCGCTTCGCCCAGCTGAAGAGCGAGAGGTGGGGAGAGAAGGAAGTGAATGAAAGCGGTCGAGTGACTCTCTGGCCAGAGGGACTGTGTGTGATATTTCGTATAAATACCTCGTTGCTGCAGAAACGCGTCTGGATCAGATGTGTTCCTGCACTGTTTGTAACAGATAATTAGTCAGTTTGGCATTCGGTTCTGCGGTGTTTTGTCGATGTATAACCCTTAATTGCAGAATACCATAGCAGTGATGAGAGGCCATAGGCAGGGAGAATGCCGGGCATCAACTGCGTGCGTTTTGAAGTTGTTTTTTTTTTTTTTTTTTTTTATTTATTATGAGTTTGAAGTTTTTATTTATTTATGAGCGCTTCTTCAAAACAGATGTGGACAAGTTTACTCTGCGCTCTCTGGATGTGGCCGCAGCAGACCACAGCTGCTGAGACGTTGTGTGTGTTTGTAAACATGTTCTCATTTATAAGACACCACGCACACTACAAAAGCTTCTAAATACATCCAGGGAGCAATTAGTGAGCCTATTCTGTGTAGACATTTATCTTCCAGCCATCGACCAAACACCGTCAGGTTGAGACCACACCGCGTACGTCGTCCTTTAATCTCCATCTACATTGACTTAGCTGGCTGCCTCATGGCTACGCTACTACCGTGTCAATGACTGCAATTACCAAGGGTGGAATTAAGCCAACCACAGCAATTCGTCTCGTGCCTCCGACGCGCACGCACGCATGCACGGCCACACACGAGTTCAGGGTAGAGGATGAAGCATTTTCTGCTCATCTTCCCCTTTGTTGACTCCCACAGTCTGCTTCTTATTTCACATTCTAACCGTCTTTCTCTCTCTCGCTCCTCCAGGAAGTCGCTGGAGGAGGCCCCGCTGATGACTAAATCTCTGAAAGAAGCTCAGATGAAGGAGAAGATGGAAAGATATCCCAAAGTGAGCACGAGTGACAGATAATCACAATAAATGTGCGGGTTCGTATGACATATACAGACTTTGAATAACCCGCTGCCACTGTGTGTCTCCAGGTGGTCCTGAGGGTCCAGTTTCCTGACAGACGTGTTCTCCAGGGCTTCTTCAGGCCTTTGGAGACAGGTGTGTGTGTTTGCGTGCATGTTTGTGTGCGCACAGTGTGGTGAGTGTTCATTTCAGCTGGCTAGCCACAGGTATGGCTGCAATGTTAAAGCTACTTGCGGCTCCCTCACCACATTTATGACTGTAGCCACACCAGAGTGACAGAGACGGCAAGAATGAGACAGGTCTGTAATTCCAGGGATTAGATCCACCTCAGCCCCAACAGCAACACGACAACCAGCAGAATAACAAATCTGAGGGAAATTCCATCTGAAAAATGAATTATGCTCCGCACGGTGAGTGATGGAGGTGTTCTGTGTTTGCTTTGTGTCCAGTTGGTGCCTTGAGGCATTTTGTGAGGAGTCACCTGGAGGATCCTCAGCTCAGTTTCTACCTGTGTAAGTGACATTTCATTTTCCCACTAATTAATCACAACATCATCCAGCAGAGAAATCCAGCTCTGTGACTCCTCTGTGAACGTTTCATGTTCTGAAACCATCTTTATGTGCAGTCACAATTGGCCTGAAAATATCTTTATCAACACGTTTTGACACGGAGTTTTGATTATGGTTAGTGCTGTATTTTTTTAAAGCCGACACCGATGATGCCTAATATTTTTGAAAAAGACTGCTACTGTGATAAGCTAACATTGGACAATTTGTCAGTCTGGCTCTCTGCTCGTCAAAAGTAACTGAGATCTGTGAACAAAGCGAAATCGCTAAGGAACACGAGTCAAGATTATCTGAACCTCTTTCTCTCTTTCAGTTACATTTTGCTAATTTGAAGACAATCTCTGAACCCATCAGATATTGTCTAATGAAGCCTCTGAGGGCAACGGCCAATGTTTCAGGGCTCCGGTTATATCCAGTCGATATCCAGTTTACAGACCTGAGATGTGGCAATGGAGTTGGAGTTGAGAACCGACATCTACAGATTGTGTCACATGTCAAATAAAGGCAGTGAAAAATCTATCATCATAATCCTTGTCGGACGATAACCTTTTCTGGCTGTTTACCTGTATGCAATTAAAGCCTGCTTGTGACTGGAAACCAGAACAATACTGATACCAAAATAGTAAAGAAATCCTGATGGTTTCTTCAGAGCCTGTCCGACTGCTCGAGTGTCGTGCTCCATCTGACTTCGTATTTTAGTGATGATACTGCATTCCCAAATCTCAGCAATTGAATTGCTGAACATAAAGTTATCATTATCACCCATTGATGCCTGAAGCTGCTAAAACTACAAAAAGATCAGATTTTTATTGAACTGCAATGTTTTAAATTTCATTTGAAAAAATGTAAAAATGTTTGGTTTATTTACATTCAGGTCCTCGTGCATATAGGCCAAATCTCCACCAGGCACGTATACAGATACTGTACGTGCACCACAGTCATCTGAGCTACTTGCAGTCACTATAGTCAGTGTTTCAAACCCTACCAGAAGCACCGCAGTCCGTTTCACAAGCAGATCTCTGCCGCGAAGACACAGCTGTTCTGTTTTTGACAGAGCCGCTCGAGCTGGCAGGAAGTCTGACACAGAAACGACACCCTGTACAAACTTCCGATTGTAAAAACAGCCAAAAGGGAAACAATTTAACTACGTAGCATATTTACATATTTAGAAACACATTTAGAAGCACATAAACTTGGGGAAAATGACCAAATCTGAGCGGGTTAAGTCTGGTGTGCAAAATGCTTCTGGAACGCTCCTGATGGGGCTTGAAGTTGCATGGAGAACGGACCAAAATAGTCACGACTTGACGAGACATGCCTGGTGGTGTTGCGCCGTTAATTTGATTGCCTCAGAGGTCTATCGACACCTGATTTACCTTCGTGTGTTCAGGTGCTGTTTGTACAGTAGCCACATTTGCTTTAGCTGAATGATCATATTCAGTTAGAAGAACTGTCTGCAGTCATAGGTTTCATTATTCTGTCCATTTCTTTAAAGTTCACTTGGTTCAACTGAACTTTTCTAGATTTTAGTAGAATGATGATCCCTCTTACTACTTTCTAACCTTTATTTGTTTTCTCCTTTCAGTCATCACCCCTCCAAAAACCATCCTGGACGACCCTTCAGTCACACTGTTTCAGGTAAAATCCCTCACACTGCGTCGAAGTCTTAAGCAACACTTCTTCAAACCACAAAAATAAACAGAATGATTTGACTCAAACAAACCACATCACAGTCCAACTCCACAACAACAACAACAACTACAAAACTCTGTCTTCCCATCTTTGAAACTATCTCCACACACACACACACACACACACACACACACACACACACACACACACACACAGACTGTAAAATGTATCGGCTGGTCCCTCTCTCTCCTCTTCAAAGCCCCACCACATTCCCGTTCTCCCCCTCTTCTCTCGCTCCTACACACTCTCACACTTGTTTCCCCCTCTCCACTGTCCTTGACCCCAGCTGGGCTTGATTTTTCCCAGACTGGCACATGGGGTTAATACAGGGCTCGCTTTGATCTCAACACACACGCACACACACACACACACACACACACAGAGCAATGGGCAGCCTTGATGCTTTGTTGCCTTCAGAGTTCAGAGCTATTCGTATAATGAAACGGTCGAGAGTGAAACGATACACATGAAAAACAAAGTTGTCCTGTGATCACTCTGTACCAGGAGTGTTCCCTCACGGACTTTGTTTCTTTTTAATTTTTCGATACTTTTTTTTTTTTTTTTTTTTTTTTTTTCAGAATAGCGAGAACGTGTTTTCTCTTTCGCCGCTTTAAGTAGACGAGAGAAGGAGCAGGGCGGAACGCAGGGGAGGAAGAGAAAGTAGTTTAAAGTGATATCCTGTTGTGATGATGAACAAGATTCAGGTCCTCAGAGGAACTCCTACGAAAGATAACGATCCTCAAAAGCGCGTGTCTGCATGTGTGCGCGCGCACGCGCCCTTTTGCTGCTACAATCTCTCTGAATCACATCTGATGTTCTGATGCGAGCTGGCCATCTTTTTGTTTTTCATCTTTTTGTCCCTTCCTGAACTCTGCCTGCCTGTTTATCACTACACGCCCCTCTCCTGTACCCCAACTCCAGCTCTCTTTTCCCTCTCATTCGCACCCCTCCCTCCCTCCCTCCCTCCCTTCCCTCCCTCCCTCCCTCCCTTCCCTCTTCATCCACCACCACCACTACTGTCCCTCTCTCTCAGAGCCCTCTCTTGTGCCTCACCCCCCTCCCCTCACCCCCATGTCTCTATCCATTAGGGACTTAAAAGCGTTAAAGTGCACAAAAACAAAATCTTTAATCCCTTTGGTGTCAAGTCTCTCTCACACACATACACACACACACACACACACACAAAGTCTGGCTCTGTTTCCCTGTCTATACATCAATCTTGGACACACACACACGGAAGGAATCTTTAATCTTTTTTTTTTTGTCATGTCACAGACACGAGTGCACACGCATATGTACTCTGTCTCTCTCTCGCACAAGCGCGCACGCGCACACACACACACACACACACACACACACACACACACACAGACACAGACACACACTTTAATCACTTTGTGTCATGTCAGGAAAGGAATGTTTCCCAACCCAGAAGCCCTTTGATACCAGGCGTCCCCTCCCTCATCCGTCTCTCCCTCTGTCTTCCATCAGGATCGGTTCTGCCTCTCTCTCTCCCTCGCTCCATTCCTCTTATGTTTTTTTTTTTTTTTTTTTTGCACTGTCTGTCTCTCACACACACACACACACACACACACACACACACAGGTTTTGTCCAGTTGCCCCGTCTCATCCCAAGTGGAAGTTGCCGCTGCCAGAGGGAGCAGGATAGCAGGAATGCCCGTTGTTTCACTGTAACACATTGTTTCCTGCTCACAGGGCTGCGATAATAGCAATTAGGCCAATGTGTCCCAATTTAGAAACCAGCTAGTGAGGGCGGGGGTGGTGGTGGTGGTGGTGGGCACAGAGAGAGAAAGGACAGTATGTGTAAGACAGGTTGTAGTGGAGGCTAAACCCGCCTAATCCCATCGACGGACATGCTACCATCCCTCTTCACACAGTTGATCTGAATCAGTGGAATGGAAAATGTTTCATTGATGACATTAGCACTGCAGCCAATCATTATTTTCATAACTCTTCTGTCAAATTACAACACATATGCATTAGGGTTGATTTTGGACTTGTTTGAAGCTGGTGACCTTTTTGATTTTACCAGCAATGTGGCAGCAAAGATGCTGGCAATCTGTATTACTTGGAGCTTTCTAGTTTTAAGTAATGTTAGCTCCAAGCTTTCAAGCTCACGTCAAACAAGAGTCTTATAAAAATTGGTCTTAAATTGTGTTACTGCATGAAAAGACTGATGAGTAATTGTAATACATGCAAAAAATAAGTCTCTAAAATCTCAGAATCTCAAAGGATGCCCCACACATTTGAGGTTACGCCTTCACATTTCTTGTTTTACCCAACCAGCAGTCTAAAATACACAATTAACACTCATATAAAACTGAGAAAAGCAGCATTTCCTTTACATTTGACGAGCTGGAACCGACATATGTTTGACATTTTTACTGGTTATTGCAGAGAAATGTATCATTGCCTTAATTGACACAAGCTACACTGATGACATTTCTCGCTAGCTTTAATTTATTCAGACTGTCAGGGGGGAAAAAGTGGAGAAACATATTCAAATTTTATTTTATTGTAATTCGTTCCCATGCATGCTGCTCAGAGTGATCACAGTCCACGGCTCCTCTGCCAACAGCGCTGGGTTCTCTCCCTCTCCTCAGGCAGTCAGTAGGTATGAAGTGTGAAGCACGTTTGACCTTCTCTCACTCTTTGTCTCCGGATCTCTGAATTACAGTGTTCCTATCACTCAGCCAATATGTAAATAGTCTGAGGTTGTAAATATTCAGATAGTTTGTTTGATCATCTTCTTCCTGTCAAAGCATGTGTATGTAAATTTCCACCAGAAACAAGTTACATCAAGTCACAAGAAATTTTCACTGCAGTTTTCAGTGATTAATCTATTGCTCAAACTGTCCGAAATAAACAGGAAAGAGTAAAAGATTCATAAAAACTGAGTGGCTGAAGAACCAGGGTGAGCTCAGTTCGGGACATTGGTTGTTCAGATAGATATTAAGATATTAAATGTTGTGTTAGTTAGTGTGCTATTAACTGCTTAACCAGCAAAAAAAAATGTTCATATCTCATGGTTGCCGTCTGTTTAAAGGCTGTTAACTTGGATCAGAGGAAAAGTATTAGTGCGGACAAGCTTATAATAGATGTGCAAGATGGATCTGTGAAAAGATGCTGTCAGCGTTTTATTATAATGTTCTGGAAGAGCGGTGGATGACTGTAACTGGTGAGGACAGATCATTTTTGGTTGTTGGAAAATGTGGCTTCGCTTAATGTTGTCGACAGTGAGCCATGGCAAGAAAAAAAAAAACTCAGGACTTCAACAACACACGGTGTCTGTAAAGAGTTTTCAGCTCTGTCTTTATTGACACTGATTAAAAGGTCTAAAGTTGTGTAGTATGACAAATGGAGACTAAACACTAAACAGATTAAAAACACACGAGTCCATGACAAGGTTATTAAAAATGCATCAGGGGGAGGATAAAGGATATATTCAGGGGATAAACGTTCACTGGTTGTTGTTTCTGTGATGAAATACTTCCTCTTTTTAAGACTAACAATGCACTACTACTACTTCTATGCTCAGTATGATCTTTAATATGTTGGCGCAGTTTTAGAGGATCTCTTACTGGAGGACGGAGGATAAAAACAGACATCACTGATGTGTTTTTCTCTTCAGAATAAAGGTGTCTCCATTGGTGGTTTTTGGCCACACAAAGGCCGCCAGCTGAAAGTGATTTTACCTCTTCATCATTACTTCTGCGTACATGCTCTCAGGTGTTGCTCATGTGCTTCTATGTATGAGTTTCTTAAGCTAGTTTTGTTTGTCTACTTTCTATTAAGAGTCACAGACGTGTGCCCTGCCTGTCTGTCTGTGTTTCTACCTCCATAATTGTACGGTTGATAATATCTGCCTGCCACCGGTCCATTATAACCATTAAGACATTCACCGGAGAGGAGTGTTGTGCTTCAGGGGTGAAAGTGTTTTCACTAACCATTTCATTGGAGCTCATTTTGTGGTCTGCTTCAAAGAACTACGGTTACTGGTTCAGATCCCTGAGCAATGAATCATCTACAAAAATGAACTTGACTTTGGCTTGGATGTGGCAACAGCGCTCGGTTTGCGTGTAGCAGGAGGCAGTTTTGTTTAGATTTTTCCATGTTTTGCAGAAATTGACTTGTGTGCCAAACATTTTTGATGGCTTCTGTTTTCTCTGTGTGTGTGTGTGTGTCTGTGTGTCTGCAGGCCGACCTGTTTCCTGGTGCACTGGTGTACTTCGGCTCCAACGTTAAGACAGGTTTTTGTCTTTTCTTTTCTTTCATATGCTGATTTTTGCTGAATTAGATACTGGTGTATTACTGAGGAATGCAACTCAACAAAACAATAGTTTACATTGTGTGACTGTGTGCGTGTGTGTGTGTGTGTGCGCGTTTCCTCCACAGATTTTTACATAAAGAGGGAGCTGCTTGAATCCTCTGTCTCAGCCATGGAAGCAAATGAGTCCATTGCGAGGTATGCGTACACACGTGTTTGTTTGTCTGTGTGCGTGTTTGTTTAAATGCCTGCCTGGCCGTGCGTGCATTTGGGTGTGTATATATGCACTTGTATCCCGCGGCAACCAGCCTATTTTCCTGTCACAAAGCTGTCATCATTGGAATCCCTTTGAGGTTCTGCCTAAACAGCAGGTGCCCCCATGCACCCTCATTTCCTCCACACGCACACACACATAAACATACACACACACATACACGCACACACATACAAACCATTTTCCAGTCCTTCTAAAGATAGAGCCCGTTTCCCAAAAGTGACCCCCACCTGTTGTCCTTTTGCTTCTTTAACAAGGTCATCAGTCCTCCTCCTGTTCGACAGTTTTTAGATCTCACTCAGTTATTTCACTCATTTAAATGCTGCTTTAAATGAATATACACATTCATGCCTTATAATACAGAAATTCATCGAGAAAACAACAAAACTGCTTTCTTAAAAGTCTTTCCTGTGTTTCTTTTTTTCCCTTATCCCACCTCAGCTGCATGCTCCGATTCCCATCACCCTCCTACAGCTCTGCGGGCTCCGAGGAGCCGCTGCCTCCTCCAGAGCCGAGTCTGGACCCCAGCGGGTCCACACAGGATGAACAAGACCCGTCTGCACACACCCACTCTGCTAAACCTACCAAATCTGACCCAGGCAAAGTGCCCAAATGGCTCAAGCTCCCAGGTGAGGACGGGACAGGATGTAGACCACACACTAAAAACATTCTTAAGGCGCATTCAGAGAGTATCTGGTCGTTGTCAGGCGGCTACTGGGAGTGTGTCTGTTTCTGCTGAACGTAACCTCTGTGAAACAATCAGGAAATAACTTTCATTTCTTTATTGGTGTCGGTGCTCCCTCACCCTTATTCACTGTCTATGTCTCTCGGCCGAAGCTCTTTGCACCATAAATTGGGCTCAGACACAGATTTAGACATGAAATAAACAGAACACAATAGGTAGAGTATCAGAGGTTAGACCATGAATCCACCTGGACAGTCTCAGTTTCAGACATTTCAGGCTGACTGTGGAGGTGTGACCGGTCTGAGGACATCAAGCTGCGTTTTTCCAATAGTTGGATCAAGCTCAACAGCCGCGCTCCTTGGTGGACACCCCTACCGTATCACCACAGTCAAAAAGGACGACCCCCAGTGTTTTCACCATAGCGCCTCTGAATATGGCCTTACACTCGTCTTGGTCAGTTCCGTCCTTGTAGTTTGGTTCTTTTCGTCTAAACCACAGGAAAAAAATGAAGCATTGATGCCATTTAGTTGGTCATGTTCACACTGGATTTTTAGAAACAAACAAGAAGCTATGAATGAAGTCATATAGACTGACAGGTTACTCAGTAATTGGGCTGTTTGGTGACTGTCACCTTGCATCATCAGCACTACATGGACCCATCAAAGTTGACTGAACTTTATGTATATGTATGGTGTGTCTAGTTTTACATAGAGCCCAAGAAATATGGTATTATGAGATTATTAGTTGAGACTGGAACTAAATTATGAGGTGGCTGTGGCTTGGGCTAGAGAGAGTCATCCACTAATCACTTATCCTGTCCACATGCACCTATGTGTTACTATGGTTACAAAATGATCTTGCACTATTATACAGGCTAACCGTATTGGCCAGAATGTAACCCTGATTACAAGATGACCCACATTCCCTTTGCCTCCCTTAATCCAACAGCTATTGAAATATAACATTCGTGTAGCTCTCCCCTCGGAGAGGACTGAACTCAAATTTTCTTTGTCTTTATGAGCTCCTCACAATGACACTCAATGACACCAGTCATGCTTGGGTGTTTGGCAGCTGATGCGGACCCCGGGACATTTCCAAGCAGGAGATGTTTTCGCTTGTCAGGAATTTATTTCCTCCATAGCAGCAAAACAATGTTACACAAGCCATCAGAAAGTCCTCAAAGTCAAGCTGGGCTTCATAAATACTTAAAGAGCTGACTAACCATCACAAATACACTATAAAAAAAAGACTTGAGGAAACTGGCTAGCCTAGCTGCACTTTAGGCTACAAACAACACATTGCAACACTCCCTGTAAGGAGCTGGTGTTACACAAAAACTGTTCATTCAACAGGATAAACTGATGGTCTCGGTCCAGTCGTTGAGTCCATCGATGGCTTTCACAGCAGCCCAAACGAACTGAACCAAACAGGCAGAGATCATGTGAACTGCACACAACAGGTTAGATGTGAAAGTACGGCTACACACCCAACACAGAAACAAAGTATTTCACCCCTACAGCCATCCTCTTCAGAGATCACTTCCTTTTTTTCTGTAGAGACAGAACAGTCGTGGTAAACACACACACACACACACACACACACACACACACACACACACACGCACACAAACCCCAAAACCACAGTCAATAGGAAATGGCTCCTTTTGAAAGCCGAATTCCTCATGACTCAGAAGATAAGGATGCATGTTAGGATGAACCAATTAGTTCAGGATGGTCACCCCCTCCGGCCCTGAAGACCACTACAGACACTTAGAGCCCAGGGAGAGAGCCTGCTGCTGGGCCACATCACACAACACGAGCCCCTGTGGTCTGTCCAGGCACGGCGATTTTCTGTTGTTCTATTGTGGTGTTTCTGGTGGTCACTGTATTGATGTTTTTGTTTAGAATAATGCTCCCTTTTCTCTCTCTTTCTGTCTTGTTTGTGTTTTTGTGCGCGTTTTATTTCTGGCTGATCTCCGTGTGTGTCCATGTGCGTCTTTTTAAGAAAGTTGCGGCTGCTTTCTCTTTCATGAGGAAAGTTGAAAGAAGAAGTCTTGAGGGGAGGGGGGGGGGGCTGAATCGGGAGTTATAGACTCCATGTGTGGAGCCCTACAGTACAGTACGGACACTTCAACACACAGACGGTCCATCCAAGACTGTTTGTCCATTACTGAAGAGGTTGTAGTTTTACCTGTCTTATTAGAGATGATCGAGCGTCGTGATGCGTCTCAGAGGAACCGAGAGTAGAGCAGACACGCTCCCAGCGCTCAGCCGTCTGGTGACCTTCTGGCAGACAATAAAGCTCTCTATCTTTGGAATAAAAGCGCTCTCCTCCTCCCTCCTCATGACAATTGGCATTGTACTGACGCCGTGTCGACAGGAGTTATTACACAAGGCGCAACATGTGACGTGTAATAACTCCTATGCAACATGTGACGGCTGTCTCTGGGTGATATAGTGTTTGTTTTTAACTGATTTACAATTCATATCCAGTGACATTATTTCAGTATGACAGTATACTATACATTTCTATGAAGACCTATTTAATAGTGCGACAATTTGAAAAATGGATACCATACTCCTTAGGATAGTGACTAGAAATGGGAGATCGAGTAGCCTGGCTCTGTCCAAAGGTTAAAAAAAACTTGCAACAGCACCTCTAAAGCTCTATAACTGATCTTGTTTGTTTAATCTGTTCAAAAAGCAGTATCAAAATTATGCACACAGTTACGGCATATACATGAGACATCTCAGACATGAGAGTGGTATTAATCTTCTCACCAAACCCTCAGAACAAAAGCAAATATGCTTCAACTACTGCCCAAAATGTCAGCTGATTACTTTGAATTTGGCAGGAGTGTTACATTTTTTTTTATGGTTCTGTTAACTTGTATTGTCTGTTGACTGGCAGAGCTGTTAACTTCTGTCTCCTTTTTCCTGCACAGGTAAGAAATAAGTCTGCTGCTGCTGCTGTGTGTTGATGGGAGGACTTACCGTGACAGACGTCTGACAAGCTGCTTGCAGACGCAGTAGAGCACTTAAACCTTTGCGGTGCTTTGATAAAGGTTCGACTTTGTGACTGCAGCGGACTTTATCCACAGTGGAAGAAGCCTGCGCTTGACTAGGTTTTAAAACGGTCAAAATAATGATAGAAATTTCTGAATTGATTAGTGAATATTTAATCACTAAGAAGATGTGTTTCATTCCGGTTTGAGGAGAGAGTGCTGAAGAGGCTGTTTTTATTCAGCTGGTGAAAATATAATGCAAATAAAGATCATTGTACTAAAAATGTGTTGTGTCCAGTTATCACTGAATTGTAAATGTCTGAATACATCACAGTTTGAATAGAGTTTAAGTCATTAGATATATAATATGACGGCCCCTTCTTTCTTTTTACCTTCCTGAGCATCAGTTCCTCAGGTTGTTTGCCCTCCTACAGTGTATAACCTCCAGCAGGAACCATGGTCTCTGCCACTTCAGCAGGAAATTGAGAGTCCTTGGAAGGACAGTGTTACTCTATTATAATTATATTTTACACCTCCATCATAGACTCGATAAGGCCTCCACATAATAACTCACAGTCGTAATATATGTGGTCAGAATTCAGTGAGGACTGGACGTTTTGGCGACTGTTTTACTGTATTACGATGAAGCATTATGCTGTAGAAATGTAGAATTTTAAGTGAAACCTCAAAACAATTAACTAGCTATGGCAGCTAACACAAGAAAGCTACATCAAGTGAAAGCTAAACCATGAGATAGCTGCAGCTTGCCTTTGCTAATACTAAACCTACTTTTTTCCCCCCTGTAGCTTTATATGAAAGTAAAAATGTGCATTTTGATGACCTCTTTGAACATCTTTGTTATTCCAAATAAGTCTGTATCTAAATCATGGTAAGCACTAGCTAAACTGCTGCTACAGCTAACTAATTTAGCAGTGTATGGGTAACTGTCAGCTTTTCACTCCTTAAAATTATACTGTGGAGTTCAGCTACTTTTAAATCATGCATATATTTATATTAAAGGTCTAGTGTGTAACATTTAAGGAGTCTTTTGGGAGAAATGGAATACAATAAGTGTAATTATGTTTTCATTAGTTTATATTAGCCTCAAAATAAGAATTGTTGTCTTTTATAACCTTAGGATGAGCCTTTATATCAGAGTGAGTGTCTGTTATGTTGCCTTGTTGAACCATCATGTTTGTACAAACCCAGAATGGACAGATCAAACACTGGCTCCAGTAAGGACCTTTGTGTTTCACAGCTATTGTAGTTTCTCTGTAGATTCTAGGAACAGGAAGGTGAGGCGAGTAGTCTTCAGATGTTTGCAACTGCAACTTCACCACTAGATGCCACTAAACACACTACACACTGCACCTTATAAGCAGAAATACTAGCAGGTAAACAAATGGCAAAATGAGATACATTTAACTCCTAACAAGAAAGCTGATAACTGTAGATCATCTGCTTTACATCTCACATTTCTAAAAGTGTATCTACATTTTTTTACGCATTATGTACGTTCTGTGGTCGTTTTAGGGAGTACAATAGTCAGTCTAAATTGGCATAAAATCAAGGTATTCAAATCTAACGGCTGGCAGGTGTTACATTTTTTGTAAATGTATTTCATTCCCAGGACAATACAGTCAATACAGTACAGGATGTACTGGCTGATTTGTGAGTTAACTAAGTGAATGATGGTGTTAAAGGTGCCTCCATGGAAGCATGGAGACCACAGCGTTGATCTGACAGAACAAACATGATACCACTGATTAACGCAGCCTCTGACTCTCTCATGCTGTGGCGTATTTGACCATCCCCAGGTAAAAGTAAACAAGCAGCGTGCGGCCATATTTTCACATGTTGTCACCATCACACACACACATACTCACAGCACGTTCCTCAGCCTCCTCCCGTGCCGCCTCCTCATTCACTCTTTTAGCTGCAGGAGGAACTTCAAAAAGAGGCCGAACAAAGAGGGGAGCAGGACCCTGTGTGTGTGTGTGCGCGCGCGTGTGTGTGTGCTGTGGGAGTATGAGTGCATTCCATCCTCTCGTCACACATGCACACACACACTTTGTCTCTCTCTTGCAAATTAATTACTTCCAACTGCCCCTGGAGTCTTTGATGCCAAATAAAGCGATGGGCACTTACAGTAGAGAGGCTGTTTGTGCAGTTTGTGTCTGTTGTGTGTCACTGAGGAAAGTTTAACTTACACTTGAAACTTTATTCTCAAATTCTACCGCACTGCAGTTAATTGTGACACTGAAAAAAGAAGAAATTTGCATTATGACTATCCCAAAACTACCTCTCCGTTATCCATTTGAAGTCAAAACATTCAGGAGTCACTGCTTGCTCATAGATGCTCATTTGCTTGTTAAACAGACACAGTTGGACATTCAAAGGCTGCATGAAAAGCTGTGGTGTCAGCACATGGGGCCTCTGTCTTTTTTAGCTGAAGTACTGCTGCCTTGCTACAACAGCAGTCTCTGGTGGCAGCTGTAGCAACAACAAGTGGTTCCTCAAGACCACAGCTGCCTCAGTGAGAAGAGAGATGGACAGAGCAAAGTCACAAAGTGCTTCACAGGAGCAATATAATATATATATATATGTTAGTTTTCAGCACTGTGGGAGGGACAACCATTAAGCCTGGAGATGTATTCTTTGCGCCTGACCATGCAGTGCTCTATATTTGAAAAGAAGAACCTTAAAATGAATCCTAAACATGATGGGAAGCCAGTATAAAGCAGATAATAGGTGTGATGTGAGTTGTTTTTCTCGACCTGGTCAACAGTCTTAAAGCAGCGCTGTAGACCAATTGTAGACGCTCCAGAGAAGATAAAAAGGCTTGAATTAAATTAAATTTGTAGTTCAGGTTGTGATATAACAGCCATAAGTTTGGAATTGTTTCTCAGGTGGAACAGGAAAGTGATTTTATAGGTTGTTCGAAGTGCATAGCCTGATTGAAAATACAACAATATTTCTAAGAGAAGACTTTACCACTGCAGAAAGAGAACCAATGTACTGAGCAACCTCTGGAGCTCTGGAGCCGACGCAGTAATGAGGTCCTCAGTTTTTTCAGTGTTTAACTGTAAAAAGTTGTTGGCCACCCAGTCCTTAATGGTAGACAGACAACCTAGAAAAATAGTCACATACAATTGAATATAATCATAACACTGATAGGAGATACATTTAAATTAGCTAAATATATGATGATATAAAATATTTATAAAAAGGACCCAATAGAGAACCCTGGAGCACACCACTGGACAGAGCAGCTGTTTACAGTTCATTAACATTGCTGAAAGTGAATTGTAGCAGCCACAGTGTATAAGGCAAATCATGCCTAAATTAAGATGATTTAATTCAATGTTAAATGTCTATTAGTGCACTGCCAGATCTCCAATCAATCGTTATTTGGATATACGTATAAATATTACGGCGTGTTTATGGATTATTAATTTTTCGTTTATTTGTTTGTTTTTACTACTTACCTCTCAGTTTTTTCTTCAGATATTCATCCAGTCTCTTCTAGAAACTTCTTCAGGTCAGACACTGATTAAATGCCACTTTGACATCAGACCAAACTTCTGTTGTGATCTGACACTATGTAAATAAGAAACTGAATTTAATCTGTTCAGAGCTCTCAGTCTTGCACAGTGATTTGTTTCGCAGTTTAACAGTCTCTAATGTTTTGATCATCAATCAGTTTGATGTGTGTTTAGAGTTTCAGTGACAGACTGAAGGCTTTTTCAGAAAATCAGAGTCTCTCTTTATGATCCCTGCAGCTGATAAATAATACTTATTTATTCATACTTTTTTTTGTTATCAGTAGAGATGGCCTCTAATGTGAGTTTTTGCACTAATGCAAAACATAACATAACATAACACTGGCATATATCCAGTGATGTCCATACATTACTTACATCCAGAATACAGGGGTCCAGTTTGTTTCTCTCTTGGACTTTATTATCTTTATATTTTAGTCACAATGACAAGTGATAAGACTATATAATATTTTAAGATAAGATCGATATTAACTCGTCAAAACAGGTTGTATACACAAGGTTAATCAGAAATGACCTATGTCATTTCCTCATTTATTTGCACATGATTTATTTATATATTTACACATACATTAAAAACATTAGAGCATGATTTTAATGTACATTTTTAGATAAATCAGTGTACACCGCGGAGCAGAGGCACACAGGCCTGCAGGTGGGGACAGAGACCTGAGGAGTGCAGACGCTCTCCAAGGCTGCCGGTGATCATGAGATGAGAGGACAGTTTCAAATAGGTGGACTCACTGTTGTGACCTGTGCTGCTGTAACATTATACATGAAGTGAATGAGTTATAACAGAGGCTGTGATTGATGATATCGGTTAATATACATATAAAAAAGATATTCCTGTGATGAATTACAAGAATGCATTTGAAGATATGTGTGGAACTGATTAGCTTTGATGTGGGTTATTTCTTTACATCTGCCATGTTTTGATGTCCCATTCGATACACACAGTATCCAATCAAAGCTCTTCATAGTGTCCAACATTTCAGACAGCCTTTGGTTTCCATTAATTCCTCTGCGAAATTAAAGGAAAGCTACACAATGTTTGTGTTATTGCATGTTAACACAGTGCAGACTTTTCGAATCAGTCTGAACTTCATTACAGCTTCATTAGCATGTGACAGTAAAAGCAGACATGGTGTTCAGCCTGATGGATGATTCAGATTTTTTTAATCTACTAAAAACAGTGTTTAACTGGAAGGATGGAAAATACATTCACCAACACAAAATGTAACCATATGTTTGGAGTATGTTATCCATCATACTATAAATGGGCTAAGATGAAGATAGAGCATTCACCAGTACTCCAGTTATTAGTACACATACTTTGTGTTCATTGTCCCAGGACACTCTGATCCTCTCTCCTGTAGACTTCATGTTTTTAGATTTATTACACTTTTTTTTTGTTTGGACCTCTAAAGCTGCACTAATCAATATTTTTATATCAACAATGGATCAAATGACTGTGTGTAATGTGGAAGGTGTCGCTTGTAGCAACAAACCCGCAGAGAAGAAACAGCCCTGCAGTTCTCCTCAGCTCTACTGAGCCTTTTAGTCTATTTTAGATCGTTACATCAACTCCACTTTTATCAGCCGCGGCTTCAGTTGCAGCAGGCAGCTGTTTTTTAGTGAAAAAGCTCTGAATAAATCACTGTACTCTACCTGGCCAGCATAGGTTTCTGAAGAGCCGCTTCGAAACTCCAAGTGTGGTGGTTCTGGCTGCCACCATGTTGGTAAGCCTGCCTCTTCTGCCTCCTGGCTATTCCAAAAAATCAGACATAAATCACTGGTGGACCTGAGGCAGGTCAAATTATGCCTGGGTGCTCTAATAAGCAATCTGTAATGGCACCTGTCTGTCAATCCAAATGACATAACTTTAAGTCTTAATGTGATTTGAACAGGTGAGTTATATAAAAATTTGGACTCAGTACAGTTGTCATGAACGGGGAAAACAGTCTTTTGCACCAGGCTACAAACATATTTTTGCTGTGAAGTTGGACATTTCAACAGGAGGGCTTATGGAGACTGACTCATTCTGTAGCCAGCCTCAAGTGGCCGTTTGAGGAACTGCAATTTTTGGCACTTCTGCATTGGCTTCACTTCACAGTCACAGAGGTTGCCGCTTGTAATCAGCGGACGGTTAGCAGCTATGTGGAAAATCATATTTATTTCATCATGTGTACATTATTTATTAATGTAATACTTTGGAACTCCATGGATGAGAGCTCTGCTTGTGCATGAATCATCAGCTCTTGTGTTGGTTACAGAGGGAGAATCTTCTTTATCCAGTATGAGGAGGTAACAGTATAGATGCTGATATCCTCCAGCAACAGAAAAAAAACCTAAAAACGTTGACAAAGTGGTGATGAAAGGACACTCCTGGCTATGTGATTTAATTAAGGTGACCTGACTGTCATGCATTGATCCTGATCTGTGCGTGTCTTGACATCACGGGGTCAGTTATTTCACCTCATTCCACAGGGTCTGTAATGTGTCTGCATGCCCCGACTCCACGCCCATCCACACATACACATCCCTCCAACACTCATGTGGTGATGGCCCAACCCTAAATAACTTCCATTCTGGTCTGGCTGACCGGGCAGCAACCCCTCCTCACAGCAGCTCAGCAAGGGACAGTGAGGAAGGAGAAAGTGTGAGAGGAAGAGTGTGTGAAGATGAGAGTTGATATTTGAGCAGCGCTGATGGTGTCTTTCACTCATGTGGCCACATGGATTCACACCATGAGCGTGTGAAGCAGCAGATAACAAACCGCACCCAAACATATATGGATAATCTGGTCGGAGAAGGTTCATCAGGAGATTCTGGGTCTGGACCGAACCATTTCAGATGAAGGACTGGACTTTGTAGCAGCTCCCAGAAGACTCGACTTGACTGCTGGACTTCCTGGACTTACAGGATCTACGGGTTCTGATGACAGATAAAATAACTTACTCACCAAACTATCAAAATACAACTGCAGTCGGGCAGGACTTTCAACCCATCTTTCCTGCATTGCTGGGTGCACAGTGCTGAGTCTGGATATTTGTGATTTATGAGTCAATGTGATCTCTCAGCAGAAAGGTGAGTGTGTGTGCCAGCCTGGGCTGCTTGAACTCTTCTAGAAGATCTAAAAAAGTGATTTCCCTTATGTTTGTCAGACGTTAGGCCTGTGAAATGCTCTGATTCATCAACACAGAAATAGAGTTTCAGAAAGTCCCGACTAAGTCTGTAAGCGCTGCATAAAGACGGGACCCTGCAGGGGTGGTGACAGAATAATGCACCGACACCCAGAGCCCAACAATAGCACCTTAAAACGCCGGAGCATCTGGATGTCCTGACGTATGTTCATCGAGGACGGTGTAAGGTTCAACACTGTGTGAGCAGAAAAAGAGACGTTAGTTTGTCAGTAAAGAAGCTCTGACTGGAGGCAGTGGTGCTTTTCAGAAACGTAACAGCGTTGTGACTTCATCTGACGGGGGGAAAGTGAAAGTGGGTACAGTCAGAGAAAGGCTGCTTCATGAGAGGAGTGAAGGAACGGCACACAGGGATAAGATTTAAGCTGTGTTATTTCTTTAAATGTATGAGACTGTTTTATTCTTTCAACAGACATCATCACGACGCTGGCATGAGAAAGACTCCGGGCTGGACCTGACCTCTGGTCTTTTGTACCAGGACTCTGTGTACTTCTTGTATTTCTTGGGATTTGTCTTGCGCTTGAGCTAAAGCTTACAACTTTGAACTATATAGACTTTAAACTCCACGTCATCCTCTGTTGTGCAACTACGGGACATCCAGAATCTCTTTGAGGTCTTTAAGGAAGATCTCACTGTAGAAGATTTATTTCTTGACCCCTCCTGCAGTCACAACAGTTATGGATTCACAGGCTGGTCCATACCTCAACATGAGGGCCCTCTGCTCGCCTCTGGGTGCTGCCCGCCTCTGCCAGTTAGCTATGGGCTGTGCTGTGATAGCGATGGTAACCCACAGCGCCGGCTTCAGCGGTTCTCAAGGTGTGTTCTGTATGGCGGCGTGGTGCTTCTGCTTTGCCATGACAGTTGTGGTGTTTTTCCTGGATGCTACTCGTCTCTACAGCTGCCTGCCCGTATCCTGGGAGAACCTCACGGTCACATGTGCTGCCTTTGCGACGCTCCTGTAAGTCACATGTGCAGGTGTAATTCAGATCTTTAGTTGGGTTAGTGATGCTGATTCCATCATGTGAAAAGAGACAAGTGTGCAGCCACAAGGTGTACCTAGGAATGATCAATCAACACCTCCATTACTGCGTATTTAAAAAATCTGTCCAGCAATTCAAATAGACGGCTTCTTTGTGGCATTAATCATTGACACTGACCTAACTGAACCTCTAAGTAAATATCATTTTTTTTTAAAAAGCACTGATGAATACTGTGTAGCACCAAGGTTAGGTTATAAAGGTTTCCAAAAACCTTTTGTGTTGTTTAGTCAAACTTTTCATTTTGGTAAAAAGCCATCATAACCATATTTTCATCGGTTGTCCACATACACACCTTTAAATGGGAAAGCACTCCGGTTTTGCCCATTAAAAAAAGCTGCTATATAATTAACATTTTATACTGACAATGACATGTTAGTGTGAGGTGAAAGGTGTTGTTTGTAGTTATGAACCAACAGAGACTTTTATCACCCAACTTTAACGGAGTGTTTTAGCATCTTTCAGCTCATTGTTTTGGTTTTCTTCCTTAGCTGCATACCTAAAATTTGTTGGACATACAAAGTTAGTGGCTATATTGAACACAGTGGAGCATTTAGCGTCAGGAGAGCCAGATATTTTCCCTCAGAGATGAGAGATTACTGGAGACCAAAAACAGAGCTGAAGGTGAGTGAATATTAGACTTTTCATTCATCTGGTGAATGATAATGTCACCATATAAACACAAGATGATAATACACTGGTATTGTGTTAACAGCCTATTGTGCTGTTCCCAAGTGACTAATAACTATTAGTAGAGTTTTTTTTGTTGTCCAATGATTGAAAAACACAAGACTATAAAAGGTATTTCAGTCAGTGTCTGTATTCATATATCTTTATCATCTATTTTCTTTTTTGAAGTGGTTTAATAACATCATATGTACACTCATGATTTTCTGTCTTGCCCTGCAGGTATGTGACAGCCTCTGTGGTCTACCCGCTATTCTTTGTCCAATCTGAGTGCCCCTACGCCGGCTGTGATGTCCGAAATTTCCGCATCGCTGTGACCGTCTGCTCCATCCTGGGTACTCTGGCCTACGCGGCTGAAGTGGCCTTGTGCCGAGCCAGGCCAGGCCAGGCTGTGGTGGGCTACATGGCCACCGTCTCTGGCCTCCTCAAAGTCGTTCAGGGCTTTGTGGCCTGCATCATCTTTGGAGCTCTGGCCAACAGGAGCGAGTATTCTCGTTACGTTGCCACAATCTACTGTGTTGTCGTCTATGCTTTCTGCTTTGTTCTGACTGTAGTGGTCGTCATAATGACGGTGTGTGGGAGGACCAAGGCTGTGCGCTGCATGTCCTTTGACCGCTTTGTGGTGGTGTGCACCCTCCTGGAGGTTCTGCTCTACCTGAGTGCATCGGTGGTGTGGCCAGTGTTCTGCTTTGACACAAAATATGGCTCTCCATGGAGACCGTCATCATGCCCTCAGGGGAGGTGTCCGTGGGACAGCAAGGTCGTGGTGGCGGTGTTCTCCTTCGTCAACTTTGGACTGTATGTGGCCGACTTGATCTACTCCCAGAGGATACGATTTGTCTCCTCACATATGCCCAGTAACTCACGAGTGTAGCAGCAAATGGAAGCATATTTCACATCACTGGCTTAACAGGTTTAAGTTACCAAACTGCTTCACTGTTTACGCCTTTGTTTGTGCATTTTCTTTGATATGCAAAGAGACAGAAAATAATGAGGGGGACAGATGGATTCAAAGATCCCAGGCCCAGGACACCACCGGTGCTGCTCGTGGTCAGCTGCTGAGACACCAAGACATGGCAAATTCAATGTGAAAGCACTGTGGAATGTGAACGAGGAATTTTACCACTACGACCCCTCTGCCACACCCCAGTGAGGTGACACCCCATCTCTTTAACTCACCCCCGCTGCCCTCTGAGAGATTTCGGACAACAGCCAGCCTCACCCAAGCAGCCAGGGCCTACTGGTATATCCTGCCAAATCCTCATAAACCAAGACTACATTCTTGACCTGCAGCATAAAACACACGCACATACACACTTACTTGCTGCTTGTATTTCTGCTCAAATAATACATTAAACTCTTGAATATAAATAGTAAATCTGGCATTGGCATCCGTGGCATCCCTGTCATCTGCAAACCCCACACCAGAGATCGACGCACATTACCCAGGCTGCCAAAAATAAACACGAGCTGTCTGCACTCATATTGAAGCTGTGAGACAGCATTTATAAGAGGATGGTGTCTTTAAAACCTCTCTATAAAATGCTTCCTTAAGTCTATGATGAAAAAGTAGAGCTAATTTCATCCGACTGCACTGTTAGCATGACCTGCTGTTTGCGCTGCCACGTTTGAAAACACACAATATTCCTGACTGCATCATTTGAACAAGGTCAGTGTGACCCCATATGTCCTTATACAACAGGTCAAATGTAAAAAACATCAACATTTACTTTCCATTAATAGATTTACACTGTCAACCACAGATGATCTGACTGGTTAGCTGGTTTTTGAGACAGTTATTGAGTTGTTGCGACGCTATGGGGTTGATGCATGGTGATACATGGACTTTAAACTGATATAATCAATATTTTTATGTTCACAATGGATGAAATGATGTGTATGTGAAAGGTTTTGCTCATGGTGATGCAACCACAGCTCTGCTCTTCCTCTCAGCTTTACAGAGCGTTTTAGCATCTTACAGCTCATTGCAGTTTTGGTTTTATAAGCCACAACTTTACTGCTTTAATTCACTCTCACAGCTGTTTTCAGTGAAAAGGCTGTAAGCAACCGACTGTACACTACCTGCTCAGCACCAAAGAGCAAACAAGCAAAGTAGGGTACATGGATGAGCATTTAGCAGCTAAAGGGGCAGAAATTTCCCCCTGGAGTTGGTGGAGACCAAAAAACTGAGCTAAAAGAGGTTGAATATTGGACTTAGATTCACCAGGTCTCCAGAGGCATAACTCCAAATGTTGCTCTATTTCTGCTGGATGTGTAAATAGGCAACAATTTGTTAGGAAGGAATATGTCTACATTGTATTTATAGCTTTTTGTGCTGCCCCTAAGTAGCCAAATCAAATAATGCTGGTTTAAATATAAATTTTACATGATAAAATAAAAAACAAAGTTCAAAAATATTCTTTAATACAGTGCAATTTGTCTTTTTGTCTTTGGTTTTCTTCTATCTGTATGTCACATAAATAAAATTATTGAATTGTGATTGTGCCTTTAAATAATGAACTAGATTATTTGGGTTATACCCCAAAAAAAGATCCCTTAAATCTGAGGATGCATTTCTGTATGGTTGCAATTCAGGTTGTGTATGACTCCATTGAAGTTTAATACACACCTGAGTAATCACCTTTATATGTAATTCTCAAATGTGGTCTACAGTTTGTGCCTATATTTGCTCCCACCCTTTTTATCATCTCTTCTCTGCCATCTCCATCGCCAGAACCAGTTCATGGTTGAACTTTTTTTGACCACTCCTCAATTATCTTACTAGACAGAGCAGAAGAAAGGCCTAAGTCCTCTCTGACTTCACTTTTATCTTCTTGTTCCGCAAGAATAAAACAGAAGAAGACACCTGGCTGCCACAATTTAGCCTTACCAGTCTCTCCTTGTCCTCCTCCCTTTTCTCTTGATGAAGATTTGTCTCTTTTCACCCTCCCTCCCTCCACTTCTCTCTTGCACATCACACCAGTCAGCCACTTTTTCTCCTCGCCATCGTTCACCCCTCTCTGCTTTGGTCACCTCAGTGTATCTCATCTCTCTAATCCAGGATCAATGTATTCCCCTGTCACATCTGTGAGTGCTATGGATGTATTATATTAAGTCCTCGAGAAGCCACTGTGCCACATACGTAAAGCAGAACTGAATCCAACACCAGTTGGCTGCTCTTGTATCCAAATCTGTCTAAGACCACAGAAAACGTCACTGTGTGTCTGAGAGATTTACTTTCAGACAATGTGCCAACTGTTGTTAATTAGCAAGTAAATACAAGTGAATAACATAACAGGAAGAGCAGATGAGCAGTGGATCGGGGGTTTAAAGAGGTTTATGTTGATTTTTTTTTGCTGTAATAAATTACATGTTGTTGTGTGCGTTTGTTGCTTTCAAAAGTATTTTCATCCTGCAGAGTTATTTCTAACAACAGGCCCTCTGGAAGCAGAGCTTTGTATACTTGCACTCTTAACCTGACTAATATTTACAATGTAGGATATAACATCAATGGAATATGTCAGAGCCCAGAGAAAGCTGCCACTGAAAGTGATGGACAGTGTTGCCACGGAGCAATCTGTAGCTCCATTAAGCCCTGCGTACTCCCTGCTCCTCTGCAGAGCCCCATTTAGCAGCTGTTCCATGTTGGGCACTCATTTTACTTCTCACTCCCTGTGGGCCTCTGTCTTAAACATAGCTATGTTTCCACACACACACACACACACACACACACACACACACACACACACACACACACACACACAGACAGACAGCGTTTGGTGTATGAACTCTTCTGACAGAGATGAGCTGCGACAGGTGTCCATCATAACTGTCCCCTACTGATTTTTCAGCCAGGGGGACATGGAGCAACATGGAGGGACAGGGGACCGCTGGCTGGCTGTCGTGACTAATCTCTGATGGTGCATGTTGCTGATGTCAGCTTCCCCCCGTAGCTCTTGGCTCGTGTTCTGCCAAATGTTGTGTGGAACATTGTTGAGGGCTAAATCTTTGGTCCCAGAGGGTTTGAATCTATGCCAGCTCCCCTAGTTTTGCATCCTGTAGGAAGCTACTGTTCACAAAAGACAATGGGCACTCACAGTAATCACAATGTAACATCAGGTTTAACTTTCAACAATTAAAAATAACAGAAACTACCACCACGCTTAACATTTTTGCACAGCTGCTGTATTATGTTGGCTCACCCCTGTGAATTAACCACTGTGGATTTGAAATAGCTGACTATATCTTACGATTCTTGTTCGTAGTCCCATTCATTTAACATTTATATTGCTTACCTGCACAGATTTACAAGATACAAACCGATTTGTTGCTGTTCAGATTAGATTACATAAAACAAGCAAGCGGGAACCTCTGTGACGGTGAAGTGAAACCAATGTAAAAGTGCAGTTCCTCAAACAGCTACTTGAGGCTGGCTCCAGAAGTGAGTCAGTCTCCATAAGTCCCCATGTTAAAATGTCCAACTTCACAGCAGAAATAAACATGTACAGCCTGGTACAAAAAACAGTTTTGGTCTCTATAGCTAATTTCCCCATTCATGACAACTGTACAGAGACTTTTTTTAACTAAGACTTAAAGTTAATGCATAGTTAACAGTGTGGCCGCTTCGATTGACAAGTGGGTGCTGTTACAGGTGCCTTGCTTGCTTACTACACTGATGTACATTATAAGAAAAATGTAAGTCAGATTTTATTGCTTTACTCAAACGCAGCTCCCCCTTCACCTTAATTCGTACCAAGAGGTCAAAGTACTGAGACAACCAGCCTGGAAAAGTGCCACCATGTTAGTGGACACCAGTGAACCAACAAAAAAAGAGCACAGTCAATGTATATCTTCCTGTGACCTTCTGGCCACACAGTTTGCCCTCTTCAAACTCCTGATTGCCTTGACACCTTCAGGAACAGAGAAGAAAATCTCTGTTATCTAACTGGGTGAATTCATCCTCCCTCTAATACCCGCTGAACTGAGGTTAGAAATCTATAAGACGTATGAAGTACTTTACAGCCCTTTTGGGATTTTCATTCTGATTTGTCCATGAGATTTCGTGATGTGCTGTGGGAAATCCTTTATCAGTTTTGGGGTTTACATAAAATTGATAGCTGACATTACACCAGATGTGTTCGCTTCTCTGCTGTCGTTTCTTTTGTATTCGCTCGTATTCATTCTAGTCTCGGACTCATTCTTGTCACTCATTCTTGTCTCAGACTGCAGGAGGGAGATGTATGCACACTGGGGAAAGATTTTCTGTCTGTCTGTGATATTAAATATGCACATCTTTTCTCCCTCAACAAAAGTACTTCTTTCTTTCTCTCTTGCATTTTCTCAATCCCGCTCTTTTGTTCTTATGTTGTCTCAAACACACACACGCAAATATGCATACACGCCTCTGGGCCCTAATCACTGCATGCAACAAATTGTTGTAAACGCTTCACCTAGATCTGCTTGTTGCTGTGTGGCGTGTAAAAGAAAACAAAAAAACAAAAAAAAACAGAATCGTGCACTATGGTATTTTTAATAAATCTCTTGGGGTTTTGTCAAAAAAAGAGAGACCGAATGAGTGTTGTCACGCCTCAGCACACATGCCGAGTCTGACTGATAGATAGTACAGAGGCAGGCAGTGGTAAATTGACTTTGTGTGTGTATGTGTGTGTCACTGAGAAGCACAGTTGCAGGGATACGTCAGTGAAATTTTCAGCTTGCCTGAGATTAGATTCAGATAACAGTTTGGTGAGTAATTATTCCACAAACCGATGCAACAAGGGGAAGGGTACACAGTGCTGTGCCCCCTCATACACCACTCCATCTGTTATTATTATGTACTTACTACAGAAGGGAATGAATCATCATATTGTTGCCTAATTCCCCAAAATGCTGGATTTTATTCTTAGAAACAGCACGCACATACTAGGCGAGACAAGCTGACATCCTTTACCTCTACACCTCCTCCTCTGTCGATACCTGACAAATCAGGAGAAGAGGTGAAATCAGGGACACTGAAGTTGGGTCATTGCTGTTGTTTTGGAGAATTCAAGAGGTTTTACTGATGGTTACGTTTTGCAATTTTACACATAAAAAGTAGATGATGGATTTGATGGGTTACTGATATTACTAAACATTAGATAATAAAATATTAAATTGAAGGGGTATTCCAGTGACTTACAACTGAAAAATCAAAGCAGCAGAGGCTGAGACATCCTAACATTTAGTATGGGTTTAGCTCAGTGACACTATAAAGAATGGACAGCGCATGAGTGATGTCACCCACAAGTTTCCAAAGCGTTGTTCTGAAATATATGACGCTGGCCACCGCCATGTTGGATGTATTGCTTCTTCCGCCTCCAGTTTAATCTAAATACATGACGTGGGTCACCTTATGGGGATTGACTCATTTCTGCAGCCGCTCAAGGAATTACAGTTTTTAGCACTGCCACATTGGCTTCATTTTCTAGCCATGGAAGAAACACTTGATCCTATATTTCCCATAATACATAGCATCTTATATCAGCCCATCATCCCTTCCCAGATTTATTCAAATTGTTTGAAACCATACACCTTCATTTTAGTAACACAGACTGCCCCCGATGACATCATTATGACATCATCAGGATTATTTTTTTTCTAAAATCAGTGGAGTGCTCCTTTAATTACTATTTAGCCATGTTAATTGCAAACTGGCAGTGTGAAGAAGGCTTTGACACAGCATTAGCACCATTATTAAAAGAGATAAAACGATTTAATTAATTATAAACCATTATTGAACATGTTTGGACTGATCCTCACAGTATTTCAAACATCCTAGCAATGCAAAATATGACAAACATGACTATTTCAAGGTGTCGTGGTGTACACCTGTAGGGAATTGAGAACTGGTATCACTCTACTACTGAAGAGGAAGTACACTAACAGCTGGTGCTGTTTGCGCACCATGCATTCTGCTTTATATATAGACAGCAGCATACGCAATCCCTCAGTCTGCATTCCTGTCCAACAGCACTGTGAGAAAATAAATGGAATGAGGTCTCTCAAAGGAGACATACAGTACCTCTTGTGAAGTGTAAATTTAGTCCGGCATGGCACGGTATGGCATGGGAAGAGGAGGGGGAGGAAGAGACAGGCAGATAGACAGACAGGAGGGTCAGTCCTATTAAAATGTGCAGAAAGGAGATTTTAGCATCAAACTGACAGTTACAGGCCAAGTTCATGGCTAATTTTGAGAATATGCATTGGTAAAGTATCGAGGGATAGGCAGCCAAACTGTATTCGAATGCTGTGGCTCATTAGTGCACACGCCATCCGATTCTGCTTTATTTTAGATTCTATCAAATCCGAGGGGAGAGGAAAAAGCACTGGTCGACGGTCTCCTGTTAGAATAACAATCCTTCATTCAAATTCAGGTCCCTCAAATATCACAAGCCACTTCTGGAACCCTCAAGTGTTTGGTGAGTCATCTTCCAATTGCAATTCATTTGCATTCAAAATAATGAACACTGAACATGTGCCCAAATCATTCTGGTGGAACATTTTTCTGTTGGCATGTGAAAAGGTGACGCGTTGTCTGCAGTAATGAATCACAAAAAAAAAGAGCCAATGATGTCTGGAGTGTCACAAAAATCACACCTCCAGTAACTAAATCCCGTCTAATGGTTTTTACAGTATATTTCTAGAGAAATCATTTTAAATCAAGGATCAGATAAGTGCCATTACAACTACAGATACTAAGGCTGAAATAATTAGTCAGCTGACTGAAATTTAATTGGGAACTATTTCGATAAGTGATTAATCACTTGAGTCATTTTTCAAGCAAAAATAGTCATACCAAATGTTCTCTACTTCCTGCTCCTCAAATGTGAGGATTTGCTGCTTTTTTATGCTTGGATGTTTTTTTTTTTGTGTTGTGGGGTGAGGTAGGACCTCTGTAGTGACCTAAAGTGTTGCAGTTTTCAGAGAAGACATGAGTTGTGATGGATCCACCCCAGAGTCAGAGTAAAAGGTGTTTCAGAGAAAGGTTTTAGCCAGTATTGGTCTGATGTGGGGCCAGTGTGTAAACCTTTATCTGAAAATAGACTAGATATGAATGATTAAACTTTGTGTCAATTGTTCAGATTTAGTACCACAATCTTGCAACACCTGTATCAGCAAATCTAGCATCTGTTGTTTACCCAAACTCTTCCTTTTGCACTCGGAGTGCTACAGTGATTTATTTGGTTTGATGTAGGACTTACCTGATCTATATCTTCCACTTATGTTCCACTTATTATTAAGCACTTATTTTTGGTTAATTATTTTGGTTTAAAGAAAGCAAAAATATAGGATCAAAAAAGAAAATCTTATTTATCATATTTTTAACTGATTAATTACTTAAATAGATTATTTTAGATAGATTTTAGAGCTCTGTGGAGGTTCTTCAAGAAGGGTAAATCTTCACAGATCTATAAGCAAGTCAAGCAAATTTCATTTCATTTTTGCATGTGTGTAGACACTGAACATATAACATGTAGACAGGAAAAAGAGGGTGTCTTGAGCGGGTGAGTTAGATCCTCTGTAATGACTTAAAGTTTTCATACACAAAGACACAAAGAACAGTACACAAGTTGGCTATGTTATCAAAGTACAGTAAACTCAGATTAGAATAAGATTAGCACCCACACACAGGCCCAGTCTCTGTTGAATCAGTCTGAATAGGAAGTGTCAGTGCAGACTGTGTCCAGTATAAACATAACCTACTTTTCTTACCTCACACTTCTTATATCTGACCTACATTTCTCTCCGGGTCGCTCTAAATGAGAGGACTGATGCAACTGGGCGTGACGCGGTGTTAAACCCCGCCCAAATTCTCTTATCTAATTTCTCATTGGTCAGAAGCCCCGAGCGGCTCTGTCGTGATTGGCTAGCGTCGCTGTCCGTTATAGCACTGGAGCACATTGTGGCTAAGTTAAAAAAAAAAAAAAAAAAGAAAAAAAGGGGAGCCACGTTGACACAAAAAGTGGTGTTTTCAGTTGTTTTCTGCCGCCGGGGAAATAACGGTCACGTCGACAACTTACATCTGTGAACACAGGAGGCTCAGGTGAAACACAAAGGAAGGTAACTGCCTCCGTTTTACATGAATTTGTCGTATTTCTCATTCATTCGTGGTTAAAGCGAGCTAACGGCTAGCAGAGGACAGCAGGGCATCAGCTAGCAAGCTTGGAAAAGCTGTTATTGTGAATGTCTGTGAATGAGTGTGTAGCAAACATTAGGGGGTGTTAAACGGGGAGTGTGATGCTGCTAACCCCAAAGCACTAACTGCTACACTTGACATCAGATGACACTTTAAATACTTGATCCATTTACACTGAACCAGACTCTTAAAGTTTCACACAGATGTACTTGATTTGGATGCAGAGCTAAATCTGCCTTATGTCAGTAAAAATCGCCCATGGGTGCTGCCAGATTGTCAGCGTTTCATCATCATTCACTGTCTGTGGACCAGCTCCAGGATTTTTCTCTGGATTACATCATCACCAAAGTCTGTCTCTGTACTTCACAATTTGAGGCGTATGTTTGTGCACTGGGGTGTTGTGGTGTTGTGGTGTTGTGGGTGTTGTTGTTTATTCATAAGCTTGTGGTGCGTTGAGATGCGTGACAGTCTACCACCGCTCTCTGACTGCATGTTACAGGTCAAAGGAGCCACATCATCTAACAGGATGAGTGTTGGATTCATTGGAGCGGGCCAGCTGGCCCACGCACTGGTGAAAGGTTTTACGGCTGCAGGTGAGGCCACTTTCTTCACTGCGAAATCTTTGCCTTGAAGTCAGTGATGGTAAAATCACACACGAGTGAGCTACACATACGCTGTCAGCACGTTTCTGTCTTTAATAAGGCCTGAAGAGTTGCACAGCCAGACTCATTATTGCACTAGCTATTTTCACATATTTATGGCCTCGGTATTATCATTTATTAAATGTTTTCAATGTGTTTCCTTGCTCTCTTGTTGTATGTATTCAAGTTATGTAGCTCTTTATCTGTTTCCTAGCTGCTGTAGCGTAACTTTTCCTTCAGGGGATCAGTAAAGTCTTATCTTGCAGTTGTCATTTCCCATCTTTTACGTCCTCGTACCTTACTGTCCACTTCCTCCTGTTTCCCTCTACAGGTGTGATTGCTACACAGAGGATTACTGCCAGCTCCCCAGATACAGACCTGCCCACTGTGACAGGGCTGAGGGTGAGAAGATGAGTTTGTGCTTTGCTGCGTGAGGGGAAGTGAAATGGAAACATCGGTGTGAGCCCGAATGTGTGCAAGCGTGGGCTTGCCCAAGAGGGCCGTGTTGTGTTGTTGTAATAACACCTGTTTGGCTCTTTCCAGACCTCGTAACATCTTCTCTTCATCACCACCAATTTCCCTGTTCTTCTTCTTCTGCAGAAAATGGGGGTGAACATGACGACTAGCAACAAAGAGACTGTCAGTAGGAGCGATGTGCTCTTCCTGGCCGTGAAACCTCACATCATTCCCTTTGTTCTGGATGAGATTGGGCCAGACATCGAGGACCGTCATCTCATAGTCTCCTGTGCGGCAGGTGTCACCATCAACTCCATAGAGAAGGTCAGCCTCACTCTGGCTCTGTAATGGTAAATGGTAAATGGACTGTACTTTCAGCCTTTCTAGTCTTCCGACCACTCAAAGCGCTTTTACAGAACATATCTCATTCACGCACATTCACACACTGATGGCATTGGCTGCCATGCAAGGTGCCAACTGCTCATCAGTTTGAGCTAACCATTCATACATATTAACACACCGATGGCGCAGCCTTCGGGAGCAATTTGGGGTTCAGTATCTTGCCCAAGGACACTTCGACATGCAGACTGGAGGAGCTGGATTAATGTGTTTTCTCTCATCCCACCTGTGTTGATCTGTTTTATTCTTAAAAAGAAAGAAAGTTTTAAATGCTGCCTCCTCTGCACATCTTATCCTGTCTTCCCAATCTTGTGATTTCACAGAAGCTGCTTCAGTACCGATCAGCTCCAAAAGTCATGAGGTGCATGACAAATACTCCGGTAGTGGTGAGAGAGGGAGCGACGGTATACGCCACTGGGACACATGCAGAGGTAAAGTAGAGGGATTATAGAAACACATGAGAGAGTCAGATGGCTTATGAGTGAGTTAATGAAGTACACAATGTTTTTCTGACTAATCATCCTCACCTTCTTTCAGGTGGAGGACGGCAAGTTGTTGGAGCAGCTGATGGCCAGTGTGGGTTTCTGCACCGAGGTGGAGGAGGACCTCATTGATGCTGTCACCGGGCTGAGCGGCAGTGGACCGGCCTACGTGAGTAACCTCAAGGCTTTGTGTTTGTCACAAGGGGGGGATGTATGTGAGGTGCAGATTTATGAATCAGAGTAAAAGGTGTTGCAGAGAAGAAGGTTTTGGCCAGTACTGTGTGACAGTCGCAAGTAAACAAACCCTTTAAGTGAGACTGCATTATTTGACAGTCAAAAACTATTCAAATATATTCCTAATAGGATGTAGCGAGCAAATCTTTTATAGCTGTAAGAGGCAAATCTTATTAATCATAGTTTTACAGTGTTTTTTTTCTGTGTTCATTGACTTGCTTGGTGACTGGTACTTGGTGATATTTTCTGAGATGTTTTCAGGCTTGAGGTGTAGACAGTAAAAAGAGTGGCAGGGTGGCAAATGCGTGCCAGAGTTTTTCTGGATCAGGCTACATTTTCCTTTAATGAATGTCTCCTTCAGAAAATATGAAGGAGCCCAGCTGTGGTAATGACTTGTATTGACATGCGTGTATTTCCAAATCTCAATCATTCCTGCTTTATAAAACGGTCACGTCAAACGTACCGCTCGCTCGGCAGACAGAGGTCTGCAGTGGTTGAGGAAATTAAGAATAATTGTGTCTGTGGGTTTTATCTGCTGTTTGCATAAAGCTGGAGCTCCAGACAGGTATTTTTAAATATAGGCTTGAAAGTGTCTGAATAAATCCTAACTGGGGAGGCACTAAGGTAACTTTTAATTAAGTGGATGTCAGTGTTAAAGAGTCAAATTACTGTTCCAGCTCCAGACTCTGCAGACTGAAGGCTAAATAATAAGGACGAGGCAAAAGAGCTGGACCAATCACTCATCTGTTGACTCAGTTTCTTTACAAATGTAGTTTATATGATGTTTGCATGTTTGTTAGATATGTGATGGCATTGCTACTTAAAGGGAAATCTTGGAATGATATATATATGTGTGTGTGTTTCAACAGGCGTTCACAGCGCTGGATGCTCTGGCAGACGGAGGAGTCAAGATGGGTCTTCCCAGGAGACTGGCTGTCAGACTTGGAGCTCAGGCCCTATTGGTCAGTTGTGTGTGTGTGTGTGTGTGTGTGTGTGTGTGTGTGTGTGTGTGTGTGTGTGTGTGTGTGTGTGTGTGTGTGTGTGTGTGTGTGGTATTTATGTATCTTTCACTGAGGCCTCTTCTCAATATTAAGTCTCTTTGATCCACTGGTCTTCTGCATATTTAGAGACAGGAAATACACAATAGAATAGCACCCAACATTTCTACTGTTGTATAACGGCTGAAATGACAGAACCCTTGTGGTTATTCTGACCTGCCTAAAAAGTAAAAATTAAAAAAAAAAAAAAAGTTCACATATATCTGTTTTCCTTCAGGGTCTATGATGGTAGATGGTAGAAAGAGGTAAAAGTAGAAATTTCCTGTTGAGCTGTTTTTCAACCTGACTAATAATCACAGATATTGCTTAATTTTGTTAATGCAGACACTGTTTCAATCACAAATTGTCAAAATGATTCACTTCAAACTGTTTTCGTTATCACAGCAGCTGCTTCAGGCTCTGTCTTCTGCTCGGCGCTCGCTGTGTTCACCTCCTTTCTGCATTTTTATGAGCAATGCTCTGTTTTTTTCCTTTTTTTTTCTGCGGGAGTCTTCAGATGTTGTTATTTGTTGTACACAGTAAATACTCTTGGTCTGAGTGTCTTCTCTTGTTTGTAGGAAACACTCACCAAAGGCACTATTGTTGCATAGTTATGTTCGCCTGTTGTAAGTTGACAAGCTGCCGGGAAGATCTTTTACAAATTTTACTGTCTGTGCGTCAGATTAGATTTCATTTCCTGAGGGAACTTTATCTTCATCTGCGACTCATTCTTCAGTCCAATGCATGTGTGCACCACTCGCATTATTATGATGACAAAAGCAGCTCTGCTGCTCAGGATGGTACGCTGTATCAGCACTCCATGACTATGCAGGAGCAAACAATAAGTCGTCCTTATATAAATCCCTTATCCCTGTGCATTTCTTAAGTTTGTTCTCGCGTTCCGGTTCCTCTTCAGGGAGCAGCTAAGATGCTGCTTGACTCGGAGCAGCACCCCGGCCAGCTGAAGGACAACGTGTGCTCACCAGGAGGCGCCACCATCCACGCCCTGCACGTCCTGGAGAGCGGCGGCTTCCGCAGCCTCCTGATCAATGCGGTGGAGGCTTCATGCATTAGGACACGGTGAGACAGTCGCACCTGCAAATGACACACAACTACACCATCACCAAGACCTGGTTCCTCAACTTGACGATCACAAACAAACACCTAACTATCTAACACTGGGCTTTCCCTTCCTCTCACAGGGAGCTACAGTTTCTGGCAGACCAGGAGCGCATCTCTCCAGCAGCCATTAAGAAAACCACACTGGACAAGGTGCTCCAGCAGCCCGGAGTCACAGGCAGCGGAGTGGGTAATGGGAACGGCAGATCGGGGCTCAGCCTGTTCAACACCCGCAGCCCCGGGATCAAGAAGAACTGAGTACACAGAGGCAGGCACACACACACAAACATGTTACAGCTTTAATTGTACCAGCGTGTACACATGTGGACATACTTACATCTCCTACAGCGGTTCAGCCAGACAATTTCAAATAAACGGACTCGGGACTGAAATTACATCCAAATCGGCACGAATGCCAAATAATTTATTCATACTGGAGTTATCATGCGGACCATGGACAGAGCGGTGTCACCACCACATTACACACAAGCACAGGTGTATTGTGCATTGCTCACAGTTATAGCCTTATGTTGTGATGCAGGATTACTGTCTACACATACACAACGAAGAGCAAAAGTGCATTTACAATCTGTCGTCTGTCTGTGTACGGGCTCTAGACTATCTAGGGCTGTTAAACGGTAATGACCCAGTGGGCCATCATGGGATCCTGGTAGCAGATGGCTGCTGGGATACCATCAAGCTCTTAATGTACGCCTTTAATGTCTTTTAACAGAAATGAAGCCACAATGTAAATCATGTATCGTGTTTTTTTTGTTTTTTTGTGCAACTCATATTTTTTTTTTGCCAACAGTGTTATACTGTTAAAGACTAAATATGGATCAAACAAAACAATTAACTTTATATTTGGTTGTATATTGTTGTATATGAACAGTATGGCACATTAATAGCATTGTGCCTTTTTGTGCCCAAATATTATTTCTCTGATATAAAGGCCATTACAAGCTTTAAAACTCCTCTGTCAGCATTTTCCTCTCATCCTTCTGTTCATCTGTGCATCTTAAACTGTTTTCTTGAACCTCCAGTCACCACAAAGGCACGATTTACATCTTCTCTCATCGGGGAATGTGCTGTTGTTGCCTGAAAGTGCGATAAGAAATTCATCTACCCAATGAAACGTTCGCTGAAGAATATATTCTTATAGATTATGATGTAAAAGACTTACATCAGCCATCGATCCGTCCCAATTTCGCAATGTGCTTTATGTTTTTATCCCCAATGTTACATGTCCGTTGTTTTGTTTGGCATATCAACCAGTTGAGTTGGTATGCCAGCCAAAAATTCAATATTAAAGAAGCAGAAACAAATACGTGCTTGCTCCAAAACTATTTTTTTCTTGAAGTGAATATGAGTGGTTTGACTTCCTGCACTGGTTTTTAATCAGTTGCTTTATTTCAGCTCCATTCAATTTCCCAAATCGGTGTTTATTCATTGTTTGTTTGAGGTTTCCTTTGACAATCAGTAATTGAAAGACACCCTGCCTGCAGATGGCGCCCTATGATCACATGACTTTTTGCACGTCTGCTAAGATCAGATTACCCTCTTCACATAGTTGCCTGTTGAGAGTGACTTAACATTGACCCTGGACTAGCATCAAATATAACTACACCACCTCACCTAATGGTAAATGGCATTAGCTGCAGTGCTACTGTTACATGCTTCACTCACTCGTCTCACTGAGTCTCCTCTGGTATGTCGCTGCCGGCTCTCTTCCCAGTCAGATTCCTCTTCTGCCAAAGTCTGTATCCATACATGCATGTATAAACTGTTACTAACAAGAAGTAAATGAGTAGTTCCTCCCTGGACTGGAGGTGCATTGTGATTGGCTCTCCTAAGAGGAAACACAGTCCAATTATAGTAGCTTTCTGTCAGCAGGACATATGACCATGAGTGGGATTGTGGATTTCTCTCTAGATCCAACCTTCTCCTCTTCAGTAGTAACCACACTATAGTGTAAAAATACTCCAAGTGTTGTCACCTAAAGTATCAAAAGTACTCATTCTACATAATATGCCCCCCATAATGTTATGTTTAACATTATTGCTTTGTTAATCCTATTTTGTCAATCTGTACCAAAATGGGTGGAAAATTTTGTTATCTGTGATTGAGGTGGAAATTTAACTAGTACTTGGCAGTAGTCCAGTGGTTCACAAACTAGGGTCAGACACCCCCTTAAGGGGTCACAAGATAAATGTGAGGGGTCATAAGCTGATTAATGGGAGTGGGAAAGACAAAGGGCAAAGTTTTACTGCGCAAATGTATATCAATTCTTGAGACTTTTCTAAAAAACCTTTTGAGCCTCAAATTAAATGAAACTGTGTGAGAATTTCAGAAGAGAAAATCATGCTTTGTGTGCCAAGGGGCCCAAGACTGGACCTTTCTAAGAGGTCACAAGCGAGAAAGATTAGCAATCAAAGATTTAGTCTTTGCGGGCATGCATCAAATTTTGTATAAAAAACTAGAGAATAGAAGAAGTAGCATGAAATAGAAATTCTCGCACAATATTGAGGTACATGTATTTTGAGTAAATGTTACTTTCCATCACTGGGTGCTGCAAGCTTAGAAACTAAATATCAATGAGTTCTGAATTGGTGTGATAGTAGAGGACAGAAGTGCAGTTACATTTGGGAATGTTAGGAGATTGCCGTATAGCTACATCAGACATGAAGTCTGAGAAGTGCTTTCTAGATATTTGGGCCCATTCCTCCTCTCCAGGCTGCTGCATTTTGGATTAACAGATGCCACTTTGTGTTGGAATGAGATAGGCCTGTGGGTCTATTCAGGCAATACACAGGTGCATAATGGCGAAGTAAAAATGATGGAAGAAAAAGTGATGGTTTGTGAAGAGCCATGTCCTCATTATAATTGAACAATTTATAGCTGTTGTAGGATTAGTTTATTTTCCTTAAACTAATACACACACCAGTGTCCCTTGATTAAATTGCAGGTCCGCATGCTCTTAGTGCACTCGGGCTGTTTATTTGTGCGTGCAATGGTTTTTCCTCTGCCGCTGAAGTGTCTTGGTAATCCCTCTTTTATTCCGAAAGGTTATTCTCCGCTTGCTCCTGCCTCTGTCCGTTAAGATTAGCCATTCCTGGAGAGACTTCCATTTGCCTCTCATTATTAGACTTCTGTTACCTTTCGCTGCTCGGGCAGCTTTGAGCACCTCTCTTCCACCTAAGGTGAAGAGGATGTGCTCTGTGTCAATCACCCTGACACTGGCAGAAGGTCTAAGATGGCAGTTCAATGGCAGATAATCCTGAGTGGAAAGTTTGGACTGTGAGTATGTGTGTGTGAGAGTGAGAATGAGAGAGAGAGATAGAGAGAGAGAGAGAGAGAGAGAGGGAGGGTGTGTGAGCGCACTGCAGCCCAGCATGGGATTTCTATCCACAGGTAGGCCAGATGCTACCTGTCATCTCCATTCAATCAATGTAATCACTGACCTTTGCAAGAACATGGTTGTTTGCATATCGTATCAAGGCCAGGAGGAATGCCAGAAACCAAGATGAGTGAATAGATGGAAGGGCTTTTTCTCTCCTCCATCACCACCACCGCCAAACATCCAACTAATCCTCTCTAAAATGAAAAACTTGCTTGCAAAGAGGCGTGCATGAGCAGTCAGTCTTCCATATTCACAGTTTGTGCACCGCTGTGTTGTCACTGTTTATGTGTGTTTGTGTGAGTGCCATGCACAAGTGTGATCTCCGGGCTGATACGGTATCAGCTTGGTGCAGCTTTCTGGTGAAACGGTTACAGAAAGGCAAAGCGCTGACAGTTGCCACATGTCAGTGAATCTGCAGTATGGACTTCCCTCTCATGCCAACTTGCAAAGTACAAATGAACAGAGGAATCCTGCAGACACATCTCTGGTCTGTTAATGCCTATCTGGGAATCAGACGGGCACAGAGGTGTGGAGGAGTGGGTGAATATTATCTGTCCTCTGAGCAATGGCGGAACAAATATTCAGATCTTTTTATTCAAGTAAAAGCAGCAATGCAAGTATGTAAAGATACTCCATTTGAAGTAAATGTCCAAGTATCATCATCAGCATACTATACTGAAATATCCAAAGTAAATGAAGTCGTTTTACACACTCGCCTCTGTCAAAGTGTTACTGTATTATTGATTATGCATGATATTATTGGATTTTTATTAATGATGCATCAACATAAAATAATGAGGACATAGGATTTTAACGGATGTAGTCAGCAATTTCATGTATAAGAAGATACTTTCAAATTCAAATGTAGAGGAGTAAAAGTATAATGTAGCATAAAATGGAAGTACTCAGCTCAAAAGTACCTCAAAATCTGGCTTAAATGCAGTGATGCTTGATTAAATATACTTCCCACCACTGCCTCTGTGATTCTGAGGCTGACAGGCAGCAGTACTCAGATCTTTGTGTACAGGTGGTAATACTGCAGTGTAGAAATACTCTGTCACAAGTTCTCATTTAGCAGAGTGATCCATTTGGGAATAAAATAATACTGTATAATAATTATTGACACATTAGTGTGTATGCATCACTTTAGTCTTGCAGGTAAAGGTGGGCTAATTAACTGCTTTATATACTGCTGTATATAGCGTAATCTATAATAATACATCATGATGATGTTCTGTATTAATAATCTGAACCTCCAAAGTCACTTGTAACTAAAGCTGTCAGATAAATGTAGTAAATTGTAAACTAGTATAAAATAGAAGTAAATGTACCTCCAAATTGTACTTTAGTATGAGTAAATGTAGTTACTTTCCACCACTGCCTACAAGCTACCAGAATAACGAGTGTTTATACTTGATGTATTTCCTCTGTATACAGGGTGTTACCTCTCCTCAAGAGCTTGCATTCACGTGTACATGTGTGGCTCCCTGTACAGTAACACATCTTCTCTAATTAAGTCTGTACTGACAAATAAAAAAAATGCTAGTAGATCCCAAAAACACAATTTTAAATCTCTACAATGCCTTAACGGGCTGCAGGATTACATTTGGGCTAAATATGAGAAACCTTTAAACCCCCCCCCCCCCCCCCTCCATATCTAAGTAATATTTCAAAATATATCGTGACTTTCAGCAGCCTGGCAGAGATTTTTTAAAGACCTGTGAAAACCCAAGCTGAGACATTAGTCTCTGAATATGTAATACTGTCTTTTTTTTTTTTTTAATAAACGGAGAGGCATTATCTGGAAATAGGCCGCTAATATTGGTTGAGTGCATTCTTGTCTTGTATTGAAAGTCATTAGTTCCTCGTAAATGGAAATGGAGTATTGATAAACTACTGTATGTCAGTCTTAATAGTTTTGTTTTTAAATTGTACTGTAATTGAAGATGGATATGATGTTATGGATGTGTTTGACCAGTTTATAGAGGTTTGTTTTCTTCAATATTTCAGCTTCTGAATTTCAAACAGATTGGGAAAAGTGGGCAAGGAAGCCAAGAAAAAAAATTACAAAGTTGTGATGGCTGCAAAATTAGTCACTCAGATTTAAAACAACAACAAAACATTATATATTAATCATATAAAAACAGACTTTTATCAGCCCAGCGTCCTACTGTTAAATGTGTATCTGGCAATATATAAAAGTATATATATAAAATATAAATTGAGCATGTATTTTTTTTTATCAAAATTATAAAAATGTATGAGTTGGGAACTCATTTGATATACTGCATTATCATGATAGAAATCTACTCTACTGTGAGATGTTTTCTGTAATATAATTTTATTAATTTCTGTAATTAATATTTTATATATCATATTTATTTCTCTGTTGATACATGTGTTCACTAATGTGTTACAGTATCTCTGTAACACATTTTCTTTTATACTTTTTATACTTTTAAATAGCATGTAGGTCAGTTTATCTTTATTTTTATGCAATCACACACAAAAAGAGTCAAATGTGGGGAAAATGCAGACATCATAATCTTCAAATCTGGCGTCATATTTTACTTATAAAATGTGTAAATGCCTATGGAAATCAATAAGAATGGTAGCATCAGATGATTTATCTTTTATTCCCTCACTCTGCACTATTGTTGGAGCCGATCAGGACTTCAAATGTTAGCTCTAAGTTTAGACATTTGCATGGAGGAGGGGCTGTCTTGTCACACACTGACTCTCGTTACAACAGTCCATCACACAGTAGTAGTGTCTCATGTCTCTTTAAATGCGGGTTGCGTTGATCCTTCATGAATGAAACCATGTGATCCAAACATCATTTGACGTCTGGCGCCTCCGACCATAGACTAAAACAAGCGAGGAAGGAGTGGATATATCTAGAGAGCCGCGAGAAGGCGTGAGCGGAAAAAAACACACACATTTCTCTCCAACTGTCTCTCTCCACACCGGGTCGACCAACCATCGGCGAACCCCAAACCTTCGAAGGTGCGGTGGGCGAAAGGCGCCGGTTTGACTTCTGGTGAGTCAGCTTTTTATCGAAATTAAAACTGAAATGAGCTTTTTGTTTTTGTTTTTTTTTTCTAAAAAAAAAGAAAAAGTGCTGAATATAGAGATGTTGTTTTTGCTGAGTGTGCACGGCGACCGCTGCCGCCGCCGCTGCCATGCCGTTATAGTGCGGACTGTTGCCGCTCTGTCCCGGTGTGCGCTGCCGCTGCGCTGTCCTGTTCAGCCGAACTCACAGCCGTTTAAAGGGCACCAGGCTGGTAGTGCTGAATCATCACGATCCAGTCGCCGTCCAGACCCAGAACATGCTCTTCGGAGACCGGCTCGGTCACTCGCCCGACCGGAGGTTTCACAATAACACAGACAAAGGGGGTGTACGCTGTGTACGGCTGTCAAAAAAAGGAGCCATGTGTCGGAATTAGAAAGCCGAGCGGGGAGTTCGAGAGCGGCTCTCTCTCTGCGCGGTGGTACGGTCGGGGATTCCCTTGTGTTGTGGCGGCTACATATCTGGATATTTAGATATTGTAAAAGTGAGAAGAGCTAGGAGGAAGACATTAACGTAGAGTACCAACTTAGGACGGCAGAAACCTTTCGACAACAACGCTAGCTTCCCCCGGCTCTCTCTCTCTCTCTCTCCCTCTCTCTCTCTCTCCGGGGTGCTGAAGCGGCGGCAGCGGTGGACACCGACAGGAAGCCACCCCGCTGTCGCTTCACTTATTCACTCGTCTGTTTGCCTCTTCACAGGTAAGATGGCCAGTCAGCTGTTCGCTAGTGAAGTGTGCTGGGATTTTATTTCGGTTTAACTGACTCTTGGTGGGGGGGCGGCGGGGGTAACATTTCACCGTTCACTCGCTGCTCGCTTGCTGACATAAGTGACATATGTAGTGAATAAAAGGAGAACAATACACAGCGGCAGCTGTCACCGGGGTGTGTTTATAACTGTGTCTTCGGCGGCTAGCTACAAAGTGCGGGGAGCAGCGGTGACTCTGCCGGAGCCACTGTTTTGACATTTGCTTTGTGTTCTCCTCCGACAGGCCTTCACTTCATGTATCTGTGAACACACGCTGATAACGTTAAAGTGACTCGTGCTGCCGGTTTTGAACGGAGAAAATCTATAGTCTATGTCTTCCTCCCCTTCCTCGCGTGCCTGCTTGTTCGCCGGCTGGTGCTCGCGGCAGAGATGCTGATTCATCACAACGTTGTTATTTCTCAACCGTTTGCGCGAGCAGAGCGGAGGCATGAGGGAGCCATGGCAACATGGCACCGGCGGCGGGCGGACAAAGGTCTGGAGCGAGGGAAGGAAGAGCTCGGTTTATATTGGAGTGGATGAGGGGTGGAGGGGTGGTGGAGGAGGAGGAGGAGGAGGAGGGGGGCTCGGCTGTGAAATAAATAGGCCCGGTCATGTAGTGGATGTTGACGTGTTTATGGGATAATTAGAGCTCGCGTGGGCTGTTTTTGAAATGTCATCGGTGCTAAAAATTGTTCGTCTTTTTTGGCGAGGTTTGGTTATCCTGCGGTCAGACATATATGTTCAGACGGGACAAATGTCACGCTGTACATTCACTCGCTGCTTAAACCTGTCGCGGGCAGTCATGACACATGCTGCCCTTGACACCTTGCAGTGACCTCACTCAGCGTCTTAAAGTGTGACACACATGTGGACAAAAACAAAAGCTGGAGACGGAGGACACATCCCCGTGGCGGTTAATGTTGAGCATTGATTTGCTCATGAAGCCACACACACACACACACACACACAGACTTTGTGCTAAAAAAAGAAAAGCACCCTCGATGAACCTTAATGCTTTGCAACAGAATACCCTCTGATTGATCTCTCATAGATGGGGCCATTATCTGCTGCCTGGTGCCAACCTATGAGCATTGCAACTCTTAAACACTGAAGAGTAATAGGGAAGCTCTGTGGGCTCAAGAAAAACAGAAACTTCACCCCCTAATGACTCCATATCAGCAGCTTTAGTTAGAGTCAGCACTCTGCGGAGTGTATCAAAAGTATGTAGTAAGCAAGTTGGCAAGTACTGTAATAGAGGGTCATAATGATGAAACAGTTGTATCAGTATTGGAGAGAAGAGCACCCACCAACCCCCCTTACTGTCTTTCTCCCTCTCTCTCTCTCACACACACACACACACACACACACACACACACACACACTTGCTTTTCCCATTTCCTTTTCTCATTGCATGTATGCACACACACACACACACACACACACACATACAACACACACAAAACCAAGGGGCTAAACTTTTTATACTTGGTATCAGTATTTAATCAGTGCTTGAAGTGCATTTCTCTGTCAAGTACTTTCCCCATCCTTCCCTGGTGTTCACGGTAATTGAACGCTGACCAATGCTTATGTGTGCAACTTTGCTGATGGTGGCGGAGCGGCAAGGCGCGCGGAGCAAGGGGGATGAAGGAAGAGGGAGGAAGAATGAGAGATGGGATTTGCGCAGAGATTGAGAACAAGGACCTTTTTGTCTTCAAGGCATTCCCCTGAAAATGCTGAGGCGAAGCAAATGCGCTCTCGCTTGACAGATGGCGTTTTCACTTGTTACTTACCACAGCTAGTTTCTTTGCCGTGTCGTGTGCGTGTGTGTGTGTGTGTGTGTGTGTGTGTGTGCGCGCATGTGAGAGAGCAAGAGATATAAAACACCTATAAGATGCTCAGATCTGGTTGCTCTAGGGGCTTTGTGTGTGTGTGTAAGCACCAAGGTTAAAAACTATTTGTGTGTGTGTGTGTGTGTGTGTGTTAGCTGCACTTGCAAGATGCAGAAAGAAGATGTAGCAATGGGAAATGATTTTACTATCAGTTAGCCATTACAACATTTTGCACTTGTCAGTTGATTCCTGAACAATATCTGACCTGAAGCTTCTCTTCTCTTCTTGGCTAATGAGTGTAACATTTCTGTTTTAACCACATCAGAGGAGTGTGTGTGTGTGTTTGTGTGTGAGCGATCATATGAACTTCTTTGATTCTCTGCGTGCACAGGGGTCAAGTTGATGTAACACTGTGTAAAAACCTTTTGGTGTGTGGAAGAAGGACGGGTGGGACAGCAGCTTCTGACAAGTGTTTATTTTTCTGGAAGGAAGAGATGGACCCGTGCTGAGAGCTGACACTATTAGTTAGCTGATTAACTGATTAGTCAAATAGAAAATTAATATTATTATTTATTTATCTGCAAAAACATACACACAAAAAAAAAAATCAGTGCTTCCAGCTTCTCAAATGTGAATATTTTCTGTTTTTTTTTTAAACTCTCGTATACTAAAATATAGCTAAATATTTCAGTGTGATCTTTAGGAAATAGTGATGGACATTTTTCTCTTTGTTTTTTGCACTTGGGCCATTCGATCATTGAGGAGTTGCAACCTTACTCATGTTACTGATATGTATTGTCTTAAAAACGTTGTCTAGTTTGTGTCTTACTTTGGTCTGCAACAAATGACCGCGTTCATCATCGATTTATCTGCAAATTATTTTTTATCGTTTAGTCCATGAAAGGTTAAGAAAATGTGAAATCCTCTCATTTAAGAGGCAGGATTATTTTTCGGTTTGTTTCAGCTCTAGTTTTATTAGATGTGTGCGGACACTTCTAATAACATACCATAGACTTGTCATAAACGTATGTCTAACTGACAGCCAGGGGGGATGAGTATTGTCACTTTTTGATACCAGTGGCAATAATATAACTTGATTTTAGCACTGACACGAAACGGCCACTAAACTATATTTTACTCAACAGCTTACGTGAGTAATATAAAAAGGTTTTTCTGCAAAAATTTAAAAAAAATATCTAAAGAAATCACGTGGTACCAACAAGTCATTAAGGTCCAATGCTCGACCTTATCTGTCAGAGAGGTGTTCATTCCGGTGTATAGTGCTGAGGTGGTGCTTGATGATGTTTTGGTCTTAATGCACAGCAATATATTGAAACACGTTCCTTTTGTATTGTTTCTTTATCCGTCCTCACCCCGGGATTGCATTAAAGAAGGATCTCCACAAAGGCAGCATTTATTGCAGGGTTATAGCACTGGATTGCATTAGATTGCGCAGGTGTTCACAATATTGTGTCCACCGCCTGTGTGTGTGTGCGCGTGCGTGCGCGCGTGTGTGTGTGAGAGAGAGAGAGAGAGAGAGAGAGAGAATTTGGTGTTTGCGGAGATAATTTCAAAGTCGAGCCTGCGTGTTTATGATCTTGTTTACTACTGCGATCCATTTCACAAAAGTCTTGTTATGCTTGCAAATTTTCCGAGAGTGAGACAGAAGTAAAAAGAGCAAAGTAAAAGCAGGAATAAAAGACGGAATCGCAGAGTGGGAGAGAGAGAGAGAGGCAGAGAGAAAAGGAAGCAGTGGGGCAGATCAATAGTTGAGTGTTTTTTCTCCACAGTAATGATGAAATATGGTGTAAGCAGATCTGGTGCATAATCATTGCTGTGCTCCACTGTTTTTCCTGCTTCCGCGTGAGTGTGCTGCTTGTCCTTGTGTTCTTTTGACTTTGTGTGTGTGTGTGTGTGTGTGTGTGTGTGTGTGTGTGTGTGTGTTAAATATACCCTCCCTCCACAAGTGTTTTCACTCCTTATTTACATAACCTCCCAGAGAACCCAAAAATGTATGAAATCCCATTACAGCACGCACAAGAAGTCGAAAGGATACAAAAGGGGAAACGAGTTGAAGTTCAGTTTAAGTGGCTCAAATTACTGATCGAACCTCCTGTCCTGAAACGGCTGCGGTGTGTCCAAACAGCAATATTACAAAGACGACTCTCTGTATCAATAATCACTCTGTGATCAGCACTCTTTGAGTCAAGTTCTCATGTCCCCCCCTCCCCGCCCCAGAGGACCTTTGGGTTTATTTTGGAGCTTTTTAAGATGGCTATTCATTCCCATAGACACACACTCTCCATAGCATAGCAGTGATTTTTTTATTTTGCATTCAGTGTTGAGATATTGAGACTGTAGCTGTGGAGATGCAAGGCCCTGGTAACAGCAGTATCCGTACCGGTGGTTGTCTACCAGTTGCATCATCTCTATGCGCCAAATTGCCGCATTTTCTAACTGCAGTGTGACGATCCCAGAAATGTATGATGGTATGAATTTCTGAACCTCTTAAATAAAAACACACACACAGACACACACAGACGCCGTGTGGATCAATGCCAAAGAGCAAAGAGGAGGAACAAAGATATATGTGCGTCTTGAATGTGGCACCAGCTCTTTGCCTTCACCTGTGGCGTTAAATTCTTTTCACGCAGCAACAGTTCTCCACCCAGTTTTAATTTCCTCACTCCTAGTTTGAAAACCGCACAGCGCTGCTCTGAAAAACATGGTTTATTTTTATTTTTTTTAACTATTACACTTGTTAATTGTTGATCTTCTCTTTTTTTAGTGTTCTAGTATTGATAACAAACATATCTCGTCTTTTTACTCCTCCTCTGTGTCAGTTTGACCTTTGTAGACAAAGTTGACTCGGGCTGCAAATAATGATTACCCTCATCATCTGCTGACTACTTTTTTGATTTAATCAATAGTTGTTTGTCCAAAACCCAAAGACGTTCAATTTAATATCAGAGGAGGGTATGAAAGTCTGAAAAAAAAAGTCACATTAAAGACGCTGAAAGCAGTGATTTTTTTTTTTTTTTGGCTTTTTGCTTAAAAAAATAACTTGAACTATTATTCAGAATCGCTGCCATTTCATTTTCTGTTTGACTAATCGATTAATCAACCAATGACCTCAGCTCTAAAGCTGACAAAACTGGACACTGAAAAATGGATTTGTTCAATATACAATCTCAATGTCAAGTTAATGGGTTTCGTTTTGACTTCTGGAAACCACATCTACATACGAAACATTGAAGTCAGCCAGTTTCTTTAGAGGAAGCCTCGGAGATGAGGAAAACAAAAGTTTTATCAGGATAAACTTTGTAACTTTCCTTTTCTTTCTTCTGCTTTTTTTTTTTTTTTTTGAAAAACAACTTATTTATAAGTGAAAACACGTCATTTAAACGTATGTAAACTGTAGTGATGTTCTTTCTTTTGGTTTGTTTATGTGTAACTAGAATATGTCTTGTTAGATTCTTGATGTTTGATGCATAGCAGCAGACTGAACTAAACACTTGACTCAATATGAAGGAAAGACAAACACATCATGACAACAATGGACTATGCACATATCGCATACTATGGTCCTGTGTGTGTGTGTGTGTGTGTGTGTGTGTGTGTGTGTATTTGGGTGAGCCACAATGCCTGTCATACCATCTTAAATGAGTGATGGCAACTGGGAAACCTTAAAATGGTCACTAGGAATGTCCCTCTATGAGCTGCAAACACACACTCCTTTGTTCATCTCTGATCTTAACCCTTTGAAGTCTTGGGCTATTTGGGCCGTTTTGAAAAGTTTTGATTTTTCCTTTATTAACATATGAAAACATGTTTACTATGCTGATGTTTGGTATCTTTCTTTTTTCAGCACAACATACCCGATAAAATCTGACAATATTTTTTTCACTTTGACATACTGATGCAACATGATAATCCCCAAATCTGATTTGAAAAATTATGTTTTTTTTATGTCAAACACACAGTATGCTCAATGAGGCAATTCAAATGATGAAAATGTAGACACAAGTGGCAAACACGAACAGAAAAAGGTAACATTGAGATGCCATCGACCTATATACATCTATTTCCAACAAAAAGCAGGTGTAGCCATTTTTCATTTCAGCTTTGCCACTCTTCAAAAAACAGTTTATATACACAAGAGACAGAGAGCTACATCACGGGCATTACATTCCCGACGTATGAGAGGTTCCTCAGTAGTGCAAATATAACATAAAAGAGATAAAAAATGATCTGATCACATTGGCGTGATCTGTGACTTTTATTTGCCCAGACCTTTCTGATGATATTTCTTCATCGCGCGACTGATTAATGCTGCTGCACACAAACTTCCTCCCTGTTTCACATTAGTATTGCTGAGCAGCGATGTAGAGCATCATGAGGGAAGTGAACCTAACATGTCGTTTAACTTATCGCTGTCTCCCTCACACCCCTCTGTTTGTTATTCACACACAAAGAGAGAACCAGCTTAACCTACGGTACATGCTTTCTCTCCTCTTTAAAAAAAAAAAAAAAAAAAAAAAGAAGCACTTATGAAAAAAAAAAAAAAAAAAAAAAGGAGCCAGAGCTCAATTGCCTGACAGTGCAGTTTTTTTGCTTGTGTTGGGAAATTTGTCATCACACTCCGACTTACTACCTGGAATGGGAAAAACGTGTCGACGCCAGGACTTTTTCTCGCCTTTAATAACACACTTGCACAAACACTGTCTCGCGCACACTTAACCAGCGCGTGCGCACACACACACACACACACACACACACACAAAATACCCTTTTTGAACTCTGAGAAAAGTGCGAAAGTGATCGCTCTTCTCTCGCCACATATATTATAATATGTATATGAGGGGCCACACTCTTGCTCTCCTTTACTTTCCCTGTGTTTTCTCCATCTCCTCTGCTCCACTCTCTGTCTGTCTGTCTGTGTTATCATGCTTATTTCACGCTCTGCATACCTCCCAGTTAATAGCTTCCTTCTTTCTCCACACACGCACACACACACACACACACACACACACACACACACACAGTTCAAACTGGTTTCTTTTCTCCCCCTCTGTCTTCAGCTCCTCACCCCCTCTCCATGGCCCTCTCTCTCCCTCCGCTGTGAGCCTGCCCCCTCTCTATACACAGGTTGCCATTATCGCCGATCTGATTCCTAATTCTCAATTAGCCTCCACACAGTGCTTGTCGTTAATTATTTACCAACTCCCTCAACACCCTCGGCCGCACCAGATCAATGAGCACGAGCACTGCCCCCTCTTTCTTTAAAAAAAAAAAAAAAAAAAAAAAGCCAAGGTGGACTGCAGCCAGGAGCTGAGTTTTGTGGCACTCTGAGGTTTTAATTCACGCTCCTTACATTTTTTCCCCCCCCTTTGCTCTCTCTCTGTCTTTCCATCACGTTCTCTCTGCATCTTACAGTGTGTCTTCACTGCCTCGCTCGGCTGCCATCCTTTGTGTTCTCCGTTATTGCTCAGAGAGTTGCCTGAGGGAGGAGGCGCAGTTAAGGCAGTTGTTATGTTGGGATTATTCAATAAAGACAAGACTTGCCACTGCATCACAAATGACTTGTGACTCTTACAATCTATTCTTGATCATCCCCTATATGCCGGTTTGTTTATGCCCATGTACACCCACACACAGCAGCCCCCAGGTCATTTTTGAAGCTCTTAATCCGGCTGTTTATTTTCCTCTGTCTGTATGTGTGTGTGTGTGTGTGTGTGTGTGTGTGTGTGTGTGTGTGTGTGAAGAGCATGCCATCATTTAGGAAAGTAGGGAAGCCTCTTTCTAAGAAACTGTCTCTGTGTGGTGCAGTGGCTGGAGCAAAAGGTTCTCAAACAAGATTAATTAGAGCTCTGTCTGGAAGCCAGCCAGCACACACACACACACACATGCACACAGCACATCATCCTGCTCATCTGCACTCATGAAGAGAAAGAGTCATGCAGTACATCTTGTGCAGTTTCTTGTGCTCTTAATCTATCTTTATAAGTCTGATCGCTGTGTTCACCTCCTGCCCCGCCATTTCCCCAGTTTTCATCCTTTTCCAGGACTTGATTTGTCAACAAGACAGGATGGGCAAGGATTTTTTTGTGTGTGTGTGTGTGTGTGTGTGTGTGTGTGTGTGTGTGTGTGTGTGTGTGTGTGTGTGTGTGTGTGTGTGTGTGACAGAGAGAGCAGAAGGTCTGGGGGAGAGAGGTGGTCAGCAGTAGTTTCCATTGCACTGGATCAGCTTCAGAACTTTTCTAATTGAGGTTCTAGTCGTGGTCGTTGCTGGTTTCAGGTTTTTTTTTCTACCCCCAATCCCTCTCTCCATCCATTCCTCCCTCCTGGTCCTCTCTCTCTCCCCTCTCTCTCTCTCCCCTTCATACCCAACAGCTAAGCTCTTACAAATGTGTTGAGTGATGCATTTTCACCCAAACGCTTTCCCACCCTCTCTGCACACCTCCTCCGTCCCTGTTCCTCCCTCATCGCCGCTCCCCTCCTCCTCCTCCCTACTCAATTTGCCTCCTTTTTCTCTCTTCTTTCCCTTGTCATTGCACCTCCACCCTCGTCCTCCCTCCACTCAGCATTTTTCTCGGTTTTTCGTGTGATGTTCCGCTGTAACGCTAACCGCCCTGGAGACGCCGCATCTTCTTCAGTCCTCCTTCAATTTCCTCCTCCACCTTCCTCCTTTTCTTACCTAGTCTGTCTTCACCTTGCTATCCAAGCAAACTCCTCACCCTCTTTATCTCACTGTCTTATCTTTTCTTCTCTTCTAGCCATATTTTATTCATCTCCCGTCATCTCACTTCTTCTTCCATCCCTGTCCCCATGTCCTGCCCTTGGTGTGTGTGTGTGTGTGTGTGTGTGTGTGTGTATGTGTGTGTTATCTCTCCACTGTAACTGCAAGGTGCTCTGGGGCTCTTGAGTTGTCAAAGGTTCTTTGGCTGGGGTTCCATAAAAATACAGCCTGCCACAGCAAAAAAGCTGTCTGTTGTAGCAACAGTGACTGTGGCATTGACCACACCGCAGCTTACTCACCTAAAGCATTATAGGAAGGACACCTCTGGCACTTTGTGTTTCTGTGTGTGTGTGTGTGTGTTCGAGTGCACGTGTCTGGGTGTGTATGCCCAAGATGAATGGCGATGCCTTTGCTCAGCATGATCTTTAACCCGGGTGACTTACACATGGCCTTGAAACACACACACACACAACTAGTTTATTACAGTTAAATGTTGTGTAGGTCAGGTTTGTTGTTCCAACCTTGGCCAACAGATCCCAAACTTAATATATGCCGCTCCTGTCTACTAAACACTCACACTACTACCGCTACTCTAGCTGTAACGACTAAGATAAAGTAGATAGGCACTGATTTAGAGCTTAAACAATTAGTCAATGACAGAAAATTAAAGGCAAAAGCAAAAATGTGGAACATTATTGTTTGTAACTCTCAAATGTCTCTCTGTGATAGTGATTATCATAAATATAATATCTTCACAAGCAATTTGAGGAGGAACTGTGATGTTGAGATGGGCATTTTTTCTACAACATTTTAGTTTTATTTAAACAACAATCGGCAGATCTTTTAAGCCTTTATTGACGGAAGATGGGGCCGTGGACAGCGCGCTCATGCCGCCTAACAATTTGCTCAGAAGGATGCCCTAAAATCGGCAGATTAATCGATAATGAAAGTAATCAGTATCATTATATATCATATATGACGATCATTGTAGCTTTTAACTACTAGCTCATCGATCAGAGTTGTCAGTTTCGCGAACCTTGAACAAATTTACAAACCCCAGACGTTGACTCACGACATCACTACGGGCGGCATGGCATTGAAAATAAGTCAAGTAATGTCTAAAAACTAAACATTTGCAGAAAGCAAAAATGATTACAGAGCGCTGTATCTGAAAGTACATTTTGTGCACTGCTGCACTTCCATTTCTTAGTTGTTGTTAAACAACACATAATTTTAATTATAAAAGTTGTCAAGTGTGGAATAAAACCTTTGATCCACAGCATGTTCAATTTCCACACGATCGCGGCATTGTTTAGCACTTTAAACATAACCACATCAGTGTGTTTGTGTACTTGCAGCCACCATGGTTTTACGGTGTGTTTATTGTGCCCCACTGGCATGGCTAACGGGGAATGTGTGTGTGTGTGTGTGTGTGTGTGTATTGCCAGCATGCATTTTGTTTTGTGTAGATGGGGTTGAGGAGGGGATTGGGGTTTTGGGCACAGGGGGAAATAAACCAGTGCCTGGCAGGAAAAACAGCCTCCTCGTTGCCCCCTCTGTTTGAGCCTCTCTCCTCTCTCTTCACTGCCCTAATTTCAGCCACCCTCAGTCTTCTCTTCATGTTCTTGATCCATCGACAGCGATGATGCACCCCAGCTGCGGGAGGCTGCATCCCAACAAAACACATGACTGCAGCGGTACACCAGGGTAGACGGTTATTGAGAAGATGCTTAAAATACAGTTAAAATGAAAGAGCATTTATAATTGGCTGACCCCTGTGAGTAAGGCGTTGTCCCATCGCCTCCTTTCCTGTACTCTTCATCATTTCATTGAATTTGCGAGTTTTGAGCTGTTGCGTTCGACGACACGTCACGTGGTGCATGCACGATTCCTTGAATGTGCGTAGCGTACCTTTGCTTTGATCTACACCTATTTATAACCATAGGATTTGTGGTGCGCATGCACAAGCGCCAACCTCACAGACAGATAGGCAGAGGTGCATTGTGGGGAGGTAAGAATGTAGAGTAAGAATGAAACGAGAACAGACGCAAGTGCCTCATGTAAATGGTCATCACTTCCTAAAACTGGGAGCCTTTAAATTACCCAAGTTGTGAATGACTGAAGAAATATAATCTTCCATCCAGATAACATAACTAAATATCCAGACTGCCTCTTACTGTTCTAAAACTGACCATGATAGAGCTACATACATACAGAAAGATAAACAGGCTGCCTTAATTTATCAGCAAACATTTAACTGGAACTTCTGATTCAGCAGCATCAGGTGTGGCGACAACTGCATTACTCGTCCGTTAGAAAGCCAGTCACATGCAAGCACGTCCTGTCGTTGACCTCGTACTCCTGAGGCCTTCCTCAGCCTGCAGTCCGTATCTTCTGGGGTAAAACCTCACCTTTTGGGAGTTAGAGGGTGTAAAAACAAAGAGAGGGATAAAAAGGACAGAAGAGAGCAGAAAATTTGTGCGGCAGTAGAGGAGAGAGAGAGAGAGGAGAGAGAGAGAGAGAGAGAGAGAGAGAGAGAGAGAGAGAGAGAGAGAGAGAGAGAGGGAGAGAGAGGGAGAGAGAGGGAGAGAGAGAGAGAGAGATCAGGAATCTGCTGAGTCATCATGACTGGTCTCATGATGATCGCTCAGCAGCAGCAACAATAGCCACACTTTATCGAACACACACACACACACACACACATGCACACACAGGTCTGAGAGATGAGAGTCAGACCAACGCACCATACAAAGCATCTCATTGAGAGATGCTCATCTGCGGAGCTGTGCGCTCTAAGGACTGATCTCATCTTTTGCACTTCCAGGCTGGCTCTTTGTTGACTTCTGATTCACACGGTTATGTCTCCATCTTTTGTCTCTTGTTTCCACTTTGGTACAAATGCATGCACATCATTTGATTTAGTTTGCTTTTATTTTTTTTTTATCCCCAGAAGGTCTATATCTGTCTTTTTACTTCTCTCCAATTTCTGTGCTACAGTCTTGGGTAAGGTGTGTGTGTGTGCGTGCGTGCATGCGTGTGTGTGTGTGTGTGTGTGTGTGTGTGTGTGTGTGTGTGTGTGTGTGTGTGTTGGGGCTCTTACAGTTGGTTTTCCCCTGGAGTCCTTCCAACAAATTTTACCACTTCCTCTTCTTTCACGTTCATTTCATTCCTATTGGCCTAAAGCCAACCAATAAGAGCTCAACAACACAAAGGTAGTGGGCACTGTCGGTGTAACCACCAGGAAACAGGAAGTCAGGGAAATTCTATGAAAAGTTTGTTTGTCACTTTCACTCATGCGCTGTGTGTATCACAGCACTGTGATACAGATGCATAATACTTTAACATGCTCACACAACAGTGCTCCAGAATTGATTTTGGTGGGTCTCCACTGGTCCAGGTGGGTAGAGACACACTGTATATTTATACTGATTTCATTATTAAACACAGCGATGTGGTCTTTTTTAATGCTCTTACTCTTAACTGGCTTCACGCTCCACTTCAGCTGCCTTTAATATTTCTTTACTCATGTTTTTCACTCTCTTGCGCCTCCGCAGGTCTGTTCAGAAGAGCAAGGCTCTTGTGGCATGACGACGACTAACAAAGGAAATAAAGCCTTGAAGGTAAGAGAGAGAGCATGTTTTACACTGAATTCTCTGTGTTTGATGTGTTCGATCTCTGCCTCACTCCCCCTTCTCCATCCTGTTTCCTCCAGGTGAAGCGCGAGCCGGGGGAGAATGGCACCAGCCTCACGGACGAGGAGCTGGTGACCATGTCAGTGCGGGAGCTGAACCAGCACCTCCGAGGCCTCTCCAAAGAGGAGATCCTGCAACTGAAACAACGGCGGCGCACCCTGAAGAACCGGGGCTACGCCGCCAGCTGCCGGGTGAAGCGGGTCACCCAGAAGGAGGAGCTGGAGAAGCAGAAGGCCCAGCTGCAGCAGGAGGTGGACAAACTGGCCAATGAGAATGCTTCGATGCGCGTTGAGCTGGACGCTCTGAGGTCTAAGTACGAGGCGTTACAGACGTTCGCCAGGACTGTGGCACGGAGCCCCACTGTCGGGGTCGGGGTTAGGGCTGGAGGAGGGGGAGGCGGGGGAGGGGTGCCATCATCAGTCATTGGTCCACTCATACCGGGGAAGGTGGCAACAGCGACGAGCGTGATTACAATAGTGAAGTCAAAAACAGACGCACGGTCTTGAGGGAGGGAAAGATAGATGAGGGTGGAGTTGAGCTGCAGCAGAGTAATTCTTCTTCTCTGCCAACCACCTCTCCTCCACCTGCACTGACTTCAAACAGCTGGGCAGTCTCGATCACATCGCCTCAGCCTGTTCCCGTCACCTGTCCCAGATCAGTGCAGGCGAAGGAAAGGATGGAAGCAGAGGAAGTTCATTGAGACTATAAAGACAGCCGTTGGTCAGTGCATGATCATTTAGCACAGGACAGGGTCACCGAAAGTCAAAAGAGTTTGAGATTAGTTTTGTTCCAGGACAGTGGGGGGAAAAAAAATCAAAAAAACATAAACACTTTGGAAAAATCATCCAATTTTGTTCAGTTGCCGTTTAAGTCAGTCAAGTGTCGAGTTTTACTGCTGGTAGATCTCTAGATATCTGTAAGTGCATAATAATCCCATCACACGTTTGCACACTAGATTTGAAGTGGTCGTTCAACATTTAAGTTCGCTACACCAACAAAAATCTAAGACGGTATTAATGTGTTAGTTACAGGAAAGTTGCTGGATTGGATTGACACAAACTATATTGGGTCCCTGAGCTCCAAAAGAATACACAATAAGATTTCATGTGACCTGCAGAGAAGTCCCATCTTGCTCCACCCAGCCAAGAACTTTTTCAGAAAAGTATTATAGAAAACTATATATTACACAATGGTGGTAACTGTATTTCTACTGTTTTGTACTGTGTTGTCATTCACATGAGGTCCAAAGTGTATTCTCTGTGTGTCAATTGTTATATATCAGGAATTCTGTGAAATTCTGTGGCGCGTGTTCGTTTTGGTATTGCTATATTTAGTTAGCTGTATTTTTTGTACGGTCTCTTCACTTTCTGTGTCCTACTCTCTCTCTCTCTCTCTCTCTCTCTCTCTCTCTCTCTCTCTCTCTCTCTCTCACCTGTTCTTTCTCTATCCTTCCATTTTCAATTCCAACTGGTTTCCAGTTATTACACAGAGTACTTCCTGGATCTAACAGAAAGAGAGGGGAAAAGGCAATTGATATTTACCAAAAAACAAACAAACAAAAAAAAAAACAACATACTAGAGAAAAGGAGATAAACTTACCGACTTTATCTCAGTTTGCAAGAATTTTCAGGGAAACGGTCGTTTGAACACCAGAACTGAATTAAGATAAAGTCGTCTTCTGTCTGTTTGAGTATATTCAAGAAAATTGGAAGGGCAAGTGCCTTGGTCTCCTAATGATATGCTTCAAGAAGAAGTCAAGAGGACATGAGGAACTGTGGAGATTCAATGCAGGTGTTTGCTTATACCTGTGCTTAATGGGATACACTGACCAATCAGGAATCAGGTTGTGGCAGCATTTAACTCTCGCTGTGCATTGTTGTATGAGCTGTGTAGTACCCATCAGGATTAATAATAATATTAATAACACCCATTTCTGTGACTTGGCAGTTTATTTACGTAAAGAAAAAAACAAAACAAAAACATCCCTGTTTGCTTTGCAGACTATGTTTTTTTTGACGTGGTAATGAAATGGTATATCTTGTCATGTTTTATGTTGGTTCACATGAATTCGACTCTGAAATCTAGGTTATTACACCCACAGTGAAATTTTTTTTGCTTCGAATCAAAGTGATTTTCGTTGCATTCCTCTTGCCTTTCGACCACAAAAGCTCACTTTGCAAATGTGCAAACGTGATCACTGACAGTGCAGTCAGCTAGCTAGAAGATATTTCTCTGAATTTCCAGTCACACAAATGGGATGTCACTTCACTCGAGTTTTACCATAAAAGTAGTCTTACGTGGTGTTCTATACTCAAAGAATCTTTGTCTATGTATGGTAGAGTCTGGAATTTTATAAAGACAATTATCTTTGCATTGTTTGTAACGAAAGGTATTGATATACAGTATCTCTCTATTTTGCAATTGTACCAAAAGTGGCTTAACTACTGAATAGCTTTGTTTTTTCTCTAGTGACTAGGCACGTGTGTGTAACCGTGAACTAGCGTGTGGTGTGCTGTGTAGGTATGTGACGAGGTAACTATAACGTTCAGTCTTTCATGGATATGACTTTGATCCTTGTTTGATTTCAGGCCGAAGCGGGTGATGACACCGTGGGTAACTGCACTCTTTCTCTAATCATAAAATCTTTGTCCTCCCGGCCCCATCACTCGGCTCCAGCACTTGCAGACGTGTCAGATTGTGTGTTTATCTGCTCCCAAACTGCACTTGTGATTTGTACATTTTAAGTTCACTTCGGCAGACCCATTTTTGCCTCCTCGCAGCGCTCAAAGCTAGTTATTGTAGATAAAATGGCCGATGAGACGTGGACATGTTATGGTTAACCTCACAAGCTTCATGATATTGTGTATTCAGGTCATCTGGCGAGGTAACAGGTGTGAAACTCAACAATGGGGCCTACATGGCTGCATCACCCCTAGTTATTTTTGTAGTGTGTGATAAAGGTACTTGTTTTTGCTGTGTACATTTTATATAGTTATGTAGATATAATGTTGTTTCTGTTTTGTTGTTTGTTTTTGAACTGTCCTGTAAGTGTCAGGGAAGTGAAGCAATTTATGTATTTGATGTTTTATGAAGTGAAAAAAACGTATCCTGCTATTTAATGGTTTGTCTGTCAAAGAGTTAGGTTTACCTTATAAAGTACAATTGCCTCAAATGTTTTTTTTTTTTTCAAGGAATGAAACGCTGATCTAAATTGAGTCATTTACTGAAATAGAAACAATTAAAAAAAAACAAAAAAAAACAGTACATACATGCAGCCTTTTTACCCGCACCACTACTTTTCCACTGTGAAGAAAAAGGGGTTAGCTAGCCTACTGCTGTGCAGTTATTAAGATAAGCAAGGCATGTCTTCATCTGTCCTTTAATATAAAATAAAATTCAAATAGGCAAACAACGGGCAAAAAGGCATTGGAAGGGTTTGAGGTTTTAAAATATTATTTATTCATTATCTTTACACTGATAACCATTTGCACGTTCAGTCAACTGTGAAATCAGCGCTACAAATGTCAAATGAAAATGTCTGATACATTATCACAGGACTCCATGGTATCTAGCTACAAGCTAATATTAGGTATCGCACCCAGTATATTTATGTATGTGCTCTTATTTGAAAAAAAATATGTCCTGTTTCAAAATGTAATTATATGATTTTTTTTTTTTTTTTTACTGGATTTTATTTTATATATATATTTCTTCTGTCAGTCTGTTACTTCCTGTCTGTCTTCGCTTGTTGAGTGATGTTTTTTTTTTTTTGCTGGCACGATGGTATAAAATAGGAAGAAACACGATTTTCTGCTAAGATGTGTCAAGTTGAAGCAAAATATGAAACTTCTCAGTGCTTGTCAAAATGTATGTACTGTATGTGCCACTGTAAAACAACACGTTTCCACCTAGTCTGTATTTTAATGCTCCTCTTGTTTAAAAATGATACATACTGTGTAAACATAAATGTGTCGACATAGTTCATGCTGTCTAATAGACACCTCTAATTATGCAAACTGTGTAGGGCAAAATTAGACCTCCTGCCACACAGGAGCGGTGATGCTGTCGTAGTCGTTGTGTCAAATTGTCTGTTTGTATAATTGCAGTTACGGTGTGATGTGACGACGTTTTAAGAGCTTATATGCAGAGTGTTTAGCAGTTTATACTCGGTTATAAATGCCAGCGCCAGTTTGTCTCTGTTTAAGTCTGTGTTGCTTTTTCAACGTGGCTTAACAGTTAACTGTGAAAACATCAAGTCAAAAATATGTTTTATCCATTTACAATTGAGAAAAGGCTGAATGCAAAATATACTATAGCTGTCACATAAAGCCTGCAGTCGAACTGAAGAATATGTTTGTCTTCCAGACTTGATTTGGTTACAGTCGGGTTGGTGTTAGGTATCTGATGATCTAAATGAGGTGAAACATTGTAATTTCTTTCTGATTTTCAGGCAGCAGGCATGATCAGCTGACAATAGTGACCTTTAGTGATCATCCGACAGGGCAGCTTGACTTGCTTATAAGCTCTTACATTTGCATAACAGAATTTAAGAGCTTATTAGAAACACTGACCTTATTTTCTGTCTGTACAGGGGTTATGACCTCCTTATGAAAAGACATTTCATCATAAACTCGAGCGACTGCTCCTAAACCACATCTATAAATATTTTACAGAGGCAGAAAGGAGTGGTGGAGACATGTCTGATAAAACTTAACCACGTCCCACTCCACTTATCCTATCCCTTTTTAGTGTCAGAGTTAACTCAGCGGGCTTCATGCCGTTCTTCAAAACATCCAATTCTTCTCGAAGATGGAAATCATTAACTCTTATCTCGATGCTTGGCCAATCGGTATGTAGTCATTCAGTTGTTTTTCTTGTCTAGTGAATCACGCCACCAGACTCTAAAAGCCCTTTCACCCACCTCCAATGCCGATCGATGAGAGTAAATGAACCAAGGATTCCTTTGATCGTTTGTTTGGTGTTTTAATCAATAATAATGTTTGCTTTGCTTTCCAAGTTACCCCACCTTCCATCTGCTGCTCTCTCTTATTCTCTCTGCTGCCCCTGCCCTTTTCAGTTAGTCATTCAGTCTGAAACATAACAGTTTTACCCAGAATTTAAGTATCGGATCACACTTACTTTAATTTTTTGGCTTTCTGTTTGTATTTTACACCTGATACCCCCTGTTTACCCCCTCCTCCATCAAACCACACGTGTCTGCTGGTGAGCATTCGGCCAAGTTACTAATGGGAGCTGGGATATATTTTGTGTTTCTAAAAGTATATAATAATGGTCAGTTTAAAGCTATAGAAATGTAGTGAGTTTGTGTGAATATGGCGTAGCCTATTCAGAAAAGCCCTTGTAATAGAAAAATCTGTGTTTTGTAATATTTCTGTATGGGGTGTAATAAATTATTCTATGACAGTACTTTCTATGGGAAAATACTTAAAATGTGACAGTCTTTGTAAGTATTTATCTTCAACTAAATTATTGTACTTTTTTTGCAATTTGTAGATACGTAAGTGATGATGACAAGGTATTGGTAATCATGGAATTAACTGTTTCATCATCGGTCTGATGCATCTTTTAATTTATTTATGTATATACTGTATGTTTGTTGATAAACAGCTTACTTTATTTTGTATATGACCAATAAACATGTTTTGAAATGGAACTGCTTCAGTGCGTCTTGTTTGTGCGGAGCTGAGAAATACTTTTTAACATATATAGTTTATTATTATTGTTATTGACAGGATGCTGAGCGAAAAATTAAATATGAATATTTTAAGCAGATATAGGAATATATATGAAGGAGAAAGTCAAATTAAATCAGCAAAATCAGTTTACAGATACACTGAATAAAACAAACTACTGTACCTCCCCAGATAAGTCTATTACAGATTTTAATCGTATCCAATCAATCAACAGTCTCGAGAAAAGGTGTTCTCATTCCTATGCATAAAAATATAAAGGATGACTCAGTTACTGTCTGCTGTTTTAAAATATGTGTATTAAAAATAGTGAATGGACAGCATTTTAAATGGGATATTATTTATGAAATGTGTATGTAAATATGTGTCTCATCTGTGCTTTTTTCTGCTGTGAAAAGAGTCTTTTGGGATGTACTAACAGCTTTAGTCTGCAGGCTTTTGTTTCAGATGAGCAAAGCTAACCCCAGTAATATACAGTACCTCAATAATAAAATAAAACAGTTATTAGTGAGAGGAAACCATGGTCTCAAGTAGAACCTGGAATAAAAGCTACATATTTCCAGTATGATTATTTCTGAGGTACAAATAGATCTTTTTCACAGCAGCCATTTTGACATGAAATAGCTGGCAAACACAGGTGTTAGCAATGATACTAATTAAGGTTCAGTTCCATTTATTGCAGCAGAGACTTTCCAGTGAGCAGACATGCGCGACAGCGGCACCCTGACCCTGTTTGACCTGAATGGAACGGGGCCTTAATTAGTATCATAGCTAACATCTGTGTTTACCTATTATTTCATGTCAAAATGGCTGCTGTGGAGAAGGTCTTAAACCTCCAGGCTGAAATGTACTGCACAGTTTGTACTACATATTTTTTATACATTTGTTTATTTGTCCTGTAGGCAGTCAGGTCTGTAGGTGGCAGTATGAAGTTATCACCAGCTCTCCTCCTCTCAAACAGCTCCGGTTCCAGTGAAAACACGGAGCGACATGACTTTCTAATAGTTGTCAATACAAGCGTAGTAGTAATGTCGTCGACAAAGAGGAGGAGGTTTTATTCCCTTGGTTAATGTTGTATGCTTTTTTTGTGAATTAAAGTTGTCTGTTGTGTCTTAAAGTCGTATATTCGTTGTTTTAATGTGGTGAATCCGTGTCCGTGCTGAGAATCCAGTCCGGGTTTTGAGAGCGTTCCGACGGTTGCCAAACTGTCAGCGTCTGTTACTCCGCGAGGAGAGGCGGGTAAAAATGTAAACACTGATCCATCCGGATGGACAGCTTTTGTTTGGCAGCTTATTAGACTTTATTGTGTTTTTTTAAATCAGACGCAACACTGTAAAACTGCTCTCCTTTTTTATTTTCTTAAGCCTTTTAATAACAGCTATTATCTTTACCGGCAGTTTGGTATTCAGCGCTAAATATAGCGACGACAGCTAACTCGTTAGCTCGCTGCCTAGCTGTTTGGCTAGTGACACAGCTCAGCAGCTATATCTACATTGATGTTAGTTCGCCTTCAAACTATCAGACGAGACAACCTACCGTATCCTGATGCAACTCGATGGAGGACTACGACAAGTTTGTGCAGCATCGCCTCTGCCATCTGAGGAAAAGTGAGGAGGAGTACAACAAACCCTCACTGGCATCCTCTCTCATCCGCTTCTATGGACGACCCATCCTCCCTCCCCTGGTATGAGCTCAGTTTGATGATATTTCGGTTAAAAATCATCATCGTCGTTTGGCCTTTTAACGCTAGTTAACAATAAGCAGACACACTAAACAGACTAGTTAAGGCTGTAGCACTTGGTTGTCTCTTTCTTTGTTGTGTAGACAGTTGTACTGTACTGTGATTGTGTAGTAACAACAGTTTGATAATGAATTATTCATAGAAGTTATCAAAAACAAAGCCACAGATTCTTCCAGCTCTTCAGATGCTAGGTTTGCTGCTCTATATCATTGTGAATTTAGTATAACATTATTTAGCCTTTTAACAATTTGACATTTTATAGACCAAAAAAATAAAGAATAGAATAATCAATGGTGAAAATGATGATTAGTATGGGCAGCCCTGTTGTTAAACATGACTGACACCCCATGTCTGCTCTCTGATGATAACAGCTCTCAGGGGAGCAGAGAGAGGAGATGCAGCGACACAGAGAAGCAGCGCACAAAGCTGCCGTCCACAGAAAGTTGAAGGATGATGCAAGGATGGCCTACGTGCAAACTATCCTACACAGTGTTCAGGTAACAGAAGTCTGTTACTAAACTGTCTGTTTGGAAACACTAATATGGTCCTATATTTGTATTCGAGTTATCTTTAAAGTTTAACGTAGTCCGATGCAACCGTACACCAGTTTATTTTTTTATGATCAGATTTTCTTGCATGTAGTATTTTATCTTGCCCCACTTTGTTTCCTCTTATGATCTGCAGCTGAGGAAGACGCCAACACTGGAGGAGTTGCTCCAAGAGTCAGAGATTAACACAAAATCTTCGTTTTCCCATGGATCAGTGTCGCAGGGCAATTATTTTATAAGAACAAAGGATACTCTTTTGCTTTCGCCCCCGCCTGGAAGCAAAGAGAAGGAATGTGTTTCTCTTCCTCCTTTGACATCAACTACATATAGTGCCTTTTTTGCTTCTAACGTTACACCTCAGCAAAGCTACCAGGAGGGATGCCTTATTGACCAACATTACAGCCAACAGGGGTCACAGCCAAGTTCCCTTAATGGTGAAAGCCACCAGTCAGTGTCCTCAGGTTACGTGACCTATGAGAATGTTGAAAACACCGCCAGTGTCTCTGGAGGGATTGATGAAGGAAAAGCTAACCATGGTTTTGACTCCACAGGGGGAGCTTATGATATGGGTGGCTTTTTCCTTCACAACACCTCAAACACAATTGCCAAGATGCCAGATATTATTAGCCATCCTCCCATAGATGGAGAAGAATTGGAGAGGAGTGGACTGGAATCATCCTTTTGTAATGACTTTATAGTAGTAAAAGACATTTGTTGCTCCGCACTCCAGGATGATTCAGACATATGTGGCCATCTACCAGGAGATAAATCTCAAAGCAGTCATGTGGACAGCACAGAGGGTGAAGATAACTTTCCCATTACTGTAGTAGTAGATCACAATTTAGACAGAACTGAGGGCCTGGTCTCTTCCCCAAAAAACGTTGGTTTTTCAGACAATCCAGAGTTATCACAGACATTGAGCACTCATCACCCTCCAACAGCGGAGCTGCATATTCAGCACAACCCAGCAGAAACAGAACCAACAGACAACCATGTAGATGAATCAGAGCCATACGAGGAGCCTTATCGTCTGAGCCTCCAGGCCTTGCTGAAGAAATCTCAGGAGTATCGGCGGCGCCAGCGGATGCTTAGGAACCAAGCCAAAAATACTAAAATCCAGGAGAGGACCCAAGAACAGCCAAGAATAAGGGCGGAGGAGCAGAGCCTCTCTGATAAGGAGAATGACGAGTTCCCTTACAAGGGCACTGCAGAGGGAAAAAACACTAAAGAGAGGAGAGGCACTTTTATCCCCTCAGTGGAAACATCACCAAAGGACGCCTGGGAAAATGAGAGGATGATTGAGAGTGAGTTTTTTGGGAAAAAGGCAAACTTGAAATCTGAGAGCACACATTTAACAGGAGGGAATACTCAGGAAATGAATAGTGTTGAGGAAGAAACGACCATCAAAAATAATAAACTGAACGTTTCACAAGAGGTCGTAACAGAGCCCAAACACATCAGCACCTTCCCCCAGCAACAGCCCATGTCGACAGAAACCTCACCTGTTCACGAGGCTTTTTACTTGAACACCTCTCCGACAGCTTCTCATAAAGGACTAGGCAGATATCACACTATCCCAGCTCCTAATTACTGTAGAAGTCCTGTTCACTGCAAAAGCAAAGGCATTGTCCAAGATGGAGAAGCTGCTGATGGGGCCGAGACCTCAGAGAGGAAAGTTTTAGTCAATACTGGTTTGAACAAAGACAACAAGCTTGAAGAAGTTCACTTGGAACATCAAAATGGTCACACAGCAGTTCCTCCCACTGTGAATTTCATGGTCGAAGGTGATGTAACAAGCTTTACAGCCAAGAGCTCACAGCACATAGACCAGCTTGTGTCCAGCCTGTCTGGTTTGAAAGTACTGATCTCAGATCTGGAGTCAACGCTGACAGACAACTTGGGGAATCACAGCCAAACTGGGAGCAACACACAAAGCGAGTTCAGTTTTGAAAGCGTCAGACACTCTGAAATAAAAATGAAACATGAACAACACATGCAGCTTCGTCAAAGTGATCGTGACGGTTGGGAGGACAGACTCAGGGACGGTGCTGATAGCGATGCTGAACAAGACCAAAGGCACAGAAAGCAACCGGGAAGACAATCATCAGACGGTTTCAGGAACATGCATGAAGATACAGGAGCTGAACTAAGTATCAGTGACACAAGTGATGTTCCCGTAAATGAGGTAGTTAACTTAAGCGAGCTCAGGCTGGTCAAAACGTTAGCTATGGAGAGAGCAAAAGACAAAGGGACATGTAAAGAAGGACTAACAAAGAGTTATGGACAGCATGGCGGCGGTAGAAAGCAGCACCCTCCAGCTAAATGTATCCTCTCTGCAGCACAGCGGCAGCGAATTCCCGACATATTCAGAAATGCTCCATCTGAAACGACGGCTCTGCGAAACGTCTCTGTGCTTTCGGATACCAGTAACCACACAGTGGAAAGGAGGAATGAGACAGCTGTAGAAGTTCACGACTCGACCCACCTGCCATCTCTCAACCAGTCGTATGATGTGGACGCACCGTCTGGCCTGTGGTTCCTCGACGGGTCAGGGTCTGACTTGGGTTCAAAAGGTCATCTTGTTCACGAGATACATCTGACCCCGGAGAGTGGGAGTGAAGGTCAGGGCAGTGTGTCCAAGGTCAAACGGAGACTGGTCATGCACGTGACAGAGGAGACACAGGACAGGAGTGCAGATGCCAGCAGAGGAGGAACAGGCCCTGCTGTCAGACCCAGCTCCAGCACTCCTAAAGGTGAGACCAAGACAATAGTCACATTTAATGAGCTAAGCACTGCAGAGAGTGTGCATGTATGGCTTGAAATGTGAAAATTAACAGTATGAATGCCCTCAGCTGGTCCTCAGAATCTGGACTGATTATGGGATTTTTTTTTAAATGATCAAATTTCTATTTGTTTTAAGCTTACTAGTACAGCCCTGTTTTAAAGAGAAAAATACATAAAAATGTAAAAAATATATAAATAAATGAATAGAAAACAAATTGAATTGAATAGAACAGGATTTGGAGCTGGACTGGGGGCCAAAAAGCTGATCAAGTGTCTTGATACTCGTCCATGTTTATAAAACTTAGCAGTAGTACCTTCTGCTGTATTGGTCCAGTTTTTGTGTTGCCAACAGTTTTTATTCATGCATTATGTGACCACACATTGTCATATTTACTGCCTTCAGCTGCAGTGCGGCAGTACGAAGGCCACGGCAGTCAAAAAGACAAGCAGGAACAACTGAAACAGGTCCATGCTGCTCAGGTCAGAGCCCTGCAAGAGGAGCACAGGAGACAGCAGGAAGAACTACTGCAGGTGAGACAATGAGGATAAGTTACTGGTATTGTTGTGTGAGTAATTAGTTATTAGAAGACAGATCTGAAACTAAACAGAAAAGAAATGATTGACATGTATGAAGACAGACAATAGGTGGCTTGGTGGTGTTTGTTGCTGCTTTTTAGCTCATGATACATGAATAATTTTAACATGCTGATGAATCTTGTATGTATTTTTCTATGATAGAAGAGATTTTTTTTTTAAAAAGTTATAAAATGTAGTTTAACTTGCGATTTTGTTTTTAATAATTGGTATTGTAGTACATACCATTAAAAGTCCAAGCTAACAGTTATTCCCTACTTATATTGCCAATAAACTTAAGTTATAGAACGCCATTCTTATCCAAAAACTTGTCACTTCTACATACACTTTCCCTCCTTCCTGTGTAAAAAAAAAAATAAATAAATAAATAATAATAATTTAATTTAATTCCCTCAAGAAAAAATAAGTATATTAAGTCCTAAAATCATCAGGTCTTGAATATGTTGCTTGCTGTATACAGTAACATGAGTTATACATTTTGGACCGGTGCGACTGTGGATTGTGTTAGCCACAGTAACTATAAAGCAACTCATAATGGGCAAGTGTTGATTTTACCAAGAACATAATTAACTTAACTGAATTAGTTTTTAATTGGTTAATCTGTCCATCAATTTTCTGCCACTTATCTGAGTCTAGGTCACTTTAATTCATTACTGATATTACTAGTAATAATAATAATAAATAATAGTAATAGTAATTAATAAATAGTAATAGTAATTATTGTTATATGCAGCTTGGAAGTACTAACAGTAATGTGACATGTATGTCAATTCATAACCCTAATAAATAATTGTAGGCCTTATTGTCCCTACTGATTTTCTGTCATCCTTTGATTGTGAAATGGGTATTATATTACGTTTAATTTGGTGTCTTAAATTGAATTTGATAAACCCTGAAAATAATCTCCAACAAACACACTTTTTACTCCTGTTTGAGTAACATATGGTGCGTAGCTATTTTGGGAGGTTACTACTTCTCTGTCTGAAAGAGGTGACAGGAAACGAGGGAGAGAGAGATGCAACAACAGTCCCCAGTCGAAGTTCAACTGGGGACGTTACAGTTCATAGTCTTAATCCCTAAGGTGCAGGAGAAGCTGTCAACAGAAAGAAAAATACAGAGTATCACCAGGTAAAGAAACAAAAGAAACCCTAAAATGACCTGTTTCTAAAACAATAAAACTACCAGACATGTTCCAGACATTTATGATATGTGTCTCCAAAAATGGTTCAAACACAGTCACGCTGGTATTTCCTCCATCCCATTGGTCCGCTTCTTGCATTTAGTTGCATCACATGTCTCTGTGCAGATCTGGCACCACGTAATTCCTGTACAGCAATCATAATTCACTCCACCGTGGTTTTTGACTCCACCCAAAGTCACCTATGAGAAATTAAGAATTAACGTTACCATTTTTTTTTTTTTAGATGAGAATAAGCTCTCAGAGTTTCTAACCAATTCACGAAGCTGTGATATAATATTGACCCTAAATATTCTTTTGAAACAAGAAGCAGATCTCTGAGAGGATCTGGCTCTGTTCCATGCACAACCACACACACACGTTTCACACACAGAGACACACATGTTGTCACCCTACCTGTTAGAGTGTGCTTCTTCAGACCGGGGGTCGTGGGCAGACTACAGACATCTGCTCATTACAAGAGACCTTCAGACTCTCCCCAGTAAAAAAAAAAACACACAGGGATTCTACCATAAATGTTTCATTACATCCCTTAGAGGCAGGCTGGCATGGTCGCCTGTTTCTGTGTGCGTGTGTTTGAGTGTGTGTGTGTGTGTGGTGTGTATGTGTGTGTGTGCACGCACATGCAAGACTTCAAGGACGCCTGCTGTTCTCTGGCATCCAGTTCTTGTTTCTTCAGCTTGTGTCTGTATTTGTTCTTGGCCAGTGTCCTTGCCCTATTAATCACAGCCTCTGTTTAATTTATTTATCCTTAACAACAATATAATTAACATAAGCTGTTTAATAAAAGGACTTCTTTTCGACTCCCCTCTGTCATTCCATCATTTGTGATGTGATGAGAGAGCGGGCTGGCTGGACTCTCCTGTAGTGGGAGGAGGGGGACCAAGGGAATTGACACAGAAAAGGAAAGGATAATTTGTTTAATTCATGAGCGTCTGTGGTTAAGTGCCAGATCGTCCCGCCGAGTGGCACCGCTAATGGTCCCTTCTCCTTCTCCTCTTTTTTTCCCCCCTCTCCTATCCCTCTCTTTGTTTTGTCTCATACCTCCTCCGACGTTGTTTTTACTCTCTGGCCGTATTAATTTCCACCGTCTCGCCTGTCTCATCATCCCCGTCATCCTCCTCCTCCTCCTCCTCCTCCACTCCCACTCTTCATCTCATCCCTCTTGCCTCTGTGCCCCATCTCTCCCCTCCTGTCTCTTCCTCTCTACCCTCAATTAATTTCTTCCTCCTGCCTCATTTGCTGTCCTTTCCAATTCAATATTTTCCAACCTTGCCTGCTCCCAAATGCACACTCGCATGCCTACACACACGCACGCACGCACGCGCGCGCGCGCACACACACACACACACACACACACACACACACACACACACACACTTACTTATCCTTTCCCTCCACCCTTATGTCTCTTTCTCCTGTCTCTCTGTCTGTCTCCCTCTCAGGCGTTGGCAGTGCGTTACCATCTCCTCCAGAGCGTGTCCTTCCCTTGCTCCATGTCAAGCTCACGTCTCGGGGACACGCTGACCTTTTCTACCCTCTCTCAGGTATTGCCATCACATTTGTTCACTAATGTCAGTGATGCGAAAAGCTTGTCCTTCTCCTCCTTGTAGCCACACCGTTTTTTTCATGCTTCACCAGTTAGCTGACACACTCAGAAACAGATACTTCCCCCCTTTGATGTCTTAATCCATATCGCTATCATCTCGTTATTGCTCTCTAATACATACTCAAGTAGAGCGGCTCATCTTCAGTTAGACTATGGTTGTTCAACGCACACGTCCCTTTTGTGCAACAGCTCTGGAATCAACAAGTGAGTGACAGCACATCAGCTGCTTATTATTCTGCTTATTATTTGCGATTATAATGATGAGTCCACTCGCGTTGATTCTCTAAACAGATGCCAACCAAAAGACCTTGAGAATCTGCGTGGGAAATTAATTGGTTGTCATTGATAGAATTAGCATTCTCCTCTCTCTTCCCCTCTGGTCCTCATTATTCACTCCTCTCATCACTCGTTCTCTCCTCTTCCAACTCTTCCTCAGCCCTCCAAGCCACTCTTGGAGCGCTACCGCCCCCTGCTGTCAGCAGCCGTGAAAGGTTTCCTGACTCGCAGGCTGTTGAAGACGGAGAGAGTGGCGCAGCTGGTGCGCACCATCAGGGTGAGTAGAGACAGCAGTGTAAATGTGTGTCCCTAATAGAGTTGTGCTAGTATGGGATCATGGTATACCATGGTATCTGTGTACTGCTGCAACCCTCATCTATACCAACACTTTGTCGTGAGATTACACCTGTGTCTATGTGTGTGTGTGTGTTTGGACTTGCAGGACACACAGCAGTTCCTGCAGGCCCTCCAGCAGCAGCAGAGCCCCGGCAGAGGAGAGTTTTGTAGCAGCAGACAGGACATTTTGTTGCAGGAGAGAGTCTCTCTGCAGGTATCAGAGCAAACACGTGTCGTAAACATCTGTTAACCTCGATCCTCTTCATTTCTAAACAGCCAACTGAGCAATTACTCCCACCATTAGCAGTTACCCCACAACAGATACTGTGATTACACGCGTTCATTGAAGCCACCGTCTGCTCTGTAATCGTTTCCCCCCTCCAGCTGCGCGCCGCACGTTACGAGGTCAACGACATATTCTTCAGCTTGTCAACCGGAGAGAGGATGCAGCTGATCAGCTGGGACAGAGAGCTGGCCCGGGAGAGAGAGCTCAGACGACAGGTAACCTTTTCAGAAGCTCTGTGTGAGCTCAGAGAATCTCATGGCATTGGAGGAGTGTTGTTGGCAAAGACTATTCTGCTCTGTACATATGTCTTTTTGCTTGTGTTTTTTTAGAGCGGGCACACAGGCCGACCCAGAGAAAAGAGCTCTCTGTCAGCTGCAACACAAAAATCACTGGAGAGGAAGAGAGGAATGATGTGAGTTTTAACTGGGACTGCTTTCTGTTTTCTTTAGAGCAAAGTGTTTTTTGTGTTGTGCATGCGTTTGGACACAATTATTACAGATACAGTCACAACACAGGATGAAAGAGCCCAGCGCGCAAAGCGGTGACTCAGATCTGATGACAATGCTTTATGTAGAAAGTTAGTTGCCACACATTATTAGAAACTCTATAACTGTGTACTCCAGATCCTGCAGTCACAAGGTGGTATGAAGCGAACCTGTGCAAACACAAGGTGTATTTGTGGGTTTATCTCTTATATTTTTTTTGAATGCAATTAAAATTCCAGATCACACATTTTTCAGAGGTGTTCCTGTAATGTCACATCCTGCTGAAAAAGCACAGTTCAGCTTCTTTTAATGAACTGAAAATCTTGCACCACCAGGCTAAGAAAACCTTTTTTTCTCTCTCTCTCTCACAGGCAGTACCTTTCTCTGTGGCTAAAACCTGTCTTTTCTTCCCTGCAGGATCCAGAAAAAGGCAGCAGGAAAGCACAGGGGAGCTGTGACGAGGACCGGACACAACACTGGATTGTCTGCTGAGCAGCCATCGGAAACGAAACGAGGACAGTTCAGAGCAAATCCTCAGAGGGTCCCCAAGAGCACTTATTCCTCTAGACCCCGATGACACTCTCCCTAATTGGCCCCAGTGAGGACTCGTAATAAGGCCTCTAGCGATTACATGAATATTTTATAAGTGATCATTCGAGTTTCCAAATCCAGATTTGACACAAAGTGATGCCTGTTGCTGACGGATACACCATTGTATTTTTTGTTTACGCTCTACAACCAGAGTGTAATATAGTGACAGCTCCACTCAGTCAGACGGAGAAGTGTCACATTTAGTGGATGCACAGACGGGGATAAAACATCAGTACACTAACAGACATTCTTCTGCTTCCAGTATTTTTCACCATATTTAGTGTATTAATGTTGCAGTTGTTCACTTGAAAAATGTTGAGTTGGCAAAACAACACTTTAGCTGAACGCTCTAAAGCTCTGCGCTCTGCGCCTGAACAATGCTCCGTGTGTGACTCACAGCAGGGATTGTGACATGTCATAACAGGAAACGCTCAGGTGTGGTGAATAACAATGATGGCTCTACTCCATTTGGATATTTAAGTAAAGCAGCAGATATGTATGCAGTATATGCAACATTTCCTTTCAGACTTTTACCACCTCCTCCACTATTCAGATAAATAGCGTTAAGGAAAAATTGCTTTGTGGCTTTGACATGCAAACTGTGACTAAGGGTTTGCAATTGGACATTTCTTTGTTTTTAAGGGATTATAAGTTGAAAAGAGAGCAAGACTGTATCCAGCATGCCCAATACACCAGGACCTGCAGATGAAAACACCTAACAGGAACGCTATAGCATGTCAAAATGTCCTCTGTTTGATAACCAGGTGATTAGTTCAGGTGTTTCGGGTTTTTCCAGTTGTCTAGTGTTAACTCTTTATTTACTTCCTTCAAAGTTATGTGCCTAATTGATTGCCACCGTAAACAGACCATCTCCAGATGTGTTATCACATATTGAACATATTGAACTCTTAGTATTATAGGACAGTGTGCTTACTGATACAGATGTTATATCCAGCTCCAGATGTTAGTGTTACCATTTATACTTGAATAGTGTGTTACTCCCGTGTTGCCTTAAATATTTTTCCTAGAGTAATATGAGCCAAAACACATGTAAACCTTTGGATTTTTTTATTCTTAGTAACCTGTTTTTATATATAATTTATTTATTTGTGTTTGTGTTGTTTCTAATAAATGTTTCTTAACACTTGAAAGCTGCTGTGAAGTTTGTGTGTGACCTGCTGATTAAAGACAGTAACAGACTCCCAGCAGCAGGGGGCGCTGCAGGCCGTTTGCTCTCATGTTTACACGGATAACTTCCGGCCCGGCTGTCGCTCTTTGGTGCTGTGAGCAGTGTTTTGAATAGTTAGCCCAGCTGATTTACACCAGGATGGAAGAAGAGGCAGACGGCGGTGTTTCTTCACGGGCAGAGAGGAAGGCGCTGGAAAAGGCCAAAATACTACAACGAGAGAACGAGAGGAATATTTTTAGACAGGTTAGACGAAGAGGCTGAACATTTGTAGCCTGTTTTTTTTTTCAGCTAGCCGGCTAAAGTAGCAGGGCTGTCCTGTGTTTTTTAGTGCCTCAGCCTGACCAGCTTTTTGTCTTCTCTCTGTCGACTGAAGGTTGGACGAGTCCTGAAGAAACCTGAGGCCGAGCGGTCGGAGGAGGAGGCCGCTGTGTTACTGCTGCACAGAGAGACTGTAGAGGAGCTCTGCAGGAGACAGGTCCGCAGAAATGTGCTCAAGAGGAAGCAGGAGGAGGTGAGGAGGTGCCAGGCCTAGTGACTGTTGGCTAACAACTGGTTATGTGGGATTTCAGCTGTAGTTGGTTGTAATCAGATGGTTAAAAAAAAGGTGGTCAAGGTGGTTTTAGGTTGAATGACAGGGCAGTGGTTTCTCCAAGACTGCCATATAAAGATTCAATGAAACACCTGAGTGCTGCTCTTTATATTATAATGTCCCGCTAACTACAGGCAAAGTTGGAAAGAAAACATCCTAAAGTAAGAGTAAGTATAAAAGTACCACAAAATACTTCATTTGAAGTGACACCTGTATTCAATATCTTACTTAAAGGTCCAGTGTGTCAGATTTAATGGCACTAAATCCTACACACTGGTCCTTTAAGTAGACGAACAGTAGTAAAGTTCTAATTCTGTTGTGTATTTTATTCGGTGACTATAAATCATATTTTATGAGCTGATCAAATGTTATAATGTAAACACTGTGATTTACTGATGCCAGATAAATGTTGTGGAGTAAATCTTACTATATTTGCCTCTGAAAGGTGGAGTAGAAATATAAAAGTAGTGATGTGTGTAAATGTACTCCGTTACTTTCCACGACTGACCAAATGTTTTTAAACCAAACAATATAAGTGTAAGTGTATATTAGAGGCAGAGGCAAAATTACCTCTAACGAGACTAAAGACATTCCCGAAGTCACCATTGATTCCCTCAGAACAAAACAAACAAACAAACAAAAAACTGGAAGCATATGTTTATGGCTCCCAGAGAATAAATCCTTTTTTTGAGTGATCTTTCCTCTATCGCCACAATCAGACAAAAATCTCCACTGATCCACAAGAACCTCTTGCACTTGTTGCTTGATACAACAGAGACTTAAAACATCTTATCTTTGCTGTATTTCTGCAGGTGTTTGATGATGCTGATGAACTGAAAAGTAAAGTCAGGCAGCTCGCCGTGGCCATCAAACAAGCAAAACACCTGGTGGTTTACACCGGAGCCGGTATCAGTACGGTACGCCAAACTTCTTCACCTTTCCTTTTTCCTTTTTAAACTTTTACAGGACTGACAGTGTCTTTCCTTTCAGGCAGCTTCTATCCCAGACTACAGGGGTCCTAATGGTGTGTGGACACAGCTACAGAAGGGACGGACAGTCAGGTGAGATACGTTGCCTTTGCCCTGATGTGATACGTCTGCATTTTCTTTTGAAGTTTGAACTCCAACTTCTGTTCCCTTTCTTGTTCTTTGTTACAAACAGCTCGTCTGACCTGAGTAAAGCTGAGCCGACTCTCACACACATGTGCATTAGGACGCTACATAAGGGAAATCTGGTATGTGACACCTGGTTAGGTAGACTTATACTGGTAGATGTTCCAGTTGTATTTTGTTATGCATGCTGGTGTTTACATATACTCTGTCTGTGTTTGTCTCTACAGGTAAAGCATGTTGTTTCACAAAACTGTGATGGACTTCACTTGCGTAGTGATCTACCCAGACAAGCTCTGTCTGAACTTCATGGAAATATGTTTATTGAGGTGAGTCACACGCACATGCCAGTATTGTGTTGGTTCTTTCTATTCTGATCACCTTGAAATGAAAGCATCCCGCCTCCTGATAGGTCCAGATATCTTTCAACATAATTTGCAGCATGGTCCCCAAAAGCAGCATCTCAGCAGGATTCAAAACTTGTTTTTGGTGGATCAAAATAGCACAGCAATGAGAACAAGTGACCTGCGTGTACAGTGCAGTGTACATATGACTCATAAATCGATAATATGACAAACATGCTGCTTTGGGTCAACATTTTTCAGGAGCATCATGTCTCTCAATGTTTTGAACTTCAGTGTGATGTTTATACTGTCTAAAACCTTCCTGCCACAGCAGATCCAGCTGGTACACATGGTCATGTAAGTGTGCCTGTGTTCAGACTGCTTACAGTAGCTCAAATCAACAGAGACATGTTGATGGCAGAGAGAGGGGGAAGCAACACTTGGCATCTGTATTATTCATGAGCAAAACTGCATCAGGACATACAGATATCACATGGAAACTGCCAAGAAACCACTTAGCGGAGACAGTATTTTTTTTTTTTTTTTTTTTTTTTTACACCCGGAAAACTGTAACTAAGGTACCTTGACATGCGTTTTTTTTAATCTTATCCCCAGGTGTGTACAGCCTGTTCCCCGGTCAGAGAATACGTGCGTTTATTTGACGTGACGGAGCGGACCTCGCTGCACCGACACGGGACAGGCCGCAGGTGCAGACACTGTGGCGCCGAACTCAGGGACACCATCGTGCACTTTGGGGAACGTGGGACTCTGGAGCAACCTCTCAACTGGAAGGGAGCTGCAGAGGCTGCTAGGATGGCAGATGTTATCCTCTGCTTAGGGTCCAGTCTGAAGGTAGGATTTATAAACCACAGTGTGTCCGTAACTGTAAAGCAGTACCGTAAAATTTGTTACATGCTTGTAGCATCTTCACTCTCATGTGCTCTGTTTCTCTCGCTCTTCTAGGTGCTAAAGAAATACGCTTGTCTGTGGTCCATGAACAAACCAGCAAGCAAAAGGCCCAAACTCTACATTGTCAACCTCCAGGTACATTTCGTTTTGATATTTTAGGTGAATAAGATGCAAATGAAGTTCTGTCTGCTCGGCAGCTGATTCGTGTGACTGTGCTTTTCTTCTAGTGGACACCAAAAGATGATCTGGCTGTGCTGAAGATTCATGGCAAGTGTGACGATGTCATGAGCCTCTTAATGGAGGAGCTGAACATTCAGATTCCTGTGTATGACAGGTAAGGACCGTGATAAAGTAACACACACACACACACAGTCCAACTTTTTGACTCCATGCTCAGCTTCTCTTCATTCTGCTTCATCAGGGCAAAGGATCCCATCTTCAGTCTCGCCACACCTCTGCAGCCAGAAGAGCTGGACAGCTGTACTCGTGAAGTCATAGCTGCCATTAACGGTCAGGATGACTGCTCACCTGACCCTGGGAAACAGGAAGAAGAACCCACAGCAGTGCAGGGCGGCTGGTTTGGACGAGGCTATGGCAAAGGAAGGAAGAAGAAAAAATCGACATAATTAAGGCAACGTTTTTGACACATACGGTGCGGTCAAGTGATCAGTCTCAATTAGGGATTCAAATTTCAGTCGCTTGATGGGGATGAGTTGGACTTTTAACTTTAGGGTGCTGTTCTGCATTTGAATCATTTAGCCAGATGCAGTTTATGTGTGTGTCTGTGTGTGAGTGAGTGTGATGCAGAAAATTAAGTATTAGTTGAGTATTTGCCAACAGAAAATGGCAGTTTGTATCATGGACATGATATTTTATAAAACATACATACAGTTTTTGATGTAAAAGTGGCTTTGATTATGCTACCCTTTATGGCAGCTAAGCATTAACAGAGCAGATTTTTAGGCTAGTAATGGCGAGCAGAGCCTGTGCAGCTTCTAAGACAAAATTTGAATGACAAAGCCTTGAAATTATTTTTACTACCACACACCCCTCAAACTGAAGAAGTGGGAGGGAAAAAATAACCCTTGTTGACACGCAACACGTCAGATTTTCACACAGTCACAGTGGATACCAACTGACAAGTTTTAATGAAAAGGCATCAAAGCCTAAATAATCTGAATTTGATCCTGCAGCATTGTTAACTTTTTCTGCTGTCCCTTTGTATGCTCAGTATAACACAAACGCAATATTTTTTTAAAAATTTTATTTTAATCAGCATGAAGCCACAGGTGTCAAATGATCCCCCGAAGATCAGATTTTTGATGTATTATGACTTTAAGTTCTGTTTGATGAGTATTTCTACCGAGTTGGTAATTGATGCATTACATTAACTAATGTGCAACATGCCACTGGTGTGAGCATTATTTAGATGTGACTGAAAATACTGGTGTCTAATGTCTAAGTTACTGTTTATTTGCTCACTGGAAGTGGTATTTTTCAGTGACGTGGCAAATGTCAAAAGAACAGCAACAGCAGCACTGAGCTTTTTTTTTTTTAATTTCTGTGCTGCCAGAAGAGATTTCAAAGATTCAGGAGCTCAAACATTTTTACATGTAATTCTGAGATTCAAAGTTATTTTTGTAGTCGTTTTCAGATGTTTAAAACTTGCGTTGTTGAATGTACCTTTTTTTTTAACGTAGCTTTTTTTGTGTTTATTTTTGTTTTTGGTTAACTTAAATTATTTCCTAACACAGTCAGCCTTCACTCTGCTGTTGCTTATCCTCAGGTTTGCAGGGTAGTACTGTACCTTTAGTTTACTGAAGTTGTTGAATTTGCCTGTGTTTACATTTTATTCCAACTTTCCTGCAGACTATGCAGAGACTCTGCCGTTGTCACAACTTTGCCTGCAGCAGAGTAAGAAGGAAAAAGTGATTTTTGAATTTTTACTTTACTTTACATTTTGATTAGTGGTCAGTTTCGGTCGTGTTACTGTAAGTTGCTGTTTTGAGTTATTGGAAACAACCAAATATGTCTCTATTCGTTTGTCTCAGGAAGATGCAGAATTATTAATAATCTTATCCTGTACAAAACGTATAATATGTCAGAGTAGCCATGATAAGCTAATGTTCAGCATTCCTAAAACTCCAGCCAGCGATAAAACTGGATGTGAAAACTCACTGGCTTTTTCTTGTATTTTGCAAAAAAGATGCAGTGTTTATGAGACAATAAAGTATCCTTATGTTAAGTTGTCTGTCTTGATAATCTGTATTTTCATTGTAATGGCCCTTTTGAGCTAGAAAATTCATTTTGGTTTAATACTATCATTTACTTCAGTTACATGCTTTGAGTTGTGTCTGCAATATTTTTTTTATTTGCGTCAATTCAATTAACAATAGATTTCAATGTGTAAAATCAACTAGGTGTCTGAAACGTAAGACACTTAAAGGTCCAGTGTGTTAGATTTAGGGGGATAAAATGAAATATAATATCTATAACCATATATTTATTAGTGTATAATCATCTGAAAATAATGGTTTTGATACCTCTTCCACAGCATCGGCCATGTTGAATCGCCATGGCGACTGGTTGACTAAACTGGCTGTAGATAGGGCCTTTTGCATTTTTTGGTCATTTTTGCCTTTGCACTAGGAACAGGAAGGCAAGTGGAGGGGTTTCCATCAGCAACTACACTACTAGATGCCACTAAATTCTACGCACAAGTCCTTTAACTTAATATATTATTACTATTTGACATAGTCTACTTGAATAATGTGCGTGTCTGTATTTAGGAATATATTTCTGTCTGATTAGATTTTTTAAAATTTTATTTTGTTTTCTCTCTCCCATTATTTATGTAATCTTGAAATAACAAATGTTATCCTAAGATAGCGGGATCATTTTCTTGATATCTCAAGATAATGAGTCAGATATGATGAGGCCTGCGATTTCAGATGTGACTTCATGCCGTGCTGACCTGATGTGACTGGTCGATATATTCCTGCTCCTCTGACATTGCATTAGTTATTTCAAGATAATTACATAACTCGAGATCTCAGGAAAACAAATGAAATTAACTCAGTATCAAGAACCAAGAAGGCTATGAAAATACAATGTGTGACTGCCTAGGGCTTGTGTAATTTATCAAATGGGGAAGAAGTATTCAAAGTAAAGCAAAGTAAGAAGCAAAAAGGGGCAATACCACAATGTAAAATACAGAAATCATAAAAACTTTTATTATTATACACGTCAAATCTTTAACAGTTCCTCCACAGCAAATATTATAATACATTTGCAACATGATTGACCCAGGGCTGTCAAGATATTGTAGTGGAGTTAAACAACCTTCTGAAATCAGTGCAGTAAAAGTAAGCAGGAGTAGACAAACAAAGATAGGCCTCCCTCTCACTCCTCTGTCAGTGTTTATAGGTTGAGCATGATCACGTGACGGGCGTGATTATGCAACCATCACGTCAGCGTGACAGGATTCGTTCGATGTGACGTACAGTTGGAGGCGTTGGCCGGTGTCACTGTCCGTGCTGGAGAAACTGATACGGAGAAGACGTCCTTTAAAGTAATCCACAGAGAAACCGGGTTGTTACAAAGTCAAACACGTTGACTTTTCGTTTTTACTTCTACTTCCGCGTAGTAATTTACCCGAAACTGTCGAAATGATCAAGAACGGCCACCACGCCACCAAGGAGGAGCGGGATGAAGCCGGCTGCTGTAAGCCGGGTGGTTCAGTGTGCAGCCCGGAGAAAAGAAAGCGCGTCGTCCGGTTATGGTGTGACGGCTGGTGAGTCTCTGTGCCCGCCACTGACTTATTACTGTCGGTGCCGGTTTACTGAACTCTTTCCCACAGTTTGTCGTCCTGCACGCGGTCATACGTTATCAGAAACCAACGGTGGGGGTAGCATGCTAATGCTAACTAGCTACTTAGGTTAGCAGATAGTAACTTAGCAACAGGAATTAAATCCCCCCACCATGCATAACTAGTTTAAGTGTTAGGTTAAACTCACTCTGCTCTCTCTCTAAATGACCTAACATTAGCTGTTGTCTCATATTAAACACTAATGTAATTTTAATCGATGCTACCAGCCCAGCCCTGATAATTCAGTGCACAGTTATTAAGGTGAATGTGTTTGACTGATAAGTCTTTGTCTGTTTTTATTTCATTCACAAAACTCATTGTGTCGTGTCCTTCAAGCACACCGTACTCATGTCCTTATCAGTTTTATGGCATGAATTAGGGACAATGTCCTCTCTGTTCACATTCTCATAACTTCTTAGTAAGGGAGAGGTTATGAATGATGTTTTGAAATGTGCGTGAAGCTCTAACAGGACAGATCTGAAACCAGTTAAGTTTAGAGAGGATCTAAAGGTGAAAAGCCACAAAGCGCTATGTTGCCTATGCCCTTATTTAGACTTCTCACGGCTGACTCAGAGGAAAAGTTAGGCTGCCTTCATACATGTCTTGTGAAAACACTTGACAAACCACATCTGCTGCCTGTAGTCCTAATCCCTTACTGTGCTCTCTGTCATGTGAAATCCTGCTGTTAATACCTCCAAGGCTGTCTAAGGTAACGTCTTGGCAGCGTTAATAGTTCGATGCCTGATGGGTTTGGTTGTGTTGATACTTGAAAATGAGCTGAAGATTTCTCAAGGGCATTCAAGTAGTCTAATAGTCTGTCTGAAACATCTGGGCGCTGGTTCTGACATTCATGCCAACTCATGAGTCAGACAGCCATATCTCTGTTTTTATTGTTATGTCAAGCTCTTCGAAGGAAACGGCATGATCCTCACGTGACTCAGCTGCTCTTGAGGAGATAACCGACTCCTGATGTGCAGCTGCACTCACTCGTTTGCACGAGGAAGTATCCGAGTTGCCGAAAGCTCCTTTGACATGGTCCATCTCATATGGTGGTTATAAATAACATAACATAGTGAACATGTCGTTCGCTGTGATGCAAAAGCGGCATGTTTGTGTGGTGGGCTGAGGGGTTCCCTCCTTTTTTGCCGGTAGGAAGAGACGTATTATTGAGGCATGTACTTCATGACAGATCAAATATTAAGACAAGGAAGAGGCAGGAGCAGATGGAGGAGAGGGTAAAGAGAAATATTGTTACTATTACTATTAATTTTTAATGAAGTTAATTATATGTCAAAAACCCAAATAAATCTGCAAAAATTTTAGAAGAAGTACTTGGAGATGTTGACGGATCCAGGAGGAACTAGATGATGTGATGTGTTTCATTAGTCAAATGTGTAAAAGATTGCTGATGTTGCATTCATATGTCATTGTCTATTCATATTTTAATAATTGTTTGATTCCTCTATTATTAACCGACTCCAAATTTAGATCTTTAGATCATTTAGCAGCTGTGAAACATCTTTAGCCAAATAAGCACACTGTACAGCTTAATGTATTTACTTTGTCTCTCTTGGAGCACTATACCTGTCTTGAAGTATACATCCCATAGTTTCAACTGGCAGCACAGTGTTCAACTGACTCTGGCGAGGTGAGGTGAGGGATGACGAGGGATTATTGTTAAGGAAATTCAGGTTAGCAGCTTGTGGTAATACCATTATAGACGAGAGGTCTGCCTTACAGAATGTACAGCAGTAAATTGGGTCTTTTTTAATGAAGCGGCTTCTGCATCATCTGTTGGAAATCACCTACAGTTACAGAGGTGCTAACAGAAAGGTGAAAGAGAGGCCTGAAGGTCTGAGAAATGGAAAGTGAAACAAAAGGTTGCTGGTTTGTATCCCTGCGTCAACAAGGAATGTACAGGCGGTGCTTACTGTCCCTCCCTCAAAAGCTCTGCTCGTTAAATGCTCTTCAAGGTATCTTGAATCGGCACAAATGTGTAATGTAAACCCATTCCTGCTAATAAATTATTTACAACGGTATTTTTTTCCACTAAGGTGTCCTTCCCTCCAGCTGCTCTTGTCTGTGGTTGAACTGGGTGATCTTGTTATATTTTGAAACTGTAGATAATGTGAAGCAGCAGGGTGCAGAAGAAGAGCACATTCTCATCAAAACCTGAATAAACTCAACTGAAACTGAGCAGAATTCCTATCCAAGTTCAAGACCTGGATCCTGGATTTCTTAATTTAGTTTCTAATTTTATTTATTTTATTTCATTTTTCTTGTGGTGAAATTCAGCTAAGACTTTGAATACGTTGCAATAAGGAAGGCGAACTCACATTTACTTCCGTTTTTTTAAAGTAAAGCCAGCAGAAATCATGAATTGTTGAAGTTACCTAACGGCAGAAAACAAATAAACACTGGCACATTGGACACACAGTCTCTCTGATAACCTTTCTCCCAGTAACCTTTATCATCTTCACTCACCTTGTTAAAAGGTCAATCCGTCTGAGTTTTGGACATAAACTGTTTGATTTAGAGAGCGTGTTTTCACAGCAAAGGACACACACTGTGCTCTACTGTGCAAGGTTGCCATAAAAAGAGAATAAATATAAGATAATGATGAACAATAAACTAAGGGGAATAGTTCAGTCGAAGCTATCCTGCTTTGAAAGACAATGAATGTGCTAATTGTTAAGGCTACATCTCTTACTCTTGTGTGTGTTTACCTGTTTGGTCACATCAGTTTTACTCTGTTTGTTTGAGCACTTACAGTATCTGTTGTTCTCCATAGTTACGACATGGTGCATTACGGTCACTCCAACCAGCTGCGGCAGGCCAAAGCCATGGGAGATTATCTCATAGTGGGAGTGCATACAGATGGTGAGTCTGCCACACACGTACACACACTCTGATATAAATGTTTCTGTGAAGACTTTTTTTTTTTTTTTAGATCAACTTTATGACAAAGACGTTTTTCCATGGTTAGTGCAGACAAACATGGCAGAAAAATGCATATAAACATTCACGATAAAGTGTAGGACACTGATGTAAGCTATGATTGTAAGCTGATTTAATAATATATGATGAGGAATACAGAGTAGAAGTATGATCCTCATATTTGTAAGGTAGCTATGTAAGAAATGATACAAAGTAAAGGGAGACCTGTTACGAGTGATGAGCACAACATGCATTATTTATTTCTTCTCTTTTAGTTTGTTCCATTTCTGATTTGTTGCCGTTGCTGGCTATACTAAATGTAAAAAGCTGCGGTACGGATCGGTTCACACAGACTACTGTAGATTTCTCAAAATTGGGAACACATTAATCCACGTTAATGAGGATGTCATGTGACCTGACACTGCTACATCCACCATGAAAAACATCTTTGCTTAAAGTTACATTCATCTGTAACTATCTTCGAACTAGCTCAGCCAGCTTACTTTGTGTCACTGTTGCTGTTGCTATGATGACAAATATAAATAGCTCTGAACTCAGGGGATAGTTGCAATCCTTTTAACAACTTAAAATGCCACCAGGCAGAAGCAAACTAACAAAAATGTCTTCACGGATCTACAAACAAACAAACAAACAAGTCCGCTTGCCCCAGATTTAAATCTTCATAAAGATGTGTATAATAGTGTAACTAATCAGCACTCTGCCTTTTTGGTGAAGATGCTTTAATACAGATGTGAATCATGTGCCAGCAATTAACAGTTGATTACTTGTTCCTCCTCTCAAAGCTGAGATTTCCAAGCACAAGGGTCCTCCAGTCTTCACTCAGGAAGAACGCTACAAGATGGTGCGGGCCATCAAGTGGGTGGATGAGATAGTTGAAGGAGCCCCTTACGTCACCACCCTGGAGACTCTGGACAAGTACAACTGTGACTTCTGTGTGCACGGAGGTGAGCCAGTTCACGGCCGCTCTTTGAATCCAGTCCTTAACACACACACACACACACACAGACAGGACCAGATGTGACGACAGGCTAATCTCGTTGTTTATGTTTACCAGATGACATCACGCTGACGGTAGATGGTAAGGACACATATGAAGAGGTGAAGCGTGAGGGCCGTTACCGGGAATGTAAGCGCACACAGGGCGTCTCCACCACTGACCTGGTGGGACGAATGCTTCTCATGACTAAAGCCCATCACAGCAACATGGTGAGTTAAGCTGTGTTTATATGTGACGCAAAACATTTACAGCAGTAGTTTGTCTTTAGTGGCTGATTCATCGTACGTGATCAGGCCGTATTATGCTTTAATTACATTCCCCACAGTATTATTTACTTTCAAACAGAGAGCGATAGGCATGTACTTGTGTACTCTAATTCCTTAACTCAGAACTATAAATTTCCCTTCAGTGTGTGTGTGTGTACTCTGAGCAATGATTTATTTATTTTACTTAATTTCTCTAATCACTTCTTCAGGATAATCCAGATTACCAGCAGCATACAGACAACTTTGGAAAAGTAAGTAGCACGATTTTTATTTCAGTCAAACCTTGTCCTGTAAATTAGTCCTGATTAGAAAGGATATCTGTTAGCAGTGTGACGCCACATAGTCTTCATTACATTTTCCCAGTGAAATAAAGGTTTGTATCTTTTGTTGTGTTCAAGGGTCCCAAAGGCCACAGTCCATGGACAGGAGTGTCTCAGTTCCTCCAGACGTCCCAGAAGATCATCCAGTTTGCCTCAGGAACTGAACCTCAGCCCGGAGACACCATCATCTATGTGGCCGGAGCATTCGACCTCTTCCGTATCCTTTTCATGCAGAAACAACCAGAAATTAGTTATTAACAAACACGGGAAGAAATCATTTCTGCCAGTGGATATTGTTGTTGCCTTGACCATAAGTTCCTTGCAGACATTGGCCATGTTGACTTCTTAGAGATGGTCTACAAGCAGGCAGAGAGGCCCTACGTCATCGTAGGTCTGCACTTTGACCAGGTACACCTAATTACAGACATGCACACACACACACACGCATACACACACACATCTCAGCGAACCATTCTCAAGACGGTGAGAAATTAACCCCTCCCTGCTGTGTCAGGAGTAACATTTGGAAGAAGTTAAGAGCAGCTCAGACTTTTGTGGTTAGACAAGGAAGAAGCTGCTAAGTGCAGTTATGGTGGTCTAGGAATGTAAGACCACACAAATGATTCAAGTATGTTTGCTAAATATCTGAACATGTAAAAGTACTAAATGATCTCTTCATTCACTACAGGAAGTGAACCGGTACAAGGGGAAGAACTATCCAATCATGAACATCCATGAGAGAACGCTGAGCGTCCTGGCTTGTCGAGTGAGTGCGTGCACACACACACACACACACACTCTCTCTCTCTGACCTCTAAATGTTCAGCACAGCGGGATGTATTTATTTTCTGAATGCTTGCAGTGCTGCAGGCTGAACTTGGCTCTGTTTCCTCCATTCCTGCTGGTCAGCTATCAGTCTAGAACAATGAGTCTCTGTGCCCCCATCTGCACCGTGTGTTTGTGTTGAAGTTAAACCAACTTACGAGAACGTTACTCAAACCAAACATGTTACACAATCTGAAAACCGCTAAATTTCTATGCTCTTCCATCAGTTCTACTCAGTGCCTCACGACGTAGTACAGAATTTAGGCAGCGAGCAGTAAAAACACATTCACCGTTGAGCTGTCTTTGGTCCAAACGATGCTCGACAGTTAATCTTTGACATTTAAACATAACCTCACTAACTGATGTGAAGAAAGTCAAATCATTAGAAAAATTAACGTATAACTATGAACCTGTCTTTCTCTCTTTAGTATGTGTCAGAGGTGGTGATTGGTGCACCATATGCGGTAGGCAAAGACCTGCTGGATCATTTTAAGGTGAGTTTCTTTTGTACGAGTTTGCTTCTGATCATGTGTTTTAAGACCTTTAACTGTCAATAACAAGGGTTGTAGTTTCATGCTTTTTTGTAGTTCATTCCAGGCGTACATGAGAGCCCTTTTACCAATCATGGTGTGTGCAAATATGAACATGAAATAAGAAGGAGGGCAGTCGGCATGTTTTCTAATATATAAAACAGTAATGCGTAAATTAATTTTGAGTTTTAAGGTTCATTCTTACGCAAAGGGTAACGTGCCACAAAGTGGTGGAGCCATAAGTTCACCTTCAAAATATGATGGCAGCAAAAAATGTCAGCTTCTCGTCTTTTGTTGGGTCTTCATATTAAACTTCCTAAAATGAAAACCCAGTTTTTAAGCTGTCATAATAAATAAATTACTACACTGAGTTTGTAATTCATCTAATTTGATTTAAACTAATTTCACAGAGGCTCACACAGTTTTGAGAATTAAATAAAATGATTGTTAAAATTAGGACAGGGCAATAGATTACTGTATGGTTGCTGCATTTGAAAGATTCTCCTTGATTTATTGATTGCACATTGTAACTTTTAGCCCAATACTGAACCCTGTAGCGCCCCCTTGTGGACAATTGACATATAAGAAGGGAAAAAAAAGTTCTCCATATTTAACTAATTTGCTAATTTTGTCACTGACACACTACTTGCACACTGTTGCTACTTAAAGTGTCCCTTCAGAGACTAGTGTAGATGTGTGACTGTAAATTAAAAACATAAAGTTAATAACAGGTTCACCTTGGCAAAACTGAGAGGGGACACCAGTTTCTATGCAAAGTAAAACAGAACTGCTTTACCGTCAGAAAGCCAGAATAGAGTGAACCATTTGTCAGCATAGGGCTGTTCAGGGACAAGTAGTGTTACGGAAATACACCCACATACCACAGGAACGTTGTTCCATCTCTGCACACGATGGGTGATTTAACCAGGTGCGTTTGTGAAACTGTGCAGGTGGACCTGGTGTGTCATGGCAAGACGGAGGTGATTCCAGACAAGGATAGTTCAGACCCCTACGCTGTGAGTACAGAGTCCTCTTGTCCTTGATCAGTACGTCAACATCAGCAACACCTGAGCGATTGTTCTGCATTCATATGTTTATTTTTGAGACTATTTTATGGACTCGTAAATCATAAAGATTGCTCAACAGAAATTTTGTAGTAACGACAATATTGGTCAATTTTGTGACGTGATAAGTAGTTCATTTTATTTATTTGTGTGTTCTTGATGTGGTTCAGGCAGACGTTTTCTCAGACACTGTCTCATACACACATCACTTACTTATCTGGCTCTGAGTGTGTACAGCTACAGGCTACACTAACACACAAATCTAAAAGCAGAGGAGAAACAATCCAGACAAATACCACAGAGTAATTTGGCCATAAATTACATTAGTGTGGTAGATCATCCAAAGTGCATTCAAGAGCTAGATGTCATCACATACTGGAAGTGTTTTAGTGCCACAATTCAAATGATAGATAGATATAGCTAAGTGTCTGAACGGGTGAATTAGTCTTAAACGATGTGTTTCAGCCAGGTCTGGGTTTCTCATTCCACCACTGTGGAACAGAACAGAGATTGTCTGCACAGCTAAATCTGAAAATAAGCATTTTGAAACTATCTGGCTTTGTTCTAATCACCTCAGTGTTCCCTGCAGAGGGACTGTACGGGGTGTTCAGCCAAGATTTGAAAGTAGGGAGCAAACAATGCTCAGTTCAAAAGGGACTGTGAACTGTGTGCTGAACAACGTAACAAACAAAGTTGTTTACATTTTTTATGTTTTTTAAATAATGTTAGTATTCTTAATTATTAGGAACGACATAATATAAGTTACAGGATAGAATAATTAACTGTAAAAACAATGTGTGAATAGACAGAAGCATGCATACTCGTTCACAGGGGATGATGGGAGCTTTAGTCTTACCTTAGTTTGATGTAGCCACTTGTGTTCTGCCCTCAGGAGCCGAGGAAGAGGGGAATCTTCAGGACCATCGACAGTGGGAACAATCTCACCACTGATGACATTGTCCAGAGGATCATTGAAAACAGGTCAGGGACTTCTTTATCTGCACTACTTTTGTTTCTCGTTTTGTCTCTTTACTGTTTTTAAGTGTTCCTGTCACGTTTATTCATCATCAGTTATCTTGCTTGCGTTCCCAGGCTGCAGTTTGAAGCCAGGAACCAAAAGAAGGAAGCCAAAGAGATGGCGGTGATCGAGGCGATGAAGAAGAGAGAGCAGCAGGACCAGAGTGAAGCTGCAGCCCAGGCTGCTCACTAGTGAGACCTCAGACCTAGTCCTGTGTGTGAATACACTCATCCTGGTAGACACAGCTTTAAGAAGGTGGACTCAGGTGGACAACGGGCCTGGCTGGATGAAACAACCAAGAAGAGGGACAGTCAGTCTCTTCTAGTCCACTGGGTGCAGAATCCTGCTTTTAATATTGGGTGAAGCGGTGTGTCATACATGCTGCTGTGTTAGCTTTTCACTGTCTTCATCTATCCAGACGACTCCAGCCTAATGGGATTAAAATAGATCTGCCTGGACAAGAACACAAAGAATCTGAACGTGTAACATATGATTTAACCTGCAAAGTCCCTTTAAACCCCTCGTCGTCCACAGAGAACTTTTTAATGTTATCATCTGACATGTATTGTTTTTATTATTCAGTCACACACTATGTGTCCCTGTATAGACATAGAAGTGGTATGCCTAATTTGTAATAAGCCATAACTTATTGACAAATCATCATTGTCAGTTATGTTTTTAGATTTTAAACATTCGTTTTTAATTATCCGTCTTAGCAGTATCAGCACTTAAAGCTGAATGTGATCTATTTTTCTATTCTATTCTTAAATAGATATAGATCTATTATTTAACACACTTAGAAAATGTACATTTATTTTCATTTCTCTCACTAAGTTTTTGTCCATCCAGAAAAAAAAAAACATTACTACGTTAAATGATCTGTGAAAGTGTTTTAATTGTACCTGTGGATTTTAACTATCTGAATTTGCACCGTGTGTGTGAGTGAGTGTGTATGTATGTATGTATGTGTATGTATGTGTGTGTGTGTGTGTGTGTGTGTGAGATTGTGAGAGAGCAAGGTTAGTGAGTGTTTGCGCTGTAAACGACAGTAGTGCCTCTTTCCCAAAGCTATACTGTAACTAATTTAAGGGCTGTGACTTGTATAAAAAAAATTCTTTACCAGAGCGTCTCTACAGCTGTCTGTAAAGTCGTCCTTCTTTCTTCAGTCTGCTTTCAAGAAATGTGTTTTAATCAAACGAGAAAGTTCTGCTTCAGACTGCTTCTGCAAACTTTTATAGACTGTAGAAGGTGACTGTTGTTAAACAGGACACATTACTTGGAAGTGTGACGGTGTGTGTTTTATTAAATGTGTCTGTGATTTGGAATGACAAATAAATAAGTTTCTAAATATTAGATGCAGGGACTTTCCACAACCTTTCAATCACTATGTTGCGATGTGTAAAATTCCCTTTTAATAAACAAATTGGTAACATGGCAAAGTGTCATCTGATGTGTGTTTTACTGCAGCAGCAGCTTGTGATGTGCACGGCCTGATGACAGAGATCTTTGTCGGATCAGCACATATTCACGGTTCACTGAGTCAGTGAAATGAGGCCGCAGCCGCTCAGAAAACTGCTACATCCGAGCGGTCCTGTCTCATTCACGCCGCTCTCAGATTGGAACAAAAAACTGCAAACCGTCATTACAAACACAAAAGAGGCTTTAATCCGCCAGCCCGAGCACCTATCACTCAGCTGAGAGACATCACAGAGACGCCTGCACAGATACTGAAACATCAAGATCTCATTCTTTATGTACATTTGGTCTGTGCAGTTCTTATGTAGTCAATGGTTTGTAGTCAATGAAACAGTGGAGATAGACATTTAGGGGCCTCAAAGGGCCTGGAGGAGACCAGATTGGCAACCACTGCTGTAAGTGTTTTTGTCTTTTTATGTTCGTTTTTTTGTGGACGTTGGCCTTTCAGCTGTCAGACTAATGAGAGAAATGACTAATAATGATATTTAAATATTATTTTAGTGAATTTAAGTGCCATGGTTCCCACATGGGGGTCAGAAATGAGTCCCAAGATTTAGATAAAGGGTCACCAGAGGATTAAAAGAGTAAAAAAAGATATACTTTCACCTCTTCAGGCCTCTAAAATAAACACTGAATAACTCACAACTCATGTCCACCACTTACTTTGTGTGATAAAACCTGTCAGTACTGCGGGAGTGTGCACAGTCTATCAGTCTCACTGATGTTTAAAGTGCATGCAGGAGCTTTAATATGTAATAATGCAGTAGTTTTATTATATAAGTGTTTTGTATGTGTAATAAGCGCGTAACCGTGCGTAATTGGGTACATGTACATGTGAGTTTCTTCCCATCGCTGTCACTCCATCATGGGAATCCAGGTGATTCAGTTTTCTGAGCACGCACAGGTGAAACACACGGGATCGCCCACTCAGCAGTTTTGGCCCGCGGCACGTCACTTCCCAGGGAAGTCCAAAAAGTTTTCCATCTGGGCAGCAGGCTGCAGAGCAGAGGGAAGAGGAGGAGGAGGAGGAGGAGGAGGAGGAGGTGCTTTTAGGATTATCTGGGGTCTTTGCCAAGGCGGTAGAGCAGAGTTTGAACCGCTGTGGCGCACAGGGACAAAACAGTTTTTGGTGTTTTCACGGCGGAGGACAGGTCGCTAAAAAGTTACCCACTCATTAACACTTGGAGCGATGCGTAAAATCACGATCCGAGCCTAACAACAGCCTCTGCGAGTTTGAAGGATGTTTCTGGAGATGGCCTGAACTGTTCTTTTTTTCTTCTTCAAGAGACCTTTCTACACACAGACTAACCCTGCAATTTGCGGAGTGGCAGGAGAGCTCGGAGCATGCCGCTTATAGAGACAAACTCGGGTTGATCCCAATCTGGACTTTTAGTATTGTTTTTATTTTTTTTTATTTTTTCCTCTCAGGCCGAGGTCGGGGAGGAGATGAGTGCTCAGGATGGGACTGTGCCTCGGTACCGAAATCACAGAGGAGAAGAAGGCGAAGATACACAGTGCGAAGATAGACAGAGACCTGTACGAGTACGCCAAACGGGAGATGAATGTGGTTAAAATCCTCCTGTTAGGTGAGGCTGACATGATATGAATTCACCTTAAACTCACCTGAGTGTGCGCACAGGTAGTAAGCGGTAACAGGACATTTCACAGTGGATGACACTGATGCAGGGTGGAAAGTTTCCCATCATCACTGCAGATTCTGACTACAGATAAATAAGTTTATCATGTTCATCTATGATCCATTTTTATGAGTTTAATCATTATGTAACGACTTCCTCCAGGTGCAGCAGAGAGCGGCAAAAGCACTTTGGTCAAGCAGATGAAGATCATCCACAGTAATGGATTCACCAAGCAAGAGCTCACCAGCTTCAAGGTTGGGAAAACACACACACACACACACACACACACACACACACACACACACACACACACTTACTCGGACCTGCCTTATGTTTCCATCAGATAACAGTCTATTAGCATATAGTGAGCTTCCTGTTGAAGAGAGTTGGATAACAATCACACGTCTCCGATCTTATGAAGGGAAGCAGTACAAAGCTCAAATTACGTAAACTGATCAATATGGCATTAGTTTATGTTTAGGATGTCACTACAGTTTAGTCTCAAGTATGACTAGAGTAGTCAAGAGGTCAGTGTACGCTGCAGGCAACACTAAAATGTAAGTTGCATGACATTAAAGATGGGGAACAATGAGGAATGATGCTTAGTTCCTGTGGGGGGCTGAGATTTCTCATGATACCCAGGGTCAGATCCAAGTTGGTATGCAGTGGTTTGGCTTGCATCTGCTCTTCCTTCTATGTGTGCTTGTGTTATGAGCGACTGAAAGCCAAATTCCTCCGTCGTATTAAGGGCTGGGACGGGGTGGAGAGAATGAAAATGCCTCAGTACGCACCACTTTCACCCCATCAGCTTGTTTTTACTGAGGGCTTATCTTCTTCCACACCACCCCCTACTTTAACCTTTCCCCATATTTTGACTCTCCTCTTCTCCGCTCTGCTATTCTGTATCGTTTCCTCCTCTTCTCTCTGTGATGCACATATGTAATGAATATGTGATGACAGAAAAGGCCTTTCTCTGTCTTCATCGTGCTTCACGCGTACCTGCTCGGTAATAACAGCCTTGTCAGGTTCAAACCTCATAGACGAAGATGGTGGAAGATGGAACCCATCAAACAGACTATAAAACTGAAGACAGGCCTCACAGTGAAGCTGCCAGAGTTCATGCTGAACCCAGAGTGACTTTACATTATTTATAACATTTACACCAAAGGTTGGTTTGTGTGTGATCTTATGTGTAACAGATAATATCTATGTCCTGGAAAAATGCAAAACACTGTCAAAATCTGTCAAAACTCTGGCAGTTGCTCATTGGCTAGATTACGCGCTCTCACACTGATATGACATATGAAGGTCCCAGTTGTTTGTACAGGCAGCTGGGATGTTTGAATGCATTCCTAGATATTAAAGACTCTCTGCGCTTGCTCCTCTCTCCTTGTGCTGCCTCTCGTGTCTCATAACAGTCACCTTGTCTGCAGTTCACTCCTGTCAACACGAGCGCCATAATTTATGTTATTGGACTGAGCTGGAAAAAGGAAGATAACCTGAATTTATGTTTTGCTACCAAATGGAACGTGTATCAAGAACTGTTAAGTGCTTTGATCAGATAGTAACTAATTTAAAACAACACAAATTTTGGCTTTTTAAAAAAAATTAAATTATTATATTGCCACCAGTATCAAGACTAACAGTGTAGAGCCATGCTAGCAGCTCTGTGAGGCTCTACCATGGATGTATAAAGAGAACTGGATACAGTGTTGTATGCGAGGCTCTGTTCATTCTTATGGAAGCTGTTCACATGAGTGCAAAAAAAAAGTGATTTTTGGTTGATTTTGATTGATTTCTGGGCACTTCTGTAACTTCTGGTTTAGCCTTCCGCTAACCTGAATCAATATGAAATAATTTATTGTGCAGCTCTGCTAGACTTTGAATGATATTCACCGTTTTAAAGCTTCTTCTTACACATTTGTTTTTTTATTTTTTTACAAAAAGACCTTTGGAGCCTCCTTGTATCAAGTGACAGATGCCACTGGTGTCATTACACAATTTGGGCTTGTGTCAAATTGGTTCTAACACCCGGTGTTCTTCCTGGGGACTTGTTAAATGAGCTAACATTAGTGGTCTAACATGCTAAGATGCTGATGTTTAGCAGGTGTCATGTTTACCTTATCCACCAGCTTAATTTAGCATGCTGACTTTTGTTAACTAGCACTACGCCCAATGTACAGCTGAGGCTGATGAAATGTCATTAGTTTAGCAGGTATTTGATCATAAACCAAACTGAAAATCTTACCTGACAATGATGCTGGATTAAAGATCTAGTGTGTCAGATTTATGGGGCTCTATTTACAGAATTTGGCAGAAATTGAACATAAAATGATTGACTAAGTTTTCATTAGTGTATAATCACCTGAAAATCAGAGCCCGCCATGTGGAACCCTCAACAGTGGCATTTCGCGATTCTTCACAGACTATCGGTATTCTGTGAAAAAGTTTCAGCTACTACCGCTAGATGCCAATAAATCACCACTGATCCTTTTAAGTGGGGGAATGTGACGAGTTATTGTGATCCACCCTGAGAAGGACATGAATGTGCCTATCAAATTTCACTAAAAAACAAAAATGTCTAACCTCGGGTGGCACAAAAGGAAAAGTCAGAGAAGCACCAAAGTCAGTAGGATGCATCCTCTGGGAACCATGAATGGCTGAGGGAAATTTCATAGAAATCCATCTGATGGCTCAGTCTGAACCAAATTAGTTGACCAGCTGACCAACAGATCCTTGAGCCATGCCGCTAAAACATGGCTAAAACTTGGTACAACTACAGTATGTTAATCATTATCCAAAAATATTTTACATGTGCGAGCATGCAGACATGCATCAGCGCATGTTAAATGCCAGTAGTTAAATCTCTTTTGTTGTCTCTCCTGTCAGTTGAGTTTGTCTTTGTTCTCAGGTTACGCCCTTATTTTCAAGTGGAAAAATGACACTAACCCACAAACCTGCCCTTCCCTTCCCTTCCCTTCCCTTCCCTTCCCTGACCATCCTCAGCCTCCCACAGCAAATGCAGACACACCCTCCCATGCTCATACACATATAAATGAGCTCATGGTTCTTTATCAGGCCTGTGTGACCACTGATCCCCATGTGTGTTTGTGTCCTATCTCTGACGTCCTACCTGCTATCTTCAACAGTGCACTAGAAGAGTTCTCCACTCTGCCTGAACTGGACAGGTTATCCTCTGCTCCACGCTATCCCGTCTCTCAAATTTCCCCTGTAGGCACAGCGAGATAACCCCATCTCTTTATTTTTCTGTCTGGCTTTTTGTAGTCCTGCCAGCCAGGTTTGCATTGCATTAGGACCATGACAGGGCAGCATGTTTGAGAGGGGAGGAAAGGTAGAAAGGGGGCTTCTCTTTGTCTCATCCCTCCTTTATTTGCAGCCCGAGGCCGTGGTGTTGTTTTTACTGTGCACGGGCTGATGGACTGCGATTTTTCCCTTCATTCTTCTCCAATACACACAGCTCTGTGTCAGCAAAAGTAATGCTTTGTGTGTGTGTGTGTGTGTGCATATTGGCGTGCCAGTGGATAACATTTATGAAGTGAATTTGTATTTTTCAGCCTGGAAGCCTCTTTGTTGATTCAGGTGTTAGTATGAGTATTTGTCTTACCTTAAAAAATGTGATGAATGTGGGAGCTTTCTCACCTGGAACAACTGCAACAAAAAAGAGCTTCAAAGCTACAAACACACACATATACTTAGTTGTACATTATTAACAGAACAGTCTGAGGTTAATGATTAACCACACAACTGAAGTAGCAGGCCACCACCAGTTCAGCCGCATTCTTTGTTGTGTTTGTGAAGGAAGTGCTCCGACACAAGATGACGGCTAAACGGCTGTTGTTTTCTGCAGTCGGGCAGCAGATCCAAAAAACAAGTTGGATAAGAACAATAGTTCAGTGTATCAGGATGGATTTAGAGATTACACTGTTGTAATGGGAGTTGTAATATCTCTGCTGACGCACAGTGTACCACAAAGTTCCCACAATGTTTTAAACTGCGGTGTTGATGGTGGTACGAGTATTAATAGTTGGCAGGAAACAAAGGGTAGAAAGGTGTGTGAGATTTCTGTCTGTTGGATTTCCTTTCAAACAGACGGCTGCACACACACACACACACTGGTGAAAACAAGGTGTCCTTTTACTCTATACTTTTCCAGAGAGGTGACGTATAGCTGATGGTGGATTCAGATTACCATACAATGACTCACCTGTGACCTCAGGCTGTGTGTGTGTGCGTGTGTGTGTGCAGGTATGCAGTGGTCAATGGAAAATGAAAGAATGGTACAGTGTTTGTCTATTAGGGTTAATGTGGCCACTTATGGGAAAGTGTATTTAGTTGCATCCAGCTGGTTGGTCAGCAGCTCCAAAAATATTACTAAATGCGTACTTAGAGAAGCAGCTACATTATTTCTACATACTTGAAGTGTCTGTTGTTGTCTTTGTGGGTTTAGCCATGGCCTCCCTCCTCCCCCCTGTGCCTCCCACCTTTACTGACAACACTAAAGTAAGCGTTGAGTCAGTGAGGGAGGAACTTGGAAACAATTGATAAGGAGGACAAAGGTGGAAGGAGGGAGGGAAGGAAGGAAGGAAGGAAGAAGAATGAACCAGCTGAAGACAGAGGAGAGTAAAACAACAGGATCAGAGACATGAGAGGGACAGTATTCATAGCAAAGAAATATCAAAAAAGATTATTGAGTCAACTTGAGGGTACGTGTTGTGTAATACCTCCATTTCATCATATAGACTTTTAAGGTGCCATGTGTAGTTTTCTTGTGAACAAAGACATCAAACATTGTGGAGACGATTTCTTAAATATTTTCAATCCTGTATTGTTTACATGGCATTTACTTGCTGCCAGTCTTCTTCTTCACTGCCTTTGTTGACTCATCTGTTGACATATTACTGCCAACTGTCAATCAGGGGAACGGCATGAAACCAACAGCAGAAAATGAATTGTGCCGCCCGATTGTTTGTGTATGTGCAGCTTCACGTGTGATTAAAAAAAATACAAGGACCAAAAAACATTGCTGCTCAGTGCTACTTGCAGTTAAGAGTAACTTTTACTTTTTTGGACTGGATTACTCTGTACTGTGAAACACCTCAAGAATGGATACTAGGGGTGTCGATTAGCTCAGTTGGTAGAGCATCTGCCCCATGTATGAAGGATCAGTCCTTGCCGTAGCGGCCCAGGGTTCGAACCCGACGTGCGGCCTTTTGTCTACGTGTCATTCCCCATCTCTCTCTCTCTCTCCCCACATTTCTGTCACTCTTCGGCTCTATCCAATAAACTTGAAAAGGCCAAAAAAAAAGACTGGATATTAAAAGTTTCAGGGCCTTTTGAGACGCGCAACATCAGAAATGTTGGTTTGTCCAAGATCACAGAGAGCCAGAGGGTATCTCAAGAAGGAACAACATCCACCTGAGAGATTGCTTTAGTTTTTAATTAAGAAATATATCTCATATCAACATGATATAAATCCACAATTAAATTACATTTTGAGTCCCTACAAACTAAAGTGTAGCTTCAATGTCCTGAGGCCCAGTTAAATATGTGTTGTGTTTAGTTGCATGAATCCATAAAGCCCCCACACAGATGCTTCCACTTATGCTGCCTGATTACCTTTAACCTCGTGTTAGTTTTACTGCACTCATAAGGACAGGACTACCTTCCTTGTTATGAGTCTTTTAGAGTTTTGTAACATCATGCACATGTATGCATAGTTTCACCCAGCATCAACCTGAACAACCTCAGGTCTAATAATCCAGGATCTAATAATCCAGATCAAAGTGAGTTGTAGAGTAGAGGGAATTTTGTGACATATGGACAGAGCCAAGCTAGCTGTTTCCCCCAGTTTACAGTCTTTGTGCTAAACTAAGTTAGCCAGTTGCTGGCAGCTGCATATTTACTGTACAGACAGGATGACGAAGGAAATGCTACATGTCATGTCAGGACTACATGACAGGTTACATTTAAACAAAATAAACAAATAAACCACACAAACGTTTTGAATATTAAAACCTGCATGGTTTATAGTAAATCAGCTAGCACCCTGCCCCCTCCTTGGTTTCTCTGGTGCATTGCTATCTTGGCACATTACCAAAAAACTAATGTTGATCAGCGTAACATCACAAAAGCATTGCCACGATTGTGTACCAGATAGCTTGTATGCGAGCATGTGTGTCAACGATGCAAACAAAATGCAAATGAAACAAGGACGCTCATAAAATATTGCTCCAATGTAACAACAATGCTCAACAAGCAGTCTGTCTTATGTCCTGCGTAAGTCCTGAACAACCTCAGGTCTAATAATCCAGGATCTAATAACGCAGACCAAACGCAGACTTTACTCTACACAGTAACTTTGATCACTTACATTTTAATAGATGTTACAAAAAATGACATAAAGCAGTCAGATCGTCCACCTCTTTGGTCCAGACTGGTCTCAACAACTGTCACCACCATCATCATGAAATTTTGTGTCATCGTTCATAGGCATGATGTTGTTGGTGCTTCAAGGTGTAACAGAAAGGTCACTGTTGTTTCTTTTCTTATTTTTTTTTCTTTCTTTTTGCATTTTGTCAGCACGTCAAGCCGTTTCATAAACATAGCTTCGGATGCCATTGTTTGTTTCCATTTTAAATATTCACTAATTTTAAAGTCTGAGTCATATAGACTATGTCTGTCACATGCTTTTAATTATGCATACATTTAAATGGGCGAGAGAAATTATATATAGAAATGATATAGAAATATAGAGTAGATGTAGAAATTGAGCATCAGTACAGTTGGCATGAACAAGGAAATTAGCTATAGAGACTAAAACTCAGGCTGTAAACATGTTTATTTGGACATTTTAATATCGGGGCTTATGGAGGTATTTACAGTCTTTCTCATTAGCACTGCAAAAGAGACCACACGAGAGATGTACTTCTCTAACCTCAAGACTGCCATTGCCTTTATATCACAAACTGCCTGATCTTTAGTGATGTTTAAGGTCATAAAACATGCACCATGAAGATCTATTATCCAGTTTGACTATAACAATGTGTTATTAATATGAAATCGCATATCTTAGCAGATGACAGCGATGGTAAGGCAGTGGGAGACAATCAGCACAAAGCAGCTTATTTTTTTGACACAAATCAATGCAGCGCTGTCAGCAAAGGTTCTCCTTAAAGAGACTAATTTGTCCCTGATGCCGTGGTGTCAGCAGTCCTCAGCCAAGCCCTCATCATAAGATCACTTTGCTGAGTTATCTCGCCTCACACATGTCACCAGGAAAGCAACACATCTCAATCTGGACACTGAATAACACACACACACACACACACACAGAGGAGAGCGACCAGACTGTGATAGAATCGTGATGGAATGTGAAGCTTATCTTTAGTTGGCAGGAGAGTGACGGAGAGTATCACACGCACACACACATACACACACACAGCTCTCTGCAGGAGCCGCTCTGCTCATCACTAAAGTCTCAGGTTTTCTGAGCACTAAAATGGAGTTATGACTTTAATTTATGTGAGTTACACAGTACATTCACTGTCTTAGACTCTCAATAGGCTTAATAGTTGCTCCATGGGGAGTGATAGATGCAAATGCACACACAATATGCTCCACACATACATACAAATATATATATATGCATGCATTTATTTTAGTATTTCAGTTCAATCTTATTTCTGTATGTATGCAGAGAAGATTTATAGTTTAACATACTGGTTAATATACTTTACTAATATACTATACATTATTGTTAATTCTCTTAGGCTGCAGTAATCATTTAAACAGCAGTCACATAAGGAAATGTGCTGCACACTTGGTGTGCTGTTGCCACCAAGTTGCGCCTGCGAGATAACGTGTGAGTTTTAGTTGAAGAAGAAGTTCTGTAAATAGATATGTTGTTGTTACTGAAGTTAAGCAAGAAGACGGACGCGTGGATACACTTCAGGCATCTTAAAGTTGCACTAATCTATATTTTTATATTAACAATGCTTCAAAGTTATATATAAAATAAAAGTGGTCACTTCTCGGTCACACTACCTGCCCAGCACCAAACAGCAGACTAACTGGTGAACACAGTGGAACATTTAGCAGCTAATGAGACAGGTTTCACCGCAAAGGAGTTAAAGACTTTTGTCAGATGATCAGAAACACAAGTTCAAACATATACTAATGTTGCTCTGTGTCATCTGGAGGCATAAACGAGACATGTTAACACGCCTACTGGGTGATAATATGTCAATACTGTGTTTAGAGCTTGTTCTGCTGCCCCCATGTGGCCAAAACCTCAATCAGTGCAGCTTTAAATGCATGTTTCCATTCATTTCAGTTCACAATTTAAATCAAATTGATGACTTCCTGTGTTGACTTAGTCTGTGTTTACTTTACCCAGTCAAGAGATAGCCTGGCACATAATCTCCTGTAAAACCACCATGTGTTATTTTTACCTTCAATATTTGTATGAACAAATTTGTTAATTGGTGAGCTTCAGAAGTGCTTAGAGACATTTTGGACAGGCTAGCTGTTTTGCTTAGTTTCTTTATGCTAAGCTAAGCTTACTCTTAAAAAGTCATCCCTTTATTATCATTTATTAGTACGATGCGGCAAACCAGGCGTTGGTCTGAATTTTTTGGTTTGTCCCGTTGCCATGGCTATTCATGACCTTGACCTGTGAACTTTGATCTTCGGCAGCCTGCAGTGCTGGATAACCTCCTGACCTCCATGAAGTTTGTCCTCCATGGCATGGGCGTCCTCCGGATCAACCTGGCTAACAACAGGAACAAGGTAGTCTGTCTGCATGTCTCTATGTCAACCTTTCTTTTTGTGTTTTTTAATCCAAATCAGTCTCTTTGGTTGAAATTCATCCTGAGCTCATGCTTCTGGTTTTCCTGCACTGCAGTCAGATCTCCACTAGAGGGCAGCATCTCAGCACTGCAGCCACAGCTGGTGCATCTCCACACAAACAAACACACACACAAACACAGAAGTTAGATGGTAGGTGGGTGGTTTGATTGTGAGATTCAATTTGATTTGAACTTCATTGTCAAAGTTATCAGAGCTCATACACTGTCCACCCACTCAGCACTTCCTGCTGGAAGATGATGACTAAAGTATTTCCTCTATTAAAAATCACCAGGGTGTGTTTGTCTGTGTGTGTGTGTGTGTGTGTGTGTGTGTGTGCACATCCATTTGTTTGTGCATTCATACTGATTACTGAGTCGAGAGAGCAGAGACAGACTCCTAAACTTTTCTGTCATTTAGTCTCACATCCTTTTCCTCCACTCCTCCCTGACTGTCCATATATCTGTCTCCGTCTCTTCTTGCAGGTCCACGCCCATTCTGTCCTATCGTGTGGGCGGTGCTTTGACGAAGAGCAGGTGCTCTTTCCTTTCATTAGCCACGCCCTGTCCTGTCTGTGGGTCGACCAAGGGGTGAGGACCGCGGCGGCCCGGGGATACGAGTATGAGCTCAATGACTCTGCACTGTAGTGAGTACTCTTCCATTGCACACTCACGCTGTGCTGAGGAGATGCAGGGGTCTAATTAGCTGGACTTAGCAGCTGATGCTTGGCCGTGTGCTCGCTGTCACTGGGAATCAGAGTCGTGAGAGTGGGAAGGAAAGAGGGAGGGAGGCAAACCCAAGTAAACTGTAATTACATGTACAATCACAGCTATTATATACTTCCATATAACAGCCTTTAAATACATGCATGTGCTTTGGTTTTGGCTGTGTGCATACGAGACCCCCAAAAAGTGGAAGAGTGGTATAAATAAACACGATGCATACAAATGTATAATGTACAATGAGGAAAGTGAATATAGTGAGGATGAAGACTGAAATTAAGAGTCGAGTGTTGATGGTGGATGGTGTGTGTGATGAAGAAGTAAGACAGAGCTGGGGCTCACCAGGAGGCTGTCTGTTCTCATCCTCTGCCCCAGCGAGAGGCCTCAGCTCTGGGGTTATCTACACCGACAGGCCCCTGTGGTTCCCACTGAGAACCACCATACATCACCATCACCCTCCACTCCCCTGAGACACACGCACACGCACACACACATGTTTGTACTTCTATACTTGTGAGGACCTTTCTTGACATAAGGCATTTCCAGACCCCTTGCCTTAAAGGGACATCCCAGTTTTCAAGTTTTCAACATTGCTCAAAAGAGGTCAGATGAGGCAAGAAACACGTGGTCAGATGATCAGACACTTAACTTGTTTATTTAATAGATCAAGTTGAATGATTTGAATTACCTTATATAGTGTAGTTGTGGGGGCTTATTACAGACATTTCTACTATACTCAGTTTTGTTTTTTCTATGAAATTGAGTGGTTTAGGTAATCTGGCTAAACTATCCGCTTGTATAAAACCTGACGACTCATCGCTCATTAAGCTATAATTTATTTTTTTGGACTGCAGAAACAATTGTGAACACAACATTGACCACTGATATCGTCACCTTTAAGGTGAACTATGGTGGTGAACTTGTCGGCAAATAGTTGCTTATGTACACATCCAGCAGATACAGAGTGACCCCATCATTCATTTTGAAGTTGTGTTTGTGGACACTTGGTGTAAAATATTAATGCTCTTTTAACTCTGTATTTTAGCTCTTTAGCTGGTCGCTGTGCCAGTCTGCCTGTTGAGCAGGTAGTGATCCCTATCCTATGTCACCTGATACATACTTATTGTAAGAATATAAATTATATCAGCTTTAAACACACAGCCAAAGTGTTGTTTTTTGTGATGAATCCACAGAGAACCATCACCCTGGGCTCTTGGGAGCATTTTTGTGTCTTCCAGAGTGTCATTTTGGTTTTACAGTTCAGCAGGCAGCAATTTTCCAATGAAAAAGCTTTATCAAACTGCTGAACCTCACAAGACAGACACAGGTAGCAACTAGTGGGTGAACATAGTGGAACATTTAGCAAATAAAGAGTCAGATATTTCTCTCAGGAGTTGGTGTACTGAAAGAGAGTGAATATTTGACTTACAATCCTCTGGTGACCACAAAGACGACTCCAGATGAATGCTAATGTTGCTCTGCATCTGCTGGAAGTGTAAATACTGTCTAACACCACATAAGCTTTATGAGGTGACAGTGTCAATGTTTACAGTTTGTTCTGCTGCCCCCAAGTGCCCAAAAATCAATTAACGCCGCCCTCTGGTCAAAATGTACTCACTGGAAACATTCAACTCAGTGGTCCTCACAAAGACAGGAGTATAAAACAGGCACTTGCATGTTGCCTGCACTGTGTGGTGTGTTTTTTAAGCAGCAGGATGTGTGTCACCGTCCAAGAACCTGATTCAGGATGATTAGTTGAGAATGTCACAGTCAGTTCAGGTAGCTGGAGACGTCACAGTGCGTGTGTTTGGAAAAGATCACATCTCACTGAGTGCACACACACACATGATACAGTTGATTATACTAGCTATGTTAATAGTTAATCTGTGTTTGAAAGCTTAGCCTCAGTGTGTTATTATGGTAAATCACAGTGTGAATATTCATCATGATGAGCCGCTGCGCCCCCTGGGGCTCCAGCTTATCACTGCACACCCTACCCCACTGCCTGGCAGCCGGCATGGCCATGATACACACAAACACACACACACACACACACAATGTACGAGTTGACACACCCGCAACTGATAACTGATTTTATTCTCTTTTGATCTAAAGTTTGTTTTCAGCTTATTAAAATTTCCTTCCTCTCTCTTTTTTCCCCCCTTCGTTTCTCCTCTCCCTTTTGCCTTTTCGTACCTTTCTTTCTCTCTCCTCCTCCTCTTCCTCATTCTGTAGCTTCTTTGAGAACATGTCCCGCATCACTTCTCCAGATTACGTGCCCACGGAGACAGATGTTCTGCGAGTACGACTGAGGACAACAGGCGTGATAGAGACCCAGTTCAAAGTCAACCACCTCATTTTCAGGTAGACACCTTTCACCTTTAGACTTTTATAAGAAATCATACTTCAGGACGCTCGTAAACACATACTCATTCAGAGTTCCTGCCATCAGGTCTGAACTTGACTTCTCCAGAACCGCCTGTCTTACCAACTTACTTCACTTCTTTAGCTGTGACACTCTTATCGCTGTCTACAGCCGTGTGATAGGCCCGAGATGTGAGATGGAGATCAGCGACTTCTTTCAATACGTCAATAAGGCACCTTTCAGTTGGCTTTACACTCATCTACTGACTGCGCACACACACATTCAAAAGCATCAGTGGCTCGGCCTTATCAGTGGAGAAGCAGAGGGCAAGTATCTAAGCCCTGGAGGCTGATGTCAGATGACCATATTCATCTGTGATCAATGAGCCGCTGTCACATAATACCTACTTCTTTATCATCCTCGAATGGCTGAACTCATTTCCTGAAGGATCTGATGGTCGTGACAGGGCGATAGATATTAATGAACTTGATTTCCCTGCAGCCTGGCAGAGCAAACAAACATCAAAGCCAACATTAAAACACTAAAATAAGATATAAATACACCCCAAACAGTAATTGTTACGGGTGTACTCGGGTCATTTTACGTTTTTGGTAAATGTTGATGACTTAACAGTTTGAGTATTTCGCTACCAACATCGACTAAGTTTTGGTAATAGATACTTTTTTTTTTTATTTATTATTATATTTTACAATATTTGTACCTTACAAAATAAGGTAAAAAAGTTTCAAGGAAGTATTCATCAGTTTTAAAAATACTGTCTTCTCACATGATTATTATGACAATCTTACAAAAATACAGCATGAAACCTGAACGGTCTAGCTAAATTTTCAGAATTAAATATGCTTTCTGCTGAACGTTTATACATCTGAAATGGTTGAAATACTGAAACAATTAAAGATGCAGTCAAAATAAAAACAGTGAAACATGAAGAGAAGAAAACGGCAGCCAAAGTCATCTCCTGTAAAACCATGAATGTACAAAATTTCATGACAGTCCATCATGTGTTTCACTCTGGACCAAAGTAGCGAACTGACGGGCAAACGCTCATGCTGCTCGCATGACTTAAAATCATATAAAATCAGTAGCATGACATGTACATTACAACAAAAGATTAAGGTTTACCCTTCGGCGTGAATTCTAATTGAGATTCAAGTGAACACACTGAACATTTGTGATCCATAAAAATGCGAATCAAGAGGTCAATTTTTAGAGCGTTGGCTCATAATCATGGGCGATGTTGCACCGTCTGGTTTTATTGGAAAAGTAATGTGCCTTTTCGGCTTAATGTGCGTGTCTTGGTGTCTGTCTACATATCAAGAAAATCAGATTACTTTCTTCCTCTTTCTTAGTAATGTCTACCCGAGGAGCACCTCTTCTCTTGTCTACCCCAATGACACCATGTCCTTCATCCGTGCTCGACTCACGTCTCATATGGAATTATAACAATAAAACACATTACCTCAGCTTTTCATAAGATCTCTGTTTAGCATATAAACATTGTGGAGCGAAGCCGTTTGTCAGCAGATGACTTCAGTCTGTGGCATTTGTGTCACATCTAAATGCTTCTTGTACGTCTGACGTGTGTTTTTGCATTTAATGCCATGCACACACACACATACACAAACACATTTGACTGGATTTGAAAGTATTTCACATCAGGAAAAGTTTCACCAGCGAGAAACTCTTTGATCATAACCATGTCTGTTGTCCCTTGCAAATAAATACTGCTTTTTCCTCGCAGTCTTACTGTTTGCGTCACTGAGTCACTCAGAAAATAGTTGTTTTTCCTCCTTTTTTTTTTTAAATTGTTGTTTTTTTTTTTTTCTGTGAGACATTGTGATGGTGACGCCACCACAAGGTGACGGTATCAGATCTGAGTGGGGGGGGGGAGCAGAGTCCCAGGTGGTGCTGTAGGATGGAGCCCAGCCTCCCCTTCTTTCACACACCCTCTCTTTTATCAGCCTGAATTCTTGAAGCGATAAATAATTGGGTATAGTTAATTGAGTGTGTATGTTTGTGTGTGTATGTTGTGTAGGTTCATGTCTGTGACTTGAAAAGATCAACCCCTCGGGGTTGATGAAGAGCTTAGCATAAGTTGATGTAATTATTTCAAACTTAACAACAAAAGGGATATTAGGGGGATTTGGAGAGGTAGATGGTTCATGTTTGTTAGAAAGAAGGAGAAAACAGACAGCGGGTGTACAGCATACAGGGCAGTGTGTAGTTTAATAGACTAATAAACGGTCTTCTTAATTATAAGCAGACACACTGGAGTTTGTATTTGTAAGTCTTTTAAACATTTAAATAGAGTTAATATGGAAATGGAGGCTTCTGCTCTGACTTGGTCTCATTTAGTAAATATTGAGTCTGCCCTTGAAGCTAACACAATGTGAAACTGTCTCCCTCAGTTCAATGACCGTCTCTCTCTTGTTGGTTGATACTCACAGCTTCTCATCTGAGGCAGCATCTGCACCCTGCACTCCTGTATTTGTGATTTAAGAATTGTTTTAGGTTGACGGTGTGTTTTAAAATGATTCTGGCTCTTTCAGTATTGCCGTAGGATGTGTTTGCTATGCTCAATCTGAACATTTCAAGTTGTGAATTAAGGTGGGTTAAAAATGCAGGACTTAAGCTTTGAGTGGTCTATCATGCATACTGTAGCTTGGAGCTTGGACTGGTAGCCAAGATGCCCGTGAGCAAGGTCTGGACTAAACTACATAGTTCTTTTCAAGGAAACTATTGCAAGTGATAGAAAAACAGGTAAAGGAGTCTTTTATGTAGAAGTAAGCACATGGTTAAATATTAAAACATTAACAAGACTTTCACAGTGTTAAACTTCAGTTCATGTGCATCAAAAATACTCTGAATAATGAATGTGATCAAATGTTCATGATTTGCATAATTCAAAAATCACATCAGATTGGCTAAATTTCTGTGTCCTATTCCACAGAGTCTGACTCTGACACTGATGACAAGACTGACCATGTTAAAGCACATGTTCTCAGGTCTCTGGTTATCCCCATAAAAACTTTTGGTGTCAATTTTGATCGTATCAGTTCTTTAAAAAAAGGAACAAATGCAGTTTTGTACTCCACACGGACAAAAATCTCACAAATTAGCAACACTCCTGGTGTCATTATCTCGTTATTCAAACCCTTAATCAACAGTGCAAAGGATGACGGCCTTTCATCAAGCCATCATTTTTTTCTGTGTGTGTGTGTGTGTGTGTGTGTGTGTAAGAGCGTACAGTCTGCTTTACACCCAGACACAGCCTAGATTGCATACAGACATGCTGTTTGACCTCTGACCCCCTCAGTGTAACGAGGACCTGGGTCTTTTCCTGCATCATTAACATCAACTGCTCTGATGATTACAATTACAACATTCAGATGAGGGTGAAAATTATGGGGCAAGAATGGCGGGTGAGGAGGGAGGAAATGATGACGTAAACTGAAGACGAGGTTTTCTCTCCGTATAGAGTGCGGTTAACTTCGTCAGCTTTCTGCATTCCCCCACGCCCCGTCTGTCGTCCAAACACTAACATTCCCTTGTTAGCCAACATACAGAGCTAACATTAATTCTTAGCTATGCTAGCAGCATGGCTATGGTGTTCCCAGTCTGTGACTTGGTCCAGATGGAAATATCTCAACAATTATTTGAGGGTTGCTATGAAATTTTCATTCATGTTCCGCACAGGATGAAGTGTAATGACTTTGGTCACTCTTGACTTTTGTTGTAGGTCAAAATTTGATTCATCAGCAAAATACCAGCAAAACAGCCTCAGCTATACTTTGTGCTCAGTGCTAATTAGAAACACAAGCTAAGCTAAGATGACATTACATCTGCTAAACGTGGCTGTAGTTTTGTGGAGTCCTCACACTTGTCTGTAGAGTTTGACTAAAGTACACACAATCTGTCTTCCTTTAGCGAATAAATATTCGCAGATTGTTGGATGCAGGACTTACTATGAAACTGAAGCTGGCAGCACACCTACCAGTCACAGTGCGTGTCATTAGGGTGGTCTTTGTGCACATGTGTTTGTATGTTTGTGTAATGAAGCATCAGCATCACTGACATGTCCTGTGCCTGGCTTCAATTTCCACGGAAAATTTCCACTGTAAATCTTATCTGTTCTTCACGTCGTGCCGCCTTCACTGTTTGTTTCCCTCTTTGTGCGTCTGTGTTTCCACATGTTCATTTCCCCTCTCAATATAGAGCTGCATTAACTCAATGGATGCTCCAATGGAAGGTGCAAGATGGCACATCTGTCTTTGAAAATGGGTGAAGTGGGACGAACTGATCTGTGTGTGTGTGTCTCTCTCTCTGTTTCTCTGCTCTTATTCCTGTCGTATTTTTCTCTCTCGTCCTTTTGGAGAACATTGACCTTTACGCTCTTTGTGCTGCCGTGTTGTGATTCTCTCGGGGAAAATGTTATGATTGTCTTGGTGAAAATTGAAAAAGGGGGAGCCCAGTCTGCAGAGACACTCTTGTTTTTGTGTGTGTAAGTGTAAATCCCATATTTTAGGAATATCTGACCTTATCCGGAACTAATACAATCTGTCATTGATCAGAGTTTCCCCTCAGTGCTACAGTAGGCTGCACCATCAGTATGCAAGGTCATGAACACACAGAAAGCACAGCCTTACACTTTTCTACTGGAAATTGAATCCTGACAAAGGACATGTCAGTCACAATGACATTTTATTTCACACACGCAAGCACATGCACATATGTATAACTTAAATACAGTAGTTGCTTCGCTGTCTGATGAATGATAAACAGAATTTCACCCTCTTATTCACCCTATTCACATAATATATTTTATGTTGGACAGCAGGATCTGGATTAAACTGTGTAAGATTATGTCCAGTGTTAATGTTAAGGTTCTCCTAAATTAGACCAAAAAGGAAACCTCTCTGCTGTCTTGTTATCTGAGCAGCAAAGGACGGTCATATAGACGAAATGACTTTTTGATTCTCAGCATCTGAACAGTGGCTTCTTCTCTGTGGTGTGTGTGAGTGTCTGTTTACTCTCTTGAAGGTCCCTGATTGGAGTGTGTTGGTCTGCTAAATCAGGAGCACCTGGGCCCAGATTCACAGTCTGGATCCGTCGTGTTCCTCCTCACATGTGCAGCTGTCGTTACTACTTGCCTTTCGTTTTTCTTCTAAGTTATAGTTGCTTTTGTTAGTTTATCCCACTGGCTCTCAAACCTGTACCGTTTGTGTGAAATAAATTGATTTAAAATCATATTATAGCATCAGAATATTACAAAAATGTTGAATGAAAATAAGCTACGTGATCGCTGGAATATAATTTAAGTTCTGCATTTCTGTAACATTTTGTTTCAATGTTACGTAGTCACGTACATCCGTGATTAGTTGCAAGTTAAAATGTGAGGGAAACATAATAAGTGGAGGTCAAATTAAAAGTTAAAAAACTCTGCACTCAGGGATGGTGGGGCAGCCGCCCTATGTGCGAAGGCTCGATCCTTGCTGCCGAGGCCCAGGGTTCGAGTCTGACCTGTGGCTCTTTCCCGCATGTCCCCACATTTCCTGTCACTCTTCAGCTGTCTCTATCAAAATAAAGCTTGAAAAGGCCAAAAAAATAATCTAATCAAAAAAAAAACAAAACTCTGCAATCTTGGCTCCAAACAAGAAATATCAGGAAGACAAGTGCAGATCAGGAACACTACTTTTCATCACTCACTGGTTCCACTCTGGCTCTTGAACAAGTTTCAACAGTCAACATTAAATAGTCGCCTTATCAGGAATAAATCTGCATCCTGTGCAAACTGTCTCTAGCTAAATAGGGTCAGCTTACACTACTATGTTTTAACATCTGTCATAATACTTGGAGAGCCTAATATATTTTCTGTTTGCGGTACGTTGTGTAAAAAATTTGAGAAACGCTGGCGTATGTTCCAATAGATATTTCAAAAACTTTTGGCATTGCTGTGTCAGCAACAAGAAGAACTACTTCATAATATTATTACTGACGGCTGCTCTATTCAAGTGTCCTACTAAGTCATATCAGATCACAAAACAAGATGAATGTGGCGCAACCATCATTATTGTTATTAATTGTATCTGTGTTTTTTTCTGATACTGTGAAAAAAGCAGAAGGGAGCTGAGTTTATCCTCAAGTTAACTTGTTTAAAGGCCATTTAAAGGCTCATCACACCCACACAGCGATTTTCAGTTATTGTGCTGATTAGACCTCTCCTCAGGTTGATGATGGGCAATGCTGCTCCATTAAACACACAAACTCTGTGTAGTAATAGGGGGGTTAAAAATGACAAAATAAATGTTCAAAATCTCAATTTACCGTGACATACCATGAAAATCTCATAAGATAGCAACCTTAAAGACTTTATGAAGATCTGTAGATCATATTCATTCCTTGAAGAGGCCTCTGTGGTACATGTATCTCAGAATCCTAACTTTACTGTTTGATTCTCCCTTGCCGCTCTTAACATGTTTTTTCTATGTGAAGGATGTATGATGTTGGAGGGCAGAGAACTGAGCGGAGAAAGTGGATTGGTTGTTTCGAGGATGTCAGGGCCGTGCTGTTCGTGGTGTCGCTCAGCGGTTACGACATGACCCTGGTGGAAGACCCCTCCATGGTACAGCCAGCACTCCCAATCCCTCCCTCACAAATGCTCATGATTCCAGTCAAAGCAACTGGACACCACTTGTTAAATTTCATAATGTTCTGTCCTCATAGACTAAGTTTTAGAAATGACAGACCGTTGTTGTTTTCTCTCTGCAGAATCGTCTCCAGGAGAGCCTGAAACTCTTCTCCAGCATCTGCAACAACGTCTTCTTCCGCAGCACGTCCATGGTGAGAAATCTGATGGTGATATCAATAGAAAATAGAAGATAATAATAATAATGCGATTAGTCAAACTCATCTTCAACTTTTATTGTGTGTTTTGTCTCGAAAATAAATTACAATCACACTTGTACTTTGAATTTGATGACTTTGAATGATGTATTACTGAAATCTGGAGTTAGAGGTTAAAACCAGGATTCTTTGGGCGGTCCTAAAGGGTGGCTTGATGACACGCTGAGGCCAAACTGAGCATACCCCTGAACTGCTAGCAGAGAGATAGAGATGAATTAATCTTGCTCGAGTGTTTCAAAGTTAATCATGTCATTTTCTGAACTCATCTGACACGCTTCACTCGCTTCCGACTGCGCAACAAGCACAAGTGCAAGTGGGCGTGGCTCCAGCACATTCAGCCCCCACAGTCCTGGAGCTGAGAATACTCATTTTTACTTGATTTTGAAACCTAATTTCATAATCTTGACAATATTTTCATCATCATTCAGATTTGGCTGGGTGGTTAATCACACTTTCTTCTTTGGTCTGCATTATAAATCAATCAGACTTCATTTGTACTTTCATATTTTTCATACAAAGAAAATGTAACACAAAGCACTGCATGCAGAAAAACAACCCTCCACACACACCCCTATATCAACAAAGGCACAAACTTAGGAAATGCTATCTCATCATTTCGAGGTGAGGAAACACCAGAGGCAGGTGAAAAGAAATATATGAATATATATAATATAATTCATGGCATAGAAAAATATTCTTAATGCATCTATTTCATCTGATATGAGGAGTTAGTCTGTGAAATATAGACAAGTTCTTTATAAGTGGGACAGTTCCTCTGGTGGACGGAGCACACGGACGAGTGGAGGAGACGCAGGAAAAATGTCTTCGCAGCTCTCCATCTGTTATCTATGACACCATGAGACGAGAATAACACTAATGTGTTTTATAAATGCTGTTTCCACACACAAACAGGGCCCGGCCCCAGCCCTTTGTCTCCGGGTCTTCTGTCACTCATAATTAAATGCGAGCTGTAATTAAGGTGAGCTTTAGCGAGGTGACATTTTCCCCTCTCTGTGTTTTTCCATCCCCGTTTCTGGTAAATTATCACATTAAAACAAGCGTGTAACGAGCCTGTTCAATTCACTCCACTTAACTTGTATTTAAAGCCTACTTAAAATACTGCATGTTGACGCGAGTGTCAGCTGCTGGTAACTCTTTTTACAGAAGCCTTTCACTTCAAAATTTCTGACAATCAAGAAAACTCTCTGACCAAACAGAGGCTCTTGTGAAGGTTTAGGTTCAGTGTAATATAAAGTTATTGTTTGGTCACTAAAAATATCAACCATCTTAGAAAGGAAAATGCAGCGTTCACCAAAGTAAACTGTTCTCATTTTAACCCCAAAGAATATTTAAGGCTTCATTAGAGCCAAATGGGCAATTAAATATCTGTGTGTGACGTGTTTATGTGCAGGGTTGTGTGTGGGCCTGCACGTTAACATGGCTAACAGGCTCATTAAACAAAAGTGTTTAATGATACCTTTTTGTACGTGGGAGGAAAATTTGTAACCTCCACCTCAATTAACTCTTCGCTGTGGCTGGACAGTGATAATTACACACTTAGGTGTTGCTCTGTATCCTATTCATTGAAAATCTTCTCTACCCCGTCCCGCCCTCGTTATTATCAGGGGCTTTTTTTGTGCGTTTGTTTTTTTGCGATCAAACAGGGCCGGAAAAGAGAGAACTTGGTCGTAGTTTTAATTAGTTGACTACAAAGCTAAAAGTACCTGTGAAATGTGGCAGCAGCCGAGAAAGAGTTGAGTTTGGAGGCAGGAAGACAGATTTATTAAAGTAGTAGCTGAGCTTGTTGGACTGGAGACTACATGAGTGATTGCACACTGATGAGTAGAGCGGGGTCATTGATCTGCCATCATCACCTCATGCTGGTATCAACACGGCTATTGATTTGCACATTTTGCGTAAATATCTGTAAAATGACAATAAATGGGACTATAATATTCAAATATGATTTATTGGTTTCATTGTTTGCTTGGTTATTGCAGCGCTCGGAGTCTCCAAATCAAATTTTTATCCTCATCAACATTTTCTCTTTCTCGTGATCGTTCCCATTGATTTCCTTTTCCCACTGGGGAGAGGAAGCCTTTTGACTTGTGATTAGCCTTTCATGCTCTCAGCTGATTGTGTTTTTTCTTTGTGTGTGTGTTTTGTTGCAGATTTTATTCATGAACAAGATAGACCTCTTTCAAGACAAGATTTTACACTCTGAGCGACATCTGCGGTTATACCTGCCACAGTTTAAAGGTAGGACTGATGCTCACGTGGATCTACAAGACACCAGCAATGCAGCCGCATCTTTCAAACAATTATCAAATCCAATAATTAGAATACATTTTATTTGTATACCACTATTTAAAACACAATTTATAAAGTGATTTATAATAACGCAGAACACATTTCAAACAAACCACAATAACAATGAACTAAAAGTTCTAAATCTACACAAAGAGAGTAAGCAGCCCTGATTGCAAAGGCTCTGTCATATTTGCATATATATCTGGACTGTGGAACAACCATGAATGATATCAATGAGGATCTCTGGAGCAAGAAGGGACATAGGGTACTAAAACACTGCTATATAACTTGGGGCAAGGCCTCTCCAGGCTTTATAAGTAATCAATAAAATTTTAAAATCAACTCTCTAGGCAATTGGTGACCAGTGTAAGGAAGCCAGATTTGGTGTATTTTTCTTTGTCCAAGTCAACATTCTGGCAGCAGAGTTTTGAATGAGATTTCCCCCACCAACCCTAACAGAAATGATCTGATTTGAAATGTTTCTCAGGTGACAAAACAAGGATCAAACCATTGATTTAACTTGTTTGTCTAAGCTGATGTTTTGATTAAAAAATGACACCAAGGTTTCTGCAAGGCTGAGTTATTGAATGGGACAGAGAGCCAAGACTGTTTGATGTTTAATTATTTTCAAAATCTTGACCTATGATCGATACCTCTGTCTTATCAGCATTTAGCTGCATGAAGGCAGTTTAGCAGGTTCCCAGCATACCGGTAGTGATTTTCTGGGTCACTGTTTAGATAGATCTGAGTATCATCTGCATAAAAATGGACATTCATATTACATCTGTGTGGCCAGGTGGGAGAATGAAAATGGAAAATTGAATTGGACCTAGCACTAAGCCCTGGGGCACCCCACAGTGAACAACTGTAACAGACCTGGCATCAAGCACTTGTGGTCAGAGAGTTTGTTTAAAGGTCCAGTGTGTAGGATTTAGTTGCATCTAGTGGTGTAATTCCTATTTTGCAATCTCCTCTCATCACCCTCACCCACCTAGTGTAAAGTGACGCCTGGCCCTGTCTAGAGTCAGTTTTTAGTTTGTCTGTTCTGGGCTACTGTAGAAACATGATGTTTCAACATGGCGGCCTCCATCGAAGAGGACCCGCTCCCACTATAGATAAAAGGCTCATTTTTTAAGTAACTAAAACATTTTCAGGTGATTATACAAGCATGAAAACATAGTTAGGAATATTATTTTCCATGTCTGCCTTATTCTGAAAATAGAAGCCCCAAATTTTACATACTGGACCTTTAATGCAAACATAGAACTTCTTGTCACTTCCTAAAACACACAGCTCAATAATTACATTGTAACATGTTTTATATATATATAATAATAATAAAATAAATAATAAAAAATCTATATAGTACTATTAAGCTAAATTATCCTGGCTTTTATTGAATTTAAAGATTAAATTACTTTCAGCCATAAGAAAACAAATGATATCAAAAGGAAGGACCCATGTGCACAGTTATGAATACAAAGACAGACTCAAAATATGATCTCAGTCTGTCACACACACACTGATGTGTTATTTTGGGGGGATTTTTGTATCCACTCCTCTCAGCATTTCCCACCTCACATCTCAGTGGACTCAACAGAGGCTGTGCCCTCTCTGCGCTCATGCAAATGTCAATATAAATGCTAAAACTCTCAGGATTGGGGTCTGCCAGCAGAGCAAGCAACCACTTTACATTGACCTCACATGTGATGACTAGTCTAATGCAGTGGCTCACAATATTTATTGTTTGATGGACCACCACAGTCCAACATGTCATGTTACACAGATGTTTGTTAAAGAACATTATTAATTATATAAAAGTGGATAACAAAGAGTTTATTTAATACAAGACAATCCTAAAATTGTCAATGTTTAGGCTTGGGTTTACATTCGTGTTACTCCCACTCACAGTGGCAGAAGTCGGATGTGTGAAAATGTTTGAGGAATTAATTTTAGTTTTCTGTTTCCACTTCTTGAGTGCATTTCTCAAGTATTGTATCTAGTAAGAGCTGCTTGTCATGATTCAGAAGTCATATTATTCAATATTTACAAAGTAAAAACAACCTTTGAGAAAAAATGTAAACAGATTTAAGTAGCAGAACATTGTTTTTTCTTCTTTTCTTGCCCATTAATCATTTCATATACCCCAGATTTCACAACCACTGGAGGGGCCTGACCTCTAGGTTGGGAACCACTGGACTTTACTACTAATAACTAATAACTACGACTGATTAACAATCTAATAATGTCATATATATTTTACTGTACTAGATAAATAAACACTTCCGTACTTGTACTTAAGTACGACTTTAACTGCAGTTTATGCATGGAGTGTGTTCACGTCGATGCATTGGTACTTTTACATAAATAAAGGATCATCTCTCTCCTCCAGGTGCAGACTGCGATGTGGATTCGGCGGCCCGCTTCATCGCCGCAACGTTCGTCTCGCTCAATGCCACGCCCAGCAAACTCATCTACCACCACTTCACCACAGCCACAGACACCTCCAACATCCAGGTCGTGTTCCAGGTGGTCATGGACACAATAATCAAAGAGAACTTGGAGGCTGTTTCGCTCCTGTAACAAGACTTTGCTGCGCAGTCGGCCTCATTTTAAAGACTCAAATAGTGAAACGTTGAACAGAAACATGAAGATCATCTGCTTCAAACGTTTTGTCTTTTTTTTTTTTTTTCCACTGTTGCATTTCATCCTCTGCCATTCTTGATTTCAAAAACATTGAAGGAGACGGATCACTTGGATAATTCTTTGTCATGGGGTTGAGCCCTGAAAAGTTGACTTTTGCATCCTTGTGCTGAGACTAATGGGCATTTATATTTTTGTACTGTACTGTAGAATCAGAGTGTGAATGGTGATGTTATTTTCTGATGACTTGATATATGCACATACCATTTATTTGCCCATCTCTTCCTCTGTGTATGTGTGTGTGGGCAGGACACAGAGGGCGTGAGGATTTACTGTTTGTCCTTTATTCCTCAGCGCAGTGTTCACTCATGCATACCATCGTGTGTTTTCCGCTCATCCATCACTGTGTCCTCGCTGTGCACATCCTGTGCGTCACACCCTGCTAATGAGGCGGTGATCGCTGTAAAAGCACCCCAGTTTGTGTTGACTTGCCCTGAGCTGAAATCGCACATACACACTCCATTCATTTTTAATCTGTGCTTTCGCTCAGTGCCCAGACTCTTACCAGTCAGCGATGATGACTGAGAAACTTTAATATGAGAAACAGGAGACAGCGCATGTAAAGACACATCCCTGAAGCTTTTAATTTCTTTCCTCTCATGATTATTGTTTTAATATCTCACGCTCTGATTTCTCAACCAGGATGATGCCTCCTATATTTGATTTGTGTGGCATTAACTCTGCTGGGCTCTGACTGTTTGGAAGGCTCCCTTGAGCAACTGACTGTTATCACACTAACTCCTCTCCTGTAATAAACAAGATGTGGTAGTGACTGATACAGTCTGATATGAATACTGTAGGTGAAAGAAAAAGAGAAAAACACCCCTAAGTGCCTTATGATGAAGTGTTTTTTTTGTACTTGTGTGTATTTTTCCCTTTTCTCTTTATTTCCACTTTCAGAATACATTTTTGTATCTCTTTAAGTCATACAGACCATGTGTTATTTGATGGTTTGTGCCTTGTATTGTACTGCAACTTTGCAATACAAAATAAATGTGATAGGCTGACTACCTTATTTTTATGTTTTCTTTGAATATAAGTTGGAAAAAAAAAGTAACAAATCAAGGCAGTGCTGGATCATTTTCTCTCTTTTTCATAGACAAATTTAAGCCACACACCAAGTTACCAGTGTTTGTTAATTTTAATAAATAAAAATAAATAAAAGTACTTTCCAGGAAATCTGCTCTGCAGTCAACTTTCTGGACATTTAATACACGTTGGCAACGGCGGGTACATGTCAGGGATAAACAGTAAAGATGAAAAGTCATCTGGGAAGAAAAGGCTTCAGCTAACATCTTTCTTCTACAACCAAAGCAAAACTGAACAATGTTTGTGAGTTTTTTTTTTCTTTGTTTTTTTGTTTTTAATAAGAGAGAACATTCAGAGTCTGCAGCGGTCCATGATCGACAATGATCGGGTTTTCTTTTCTCGCACACTCATCCATCTCTCATTCCTTTATTATTTCTTTTCATTTCCAGAGAAGCTCTCCCGGGGCTCGGTGAGAGGACCAGGACGCTGTCCCCGCCGGTTCAACCGGGACTCATGCGGACAGACAGTCCAGGGAGTCCAGGGTGAGGAAGACGTCCGCCTTGCACTGGAAGGTGCCCGTCCCGTCCCGCAGCAGCTCGCAGCTCTTGAGGTTTGGAGAGATGTCTTTCACGCAGATAGCCTGCAGGAGGTGACGACAGGATTCAGATGTTACTTTAGTGATTTGATGATCTTTTCTACCACAATTTTGTTTCTGTGGTGACACAAAAGTCTCAAATCAAATTAATCAGATAAGTTTTTATTTCATGTATCTCTAAAACCAATTAGATTTTTGCAGTACAAACAAATACCATGATTTCACTTCTTCTTGTTCACATTTCCTTTATGATTAATGATTGATTAATGATGAAAAATCATAAATTTCAATGTCACCATCTTCTAATCCTGCTTGTCGCGATCTGACCTGAAGCGCTCACTAGTTTGCGCCTTTACGCACGAGTTGTTCAACTTTTTACACTATTTTTATCTCAACTGTTTGTTTCGACATCTTGATGAAACTGAACCCGACAGAGTGCGGGTTAAACCCTTTTTTTATTTAAATGTTTGTAACTTTCGACTTTTAAGCATCGCTATAAATTTTGGCTCTAGTGGTGCTGAAAGGAAAGCAACTTTTACGCGCGGCTCATCTTCATCATTAGTTATAAAACACACACACACACACACACAACCTCCCTCCACCAGGAATAAAGTTTGTAGCATCTAAACTGTACTCACCATGCTTTTGAGGATGGAGATCTGCCTGTTCTCTGGAATCACGTTGTTACCTGCTGTCTCCCCGCTCTCCATCAGCGTCTCTTCGGACTCGGACCTCCGGACGTACGGCGACCTCCTGATACCGGACAGCAAACCGGAGGCACGACCCACCGAGTAGTAACTGGGTCCGGTCGACTGCTTGTACCAGGCTTCGACTGGATGGCAGGAGATGAGCAGAGATACTGCGACGCACACCACGGCAAACCTGACTGACCTCTCCATCTCCGGATTTGGCACTTTTTTTACGCAGAGGAGAACGGCGCGTTTTCTCGTCTGTTCTTGGTCAGAGGCCGAATTTATGCTTTGCTGGGTGTTTGTAAAACTTCCTGCTGCTTATATAGGCTGGCTGGGAGACGCTATCGTGACCCAGGACGTTCGTCAAATCAAAATTTAGGTGGGCGGATGATGATGATGATGATGATGATGATGATGATGATGATGGTGTGTGCGTGTGTGTGTGTGTGTGTGTGTGTGTGTGGAGTATGAGGGGGGTTGGAGATGCATAGGGACGTCAGCCCTTCTCTGACGTTTGAAGAGGTAAAAGTAAAACGGATTAACATCAGTGGACCAGGATGTGCACTTACATAAGTGGTCGAACTCAAAGATGTGCAAGTTAATGAGGGGGTGCTTCTGTGTTTCACTAATCTGACATACTAATTGTGAGGATCAAAATTTCCACAATGTCTAAAATCACCTCAAACTTAAAGACAGTCTGGTCCATTTCCACAATAAATCCTTATAGTTTGACACTGAAAAGAGTTTCTGGATTCAGTTTGTTTGGAAAACCACACATGAAATACATAAAAGCTATTAATTAAATCACAAAAGGCATACAACAAAGCAGAATGAGTGAGCACGGCTTCAAAAGACTAAAACATGAGTCAAAATGGACAGATTAGGAGTTTAAAAAAAAAAAAAAAAGCAGATCAATAAACATGAGTGAATAATCGACTGATCCAAATTGTTTCAACAGCTACACGGACAGATCACGGCGAATCAGTCTTACTTCAAAGTGAAGCTCTGAGTAATCAATAAAACCCTTTCCCTGATTGATTTGCCGACCTCAACGGTCATGCGTCATGAACTGCACTGCTGTGTAATCAGTAGATCAAAAGAACAACTGTGATGGAGACTGTGATGAAGACATTTGTTCAATTAAATAATCACAAAAAATACTATATAACTATAGCATCTCGATGAAACAGGATTATGAGGAGGTCTGGATGATGGGAAAATGTAAAGAAACAGATAAGAAGGACCTGAATGATGCAATTATCTAGTAACATAAAGGAGAATGATACTATACTAAAAGCAATATCTTGTTTATTTTTGAGCACTAAAAGCAGCACAGACATACAAAAATAAAATACAAATGTCATTTATTTTAGAAGCAGAATTTGTTCACGTATGCAGACATCAGTAAAAGTACCATTAGAGTTCATTGTAGAGTGGTCTGCAGTGCGGCTCTAGTTTGTCCTCCAGGACGTAGTCGGGTCCACAGACCCAGGGGTCCCCCGTCTCCCACTGCCACTTCTCCAGACTCTGCCTCAGGCTCTCCAGCACGGCGCTGTAGGACGGGTCTGATACCAGGTTCCTCGTTTCCAGTGGGTCCGCCCTGTGTCGGTGAAGCATTTTAAATTTAAACATCAGAAAATGGACTCAGTGCTGGTGCCAAGATTTGTCAGATACTGAGGTCTCCATGTTCCCCTTAACATCAGTATCAGGTTACAGATTTCTTTCCAGGAAATGTATTGTTTTAATTCCCACCATAAAGGCCTATATGCTGTTTAAAAGTGCTCTCTGTGCTGCCATAATCAAATGAAGGTAAAGAAATACTGAGTTATATATTAATAAATATTCTTCACTTCATTTTGTTGGCTTGAAAGTCGTCAACTTTAAATAAACTAAAATCAGGACATACCAACCATGTGAAACACCTAATTTTCCAATATGAACACACAGGACGGGATTTGAATGCAGCTCTGAACAGCATCTGTCTGACTGTGACTGATGAATGACAGTGGTTGAAAATCAATTTCAATTCAACTTCAAAGCTCATTTATAATTTAAATATAATATCTGCAATCAGTTTTAATCCCATATTCATATTTTTTGTTGGTATTTCAGCTCAGACTCAAAACGAAAGTGTCAGTAAGCATCTCTGATTGCTCTTCACAAAGATCTGACTCATCTTTGTGATCAGCTCTTCACCACAGAGAACAGAGAGAGATGTTTGTGCTCTTTTGTTGTTGTTATTTTCATTATACATTAATATGTTAGTATGACCTTTTTTTTGAATAACTTATTAATATTTAGCGTGTGAAATTTCCATGAATGGTGAAAAACTCATGCCAGGTGATCATCCACAGAAATACTGACTATGTATTTACCTCCATGTGAAAGTGACAGCCAAGAGGGCAACACCACTGTTACTTTGTGTTTCTTCATATTTTCTGCTGCACTCAGATTTTTGCTTTTTTGGGGGAGTAGAGTGAAATAGAGCTGTAGCTGTTTGTTTCTTATTTAATAGACAGGTAAAATATTTTATAATAATTCATCATGGTTATCACATTTGTTGATATTTTAATAATAATTTAAACAGACGGATGTATCAACATTTCTTTAACGACTTCAGATCAGTGAAGTCTGTACATGATCCTGGCCCAGTTCCTGATAAAATGACGAAAAATAGGATTTTGAGAAAATTCAGGACGAACCAACACAAAATTTATCAGATTTGCTAATCATGACCAAACTTTATACAATAAATTTAACAAGACTGTATAACACAAAGCTTTCACTCAGATACGCACAGTTAATTATCCGTAGAAGGACAGCGCAGTGAGGCTTGAACCAATTTGAATGTGTGCACCAAGTTTGGTTACGATAGCTTATCGGAATTTTGATTTATAAATGTTTGTATGAAATTAAACTTGAAGACACAAGTTTAAATTTGAAAACTGTATGTAATGTATGTAAATATCAAAAGTCCAAAAAAGTTCCAAAAGTTTGTAAAATTTGTTGTTATAGCGCCACCATCTGTCCGATCAGTTAATTGTTTTTGCCTGACTAGTAGGGGAGATGTCTGCCCAGTTTGGGGACTGTATCTAAGAAGCAAACAAACTTCACTGCTTGGACCCCTAATAAATACATAATTAACTGACTTATTAATTAGTTTAAAGAGTAACTTAACAGCAGGCTGATAATCAGTGTTTTACAATATTTTAATGTACTACTTAAATCAAAATATCTCTAAGTTTTCAGGTATTTATAGTTATCTACTATGAAAATTAAAGACATTAAAGGAAGAACAGACAGTGATGCTTTTGCTCTTCTTGAGCTCTGGAGTGCCGCCCTTTTTTTTTTTTTTGAGAAAAATAAACATTGCAGGGATTTTTAGAGGCAGGGCACGCAGCTGAAACTCAGTGTAGGCGAAGCTCCTGTTTCCTGTTATGAATATTAAAATTGGACGTTGTTTTAGAACATTTTCTTCCTTTTTTGTGGCAGTTCTCTTCGTTTCCTGGTCACTAAATCACTAAACTGTGGACAATGGCATGTGTACCTCATTTAAATCAGTGGAATCCGCTCAAGGTCAAGTATTGTCATATATACACATGAACACATGAGCATTCGCAGCTGTAACACACCTGGAGTCATACAGCTCCCAGCGCTCTCTGTAGTAATACTGCTCCAGGCTTTTGAACCAGTGTGTTGGCTCACTCAACCTGGTGCGGTTCAACAGGTCCTGGAAAGTGGGTGACACGTACAGGTCCTGGTCGATGGGGAAGGGCATGCGATAGTGTAGGTTGTGGAGAAGGTGGTACGCCCCCTGGTGTACTGAGCGCATGGGGTAGTACATGGTCACCTGCAATCAAAATGACAGTAGAGCAGTCAAGGCCGATGTGTGTGTGACTCTGTGTCTGACAGTCAGTGGTGATGACGTCCTTGTCTGAAAGCAGCGGTGCTCACAGACCTCGTGGAGGGACTGGCTGGCGTAGACGGTGTGCCAGTTGCTGGGCTCAGTGACAAGAGCAGGCAGTAAGGAGCGACCGGTGAGGTGGACCGGGGTGGTCGAGCTCCCGGGGAGGCTGTAGGATGGGTAAGGAACAGAGAACCAGTCCAGAATGGTGGGAGTGATGTCTGAAAAACAGAGAGGGAGGGAGAAGAAGAGAAAAGGAACGACAGATAGAATAAGACAAACTATTATCTGAGGTTAAAGCTCACAATTCAATAAATAGAGGGTCATCTTTATATTTACATATCACTGTCCGATGAAATGAGTTTGTATTTTTCAGATAAACTGAAGGATCAAAATGTTCTTATGGGTACTGTTTTAAAAAGATAAACTATTTAAAAATCCATTGGAGCATCTGAAAAATGCATCATCAGAAAGCTGAAAACAGCTCATTAAGAACTGACATTATAGAGATAAGAGATAATAACATTTTCACAGGAGAGAAATACTTACATGGTTACAGTTTATTTATTGTGTTGTAAAAATACGTCTGCAGACATGAATCTCAGAAGTGGTTCTACCACTGTTTAATTGATGTTAATTTCATATACAGATGTTACTGTTACCCCCTCAGAGGATCTTTTTCAGTGCATCTTATAGATCTGATGCTGATGTATCGTTGCTAAGTCTCCCTCTTGTGGCCGATCGAGCACATCAGACAAGCACACTAACTTTCCCTGTTTGTTTTGTGTAAACCAGCCACAGAGTGGTCCAAAGGTAAATCTAAGCAGTACACAAGATGATTTCAGGATGAAAAAAAAATTTGTTACACACTATTATGTATATTTTTTCTGGCTTTTACAGAATTGCTTCATTTTAAGGACTCAGAAGCCAAAAAAGGTTGGTAGCTGCTGGTGTGAGGCCTACACTGGAATGTTCTCACAGCAAGTAGATGCTAAACTCCACCTGCAGACCTTCCTCTTTCTGCCATCCATGTCTTACCCAGCAGACTGACGTAGGCCTGACTGGTGTCTCCCCATCGCTCCCTGTGCTCTGGAGAGGACACCAGCATGGGCTCTGCAGTCCCAGAGTGATACAGGTTGGTTCTGCCATTCGGGAAGGGGATGCCGTTATCTGAGCTATAAATAACCAGAGTGTCGTTCTCGTAGCCAGCGTCCCTGAGCTCCTGAAGAACCAAACCGATACCTGCAGAGAACAGTTATACCATCAAAGCTTAGTGTTTTTTTTTTTTTTTTTTTACATGAATGGCTTCTCTCCATCCTCTGTTTCTGTGAAGGTGAAGGTGTTGTTACATACCTTGGTCCAGCCTGCTAACTGTGGTGTACTGGGCAGCCAAGTCAGCCCGTGCCGCAGGTGTGTCCTGCACGAAAGGAGGAACCTGAAGTACACAAGATGAGGACAGACCAGATTAACGTGTGTTAGGAGCTCTGTGATTTGTTTGGTGGATTCAACTTTGAGCTTGTGTGTCTTTCAGATGTATTTCACAATAATCAATCTGATTTTAAGATTTGTGATTATGTTGCAAATGTCATGAAGTTTAATATGGGTATAACAGCAGCAGTAGAGGTATAGATAGGTATTCATTCATATAAAAAAACACATGTTTTACAGCTAATAATAAATATCTTTACTGACCTTTACTTGTTCTGGTGTGTAATATTCTGGTGTCCAGTCAGGTATTCTACCCATTCCCATTTCACCATTCCCAAACTTCTCACAGAACGCTCCATACTGGGGCTGCGAGTGTCCACATCGGTGGGTGTCGTGGAAGGCAACATAAAGTAAAAACGGCCTCTCTTCATCTTTGTCTTTGTCTTTATCCTTGTCTTTCTTTCGCCTTCGCTCAAAGGCCTCTTCTTTATGAGTCTTGAAAAACTTGCGGACCAGGAGTTTGATGCGGGTGATGTTCCTCCCCACCTGGAGGACAGAGCTGTTCTCCTCTGTGTACGCAAAATCAAAAGGGTACACAGATCCAGGGCCGACGTGCTTCTTCCCAATTATACCTTTGTGAAGGAGAGAGTGAAAAAAGAGAGGGGTGATAAAAAAAAAAGAGTGTGTGTGAGTAGATCTGAAATAAACTGGTCTTTTTGTGATCTACCTGTGTGTATGTTAGCTTTGCTGAGGAGCAGCGGCAGACTTTGTACTCCATCAAACGAGTTGAAGTGGTGAACACCCTGATGAAGCCCGTACATGCCGTTCTGGTGCTGAAAACAGATCAAACAGACTTAAATACTGTAGCTCCATGCACAAATGAGAAGCATCCATACATTTGTGCATGTGTGTGTGTGTGTTTGTTTTTTTTTTAAGTTTACCTGTGGCAGACCGGTGAGGATGGTGGAGCGGCTGGGGGAGCAGCTGCTGACAGAGGTGAAGGCATTACTGAACACTAGGCTACGCTGGGCCAGAGCGCGCAGGTGAGGGGTGTGAACGACAGAGTTGTTATACACCTCCGTCTCAAAGCCTGCATCATCAGCTGGAAGAGGGAAAAGACACATTTATTAGAGCTCATATGACATATTCTTAAAAATATAGATTATAGAGAGAGAATGAACAACTCTTCACTTTAGTGAATCCAGCATCATATGTCAGATATTTTGTCATGCTGTTTTTTACTTAGCTATCTGGTCAATATCTCTGGCCGTATTGGGCCATTTTGGGAGGACAGCTACATGGCTAGATTACATTTTCATATGATTTTCCCGCATCAATCAATTTAGTTAATATCTTACACGTTAAAAAGAAATTCTTCTTATTTATTTTGTATGACAATTTGTATTTATTTTCACTTACAAGGGCATGTATGTCATATGTCTGCATGTATTGATGTACTGTATGTTGGTATTTCTGTCCTGGTCAAAGCTTCTTAAAACCATTACACAGAGGCACAATATGTATGTGTGGAAAGAGATATTCTACTGATCCATGTCCAATGATCTATTAAGATCCAAAACAATAAAAACACACACATGGTAAAATGCTTATTACATTTAACATCTGGTTAATTTGCCTATAGTTTATTATAACATGATGTATAGCCATACTGTGATATTATATGAACATTACAGCATAGAACATGTTAGAAGATTATTAGGTACAGCCAGCTAAATCTAACAGGCTAATAAAACAACCATTGTGAAGTGTTCACAAAGTGAACAAAGTGTTCAGATTGTTGTTAGTTTATGTTGGAGGATGTAAACAAACATACAGAGAGGCTTTTCTGTGATTTAGATGAGTGAGAATAGACTAAATAAGTACAGAGACACGTCTCTGTAAAAACTACCTGGACTGTAGACTGCATTGGTTTTACTGGTGTACTTCATAAAACTGTGAGCTGAGTTTATATTTCAGCATTACAATTCTTCCAGTCAGAGCTCAAAAAGCATTTTATTGGTTATGACTGGACCGAAAAGTAAAAGTTCACTCACCAATTATCAGAAGGACATTTCTCCTCTTTGACTGAGCGACATGACATGAAGCCAAAAAGAGAAGAAACACCTCACACAGCATGTTGACGCTTATTTTCTGTCTTCTCTTCGCCTGCCGAGACTCAAACTCTCTGCGTGAAACATTTTAAACAACTACAGTCAATAAATACAATAAAGTAAGTCTCCAAAATTAATGTTTCATCTCATAGTAAAAGCACGTCCTTCCTCAAACAAACTAAGCCCGGCCCACCTGCAGTCACATGACAGAGGTCACGTGAGGAGAGACAACAGGAGCCTGTGTCTCGCGCTGCTGCGGCGAAATGGCAGATTTTAGGAAGTGGTTGTATTAAAGGGAACAAATGAGACGATGAGCTGAAAATCACAGCTGAGCCAGCAAACAATGACAAAGAAGACGATATCAAGCAGAGTAAGAGTTCATATTTAATCTGTAGCATTTATATTCTGTTGTGCTTTTCTGTTTTATGCTATTATATGTTATTGATTTAATGTGTTGTTTTTCTATTCTAATCTATAGTTTTGCTTTGTTGTTTATTCTATAGTGTCGTTTTTCTATTCAAATCTGTAGTCTTTATATTCTGTTACAACACTATAGTGTTGTTTTCTATGTTTTATGCTATTATTATGTTGTTTTTAATCTAACTTGTAGTTTTAGTTTTAGTTAGTTTTAGTTAGTTTTAGTTTTCTATTCCAATCTGTTGTTTTTCTATTCTATTTAATTCTATTCTGCTCTATTCACTATCTTAATTTACTCTTTTCTGTTTGTTACAGGCACACACAGCATCTTAATGAGAGAGTATAGAGTATAATAGTAACATAACACAAACACACTATGGGAGTTAAAATATCACACTGTAAGATGAGGCTAGCTCAGCAGTTTTATGTGTGTGAATATTCCTCTGTCAGGGAGTTTTATGGCTTGTAGGTGATTGTGGAAAAATAGTTGTGGCTGTGAGATATGCGAAGCTCTGACCTGTCATATGATCATCATATGGCAGGTCAGACTTCCTACAGTGGTTATCATCAATCTGTGTGACCTTGCAGGTTAATTGACTGATGACCTTTTGTTGTTCTTTCCCTTCACACACAGATCACAGCATGCATCTGAAGATATGGCGTTCACTTCCTTTGATGTGCTGTGTGTTCGTCCAGAAAAGCACTCAGACAAAGTGACACATGCAGGTACACAGAGCACTTTTTTGTGGTGTTTCCCTGACTGCCGGGTCTGTGAGGAAAGAGGAGGGGAAACAAAGCCAGAGAAAACAAGCTGCACTTCCCAAATGATGACGAGTGGCTTTTAAAGCAGAGGAGGAAACTTCACTTTGTGTAACTTTTGCCACTCACAAAGACATTTGAATATGTAAAACACATTTTTTTCTGTGTGTACTTAACACTTTCTCTTTATCCTTTCCGCTCCTCCACTCCAGGTTCTCCTTGCACACCTTTAATCCCCGAGCGATGTCGCAGTCGTTGCTGGGACGAGTGTCAGCCGTCAGCTGGGGATGCTGCTCCTACAGCACCCTGAAGGCCTGCCTGCCGATCCTCTCCTGGCTGCCCAGGTACAAGCTGAAGTGGCTTCAGATGGATCTGCTCGCAGGCCTCACAGTCGGGCTGACAACTGTACCTCAGGTGCTGGCTTATGCTGAAGTGGCTGGCCTTCCTGTGCAGGTAAATCTAAGCTAAGTTGTCTGTGATGGTTCATCTTTGGTATTCAACTTCCATTTATATTAAACTCTATTCATCATTTAATCTAAAAAGCATTTCTCTCAACAGTACGGCCTCTACTCTGCCTTCATGGGGGGGTTCATCTATGCCCTCCTGGGAACCTCTAAAGATGTGACACTGGGTCCCACGGCCATCATGTCCCTCCTGTGTTTCTCTGTGGTGGGGGGGCAGCCACACCGAGCCGTGCTGCTCAGTCTCCTCTGTGGACTCATCCAAGCTGTAATGGCATTACTGAGATTAGGTGAGAGGAGGGCTGCTGAGGTCATGTGAAAAACTTGTGACACTCATTTTGGTGCTTTTCTTAATTTAGTTGACACACTTTTTACTCCTAGTGGCACATTGTTTTCACACGATATGTTAGCGTTACATCTTCCAGTCTGTAAAATTGCGGGTGAGCTCTGTGTCATATAATGGTATTATAATATTTAAAAAAAATGTTTAGATGAGAGAGTATCAGGTATAAACATACAAAGATTAGGAACAGCCCTGCAGAGACTGTGAAGAAACAGGAGATTAGTTTGTAAGTGCAGGAAAGCCACTTCCTGCCACCACATCTATGACTTCCTCTGTTTAAACTACACACCGCTTTTGTGGATCCGGTTTAAGGTCAGTGTCACAGCTCTGTAAATCATTCATTACTGTGCTCGTCTTCTGCAGGTTTCCTGCTGGACTTTATCTCTTTTCCGGTAATAAAAGGCTTCACTTGTGCTGCTGCGGTAACCATCAGCTTTGGCCAAGTGAAGGTGAGGGTTAATTACACACACACAAAAGCATATATAAAAAACAGTCCCTATACCCACTACCTTATGATACTACTCAACACGCAAAAAAAAAAAAAACAAGCTAAAGAAAAATCAAATAATCTCTGGAATAATCATACATTACAGTCTGGATGTGGTGGAACTTCCAGTACATTCGCCATCACAATATTATGGACTGATATAAGCTCAGCTCAGTCAAAATATCACAATATTTTAAATTAAAAGACAATTGTTTTGTTTTGTTTGTTATTTATGAAAAAAGAAGAAAAGCTGGTGATATGTTTTCAGTCTTTTCTGTTTCTAACTATTTCTATGGACTTGTATCTATACACAGATTATGTAATTATCCAGCTTTAGTCAGACTAGTCTGGTTCATGTGGTGGTGAGAGTGCATGTTTAAGTATCTGGTTTAGGAGCAGCATTTTGATATCACATTTATCTTGAACAGGGCGCCAGCTTTTTTGTGTCAATCATTTCTAGTATTTCAAGTGAGACAATATAATATTGAAAGAAGCAATTCTTAGTCTTAACACACCTTTGTTTCTCTGCTACAGCCTGACTTGTCTAATTTTGGCTAATTTTGAGAAGTTGCTATATAAAAAGTGAAGAAAGAACTCCTCTTGTTCACCCACTGTGTTCATAAATCAAACCTGTTTCCGTTTTCTAGAATATTCTGGGACTCCAGGGCATTCCCCACGACTTCATCCTGGAGGTTTACTACACCTTTTACAAGCTTCCAGAAGCCAGGATAGGTGATGTGGTACTGGGACTGCTTTGTCTTGCTCTGCTGGTCATGTTGTTGTTAATGAAGAAGAGTCTGGGCTCTGACGACAGTCCTTACTCCACCTCCTCAAGACTCGCCAGGAAACTAGTGTGGACTGTTGCTACCAGTCAGTACCAGTTCCCTTGCTAGGAATACATAGTATTCCAGGTTGTTTATCTTTTGTGATTTACCTGTGTCTGCAGACACTTTTCTTTAACCTCCCCGTTTCTTCTAATTTCTTCATTTCTTCTCTGTCTTGGTCAGTGCGTAACGCTTTGGTAGTCTTGGCTGCAACCTTTGTAGCATTTTCCTGGAATGGTTACGGTCATCAGGTGTTTACAATCACTGGGGAAACTTCGCAGGGGCTCCCGCCATTCAGGCCCCCACCCACCACAGACATCACAGCCAATGGCACGGTTGTCTCCTTTGGAGAGATTGTAGAGGTGAGGACCAGACAGACGAGGCCAGCTACAGTTAAATTCTTTCTGCTGAATGATTGAGTTGCAACTTTCACTTCCCGAAATCTTTCCATTTCGCGAGAAGAGCAGCTGACTAACCGCTCTGTTTGTGTTTTGTGCAGGGCTTTGGAGAAGACCTTGTTGTAATTCCCTTCATGGGTCTGTTGGAGAGCATTGCTATTGCAAAAGCTTTTGGTAAGTCTTTTTCTACTGATGGAAATGTTGTTCTGAAGGTTGTTTCATTCCAACACTTTGGAACGGACTAAAATATCTCAACTATTTGGTACAGATATTTGTGTCCCCCTCAAAGTGAATCGTAATAATTTATTTGTCCAATACTTCTCTGTCCAATACATGCTACACTAACATTGTGAGTATGGTAAAAAAAAGAAAGAGTGTTTGATCAGAGTGCTGACTGATTTAAACTGCTTGTTTCTCCTCAGCCAGTCAGAACGACTACAGAATCGATGCCAATCAGGAGCTGTTGGCAATCGGTGTGACCAACATCATGGGTTCCTTTGTGTCAGGATACCCCGTCACTGGCAGCTTTGGGAGGTGTGTGTGTGTGAGAGTGTGTGTGTGAGCGAGCTCAGATGTCATATATACTGTTCTGTAACAGTGTCATGTTTGCGCCTCACATCCAGGACTGCAGTGAACTCCCAGACTGGTGTTTGCACTCAAGCTGGAGGTATCGTCACCAGTGAGTCCCAACACTTTCAACTTTCACTGCATCTCTTCCACCCTCTTGTGGGAGCCTGTGTTATTGTTTCTTATCCCTTCTTAGTTTGGAAATGAGAAATGAATCTAAAGTTAAATTTCCCTCTGCTCCCTCTGTGTTTCCTTGCAGGTGTGATAGTGTTGCTTTCTCTGGCATTCCTCATGCCGGCCTTCTACTACATCCCCAAAGCTTCTCTGGCTGCTGTTGTCATCTGTGCGGTGGCTCCCATGATGGATTACCAAGTTGTGGCTAACATGTGGAGGATACGCAGTAGGTGTCTCATGGCATGTGTGCCTCGCGTGTATTTGCTTGTTAAGTGTGGTCTAATCTCCACATGCCTTCCACAGAACTGGACCTGCTGCCTTTTTTTGTGACGTTCCTGATGAGTTTCTGGCAGGTGCAGTACGGCATTGTGGGAGGTATAGCTGTATCTGGAGCCCTGCTGCTGTACAATACGGCAAGACCACAGATAAAGGTAGTATTATATTCTGTGTGTGAGTGAGCGAGGGTCAACTGTGAAACATTATTCAGGCTTTCAGTGCTAGCACATGAATGTTTGTTTTCTGTAAGGGTGCGACAGGTGTGTGCTTGTGTTAGAGACATTGCTACTGGACATGGGTATGGTTGCTCAAAGTTATCATCCGGATGATTAGATCAACCTTTAAACAGTGAAAGCTGCAAACTAAACACAACATGGAGTACAGTGATACAGCATCAGTGTCATCATCTAAACACACTCCACAGTTTCAGCGCATATTTTGCAGACTGCATCCTGTAATGAAGCTGATGAGGTTGGGGCTTGCTGCTGGAAGGTTTGAATTCTGTTTAGAAAACAGATTTTTTAAATGTTGTACAATACATTAAGATATATAACATGACACAGCAGCAATTGTTCAACAATAGGAGTATTAGTAGATATAGTATTTGGGAGGCACGGTTGTGCAGTGGTTAGCACTGTCGCCTCACGGCAAGATGATTCCTGGTTCGAACCTTGGCTGGGGCCTTTCTGTGTGGAGTTTGCATGTTCTCCCCGTGGCTGCGTGGGTTCTCTCCGGGTGCTCCGGCTTCCTCCTACAGTCCAAAGCATGCACCTAACAGATTAATTGGCCAGTCTTGTCCAGGGTGTACCCCGCCTCTTGCCCAAAGTCAGCTGGGATAGGCTCCAGGCCCACCGTAATCCTGATGAGGATAAGCAGTTACAGATAATGTATATAATGATATTGTCCAATGCAAATTTCAGAGAGTTCAAAGACTATGTTTAGTCAAAGTTAATCATCAGATTTGTCAGTGCCACCAGTTTCTCCATTAACAACAGCTTCATCGACTATTTCTCATTAACTCAACAGAACAATGTCTTACCTTACCATGCCCTTCCTCTGTGAAATGCAGGAATTTGCTAACCAAACTAGAATAAGATAAGAAGTTTGAGAACAAAACAAGGTCAATCAAACAGACCAAAGGGCTGCTAGAATGTGTTTAACATCATAAAATCCTGGTGCAAGAGTAACAAGTTGTTTCCTGGGTTAACAATGTGTTGTGTGCAGGTGTCTGATCATGGTGTGCTGGTGATGGAGTTGGGCAGTGGACTCAGCTTTCCTGCCACAGAGCATCTCAGCCACATCATACACACTCAGGCTCTGCAGGGTAAAGATTTGTTTGTCTTTGTTTAGAGTGATCTCTACCCCGTTTAACTACCTCCTCTCTTGCAGTTTTTGCTTCCATTTACTCTCCCTTTAATGTCTCTCCCCCAGCATCTCCTCCACGGTCAGTGATCCTGGACTGCAACCATGTCAGCATCATAGATTACTCAGTGATCAGCGAGATCAGGGACCTGCTGAGGCAGTTCAAACTCAGAAAAGTGCGACTGTATTTTTCCAGATTGCAGGTACGACTTTTAGCTCTCACCGCCTCACAGACTTTTGTTGAGGAGTACAGATTATTGGGCATTAAGTTTCTATCAGAAATGGTTCATTTATTTACTGAGAATGATTTCCTCTTCTTCTCACACTCCATTTCTGTCTTCCTCCCACCTTTAGCCCTCTGTTCTGAAGGTTCTCCTCGCAGCTGATCTGCAGGACCTTGTATATACACACAGTGTGGATGCAGCGCTGCAGATGGAGTCAGGTACCTCCTCAATGACTGATGCAAACTTTGACCAATCCCAGAATGGAGAGGAGATGTTTGATGCAGAACAGAAGGAATTTAGCAACAACGCTGATCAGTGACATTTCTGATATGGGATCATTGGGCTGTTATGAGGTCTAAAAGTGAAGAACTACCTCCAACAACTGATTTACTGACTGTTAGGTGTGTCCCTCTTTTTCCGGTTAAAGGAGAGTGTTGCACTAAACTTTGTCTGCTAAACTTGACTTTGGAAGATTACAACACTACGTTTCCATTGCACAAAAACATTGGACCAGGAGTCTAATTCTGTGTTTTACAGCATTTTGTAGCTTTGTGGGATACATTATGTATTTTGTATGAATAAGGAGATAATGAGAGAAACTATAATACTGATTTATATGATTAATTGTTTTCCAAAAATATGGACAGCGTGTGTGAAGGATAACAGAGCAGTGCCGGCATGTCGTTTAGCTCAGTCGGTAGAGCAGCCAACCCATGTGCGAAGGCTCAGTCCAGGGTTCGAATCCGACCTGTGGCTCTTTCCCACACGTCATTCCCCATCTCTCTCTCCCCACATTTCCTGTCACTCTTCAGCTGTCTCTATACAATAAAGCTCAAAATAGGCCAAAATGTCTTAAAAAAAAAAAACAGAGCAGTGCCACCAATGAATAATTAGTCATTTATTTATCGATGTAAAAGGACATGTAAGGTAATTGATTCCTCTTCTTTTTTTTGGTAAGGAAATGTTTTACAAGGCAGTGGAAAATGGTTTTAATTGACTTACAATTAATCACATTATTAACCCAAATCAATGAATTTTTACTGAATAAAAAGTTTATATTTTCATGTGTTTGTGTGTCTGTACATGCAGAAATGTTTGTGTCATGATGTCAAGTCACACTTATGTAATTAGTCAAATTATCATGAAATGTTCCCAGCACCATTTGTCATAAACTGGTGTCATCATAAAGGATCTTAAATTCCACATCACAAACCACAAATATTTTAAATATATCGTGTCATGGATAAAGAATATACCTGGCTGTTACAAGACACCATTATTTGGAGAAAATGATGAAAGAAGTCAACTCATTATATTATTATTATTATTATTATTATTATTATTATTATTATTAAGCATTGAGGTTAAACAACCATATAATTCATCTGTGTCAGTGCTCCAAAACATTTCTGGATTTTCATTTAATGTAGATCGTCTTAACTCATACAGATACAGAACAAAATGTGATTAATTCTCAATTCTCTCCCCTGCTGTGGTTTACTTGTACACGCAATAACTCTGTTTACAGCTACAATACTTTCACCAAATCAAGTGTCGATAGTGTTGACATATCACTACCATCGACCCATAGATTAAGAACATAAACTCAGTGGTGAGGGTTTCGTAGAAACGGCAGAACATGACTCGGCTACCAAATTCTTCAAGTTACCAGGAATCAAGAACCTGAACGACCCCAAAAACCTATTTGCAGGGATGTCAAGTCGATTACTCTGTCAGTGAATCCACCAGATTGGTCAAGATAAATTGCAACAACTATCTGATATGTTGTCATGACATTTTGTACAGACATTCATGGTCCCCAGATGATGAATCCAAACACCTTTGGTGATCTCCTGATTTGGAGTCCTGTGCCAAACCACGCACACAGCACACTCGGTGATAAACTCCTGATAAATAGTAACTACAGAACACCAGAACAAAAGGTCAACCAGGAGTCAGTGGATGGCTGGAAAAAGATTTTTAAAAAAACAACAACATTCCTATCAGACACACAGTGACTGAACACTGAACACACACTATTACACACACGTACTTACCGGCACAGTGTGTGAAAAAAATCGAATTATCTTGTAATGGAACGAATCTCTGAGTCAACCATTTACCTTGAAATATAAAACCCTCAAGAGGAAGTAAGTTTCTAAATATGATAGCACAGTTTGAAATAAAATACAGAGAGATAAGAGGTGACGTATTACTGTCATAAAAGCACAATAAATCAAATCAGGAAAATGAGAAAGGTCATTCACTCTAGTGTCCAGATACTTTCCATGTTTGTTTCTGGAGTGCAAGTGAGCTGCTCATAAGCTTGTTTTAATCATAGAATCAAGTACATGGCGTACATAATTGTCATAATTGCTTAAATAAGATGTCCAGGGTCAGTTTAATTCACACATAATGACGAATGCTGAGAATCACCAGATGTCACCTGAACACATTTATTTACTTTTTATTATTTTATTAACTGCATGTCTGTACTGAAAAACCAAAACAATCTTAATTCATGGTCCTCTTAATTTACAGAAATGTATATTAGTGGCAATTGTTAAGTCAAACTGAGTAAGACTCGAAATATAAATCAAAAGTCAAAATATGTTTTGACAAGCTTTGTTTTCACTTTATGATGAAAACAACGAGTTGTAATGTTGAGACAGTCAACTACTGTATGCAACCATTCCCCGTCACACACACACACACCGGGGTGATTAAAATTTTACTTTTACGAGATACAGTAACGTTAGAACGTGCAAACCAAGAGGTCATCATTGTTTCAACAAAGACAGAGACAGATTATGGTACCATAAAATATATTGACTGAGGTGTTTGTGCACCAGTTCTGTTTGAATTTGATCCATTTATTTTGATTAATAAGTAACACATATACAATATAATTACTCATTTATGTGTTTCATTAATGATTGCTTCATACGGTCATTTCAACACAGAAACAGGCCTATAAATACTCACACGTTTGCTTTATTCACCAACTCCTGAATTCCCACACACTCTCCTTAAGGTAAGCCCTGCAAAATAATGAATTGTATGCATGGCAGCATCATTTGAAAATGTGATGTGACATCTTTTTTGCTTTTCAGCAAGTTTGTTGTCGTGGATGTGGTTCATAATGGGGGTGCCTAGGGGTTTGTTGTTGCTCCTAAGTTTGCAGATTTTTACAGGATGCACTTCAGGTGAGCCATTTGACATCTCGTCAGACATTATGACACATATCTACTGTGCACTTTCTTTTTTGTGGATCCTTATACAACACATTAAAAACCTCAAATGAAATGGTGCCTTGAATTTAAAACTTAACTACTGGCACCAACAATTATGTGACAGATAACACCCTCATAAATATGACTTGTTGATTCCTTAGTGATTAGCTCAAACTTCTCCATAAGCAGGTACAATTTTATGTGGCGCTAGCAATGTTACATATTCATATGACAGTATTATTACTATTATTCTTACATTGTTTCATGTCTTGCACATCATTTGCACTTACTTTCCTATAATATCATTCTAACATTATATGACTAAGATTTGTTTGTTTGTCTAGTCTAGGAACTCCTACACTAAACAAAATTTTAAACAAAGTTACCTACTTGTGTAGTAATAAACCACCATGAAACCGTATGAAAGGGATAATTCAGGTTTTTAAGAGGGGGTGTATGAGGTAGTTATGCATAGTCTGTGTATTACCTACAGTAAACAGTCGGTCAGTGTGCTCGCAGTTTTGAGAAGAAGGCAGAAGTCCCAGCAAGGAAGCCACACACACAAAAAACAAAACAATATCAGTTTAAGTGTAAATTATATTTACACATATATTCTCTCCGCTTTAACTTGTCAGACAGCCCTTTCTCTTGGTACTACATTGTCTCAATCACAGAACAATAGTACACCAACTACCTAACCCTTATTTGACGGTAAGGTAAAGTGGTGAGAATTTGGTCACTAAAGCGTGCACTTACACTGATGTCGAGCCTCTTTTATGCTGCTAAAATACATTTTTCTGCTGAGCCTGTTCTGTGCCAGGACTTCTGTCTGCTTCTCCAAACTGGGAGTGTGCTGATTGCCGTCTAATGTAGAAAATACACAGACTATGTGTTAGAATCACATACAACCCCACTTAAAAAACCTGAACTATCCCTTTAAGAGACCGCTTATACCTTCACATTCAAATATGTTTTAACGTATGTAAATATATATTACATAGTGGAAATATCACTGAAAGGCAGATATCTAAATTCAATGTAAGAATGGAAATCAGACACCTTTGATGTAACTCTCTGGTATCTCTCTGTGAGTTTTCTGTGAAATTGTCCTCAGAGTATAACTAAACATAAATTATCCTTATAAAAGTTTAGTTCATTAATGTCAAATAGCTATATTTTCATTTGGCAAAAGCTACTAAAAATTAGTAACAACATGCATCAAACTCTCTTTGTACTTTTCACAGGGACACGTGTCACAAATTGTGATTCATGTCATGATGATGCCACCTGCCTGGAGTCACGAAAAAGAGGCGATTCTTTCATCAACCCTGAGCTCTTTTGTGTCTGTAAAGATGGCTTTGTAGGCGACGGTCTCACCTGCTATAACACAAAACTCTGCAGTGACTCTTCTTGCTGTAGCCAAGGCTATCACTGGTCACAAGAAAGGGGCTGTGTCGACACTGACGAGTGCTCCCTCGCAGACTCACCCTGCACGCCACCTCAGGTTTGCCTAAACACTCCAGGCTCCTTCAAATGCCTGGAATTTTCCTACAAACAGTTTGATGTTAACAGCACAACAGCAGTAAGCAATAGCACAGAACTTGAGGGGCAGATCCGTCTGGCCAATGGAGGAAACCGTTCCTGCTCTGGTAGAGTAGAGATCTTCCACCATGGACAGTGGGGGACAGTGTGTGATGATTCCTGGGGCCTGTATGATGCTCAGGTGGTGTGTAGACAGCTGGGATGTGGCAGGGCAATTTCAACACAGTATTTTGGTCAGGGCGCAGGGCCCATCTGGTTGGATGATGTCATGTGCGCAGGAACAGAATTAAAACTCGCTGAATGCAGCCACCAAGGGTTTGGATCTCACAACTGTGGTCACCAAGAGGATGCTGGTGTTGTCTGTGAAGGTAAATACAATTTGTACAGTTGGAGACAATGAAATCTCTGTGTAATATGTTGTATGTAGTTTTTTTTAAAGACATTGTCATCTTGATGAAGTAATTTAAATTCCATGTCTTCTCTCACAACAACAAAATTGTGTTTTTTTTTTTAAGCTGGTTCACCAGTGAGGTTGGTCAACTCTGACAACCGCTGCTCTGGCAGAGTGGAGGTCTACCATGATGGACAGTGGGGGACAGTGTGTGACGATAACTGGGACCTAAATGATGCTCAAGTGGTGTGTAGACAGGTGGACTGTGGCATTCCTCTTTCAGCACCGCTGAATGCAGCTTATGGAGCCGGCAGAGGACCCATCTGGTTGGACGATGTCAATTGTTATGGAAATGAATTATCGATAACAGACTGCAGACATCGAGGACTTGGAGTGAGCAACTGTCAGCACATTGAAGATGCCAGTGTTGTTTGTGAAAGTAAGTTTCTTTTTCTATTTTAAAATGTTTCACCATGATATAGTACATACTGTGGTATGGTTTTATGGAGGTTCTCATCTGGCACATAGTATTTACCATCTCATCTGCTTTTTCTTTTATTACTTTAATTTTGTGATCTCTCATTTTCTTTAGTCCACTTCAGCCTCTGCAGCTTGTTTAGCCTGGTACTACCATCTTACTGTCTTTCATTGTAAACAGATGTGAACCCAACAAACCCTCCAGTTCTATCAACCACAACTGGTACAACACCACCACAGCCCTCTACTACCAATCAGGTTGATATCACCACCACAACAACAGCAGTAAGCAATAGCACAGGAGTTGAGGGGCAGATCCGTCTGGCTAATGCAAGAAACGGTTCCTGCTCTGGTAGAGTAGAGATCTTCCACCATGGACGGTGGGGGACAGTGTGTGATGATTCCTGGAGCCTGATAGATGCTCAGGTGGTATGTAGACAACTGGGCTGCGGCAGGGCCATTTCAACACAATATTTTGGTCCGGGCACAGGGCCCATCTGGTTGGATGAAGTCATGTGCACAGGAAGTGAATCAAAGCTCACAGAGTGCAGCCACCAAGGGTTTGGATCTCACAACTGTGGTCACCAAGAGGATGCTGGTGTTGTCTGTGAAGGTAAATACAAATTTGTCCAGCTAAAGGCAATGAAATCTTTCTGTGTTAATGTTGTATTTAGTTTGTTAAAGTTATCATCATCTTAATGGAGTTGTTTGAATTCCATGTTTTATTTCATATCAACAAAATTGTGTTGCATGGTTTAGCTGGTTTACCAGTGAGGTTGGTCAACTCTGACAACCGCTGCTCTGGCAGAGTGGAGGTCTACCATGATGGACAGTGGGGGACAGTGTGTGACGATAACTGGGACCTAAATGATGCTCAGGTGGTGTGTAGACAGCTGGGCTGTGGCATTGCTCGTTCAGCACCGCTGAATGCAGCTTATGGAGCCGGCAGTGGACCCATCTGGTTGGACGACGTCAATTGTCATGGCAGTGAATCATCGATAACAGACTGCAGACATCCAGGTCTTGGGGTCAGCAACTGTCAGCACATTGAAGATGCCAGTGTTGTTTGTGAAAGTAGGTTTCTTTTTCTATTTTGAAAAGTAGTAATATCATATATTAAAATTACATACTGTTTTGGTTTTATGGAGGTTCTCTTACCATCTTCTCTCCCTTCTCTCACTTATATTTGTGACCTTATCTTTTATCTTTTCTTTAGTCCAGCACCCTCCACTTCAGCCTCTTCAGCTCATTTGTGGCCGTCATGAACTCCAAATAGGTCTGGATTTGGCTGGTGTGGCTTCCTCTGGTTTTGACCCATTTTCTGGCAACCTGGCAGCCAGAAACTGCACGCAGTTCAGGGTGCGTGGTGATGTAGTGTGGTACGAAGTGGAGGCCAGAGAAGGTGTCTGTGGAAACACACTGAGGGTAAAGACTTCACTTCTAGTTTTGTTGCTTTTTTTACACATTGAATCTTCACCTGCTTTCAGCTCACTTAGGACAACAATGCTCCAATGTATCACTATCTGATCTGTTGTCCTATTTAAGTTTCCATTCAGGTTTAAACACAGACAGGGTTAGGGTTAGATCACCTGGACACTTATTCATGATCATGTTCTAGCAGCCCTGACAACTTTCTGAATGTCCTTCAGTGTTGGCTTCTTTGTGTTGGTGTGTTCTGGTGATATCAAACCGTATCAGTCTTCCAGGTCTTTGTTTTTGTTCCTCTCTCCATTGTTGTAGGTGTGGTTAAGGTATCAGTTGATGCCCTTTTTGAAGCATGCCACATGGCCATTTTACTTGGCATCTATGTTCTATTCTCATATGTTCTATTTATTATTGTTATAATTAAGATGGGGTTATTAGTCCTCCAAATAGGACGGGACAGAGGCCAGGGACTTAGTATTCATGATCTTACACTATCTTAACCCTGAAGGACAGTTTCTTGAACCACTCAAGCTGACATAATCATTAAAATGACTGATTAAACTTTCCTCTGCCTTTCAGATCAACAGCACACATGCCATCTACTCCAACAGTTTATTTATCTACCCCAGAAACAATGTGTCCTTCGGCCTTCCTGCTAGTTTTCCCTTCTCCTGTGCTTATCCTCTGGACACAGACGCAAGCCTGAACGTGGCTATGAGTCCATTCCTGTCGTAAGTAGCAACAAAAATATAAAAGTTTGGAATGTAAAGGTACACTTTCATATAAAACCAACAAGATGTACTTTAGAATTACAAAGAAAAATATTAAATCTTTAGCATGGACATCAACATCTATATATGAACAACATATTTAATTAGAGATGATTACTCATTTTAGTTAAATTTATATGTAATTAAAGAGATACTATATAAATAATATAGCAATCTTTCCGTACAAAAAGATAAATAACTGTAATATCAATGGCATAATAGTTAAGATAACATTTTGCATGTTAATTTACAGATAAAATAACAATATAGATAAAAACGCAGTTATGCTTATGCCCTCTAGATGTCAGTGATGATAATCCATCTATTCATATACACTGACTAACCACTTCATTAGGTACACTTGTACAATACAAGTACAACGACTCTGCCATAAATTCTACTTTTGCAAACTTATAATAATTTTTGAGTTTTTGTTGACAGAGAGGTATTAATCAAACTAATATGTTTATTATTGAGGTCTTAGTGGGTGCTGCTGTTGTGCATTGAGTGCATTAAATTGAAATATTATGGCCCTCTCATGTATGTAAATGAGATGACCAAAATATTAGAAACACCTTTCAATATCACGCAGTCCAGTTTAACACTACTGCAAATAGTAGTAAATAACTGCACAATAGTTGGAGTAATACCTCTCTAAAAACAAAAACTAAAATATTATAAGCTTCGTAAAAGTAGAATTTATGGCAGATAGTTTGTGGCAGCAGCACGGTTTCCCCTATAGTTTGGGGACCAGAAACTTCGGGCAACTCAGCCTGAGGATGTACCTAAGAAGCCTGACTGATGGTTATACTCTAAAAACATTTTTATGTTGCTGCCTATTGTTTGTATATGAGTGGACATACTGTTTTAAAATATTTTTTTCTTAACCAAGAAAACATCTTAATGCATCCAGAAATGTCCAATACTTTCTGGAATAGTAATAGAATATGAGAAATAAAACACAGTTACTTCTCTTAACAAAAAACATATTTTCTTCACAGACTGGCAGATGGCATTTCAGGCTTGGGCTCCAAAGCCGAAGCCTCCATGTTTCTGTACCGCAGCTCCAACTATACTGACACGTATCCATCAGGCCAGATCATTTTGCCAGTGGGTTCACCATTGTATGTGGGCGTGTCTGTGGAGGAGATGGATTCACCCTTTGTAGTCGTTATGGAGGACTGCTACGCCACTCACTCATCAAACCCTGATGATCCCATGCGATACTATCTCATCCAGAACAAGTAAGTGTCTCACTTGGGCCTCAACAGATGGTTTGTGGAGTAAATGGAAAAGTTTATTGTATATTGATGTGTAATGGCCCGATGACCTTCTCATCCTCTCTGTCAGGTGTCCCACTGACCGCAGACAGGTGTCAGTGACTGAGAGTGGCTCGTCCCTCCATGCTCGCTTCACTGCCCTGCTCTTCCTGCTCCAGGATGAATACCAAGACACTTTCCTTCATTGCAGCCTCAGCTTGTGTGACCAAAGGAGATCCTCCTGTGTTCCAGTAAGTCACACCTTTCACTTCATGTATAGCATTATAGATGGTGTCTCTCATTTTTTTCCTGCTCTCTCCCACCACTTAGCCTTGCACAAGTAGGAGGTCCCGCTCTGTTTCCACCTCTGAGCCTCTGAAGCCCCTCACCATTGGACCAATTATCTGTGAGTATGCATTAAAATGAGGTCTCAGCATGATGATGTCTCAACAAAATGAACATTATGGAATTAATAACCATGTTTATTTTTCCTCTTTTTCATCTTCAGGGGTCAATTAACCTGAGTGAGCTGATAACAACCAGTAATAAAACACAAATGACATCACATAAATCACAAAAATCACAAAAATTACATAAATCACATGATTACATAAAACACATCACATCACATTTCATATTATGATTTTGTTTGATGTTTTTTTTCAAATGATGAGACATACTGTACAATATAAAAATGATGTTATATTGTATAATTAAATTGTGTCATTCTATCATCTTTGCAATTGTTTGTGTGTGTGTCTTATTTAATAACTATTTTAATAACCATATATACCATATGCATTAATACAATGACTCATTTAGGTTTTTTATCAATTATTGCTTCATATGGTCTTCATACTCACACTTTAAGTCATTGGAAGATTTTTGCTCAAACGTATTCACCAACTCCTGAATTTGCACACAGTCTCCCTAAGCTAAGATTGGCAAAAAAAATTATCTGTATGCATGACAGCATCATTTTGAAAATGTGATTTTAAGACATCTGTTACCACACAGCTTGTGAAGGGACAGGAAGTAACATAAAACCAGCTGTATTTGATAAAAACAAAGTTATTTATTTTCTGGAATTTGATTAACTATAATACAACAAAAATAGGTTAAGTAAACTACAATAGAAACAATGGGCGAGCGGATGCTGGTCAAACCAAAGAAATAAATATAACCAAAAGAGTACTCTCTAAAAATCTAAAAAGTCTGAAGCTACTTACATGAAATTTAACTATTATCTGATAAGCAAAAACACAAAAACAGCACCTCTAAAAAAAAAAAACATCTCTGAATGAGTGCAATCATTTGTTGGACATCTGGAAGGGCAGTTTTGGTTATGTTGTCATTGACCCGGCTCTTCAGCCATGACAAACACAAAGGGAGACGCGGGTCGAAGGCCAAAATTAAAGTAATTTATTGTAAAGAACACAACAACACAAACAACTTTTACCAAAAAGAAACCAAAGAAACAATGGGGTGTGTTAATCAGTCAATCAGTGGTGAGAGTGCATGCATGCATGAGTGAGAATGTGTAGATGCGAGGTGTTGGGTGCCATGAAAAGAAAGAAAGCAAAAAACCATGAGGCAGCCTGGAGAGGTGAGTGGAGCCTGCCAGAGAGAGAGAGACAGAGCACCAAAGACAGGTTAATGGGTGGAGCTTTATACTCTTCCTAACTCCCAGGTGTTTCCACCTACAATCAACTGGGCATGGAAACACACATTCAAATTACCCAGGGAACCGTCACACAAACTTCTCTCACTTATATTTTGTGACCTTATCTTTTTTTCTTTAGTCTAGCACCCTCCACTTCAGTTTCCTGATGAACTGAGTGATAAACTCCAAATAGGTCTGGATTTGGCTGGTGTGGCTTCCTCTGGTTTTGACCCATATTCTGGACAACTGGCAGCCAGGAACTGCTCGCAGTTCAGAGTGCGTGGTGATGTAGTGTGGTATGAAGTGGAGGCCAGAGAAGGTGTCTGTGGAAACACATTGAAGGTAAAGACTTCACTACTTTTTTGTTCTTTTTATGGTAAACCTGATTACAACATGTATATGAAATAATTTTGATGTGTTCTTTTCTTATGTGTCCTACCCGTTTCTTCTGAACATGTATCTCTGTGCCCCTCTTCTTTAGCTGTAGACACATTAAATCTTATTATCACTTAGGACAACAATGCTCCAATGTATCACTATCTGATCTGTTGTCCTATTTACGTTACCATTCAGTATTAAACACAGACAGGGTTAGAGTTAGGTCACCTGGACATTCATTCATATTACAAGAGCCTCTGATCATGCTGTAACAGCCCTGATAACTAACTCTGAATCTCCTTCAATGTTCTTTGTGTTGGTGTGTTCTGGTGATATCAAACTGTATCAGTCTTCCAGGTATTTGTTTTTGTTCCACTTGCCATTGTTGTAGGCGTGGTTGAGGTATCAGTTGATGCCCTTTCTAGGTGGCCAGGTAGCCACTTTGCTTCTAAGAAATCAAAGAGGGTGTTAAACATGCCTTCTTAGAAATTTGCACTCCTGGCTGGCTCCCTCACATTTTCTTGTTGATTTAGCCCCAGATGGCTACTTGTCACCTACTGCTTCTTAATGCCAAACCTCTTAGCAGAAAAGCTGACAGTGAGTGTTGATACTGACTGGCATTTCTGATCTGCATCACTTCTGGGAAGATTTGTCCATATCCTCATCAAACTCCTCAACGGCACTCTTGCTATTAGTCAGCTGCTGACCTCTTGACCAGTCAATGTTCCTTGTGCCTTGGGGTGGAGGTTGCAGTGCATGAATGTTCTGGCCAGTGTGGGGTGACTTACTGTATGAATGAACACCTTGATCCTGTGCACTGCACCACTTACTCCCCCCTCTCATTTTGGCCTGGTGGATCCTCAAGCCACCATGGATTTTTACAGACCTCATACACAAACAACACATAGTCTTTATAAAGTTAGCTCCGGTTGTGGCCTGTATGTTCATCTATTTATTATTATTATAATAAAGGTGGCATTATTGGTCCCTAAAATAGGACCTGCAGGCAGGGAGGCCAGGTCTGCAGGAGTAAGTATAGTTAGTATTCATTGTCTTACACTGTCTTAACCCTGAAGGACAGTTTCTCAAACCACTCAAGATGACATAATCATTAAAGTGACTGATAATTAAACTGTCCTCTGCCTTTCAGACCAACAGCACACATGCCATCTACTCCAACAGTTTATTTATCTACCCCGTAAACAACGTGTCCTTCAGCCTTCCTGTGAATCTTCCCTTTCCTTCTGTGCGTATCCTCTGGACACAGACGCAAGCCTGAACGTGGCTATCAGACCATTCTTGTCGTAAGTAGCCTTTGACTGAATGTCACCGGTTGAAAAATACTGATGTGTATAACTAAAAATAAAAAGTACAAACCTGGTGAAAGTCTTTGTGCAGCTTTTAACTCTTCATCTTAGTGTAAACATGCATTGCTGTCTGCTACAGTGTCCTTTTAATACAACCACTGGGAGTTACTTAAGCCATTTGTGTAGGATTGTCAAATCATCCTCATGCTTAGCAGTGGTGTTACTATATACAGAATAGTAAAACTGTGCTGTTAATTTGTTAGTTCATTAATTGATGTCCCAGCTTGATCCCTCTTTTACAAAGGAAATGTTATAACAAATTAAAACAATGACATACTTCATGAAATAAATACCAGCAGGTAAATCCAAACCTCAGAGGAATGACCATCATTATGTCAGTTTGTTTTGCAGTTAACAAATTGTTGATTTTTGTCACTTTTATCATCTTTGACCTGAAGTAATACTGTTAACTAGAAACATTTCTAAAGTAATTTTGAGTGTGCCTGACTCTGGCCCTGTTGCCCCCATACATTATTACTGACACTGCTCAGCAAATTCAGTATTAATACAACAAGCTGTGTCATCATTGCCTTTTTAATGGGCTCTTATTTTGAAAGGACTCGTATTTTGAAAGACTTTTGTCGTGTGTGTGTGTGTGTGCGTGTGTGCGTGCGTGTGCGTGTGCGTGTGTGCGTGCGTGTGGAGGCCACCAATCAGAGCAGAGCAAGCAACCCAGCTGCTCCTGTGACATTTGACACTGCTGAGAGAGAGAGAAAAAACACTGAAAGTACCCCGTGAACAACAAGGCTTTTTGGTCAAACCGTAGTTCCTACCATTGAACCGGCTTCACTGTGAACATCCTGAGTTCTTCCTGATATATACATATATATTTTCTGTGTCTAAAGTTAGGAAGTTGGACTTTTAGAGCTATCGAAAAAACTGGTACCTTTCTGCTGTACATGCAGTGTATGTGACTAAAAACAGTTGCACGTCCACCTTCGCATTCAACACGTTGACTCTTAAGGTCACTGTGTTGCCATGGTTTTCTCCGAGTGCTTCGGTTTCTCCACTTTTAAATCATAAAAAAAACATGAACGTAACATCAAAATAACATGAAAGTAACATCTTCCCAGCGATGAGGTCAGGGTTCAGTTCTGGACCTTGACCTCGTTGCTGTGAGGAGTTTACAGTGTTGCTGTGGGTTTCTCCAAGTGCTTCGGTTTCTCCACTTTTGAATTATTCATTTAAAAAAAAACAAAAAAAAAAACACAAAATAACATCAAAATAACCAACCTGGCTGCAGGCTCTTTAGTGTTCATTGTGCCTTTCCAGTGTTGCTGTGAGGAGTTCACAGTGTTCACGGTGTGGTTTCTTTGTGGTTTCTCCACTTTTGAATTATTTATTCATTCAAAAAAAACATTAGTTGAGCACACTGTACTACCTGCCTGAGTGTTCAACCAGCAGATGATGCAGCAGTTCTACGGCTCCCGTAGGTCTGCACGGGTCAGGGTTAGGTTATAAATAATAAAAATAAATAAATAAATAAACAAATAAAAAAATAAAAAATCTGTTTTCAAATCATTCTTTTCTCATTATTTGTAGCACAAATGTAGCTGTGTAACTCAGGCTGAAGTTCTGCTGATTGAAAGAACAATCTGTATTCGAAAATAATGTCCTGATTTCTGTTTTTTCAACATAAATTGAATATATTTGGGTTTTTCTCAAATATTTTGGGTTTTTTTTCTCTCACACCAACAAACACTGGACATTTTACACAATTTATTCTGATATTAAAGAATAAAAACATACATAATAATAATAATAATAATAATAATAATAAAAGGTTGTTGCAGCGCTAGAAAACAAATTGAAAAAATAATTTCAGAAACTAAACAGTGAACTCTTCAGTTATCACTGAAATATGTTTGATTGTTAAAATCAATTAAATGATCTTCAAGATGGGCAGCATATTATAAAAGCATAATAAATAAGTGGGTCGTTCATTCCACTGTAAGACACAGAAAACACTACTGTGACTTTCTAGCTTCATCAAAGTGCCAATAAAGGAGGATATTAATATTTTGTTTTCACAGCAGATGATTTGAAAGGAGACATTTAATAATGGTACACAGTGAAAACATGTAGGCTAAAGTCTAACAAGCAATAGTATATACTCCTCCTGCCTGGTCTTGATGAGTTGATATGGGTGAATGAATCTAAAACTGAAATAAGTTCAATAGAGATAAACAGACATATAGTCAACAACAGATAACTTGTTGTTTTTAGGAGCTTCATCGAAGACATTCTTTTGGGTTTCCCACATTGTGAGGATGAACTTCAGACATTAATGACTCTATAAATATCACTCATCCTACTTTGTATTTGACTGTGCTGTATTCAACCTGGACATGACACAGGTCTTCTGGTCTTACAGGTCCACGCAGGGGCCTCAGTGTCCAGTTACAGTACAAATAGAAAAGGGGTGTGAGAGGGTATTAAGAACCACAGAAACTTAAAGGGAGACGGGGTGGAAAATTTAATGTTTCGTCAGTCGAGTTATAAGTATATGGCCTTTATCTTCTAGGCACTTAGGGTTTTCTTGTATTGACAGATGTGGACTATTACAGCTGTCAGCAGTAACAGACTGCAACCCAGATCCTTCTATGTAGAGTAATGAATAAAATAACTAGCTGTTAAACTGGCTTACAAGTCCTCTCCATAATACCAGCAACGCCTCCTCCTACTGTATTATGATACAGCAACTTTACTTAGACACTGTTCATCCCTGCGGGTGAGTTGGAAATGGGAATCTAAGAGCATGGAAAGCTGTTACCATTAATCCAAGTGAAACAACAAAAAACTGTGCAGTGTAATCCAAAACTAATGAACATATGTCTATATTATCCTAAATATTAGCCCCGACTCAATACTGGGGATCTTTCCATACCGCTAAAACCCATCTTCTCCAATATGTTAATCTGTGGTTTGTTCAATTAAGTGTGTAATTGTGTGTGATTGCATTAGTCCTGGTGCCTCAAATCTAAATCAAGACCCTTCATTATTCCTGGCCTTATTAATAACCTTTCCCCAAATGGAAATATAGTATATATACTGCATACATACAGCCAGGATGGGCTGGGTATCTGTGCAAAAAACTAGAAGACCAATAAAACAAGGATTACTGGTACATTGCTGTTTATCTATCCTTGGTGGTCAGTTTTGAGTGGTAAATCATGTAGCTTGACATTTGTGGCCTTAAACGCAATTTACAAATTTATTTTTCAAAGAATTTTTCTCTCCCTCTCCACTTTAGTGACGACATCACTCATTCTAGCTTTCAAACATTCTTCCAATACACACTCATTCATTTTTTTGGCATGGTTTTTGGCGATTTTTGGTAAAACCATTCGGTGAAATGCTTAGAAGAGTCATAGCATCATTGTCCGGCCGAGCCACACGTTTTGACACCTGTTTTATGTATGTGCAAGCAAAACTGCGGGAGGAGTAGTGCGTGGAAAAAACGGCATAAACACTCACCATCAAAACCAGAGGTTATCACAACTAACACCGTGTCAATAACCAGTAATACCTTTATTCATAAACATTCATTACACAACTACAACATTAAAGGAACAGCAACAGGTGTGTAACACAATGCACGTGTGTGTGTGTGTGTGGATGTTGTGTCCACCAGAGACATGTACTGAAGACGGCAGCAAGGCCACAAGGCCTAACAAAGGGGTAAAATTTGAGGTGTTTCACACACCTACAAGATGGCATGGAATGAACAAACTATGCCACATGCGCACGCATGGACCTCGGCGATGCGTGAGCATGTGTGTGTGGGTCAGTAAAGGGAGAAAGAGGAAAGCACACAAAGCGAAATCCCCAAAAGATCTGAAGTACCACAACAACACAGTAAATGTATTTTATCACTCACTTTATCACTGTGCAATGTGGGTGCATTGAACGCAGAGAAACTGCCACCAACACAGTGAAAGAGTTACTGGAAAAGGGGTCAGCCATTGTACCTCTTCACGGCCAGGTTTAAAGGGGCACTACTTCTGAGTAAGGAGGGTCGGACCGGGTGCCGCTCCAATCAGGATCCTCCAGGTCTCCTGGAATTGATGATGCAGGTGGCCACGTCTCATCACCTGCGACCAATCAGAGGAAAGTAACCGACACCTAGCTCTACAAGCAAGGTTTATACATAGGAACATTGTGTCAGCTGTTTGTTGTCGGGATGTGGTTCAAGATGGGGGTGCCTAGCAGTTTGGTGTTGCCCAAGTTTGCAGATTTCTTTACAGAAAGCGCCAGGTAAGTCTTCAGATCTTCTCATCTTGGGTTAGACATTAGGTCACACATTTACTGTGTAACCTGTGCCTTTCCAATTTATGGATCTTTTCACTTTTTTGTGTCATGTTTGACATATTTCAAATAAAAGCTACAGATTACATGGTGCCCTAACAAAATCTAAACTGTTGGCACCAGCAGTGATGTGCCAGAAAATACAGATGCTTGTAAACATGAACTTGTTTATTTTCCCTAGTGATTTCATATTCCCTATCCCAGTGATTTCATTAAACCAATATAATTTACATTAACTCATGACTTGCACATCATCTAATTTGAAAACCACAAAATTTGAATAAAGTTCTGTGAGTCTGAACAACGCTTTGCACCTTCCGACATACTCAGGTAATAATAAACATCAGCAAACAGGTGCAGTATGAAGGAGATGGTTCAGGTTCAGGAGACTCCATGGAAGTTGGAGCAAAAGCACCGCTGCAGATAGGGTCATCAAAACTGTGTCAGCCACATAAAAAGGCCTGTATATAAAAAAACACTACACTATAGTAGAGCACATTTTAACTAAATAAATAACTGGAATAAATCATTAATCATTATTAATTGTGCTGTCTGCAGAGGGCACGCAGCACGTCAGTGACAGCTCACTCCAGATCACAGACAGTTTGCACCTCCTCTGGGAGGCGCCACGTCTCTCCACAGGCTTAGGAACAGTTTGGCCCCATCAGTTGTCAGCCTGGGTTGAACTCTGCATAGATGTGATCCCCATCTACCCTGATTGACTGGAACTTCCCCACCACAGCCCCCTCAGATACTGTTTATATTGTCTACTGTAGATACTGCATTGTGTGTATACATAATGTATTCTATGTTACCAGCTATGCTGTACATTCACTGCCTATACTGTATATTCACACCCAGCTGTTTATTCCCATAATGCTCTGTATTCTGTATATATTCTCAACCAATTTGATACTTGTATTTACACACAATCTTCATATCACTGATAATTCTGCTGATACAGAATGTCGCTCATAGTTTAATTAACAAATACACTATAGATTACACCTGGAAATTACTTTTACTTTAGGAGAATTTGCTGTTGCTGCCAAGATGTATAAAATTATACATACATACTTCACTTGTCCATATAGTTATACTGTATATATACCCTATGTCATTCATATTTATATCAACATTGTTATTTATATATCCTGCACATACTGTGCATACTGTACATACTGTGCACTAGTCATACTTATGTAGATGCTAAACTGCATATTGTTGTCTACAATATCTAATTCAGTGTAAGAAATTGCAATCACACACTGATGGCATCACTCTTCACAACAACATGCATCAAATCCCTCCTTTATTTCATAGAGACACGTGTCACCAGTTGATCTTATGTCATGATGATGCCACCTGCCTGGAGTCACGAAAAAGAGGCGATTCTTTCATCAACCCTGAGCTCTTTTGTGTCTGTAAAGATGGCTTTGTAGGCGACGGTCCCACTTGGTGATAACACAAAAGCAAGGCTGATAGTGGAAAAATCCTGTGCCTCAACTTTGGGGGTGGGGTTATGTATGCAGAGCAATTATTATATATACACAATATTGGAAAGGCTAATGCTGTCTATTAACTCTATTGTCACTTAGGCTATCTGCCATATTACCCGGTAATAGACTTCTCGACATCTTTAGTGTCATCCCTGGCCTATTAACCTGCAGTCCATCCTGTAAGAAGTCTTTGTCCTGCAGGCTACTGATGCTCACTTTTGACTTGTCAACACGCGAAGCAACTTGGAGTGTCAACACTCAGCCTAAGTCCCGCTTCCTTTACTTCTGATTGAAGCAGTGGCTCAGAATGAAAGTTACGCTTCTATTAGATTCAGAGAAATGTCTAGATAAATCTGGCCAAACTGAAGGGCGCGCAGTCTTTCCCTTTTCAGTCATCGGGCGGTAATGCCTGAGATCCGGGCACGCAGTCAGCGCCGATGCGTGACTCTTTTGGCTGTGTTGACACTGACAAGCGTCTTCCTGACTCACCCCTGCACACCACCTCCGGGTTTTACAAACAGGCTCTGTCAAATGCCTGTTGTCAGATCAGGCCTCTATTCCCAATCTGTCCAGTCTAATTGTAGACATGTTTGTCCTTCGGCATACAGTTGCATCGGTAATGATGGGAGTCTTCGTGCTGACCCCCGTGAGGACTACACTGTGCAGCACGATGACTGGCATTCAGTTAATAATAATATATTGCAGGTAATCCTAAGATCGTGACAAAAATGAACTGGCAAGTCGGTATTGCCTGCCTCTGGGGCAAACAGTACTCATATTCCAGAATAGTGTGTGGGTGTAAACGTGTGGAACTTAAGCCCTCTGCGGATAGCATGAACCTCATCCAGCACAGTTCGGTGAAATTGTAGAACGCACTGTCTGCACAATTCTTGATCACACAGCTGCTGCCAGTTTAGCTCACATTAATCATCCATGTCAAGCTCTGTTGTAGAAACTTCTATGTCTACAAATCCTGCCAAGCCATCCGAATGCAAATTCTGCATACTGTGCAGGTATTGTTTCCGTCTGAAACATCTTACACTCTGACAAAATAAAATGTTCTCATCTAACCCAGGATTAAGTGTTTTAGATTAGTAACTAACCATTGCTCTCTTTGTTCTACAAGAGACAATTTCTGAAATGAGTCCTAAGGAGTTTACCACCACCATCTCACTGTTTTTCAGCAACAGATGTGAACCCAACAAACCTCCATCAACCACACCTGGTAATAACACTACTCCACAGCAGATCCGTCTGGGCTAATGCAAGAAACGGTTCCTGCCTGGTGAGCAGAGATCTTCCCACAATGGACAGTGGGGACGGTGTGATGATTCCTGGAACCTGGATAATGCTCAGGTGGTATGTAGACAACTGGGATGTGGCAGGGTTCTGGCTGCGCACAAATGAGTGTCTATTTTGGTCCGCACAGGGCCCATCTGGTTGGATGATGTCATGTGACAGGAAGTGAATCAAAGCTCAAGGGGAATGTGCAGCCACTGAAGGTTTGATCTCACAACTGTGGTCACCAAGAGGATGCTGGTGTTGTCTGTGAAGGTAAATACAAATTTGTACAGCTAAAGGCAATGAAACCTCTCTGTGTTAATATTGTATGTAGTTTGTTAAAGTTTTCATCATCTTAATGAAGTCGTTTGAATTCCATGTTTTATTTCATATCAACACAATTGCTTTGCATGTTTTAGCTGGTGTGAGGTTAGTCAACTCGAAACTGCTGCTCTGGCAGAGTGGAGGTCTACCAAGATGGACAGTGTGTATGCGTGTGACGATAACTGGACCTAAATGATGCTCAGGTGGTGTGTGCATACTGGCTGTGGCATTGCTCGTCCAGCACCGCTTGAAATGCAGCTTATGGAGCCGGCAGTGGACCCATCTGGTTGGACGATGTCAATTGTTATGGCCGAATCATCGAGCAATAGTCTGCAGACATCCAGGTCTTAGGTCAGCAACTGGTCAAACACATTGAAGATGCCAGTGTTGTTTGTGAAAGTAAGTTTCTTTTTCTATTTTAAAAGTTGCAAACTGTAATGTGTAACCCTATTCTATGTATTAAGGCAAATGACTATCCAACACCTACTGTACTGTTTACCTTCAATATACTGATTTCATATGAATTTCAGTAAGCAGTATTTTATTTAATAAATCGCGTCTAATTTTCAAGTACTTAGATAAATCAAGGACACAAAACCACTGTACTTTAAATCCAATTATCCTGAATCAGGATTTTATATACAAAACAAATATGTTTTGGAAAATAATGTAAAAATAAATAAAATAATATTTTCTTTGTTGCAGATTGTAAATTCTGTTTTTTGTTACACAAATATACAGATTCCCTTTGCTACCTTCTCTAAATTCAGTTAACTCATACATTCAAAATTCATTCAGTTACAATCAGTGAAACCAAATTAATCTATATAACCTTGAAATTGGCTTCAGGAAATGAAATAATCAAAAAATAACCTTGAATTTGATCCAAACCAAATTTCAATACCTTTGAAAAATTGTCACTTACCTTTTATATCAATATAGATTAATTACCTGTGGAACCACAAAAAAAAAAAATCTATAACCGAAAAGAGCTGGCAAAACACTGCCTACCAATTAAAATCAATATGGCGCCCAACCTGCAGGTAAGGAGTCAGCAGGATAATCAGCAGGCAGAAAACACAGCTGGCTTTGAGAATACTGCAGCTCAGCATGGTTCTCACTCTGTTCTATCATCTCCCTTCAACAGATTAAAGTCTACTAAAATGTCCATGCTGTCACTATTTTTAGGAAAATTAGCACTACCAGGTTAAAAGAGGTGTAAGATCCTCTAACCAAATCGATTCACGACTCATAATCTCCATTACCCCGACAGCGAGCCACACACATGCAAATTAAAACAATAAAATGCAAACATTCACTCTCCTTTAACCTGTACAACTTCATTACACAATGCCTCGCTATTGTTGTTGACAAAGCAGCCGCCCGCACTAGCATAGTCGGGAGTCAGACTCAGCTTAGCTGACGGCAGGTCAGTAACTTCACGCAGAGGAGACTCAGACTCAGTAGCACGCCGATCTGATCAGACTCAGACGATCAGCCGGTCTTCCCAGACTCAGACTCAGTAGCACAGACCCAGATTCAGATTCAGACGCATCAAGTAAATCCGTACAGAGCCGGAAACACCCAAGAATAAAAAAAATCAAAAGAATCAAAAGAACTAAAAGAACCAAAAGACTCAAAAGACTCAGGAGATGATTCTTGATTCATTGGATTAAACTGAGTTGACTGGATCTTTCCTCCTGTACAGCCGTGGAAACGAGGCAGATTCAGACTGGATGGACTTTACAGAGTTGTGTCACAAAAAGACTTCCTCCAGTCAAATCTAAGAAGATAAAATACAGCACAAACAAGATGATAGAAACTTCATTTAAAACACAAACACTTGTTATGTAGCTGGTGCCAATATAGCCTGGTGGCTAAAAACAATGCGTAAAAGGGACCTAAATATAATTAATCTAATTTTAACTGCAGCATTATATGTTGTTTTTAATAATGCCTTTATTCGCCTATTTGTAGTCTAAGGCAGGCTTGTGCTCTGACTGGTAGAATTTATATGCTTATAGACAAATGACTCAAAATGAATAGTAAGATCCAACATTAATGTTATAGGCAGAGAACCAACCATTACCCAACTGGCAGATGACACTGCTCTCTCTTTCTTAGGGATGAAAATCAAGTCTCTGTTGCAATAAATACTATATCAGAGTTCTCCAAGGTTCTGGTTTGGTCTGAATCTCAATAAATGTGAAATTTCCATTAAGGATTATTTTAATCATCCATCTATGAATCCTAATAAAGATGAAGCTGTTTACTTAGGTATCAAAATTACTATGATCAACAAAAAAGAACTTCTATACATTTTAATCCTATCATACAAAGAACCTAAAAAAAAAAAGCAACGAGTGGCTTTTACGGGTCTCTCTCTTTGGAGGTAGAGTTTCATTCACTAAGGCAGAAGGAATATCATCCAACATTTGGCATATAGTATTTTACCATCTTATCTCCTCTTTCACTTATATTTTGTGTGACCTATCTATTTTTCTTAGTCCAGCATCCTCCACTTCAGCTCCTCCTCAGCCTATTTCCAGACCGTGATAAACCTCCAACAGGGCTGAATTTGGACTGGTGTGGCTACTCTCTGGTTTTGAACCACTGGGCAACCTGGCAGCCAGAAACTTGCTCGCAGTTCAGAGTGCATGGTGATGTAGTGGTACTAAGTGAGGCCAGAGAAGGTGTCTGTGAAACACACTGGAGGGTAAAGACTTCACTTGTTTTGTTTTTTTACACATTGAATCTTCACTGCTTTAGTCTACTTAGACAAATAATGCTCCAGTGTATCACTATCTGATCTGTTGTCCTATTTAAGTTTCATTCAGGTTTAAACATGTAGACAGTTAGGTTAGACTACCTGGACACTTATTCATGATCATGTTCTAGCAGCCCTGATACAACTTCTGAATGTCCTTCAGTGTTGGCTTTTGGTGTTGGTGTGTTCTGGTGATATCAAACCGTATCAGTCTTCCAGGTCTTTGTTTTTGTTCCTCTCTCCATTGTTGTAGGTGTGGTTAAGGTATCAGTTGATGCCCTTTGAAGCATGCCAGTGTAAATCGTATTGTTGTGAGTTCATGGTTTGCCTCTTTGGGGCCTGTAGCTGCCTGCCTGTGTGTCCTCTCTGTGCCCTGTATCTATGTGTGCGTGCACCAAGTAAGCAGCAATGGTAGTTCTGTGTACACCGGTCTTGTTATCATGTCTCCACTCATTACACACGAGTGAGTACATTACAGCCAGGTGGCCATTTTGCTTGGCATCTATGTTCGGCTTCATTTATTATTATTATAATTAAGATGGGATAATTGGTCTCAAAATAGTGAGGAGACCAGGGACTTTAGTATTCATGATCTTACACTGTCTTAACCCTGAAGGACAGTTTCTGAACCACCTGCTGATATAATCATTAAAGTGACTGATTAAACTGTCCTCTGCCTTTCAGACCAACAGCACATGCCATCTACTCCAATAATAGCTTATTTATCTACCCTGGAACAATGTCCTTCTGGCCTTCCTGCTAGTCTCTCTCGTGTGCTTATCCTCTGACACAGACGCAAGCCCGAACGTGCGTGGCTATGAGTCCATTCCTGTTGTGGGTTGACAGTAGCCTTGATTAGATATCACCATTGTAAAATACTGGATCTGTATAAGTAATACAGAATTAAGTTAAGTCGTAAAAGTATAAATAAATATAAAAGTTTGGAATGTAAAGTACACTTTAGAATATGAGAAATAAAACACAGTTACCTATCTTAACAAAAAGCATATTTTCTTCACAGGCCGGCACCTGGCATTTTAGGCTCAGGCTCCAAAGCCAAGCCTCCATGTCTCTGTTCCACAGCTCCAACTACACTACACATGCATCCATCAGGCCAGATCATCTTGTCAGTGTGGGTTCACCATTGTACGGGCATCACTGTGGAGGAGGTGGATTCGCCTCAGTCGTTTCTGGAGGATTGCTACGCCACTCACCATCAAACCCTGATGATCTCAGCATGCGATACTATCTCATCCAGAACAAGTAAGTGTCTCATCAAATTCTACAGATGGTTTGTGGAGTAAATGGAAAAGTTTATTATATATTGATGTGTAATGGCCTCGATGGACCTTCTCATCCTCTCTGTCAGGTGTCCCATTGACCGCAGACAGGTGTCAGTGACTGAGAGTGCCCGTCTCTCCATGCTCGCCACTGCCCTGCTCTTCCTGGGCTCCAGGATGAATACCAAGACACTTTCCTTCATTGCAGCCTCAGCTTGTGTGACCAAAGGAGATCCTCCTGTGTTCCAGTAAGTCACACCTTTCTACTTCATCCATAGCATTATAGATGGTGTCTCTATTTTTTTCCTGCTCTTCTCCCACCACTTAGCCTTGTACAAGTAGGGAGGTCCCGGCCTGTTTCCAATTCCTCTGAGCCTCAGTTCTCACCATTGACCAATTATCTGTGAGTATGCATTAAATGAGGTCAGCATATGATGTCTCAACAAAATGAACTTTCTTATGGAATTAATAACCATGTTTATTTTTCCTTTTCATCTTCAGGGTCAATTAACTGAGTGAGCTTGATAACAACTAGTAATAAAATACAAATGACATCACATAAATCACAAAAATCACAAAAATTACATAAATCACATGAACACATCACATCACATTTCATATTATGATTTTGTTTGTTTGTTTTTTTCAAATGATGAGACATACTGTACAATATAAAAATGATATTATGTTGTATAATTAAATTGTGTCATTCTATCATCTTTTGCTTGTTTTGTTGCTACATAATAATCAAAATATATATGGTTAAACAATAAAGGCAAGGTACCAATAGTTTCCTCTTTGTGTCTGTTTCAATATTACTGATAAGAACATGTTATATATACTGTATATGACTCTTATATACCGTGTGTGTGTGTGTGTGTGTGTGTGTGTGTTCATTCAATTAAAACTATTTTAATAACTCTTTTATGTCATATACATTAATACAAATAACTCATTTAGGTGTTTTATCAATGATTGCTTCATATGACCTCATACTACACTTTAAGTCATTGGAAGATTTTGGTCAAACTTATTCAACAACTCCTGAATTTGTACACAGTCTCCCTTATTAAGATTGGCAAATATCTGTATGCATGACAGCATCATTTTGAAAATGTTATCGGCATGTATATAAAAATAATTTTGACGTGTTCTTTTCTTCTCTATCCTACCCATTTCTTTCAAACAATGTATCTCTGTGCCCCCTTAGCCGTAGACACATTAAATCTTATTATCAATAGACAACAATGCTCCAATGTACACTATCTGATCTGTTGTCCTATTTACCATTTACTATGGTATGTAGTTACCATTCAGTATTAAATACAGACAGGTTAGGGCTAGGTCATGTGGACATTCATCTATATTACAAAGAGCCTCTGATCATGCTAAAGAGCCCTGATAACTTTCTGAATCTCCTTCAGTGTTGGCTTCGGTTTGATGTTGCTGTGTTCTGGGATATCAAACTGTATCAGTCTTCCAGGTGTTTTGTTCTCCTGCATTGTTGTAGGCGTACAGGTATCAGTTGATGCCCTTTTTGAAGCATGCCACATGGCCATTTTGTTTGAGAAATCAAAGAGGGTGTTAAATATGCCTTCTTAGAAATTTGCACCCTGGCTGCCCCACGCTTTCTGCTGATTTAGCCCCAAAATGGCCCTCTTGTCACCCGCTGCTTCTAATGCCAAACCTCTTAGCAGAAAAGTTGACAGTGAGTGCTGATAATTGACTGGCATTTCTGATCTACATCACTTCTGGGAAGATTTGTCCATATCCTCATCAAACTCACGGCACTCTTGCATATTAGATTATACTATCCTTGTCCTTGCCTAGACACGCTTTACTGGTGGATTAAAATGGTGGAATGATCTCTCTTCTGAAGAAAATGGTGTATGTATCTTCCTTCAGCAAGTAAAGTCTCAATCTCAACCAGAATCTGATGTTAAAAGAAAAGAAGAATTAAAAAAAAAAAAAAACAGTTGGCTGTTTCGGTTAGTTGAGACCTGATGACGCTACATGGCTACTTCGCAAATTCTCACAAGTTCCTGTGTGTTTCCATTCAGTTCAACCAGATATATCCAGGTGTGAAGTTAGGAATGCCCTCGTGGGTTTGGAGGATTCTTTGTTCAGGCTTTTATTATTACTTGTTGGCCTTTGTTCACCCACATGTTGAGGTCTCACACAATTAAACCTGGCCCAGTCCTCAGGAAAATAAAATATCAACAGTTAACATTCATACTATTCTCTGTTATGAGTATAAATAGAGAGTAAGTAGTCTAACATGAAACAAAGCCACTACGACTGTCAGTTCTAGCTCAATTTGATCCTCCAGCTGAGAGGAATGGATGATGCAGGTCACTACATCTCATCAGGATGTAACCAATCAGGGGGAAAGCAACTGCACACCTAGCTCTGTACATAAAAACCTCACAACCAAGGGTACACATATGAATGCTGGCAGCAGCTGTAACACATCTCTTTGTCTTTCCAGTAAGTTTGTTGTTGTGGGATGTGGTTCATTATGGAGGCGCTAGCAGTTTGTTGTTGTTCTTAAGTTTGCAGATTTTTACAGGAAGCAATTTGTGTAAGTCGTCAGATCTTTTCTATGTTGGGTTAGGCCACATATTTACTGTGTAATTGTATGTTCCATCTTGTGGATCTTTTCTACGTTTTTGTGTCATATGAGACAGATGTATTTCACTAAAAGCCTTAAAGTTGATAATATTCATTTCCATAATATCAACGTATTAATTATTGATATTATGATTCTAAGATTTGTTTGATATGTACAATAAACAATTATGAAACAGATGCAGTATGAAAGGGGATGTCTATGTCTAGGAAAGAAGTTGAGTAATCGACCTCTTTGTGTCTGTAAAGATGGCTTAAAAGGTGACAGTTATATCTGTTACACACACACCTCTGCAGTAGTCAAGGTTATCACTGGTCCCAACACAAAGATTTGTATAATTCTTGGCTGGCAAGCTGCTGCCAATTCTAGTCACACATCATCCATGTCAAGCTGTCTTTACAGGAACTTCTACATCTACAAACTTATGTAAACAGTCTAATTGAGGCTGTATATACTGTGCAGGTGTTGCTGCATGTGAAACATCTTTTAGACCTAACTAATTATATTTTCTAAATTAATCCTTATTTGAAGTGTTTCATATATGTAATTACTTTTACTTTAGGAGAATTTGCTGCTGCTGCCAAGATGTATAAAATTATACATCATTAATTTCACTCTGTCCATACAGTTATACTGTATATATATCCTATAACATATTCATATTTATATCAATATTGTTATTTATATATCCTGGCATATGTACATACTGTGCACTAGTATGCATGCTGCATGTTGTTATTGTTATTGAACTGAATATAATATCTTAATTCAATGCAGGAAATAGCCATCACACACTGAGACACGTGTCACCAGTTGATTCGTGTCATGATGATGCCACCTGCCTGGAGTCACGAAAATAAGGCAATTCTGTTATGGAATTTTCTATTCTTGTAGTGTTCTGAGCGACACATATATACTTTTAAATGGAATATAATAAAAGCACAAACATACAGACACATTACACAAGGTTACATGAAGTCACATGTGGGCCTTGAGGTCCTCGGCAGTATTAATTGTTTGTCTTTGACTGGCAACAGTAGGTGCCATCTTATCTCAACACTGTGGGGGCCAGGGTCGAAGAAATCTGGTGCTGCATGCTTAGACATAATAGATAGCTTGCCATTGACATTCTAATCTGCGTAAACAGACATCTGTGTCTCCAGACTAAAACATGTTGACAATGACACCTTCCTTGGTAAAAACATTCTCTTTTACCCAATTCTGGGTGTATGGCATTTGTGATGTTATCTTGGGGGTTTAAAGTCTATCCACCAGCACGAGTTTGGCAGAATGTGAGACCGACTCAGGCATTTCTGATGCACCATGAGAATGTCTCTAATTGTCCTTGGCCAAGTGTCAATAAATAATACAGCATAAGACATCAGAGGCACTTTCTTCCTTCCTGACCTCACCATTGACTTTTGACTTCAGCAATTTCTCCACAACAAATTCTTTCATCAACCCTGAGCTCTTTTGTGTTTGTAAAGTTGGCTTTGCAGGCGACGGTCTCACCTGTAATAACACAAAAGTCTACGGTGACTCCTCTTGGTGTAGCCGAGGTTATCATTGTTCACAAGAAAGGGGCTGTGTCGACACTGACAAGTGCTCCCTCCCAGACACACCATGCACACCACCTCCGTTTTGCCAAAACACTCCAGGCTCCTTCAAATGCCTGGAACGTTCCCCTGGTGTCAGATCAGGCCTCTATTCCCAATCTGTCCAGTTCAATTGTGGACATGTTTGTCCTTTTGGCATGGATTGCATCGGTAATAATGGGAGTCTTTGTGCTGACCCCTGTGAGGACTACACTGTACTGAATGATGACTGGCATTCAGTTAATAATATACTGCAGGTAATCCTACACTGTAACAAAAAAAATGAACTGGCAAGTTTGGTATTACCTGTTTCTGGGGCAAAACAGTACTCATATTCCAGAATAGTGTGTGGCTGAAAACAGGTGTGGAACTTAAGCTCCTCTGTGGATAGCAGAACCTCATCCAGCACAGTTCGGTGAAATTGTAGAATGCACTGTCTGCAATTCTTGGTCACACAGCTGCTGCCAGTTTAGCTCACACATCATCCATGTCAAGCTCTGTTGTAGAAACATATATGTCTAGAAACTTGCAAAGCCATCTGAATGCAATCTTGCATACTGTGCAGGTATTATTTCATTTGAAACATCTTTACACTGTGACAGAAATAAAATGTTCTCATCTAACCCGTGCATTTAAGTGTTTTAGATTAGTAAATTAACCATTGTTCTCTTGTTCTACAAGAGACAATTTCTGAAAATTAAAGTCTCATGGAGTTTACCACCACTATCTCACTGTTTTTCAGCAACAGATGTGAACCCAACAAACCCTCCAGTTCCATCAACCACACCTGGTACAACACCACCACAGCCCTCTACTACCAATCAGATTGATATCACCACCACAACAACAGCAGGCAATAGCACAGGAGTTGAGGGGCACATCCGTCTGTCCAATGGAGGAAACAGTTCCTGCTCTGGTAGAGTAGAGATCTTCCACCATGGACAGTGGGGGACAGTGTGTAATGATTCCTGGAGCCTGTTAGATGCTCTGGTGGTATGTAGACAGCTGGGCTGTGGCAGGGCCATTTCAACACAATATTTTGGTCCGGGCACAGGGCCCATCTGGTTGGATGAAGTCATGTGCACAGGAAAAGAATCAAAGCTCACAGAGTGCAGCCACCGAGGGAATGGATCTCACAATTGTAGTCACCAAGAGGATGCTGGTGTTGTCTGTGAAGGTAAATACAAATTTGTACAGCTGGAGACAATGAAATCTCTGTGTAACGTGTTGTTTGAGGTTTTCGTCTTGATGAAGTCGTTTGAATTCCATGTCTTATCTCATATGAACAAAATTGTGTTTTTTTTAGCTGGTTTACCAGTGAGGTTGGTAAACTCTGACAACCGCTGCTCTGGCAGAGTGGAGGTCTACCATGATGGACAGTGGGGGACAGTGTGTGATGATAACTGGGACCTAAGTGATGCTCAGGTGGTGTGTAGACAGCTGGGCTGTGGCATTGCTCGTGGAGCACTACGAAATGCAGCTTATGGAGCCGGCAGTGGACCCATCTGGTTGGACGATGTCAATTGTTATGGAAATGAATTTTTGATAACAGTCTGCAGACATCCAGGTCTTAGGGTCAGCAACTGTCAACACATTGAAGATGCCAGTGTTGTTTGTGAAAGTAAGTTTCTTTTTCTATTTTGAAAAGTTGCAACATTATATAGTTCAAATTGCATACAGTAAGGTTTATGGGGGTTTTCATCTGTTATACTGTATAGTATTTACCATCTGTTTTTCTTTAGTCCAGCACTCCATTCAGCCACTTAGGCCTCCTTGGCTTATTTGTGGCCGTGATAAAAGTAGGGCTAGATGTGGATGGCCTGATTTACTCTGGTTTCGACCCATTTTCTGGAGAACTGGCAGCCGGAAACTGTGCCCAGTTCAGAGTGCATGTTTATGTAGCATGGTACGAAGTGGAGGCCAGAGCAGGTGCCTGTGGAAACACACTGAAGGTAAAGACTATTTTTTTTTTAAGATTTAAGGTAAACCTGTTAACCAGCATGTCTATAAAATAATTTTGATGTGTTCTTTTCTTCTCTGTCCTACCCGTTTCTTTTAAACAATGTATCTGCGTGCTCCTCTTATTTAGCTATAGACACATATTGAATCTTCACCCGCTTTCAGCTCACGTAGGACAACAATGCTCCAATGTATCACTATCTGATCTGTTGTCCTATTTACGTTACCATTCGGATTAAAATCAGGCAGGGTTAGGGTTAGGTCACATGGACATTCATTCATATTACAAGAGCCTCTGATCATGCTGTAACAGCCCTGATAACTTTCTGAATCTCCTTCAGTGTTGGCTTCGGTTTGATACCAGAACACACCAACTTGAACTCACGCCACTCTTGCTATTAGTCAGCTGCTGACCTCTTGACCTGTCAATGTTCCTTGTGCCTTGGGGTGGAGGTTGCAGTGCATGAATGATATGGCCAGTGTGGGGTGACTTATGAACCCCACCCTGTGCACAGCACCACTTACTCACCCCTCCAGCATCTCATTTTGGCCCAGTGGATCCTCAAGCCACATGGATTTTTACAGACCTCATACACAAACAGCACATAGTCTTTATAAAGTTAGCTCAGGTTGTGGCCTATATGTCCATCTATTTATTATTATCATAATTAAGGTGGGGTTATTGGTCCTGCAGGCAGGGAGGCCGGGTCAGCAGGAGTAAGTGGGACTTTTCATTGTCTTACACTGTCTTAACCCTGAAGGACAGTTTCTCAAACCACTCAAGCAGACATAATCATTAAAGTGACTAATGAAGTGATAATTAAACTGTCCTCTGCCTTTCAGACCAACAGCACACATGCCATCTACTCCAACATATTATTTATCTACCCCATAAACAACCGAGACTTCAGCCTTGTCAAGATTATTCCCTTCACCTGTGCGTATCCTCTGGACACAGACACAAGCCTGAAAGTGCCCAGTCCATTCCTGTCGTAAGTAGCCTTTGACTGAATGTCACCGGTTGTAAAATACTGATGTGTATAACTAAAAATAAAAAGTACAAACCTGATGAAAGTCTTTGTGCAGCTTTCAACTCTTCATCTTAGTGTAAACATGCATTGCTGTCTGCTACAGTGTCCTTTTAATACAACCACTGGGAGTCACCAAAGCCATTTGTGTAGGACTGTCAAATTTTCATCATGCTTAACAGTGATGTTGAATGTTACTATATACAGAATAGTAAAACTGTGCTGTTTATTTGTTAGTTAATTAAGTGTTATTCCAGCTTATTATCTCTTTTACAAAGGGAAATAATATCAGCAGGTAAATCCAAACCTCAGAGGAATGACCATCATTAATTTGTTTGATTTGCAGTTATCAGATTGATGATTTTTGTCACTTTTATCATCTTTGACCTGAAGTAATACTGTTAAATACCTCAGCAACTTTGACAGCAAAGCCTCATACAGCAGATAAAAACAATAATGCAATAATGCTTATGCCCTCTAGATGTCAGTGATGACCATTTACCTTTTCATGAATTTCACAGTGGGGAGTGTGATAGCAGTCTTAAGTGATGAACTGTGGCACTGTGGTAAATGACATCTGGGTTAGTGGCAGCAGCATGAGCATACAACATGTCTCCTCTATAATCACATAGATACATATATTATGATAGACTGTGTGATGGATTTTCTCTTTTACAGGGAGAAACAAGCTCTGTTTCAATATGAGAACTGAATTTGAGCAAAACGCTCAGTTTTGTTTTGTTGACAATCTGCAATGCAATCAAATTCCCCAGTATGCACAATGCTCCAGTGATCCCCCAATCAAAGCTATCAGTTTGTTCCCTGATGGTGTCCCTTATGGTTTAAAGAACACAGCCTGGTACCACAACACCAGAAAATTCAGGCGCCTCAGCCTCAGGATGTAACTAGCCTGACTGATGGTTATACTCTACAGCTATCTAGTCAAAAGAAAACAATTTTATGCTGCTGCCTATTGTTTGTATATGAGTGGACATACTGTTTTAAAATATTTTTTCTTAACCAAGAAAACATCTTAATGCATCCAGAAATGTCCAATACTTTCTGGAATAATAATAGAATATGAGAAATAAAACACAGTTACCTATCTTAACAAAAAGCATATTTTCTTCACAGGCCGGCACCTGGCATTTTAGGCTCAGGGCCTGAAGCCAAAGCCTCCATGTTTCTGTACCACAGCTCCAACTATACTGACACATATCCATCAGGCCAGATCATTCTGCAACCTGGTTCACCATGGTACGTGGGCGTGTCTGTAGAGGAGGTGGATTCATCCTTTGTAGTCGTCCTGGAGGACTGCTATATCAGTTACTCCTTATACCCTGATGAATCCATGCAATACTATCTCATCCAGAACAAGTAAGTGTCTCACTTGGGCCTCAGCAGATGGTTTGTGGAGTAAATGGAAAAGTTTATTGTATACTGATGTGTAATGGCCCGATGACTTTCTCATCCTCTCTGTCAGGTGTCCCACTGACCACAGACTGGTGTCAGTGACTGAGAGCGGCTCGTCCCTCCATGCTCGCTTCACTGCCCTCTTCCTCCTGCTCACATGGGAAGAAATGTTCCTTCATTGCAGCCTCAGCTTGTGTGACCAAAAGAACTTGTGTGTTCCAGTAAGTCACACCTTTCACTTCATCTATAGCATTGTAAATGTATGATCAATGCTGCTTAAACACTGGATTTTGATGGTGTCTCTCACTTTTTTCCTGCTCTCTCCCACCACTTAGTCTTGCACAAGTAGGAGGTCCCGCTCTGTTTCCACCTCTGAGCCTCTGAAGCCCCTCACCATTGGACCAATTATCTGTGAGTATGCATTAAAATGAGGTCTTAGCATATGATGTCTCAACAAAATGAAATTTATGGAATGAAATGTTTCTTTTTCCTCTTTTTCATCTTCAGGTGTCAAATAACCTGAGTGAGCTGATAACAACCAGTAATAAAACACAAATGACATCACATAAATCACAAAAAATCACTTAAATCACATAAATCACATTTCAGATTGTGATTTGTTTCTTTTATTCATGAGACATACAATATAAAAATGATATTATGTTGTATAATTAAATTGTGTCATTCTAGAGTTTAGAAATAAAGGCAAGTTACAAATATTTTTCTTCTTGTCTGTGTCTATTTTTCAATACTACTGTACATGTTTTATATACTGTATAAAACATACCCTATTAAAAAGAATTCCTACAATACATTTTCTGTATAAATGAAGTTAAATGAAGTGGTGATGAACCACGGTGTTGTGGTTGTTCACCCTCCAGCTGAAGGTCACTGTATGCGCTGCTGCTCTGCTCTCTAAGAAACTCATAATAAAGGACAGTGTATGGAGGGGGCGTGGAATCTGCTTCAGTTTTTGATTGACAGGCCACCAGCCCAATAGAAAGGCTTGCTGTCGCGGAGGGGGCGGGGCGTAGAGTGACCAACGTCTCCCAGTCGGGTTCAGGGTTTAGATCAGTTGGGGTTAATTTCCGCCCTGTGGTGGCCGTTTATATTAAGTAGACCTCAACTTTTTTATCCGCCGACAGCCGTCGTCATGTCCAACAACAATGCCAGCAACAACTTAATTATCGCTCAAAGGGCCGTGAAGCAGCTCCGGTTAGAGGCCAGTGTCCGAAGGATCAAGGTACGAACCCCTCAACACAAACACGGAAGACTGAGCCGACCTGCTGTTGAATGGCGGAGACAAACTGCAGCAGAAATGACACAGACTGAACTCTTACATCATAAGCTCAACAAAGTGGTTTCCAGAGTCTCACAAACTGGTTTCTGGCTGACTAAACCACAGCCACAAGCGAGCATAGTTTCTTCCGCCTTTTAAAGGCTGTCAGCTGTGTTTTTTCTCCTCTCTTAGCGCTCTGTTTTGAGAAAGCGTAAACACTTTTAAGTGTCAGTATCGACAGAAGCGACACGTTTATTGAAGTTTAACCTCTGAGTGTTGCTTTTCGAAAGGACCACAGGTGAACGGTACCTCTCGAAAAGTTACACAGTGGACACACCCGTTCGTGTATGGCACCGTTGCTTGCAAATGCTTATGCAAAATAGTTGCAAAATAGTGAGCACATAGTGTGTAGGCCAGTGTTTTTCAACTTTTTTGAGCCAAGGTACATTTTTTTCATTGAACAAATCACGAGGAACACTACCAACCAAAAATGTTTTTAAAAATGATATTCTTTAGCCTCCTAGATTTACAATATAGTCATTCTCATCAAGTGTCTTGAATAGTAATCAAATAAAGACAAAAAAGTATTTTATCGTCTTTTATATTTCTTTCTTTCAAATAAAAAGTGCACTTGACATGTCCACTTCAAAAAATACAGCTGGAACATGAAATGCCACAACAAACTAAAGAGGTAGTCGAAAACTTCAGAAAAGAATGCTTATTCTGACAGAAGCAGTAATATTTAGGAAAGATTTTCACTGTTCCACACAGAGAAATATGAAGAGTTGCATGTACAAAATGTCAATCTCAGTGTATTTTACTCACTTAGTGTGAAACCTGCGCCTGTTTGGATGAACACAGAGCTGATATCCTGGTGGGAACTGAAGAAAGTCACACACGAAGCCCCTCATCAACAGCTCTCAGTCTCTCTCTGTTTTTAGTTTTGCATCACTAATTCTCTTGTCTTAACGCACAATGCAGTTCGCTACCTGCTGCGATCTAGTGATAAGGAAGAGTATTACATGATTACGCTGCCAGTCACTACTACAGCACAGACACTCGACAATGGCGTATTATTTGCAGATAACAATTAATTCGTTTTCAAAAAATGTTTTTAGACCAGTTAGGTGAAATTGAATAATTTCCCACGGGACACCTGATGATCTCCCACGGCACACTAGTGTGTACACTGGTGTTTGCAACTGACTGTATGGGTAGAGTATTACACACATGTGATCTGAAGTTTATTTAGGTTTCTTCTCAAACATCATGTCTGGCTCTGTAGGTGTCTCAGGCTGCTGCTGAGCTGAGAAACTTCTGTCTGCAAAATGCCTCCAAGGACCCTCTCCTGGTCGGGGTCCCCTCCAGTGATAATCCCTTCAGACCCCCCAAGTCCTGCTCCCTCTTCTGAGGTATGCCTGCTTTTTCCTTTTTATTAAGGCTTCAGATGATGGAGTTAATCTGTGTAATTAAGTCCACTAGGGATTCAATTAATTACATCTTCACATTAGGTTTACACTGAATCAATGTCCTGTAGAGCCACCAACCTGTTCAATGTTTTTAAAGGTCAAATACTTTATATGACATGTACTTTATTGAAGTAAAGATTGACCTCAGAGTCTTCACTCACCAGCATACAAGTTGGGGACTTTCACTAATGATTATTTTCATCACAAATGAATCTCCAAAACATTTTCCTGATTAAACAATAAATCATTTTGTGGATTAAAATGTCAAAAAAAAAGGGGGGCCATTACAGTTTAAGCAAGGTGACATCTTCAAATTCCTTATTTTGTCCAACCAACTGCAAGAAGAATAATCTAAAGATTACCAACTATGTTACTGGAAATCTTACACAAACAGTTTAGTTCAGATTACCATACCAGGTGAGCTGGTGTAGGTATGCTTAGATTACCAAACACTGAACAAAGTACTGTGAAAAACAGAACAAGATTTTTAATGGAACTTCTGCATGTAATTTAAGGAACAAGGCAGTATACACTTAGGTATTCACTTAGGTATATCTAACTCATTTTTGTTGTAATTTATTTGATAGTTGTCCTTTAATGGCACATGAGCAGTCTTATTATTAAATATATGCATTGTTTGTAGAGTATTATATGGAAGTGCTCTCGCTGTAAAGCCAATAAAGCGCCTACGCATTCATTCAAGTCTTTTCACTTATTCTGTCCGATTAGACCTCTGTTGAGTTGACATTTTGTGAAGCTATACAGGGAAGTGGTCTTTTTCACAGCAAGTTTTTGGCTTGTCTTTGTAGGAAATACACAGGTGATACTAACGACATTAACAATGTCTGTGTTGCATTCAAGTGCCCCAGTAAGCTGTGATAGTGGGTCAGTATAAACAGTACCAGAACCCTGAAACTGGGTCTTTTGGGTTTTTCTTTTCTTATTAGTGTTTCACAATTTTCTCTGTTTTTCTGTTGACAGCAGAAAACAGGAGGAGGATTTATGTGTTTATCCGTCGAAGGCTTTCTACACTTCTACTTGATGTCGCTGTGGATCAAACCAGCAGCTCCTCTTGGGATGATGCAACATGGGACTGATGGGTTTAGGGGAAGGAACTTTTCCACTTGTTTGCCAAAACTAATGGTATCATAATCTATCTGTTACAGTAAAGCAGGGCCAACCTCTACATGTTCAAAAAAATAATAATGTTATTGACACTAACTTGACTAATGATTAAACCATTCTTGGTTTACCTAGTACTTAACATGTCCAGTCTAAATTTACTGACCTAGTGGTGTCTGTTTCCAGTCAGTAAAATTCAGCCCATGTGATTGGCTTCCTCTTGTGTTCTGTGTAAAAATCAAACATTAATTTAAACCAGGTGCTGCTCACAAATAAGAACACGTTGTGTTATATATATATATATATACACAGTGTATTTCATATTGTGGCCAACAGATATACTTAGAGCTTTTTAGCTGTCTCAAACTATTCACTTTTGTGGCAATGGTAAAGGTATTACTATTATTCTGAGGTACGACATGGTACAGACCTTAACCCTATCAGTGCAGGGCATGTGATTGTTGAATAGCCCTTGATCCTGTCTTTTTTATGTATATATTTAACTGCTTTTATTAGCCTATATGTTCCTGTCCTACAAACATCTTATAAAGGCCTTATACTATTTGGGTAGTGTAACCTGTTAGTAAATTTAATATATATAATTTCAGATACACAAATTGCCAACCAGCAAATGTTCTTGTCTGTTTAAAAACTCCCAAGTATTGTGTGTATTTAATGAATCATGCTGCAGTGACTTGTTGCATTAATTGTTTTCCACACTGGAATCATGTTCCAATCAACCAAAACCTTTGCTACTGTTAACCTATATCTTTCTTAACTTTGCTACTGTGGGCAACCATTTAGAAATTAAATTACTTTTTTGGAAAGTGACAAATTGCCCTGTGATTTTTTTTTTTTTTTTTTTTTGGACAGTAATCCTTTAAAAGAAAACTATTCTTTTATGTATCTCTTTTTAATTGTTCAATTAAAAACAATTTCCTTCTTCATGACTCATAAGCCTTCAGTTTGTTTCTGCTACCAAAAACATGTGAACAAGTCAAAGAACTTAGAGGTTTCGTTTAAGCTTAAGGTGTTACAGTGTCAGAGTAAAAACGCAAAGACTGAAGGATGTGCAAACATCAACATGTTCAATAATATCATCTGCAAGTCACTTGAATGTAGTAATAAAATGAATGGGGTGGTTGGTTGCTAAAACATGGAAATATAATAACTATAGTAGACATCTGGCCACACTCATACATGTACAGGATAACCAGACGGACAGTGACATTAACCCTCTGTACATCCATGTAAATCACAGTGTCTCCTGGAAGATGTTTTGGAATACATTTGTAAGGAAAATAATGGCAAGTGCTGGAAATAGTGTGCTTGCCCCACCTTTGCTCTGGAAAACAACACAATACCGTGCTGAAATTCACCTGATACGTGACACCACATGCTTATGTGGATTTTTGATGGGACTTTTTCACGCTCCATAGAAGGTTTAAAAAATGCTGAGCACGACCTAAAGTGGCTGAGCATGTAAGTCTGAGTGTGTCTTAGGGATTATCAAGTGTGCTCCTCCCATCATAGATTTTTTTTAAATGTGGGTCACACCACTTTGTGAAAGTTCCTTAAAAACGCTACTAAAGCCTTGCACAAGTTAAAGTTTGGTAGGAAGCAGAAGCAACTGTAAAGCCTCAATCTTCTAGCCCATTGTCAGTGGTAATTAGCAGAAGTGCCATCACCTGGAAATAAAAGAGGCACTATCAGTCTGAGGAAGTTTTACTTCTCAGGTAAGGAAATAGAAACAGGTGAACTGATCCATTGTTACTAGTAATATCATTTGTTATTTAAAATCCTCAAAGATCATGTTGTCATGTTGTACTTACTCACTGTTGTGATGTAAAATGTCCCCTTGTCACCGATATGTGCTTAAGGCACTCAGATGGCTTCCAGGTTTGCTAGAAGACGCCCGGAGTACTCAGGTACAGCTGGACACAAGTTTGTAGTATATTCTGACTTACCACCATGTTTCTGTCTTTAAACTGGCCACTTTGTCCCCGCTCCTCTTGATTACTAGACTCCTTTCTGCTTAAAGATCCCAGCCTCAGCCCTCTGAATGATGTCTCTCACAGTGCCTCCTGGTGGGCTGACAGGGAGGAGCACAAAGAGCAAAAGGATTCACTCAGGGTGGGTAAAAATAAAGTGAATAAAACAGATGATTGCTTGTAATTCTACTAAACTAAAATTCTATCTCATAGGAGCAACTAAAAGAGATGGATGATCACGTGGCCAGGCTTCAGGACATGCTGAGATCTGAACGGGCCAAAGTAAGTTGCACTGTAAGTATTTTACTACCTTTCAGAGTATTTGGCCTTCTCAATATCATCTCACTCCTCTTGCCAGTGCACTCGTCTGCAGCTGCGGAGTAACCAGCAGGAGACAGAGCTGAGGCGTCGAGAGCAGCAAGGCAACAGGTTGAAGGAGAGGCTGTCACTGTTGACTGTTGGACACAGAGAGAAAGGACCATGTGAGACTCTTTCGTGTTACGATTAAATTTTCTGAATATTCCAAACACAGCTATTTTTTTGGTACATCAAATGTTTATTAAAATCACTCATTTAGCCTCTGGCATTTCTCTATCCAGCTATAGAGGTGTTGAACTTCCCCCCTGGGAGTCGAGGCAAGAGAGAACATCCGATCAAATCATCCAGGTCTACTGCAAGTACTGCAAAGTACGTTGGCTGCTATTACTATTGCTTTCTGATTATTGTTTGATTCCTCCGCCTCGTTTCCAATCCTCGCTTGCTCTCTTCCACCTTGTAGACGAGAAGAGGCAACGCTACGTCTGATGCTGGAGCGCAGAGAAGCAGAGCTCAGAGAGGCGATGAAGCTGCGCCACAGCCTCACCACTTTACTTCACGCACTCAGAGTTGACATGGAACATGTGAGTAAAAGAGGAAGAAGCCTTTAACTATTTTTTTTTAACTAGTATCAGTCATTGGGGCCCAAAAAAATAAAAAAAGTACACTTATTTAGTCAAAATCATCTCACCACAAGGTCTATTTAACGGCGTTGGATTGCATTAAATCATCTTCCTTAGCAGAAAATGGGTTAGAGTTTATTCCCCTCCTCCCAAAAAAATGTCTGGGCAGCCCGGCTAACAAACTGAGCTAACATTAGCTAGCAGCAGCTATAATTTGCAGTAGTTTACTTCACTGTCCATCAAGAAACAGAGTTGCCTGATGGACAGTTGATTCTGAGCAGCAGGAGGACATCAGAGGGAAAACCAGAAAACATTTTCTCCATTATATTATGATCCAGTTTCACCAAAATCAGTGAAATATTTGGTGATGTGTGACTTACATTCTTCTCATGGGTGATCATGCCAGCACAAATTTACACAGGCAGAGGTAAAATAATTTAAAATCTGTTATTTTAGAGTAGAAAAATGACAAAGTGCAGCTTTAAAGTTACAACGTTGAATCCAAGATGATTATTATTCAACATAACAAAATCAGTTTAACCTTTTTTTAAAGACCCTGTCGGATACTGTGGATCTTCAAGATGAGGCCCGCACTGAAGACAAAAGGCTGGATCAAGCTGAGGTGGCACTTGGTGACCATGTAACAGGAGGTGTGGTTCAGAGTTGGAGGCAGGTGCAGAAGAGACTGAGTGACATCCTATCTGAAGGTAAACACAGTTGAATATCCCTTTTCCCTAAAGTTACTTTGTGTTGTACAGATTTGTCTTTAGCTTTGATTTATTTTTGCCAAGTCAATGAGAAACACTTGTCTAAGGTCTACAGTATATGGTCTTTCCTGACTGTGCAGGCCACACTGGTGTTGGTACTGACCATGACAAGCTCCTGGCTCGACTAGAAACTGACCTGAAGGAGAGTCAGCATCTTGTCAGATTACAACAGCAGCTGCTGCAGGTACGATCATCTATCATACATATACACACACACAGTTTCATTTGTATGCATCAGAAACACTTGCAATACTTGGTTTGTGTCTACAGGACAACATTGCTTCACCTGTCCACTCTGAACTGGCTGATTCCTACTTTTTGGAAGAGTGGGAACGTCTTCAGCTGCATTGGGCAGAGCTCGATCATCAGAGACGGACGTTTGAAAGGGAGAGGCAGGCCTTCACTGATGCTGCGATCCGGCTAAGCCATGAGGTAGAGACTGTCAGGGCTATATGATCAGTGCTGGGACTCATTTTGTCTTATGCTGTAGGTCCCTGCTGAGTTGAAAATGACAGTAGCTTCCTTATACAAAAAGGCACAGTGTGCTGGCTTAAAAGGCTGCTTGTAACTCCGGAAATGTTTTGCCTCTACAGCGTCGGGATTTTGAGCAACAGAAGGCCTCTCTCCTGAAGCAGCAGTATCTGTGTGACTCACCTCTGTTTAGTAAAGAAGCACCGAGCAGCAACAGAAGAGAGAGCACTGCTTTCAGTGAGTATGAAGTTAAACAGTGGAGTGGTGGGAGACTGATGTTTTTTTTTTATTTTTTTTTTATTGTGATGAAATAGTTTCACTACAAAAACCCTAAATATATTCTGTGTATGCGCCTCCAGATTTCTCAGGTTTGGGCCCCACCAACATATCAGGCTGTCTTCCCATTACTCCATCTTCCACCAAGTCTGGGACAGCTGCCATTTCTGGATTACATCAGGGAACAGTCAGAGTTCAAACCCCGAGCACTCCTGAGCTCTACTCTGCTCTCAATCTGTCATACAACTGCAGGTTAGTCAGATCCTGCAGTCATAGCAACATAAAGAGAGGGAAAAAATGAACCAAACGTATTGAGCTTTACCTTTGTCCACAAATTAACGCAAAAGCATTTCCTGCAATGTTTGTGCTTTGTGTGTGTGCATGCACGGGAGTTTTACACAGTTTAAGCCCAGCTCCATCACTTCACAGCTCCAGCAGTTTAGTGATATTTCTCTGTTTGATCATTGTCACCTGTCATTCCTCTCATCTCCTTCAGGACCGATGAGATTGATCATCAGTCAGAGACATGGGGTTACCACACAAACAGAATGGTGCACTCACCACAGGCTCCACACTTGGACTGCAATTTTGATGATAGGTGGTGATTAAACACGTTGTTCATTATTTCCTCCTTTTTTAAAAATAATCAATAAAGACTGAATATATTTTTATGCTACTGTGTTGTTTTTTTTCCATTTGGACAAAGTGCTGTTTGATTTTGGCTCTTGTAATCTACCCTGGTCAATAAAATAAGTGTCCTTATACTGGCTAATTATGAATGTTGTCAATCGCAACCTTTTGGGCATTTTGTTCTCTCTTCTAAAAATTCATAGATCAAATCCAGGATATTTTTAAAGACAGAAGACTATACAATGCACTTGTCTCCTTACATTTGCTTGACACATTGTTCATGCATGTTTTACTTATTTCTCGTCAGGAAAATGTTTTTAAATATTCCTTTTTTTTTTAACCTTTATATGAGTAATATTACACCTCTCTTAGCATGTCAGCATTTATTTTGCCTAGAAACATTTTTACTGGATCATATTAGGCTGACAGATTATTCTTATTTAGTAAAAATAGTTTAGGTGTCCATTTCCGGGCTACTTTCCACAAGCCTTTCAAGCTCAGTGTATTTTTACACAGATGTTTCCATTAATCTTTCTGAGAAGTTGAAATTTGATACAGGTGGACCCAGTATGACAGTTCATGAGGTGACGCTGCCCCTTCAAAGTGGACCTGGTCTGTTTGAATCCTATTGCATCTGAAAGCTGGCAAAATACACGATAGAAAGAAACGCTCCGTACATTAAATGTGCCCTAGTTCTTCAGATCTGTGCAAGGTATGCTTGTGCATACGAGCAAAGCCACAGCTCTCACCAGCAAATCATCTGCACAAGCAAAACCGAGCTTCATAGTGGCAAACAGAGTGGTGCAATACTGACCGGACAGCTAGATATACAGACAGGTGACAAAGGAGAAAAAAAAAAACAAGTGTAGAAGAAGACACTGGTGCATCATAAGCTGCCAAAACAGCATCAATGCTTGTCGGCATACATTCTCCAAGTCTCTGAACTCAACTGGAGGGATACAGACCATTCCCAGAAAATATATTTGTTTACTTTGATGACATGTCAGTCCAAAATCTAGCAGACGTGTTCAGACGGGTGAGATGTGGTGAAGCCTATGATCAAACTATCCAGCGACCCTTCTGACCCTTCAAGCATCTTCAGGCAACATGTTTCTCCACTCACATGGGTGTCTCCCATCTGTATGTGAAAGAAGTGGCTGTGTTTAGTAATAAATGCTATTGATTCGATTTAAACACCTCCCTCTGGCTCCCTACACCAATTATTTGTGAGAATTAAGTACTAGAAATAACATTTAAAAACTTTGTGGCTTCTCAATATGCAAAAAGGGAATGCAACTGTGCATGAGGGGGCAGTATCACTCAACTTGTTTTATTGGAGAGAAGCTGACCTGCACGCGCCATGCACGTGCTGATATGGTTGGCTGTCATTGGAGGGAGTGAGTCTCTGATCACCACTTGTACTCAATTACCAATCAAAACGTTGTTACGCGCGCTTGGCAACTCGAGCATCTCGCCGAGGGAGTCTGTCAGACGAGACGAAAACAATTTTGCCGACAAGAAACTAGAATGAACGGCATGGTTTGGGGACTCTTTCGTCACCTGCCGCATTTCATGGAGCCAGACAGCAAAAGTTTCCAGCCCTGGAGAGACTACATAGGACTGTCGGACACAATCAGAGAGATCCTGGGCCGGAACACCGCCACTGAGTCCCCACCGCCAGTCTCCAAGGCTCCGAACTCTGATGGGCTGTGCAACACACCGTCTGCGCGCAATAACGCAGCTTCCCAAAGTGGCTACTTCGTGCCAGATCTTCTCGGTGAACATACATTTCCAAGCTCTTTGGCCCGTCCACCTGAGGGTTTGCGGTACACCCCAGACTCCTTACCCGCTGATACGCCAAACATGGTGGATTTGAAGCTGATGCCAAGACCGATCAAGTCCCGGGGGCCAAAAGAGCGCAAGAAGAGCACTCGTTTCAAAGCACCGGATGCGCCAGCGTTAACTCCATCATCTGAGCGCATGTTCTGCAGTTTCTGCAAGCACAACGGAGAGTCCGAGTTGGTGTACGGATCCCACTGGTTAAAGAACCAGGCAGGAGAAGTGTTGTGCCCCTATCTGCGGCAGTATGTGTGTCCTCTGTGCGGAGCCACGGGGGCCAGAGCTCACACCAAGCGCTTCTGTCCAAGGGTGGACAGCGCGTACAGCTCCGTGTACGCCAAGTCCAGACGCTGAACCAACAGGTGGCAGGTAGCAAAGAGACACTGAAGGCTGAATCCTCCTTTAATGAATGTGATTTTTGTTCATCAGCACGCGTGTGTGTGTTTTACTTTTGTGTGTTTGGTTTCTATTTGCATGCTTTGGCACGTTTGCTTTGCAGCCTTCTGTACTGCTGATTGGAGTTGAGTTTTCCAGCTGCTATTGCCTCCTCTAACAGTGTCTGTTTGGTGTTTGGATTGTGTAGAGTACTTTCTAGAACGACTGCCAGATATTATGTTTGGGAGAAGAGGGGAAAAAAATATACGTTTCAAAGGAAAATGTTAGTTTCACATATTTTAAAATGTCCAGTTTCATACCTCCTGTACATGCACTGAAGGATTAGAACACTATCAAACCTGTATAAGACATCCAGTCATCAGCAATAACTTTACTACAGTCAACATCATGTGACTGTGTCATGTCAGCATTTTAAATTTTTAAAAATATGAGTGACTTGTTCTTGTTCTGGCGTGTAAATACCTGTTCTTGAGGCATGTTATTTTATTTTGAATATTGTGCTTGTGGCTCTTCCACAATGCCATTTCAGCTCTTCAAACTTTGTGAGAAAATTTGTGTGAAATTTTGTGTGTGAATATTCTATGCCAGAAATTATAAATGTCTAAATTGACAAAAAAATCTGTGTATTCTTCTTCCTCACTCCATTCTTTCATAGAATTTAAGCAAGCGAGTTGAGTGTGTGAATTGGTGATACTTAGAGAACAATACTCAGATCACTTCAACAACAACCAGTTTTATTTAGGAAGCACCAGAACCGAGCCGAACTGAACGTTCCAGCTGTCGCTGACAAAAGAAGAGTGAAGGTACATTTATCACAAAGTATTTAAACGTTTCTATAATGGCACAAATGCCTTTTACCTACAAACCATTGGGGGAACAGTAAAACTAGAGTGACAGGGACTTGAAACAAATCCTCAACGTATGGAGCTCCTTGAACTTTTACTGCTGCGGCGCAGGATCTCCAGCTCTCTATGAGTGGCCATGACCTTTCGACTAGAGGAAAGCAACCAGAGGACAAATGTTCCATTATTAGTTTTAATAGTTAAATCATTTTTTTTGTACCTGATTACGGCAGGTTGAAGATTTTAAGTAAATAATAAATGACAGAGGAGAAAATAGTGATTTAGTGAAATGTGTTGTTGGGAAAAGTTTTTAAAGAAACCTTCAAAATGCCTCTATCATTACTGGAAGTATGATTGATTCCACACTTTCTGCACTTTTAGAGGTACAGCTGAGTTTTATTGTTTTATTACATTTGTAAATTGCTTATATTAAATTGTTTTAATCCTCTAGAACCTTCTTAGAACAATTTAAGGCTGCGATTTTCACTTTCTTTTTTGCTAGTAGCCCCTCAGGTCATTCCACATGTCACTGTCTGACGCTTACATATTTTTCCACATTTTGGTCACTATTAAACCCAGAGTGTATCCGGTTAATTTGTTGCACATCAAAGCAAACCATTTAGGGCTTGACCAGACAAGGAGCACAATCTCTTTAGCCCTGGTGAAAGGTGCCAAGCAGTCTACAGCTGACAGAGCTGATGACACACTCTAGCCAATTAGAGCGCAGATGTGGGTGTGAAGAGGATGAAACTGACCAATGGTGTTGCAAGTCAAAAGTTTAACTTTGGGAAGAGGGAGGAGCAGAAAAAAGGAAAAAGAATAGATTGTATAAGACAGAGATGGAGAAGCATTTACATACTTCAGAGTGGAGAGTTCAATGATGAGTCCACACATCAGGTCTGTGGCGTCATGACAGTCTGCGGATCCATGATCGTCCTCCTCCTCACTAGATGGAGAGAAATTTTAAAAAGGTGGAGTGTAAGCTTGTAATAAATCCTAAATTTGAGTTTTTTAAAAGTAACAAAAGTACTAAAATGAGTAGACGACAAAGGATACTTGATGTGGTAAGGAATTAAACAAAATTAAACTTTTATCTGAATTCACAACATGTTCAGATTCTCTGTTTACAATCTCTGGTGAGTCATAGGAGCTCCTGTGTCCTTCGTGTTAACACAGAAAACATTGTTTTTAGAACCTGTCAAATCAAATTGTTTGCCTCGATGGAAGAAGACACCACAGGGTTTCCCAGGCTTCAAGCTTGCTTACACGTTTATCTAGTAAGGCTCATTTGCTTCCCCAACCTTAACATAACTTCCCCCATTCCCTACTTTCTTACGTCAGAGCGATGGTGTTCAGCTGTGAGTCTGACACAAAATCCAAGTACCCAGATCCAAACAGGTCAGCGTTCAGAGGAGAAGGGCCATCACCAGGTTCATCATGAGGATCACACTGTGTGCAACAAAATCAATCAATTCTTTAAGGTTACAAGGTACACAGTGAAATAACCTTGACTATATATACATTTGGTGATCATATTTGTGTTTAAAGACTATTAGACTGTCAGGAACAGCAATTAAGAAAGCAACTAGTTGGCTTCTCTATACCTTTAATAGTTGCTGTCATTTAACAGGTGACTGTGAGATGTGTTAAAGCCTACATATTGCTGGTTACATATTCAGTTTATTATGGATTTTTGTGAGCCCCATTAAACTGGTATTTCAAGTTCTGGTATGGTCCCTTACACTGTCATTCCTCTCTGAGCCACTGGGTGTCAGCGAGGCCTCGCAGAGCTCCACAGAGCCACAGTTAAATCCTCCTCCTGTGTCCATGGATGAAGCACCGGCTTCAGCTACGTCACCCTCTCCGGCATCATCAGTCAACTCTTCCTTCTTCTCAATTGTTGCCCTGGGTGCACTGTTCACCCGCAGAGGGGCAGCTTCCAGGTCTACATTTTGCGTTGGACTTTGGTCTACCACTGCTGACCCATCTTCTTCGTGTTTTATTTGGTCCTCAGGTTTTTTATCCATAATTGTAACTGCACGTTCCTCTAGTTGCTGCTGCTCCTTCTCCTCTCGCTCCTCGGCAAGTAGATCTGACTTTTTGTCACCAGTTTGTTCTGGACCAGTCAGTATGCCTCCTTCGCTCTTTCCCTCTGAGCAGCCTGGATCACTCATGGTACTGGTCCCAGCTGAGACACTGACAGCAGGGTGGACTTCACTTTCTGCCCTGTGTGTTAACAAACGATGTTATCACCAAGGGGGAAGTAGCAAGTTACATTTAGTCCTGTTATTTTGTTGTACAACATTTTGTGATTTCACTTGAGAACCACAGGACACAACTCTTTCAACCACTGGTATTTGTTACTTACAAACTAAAAATATGAACTGTACTACATGCATTTAACACGTTTGGATTCCTTGCTACATTATTCTGACCTGTCGACCCCTCCACTGTGGCTGGACTGAAGCTTTATGTCTGTCTGCTCTGTGATGCTGCCTCCTGGGATGGGTAGTGAGGAGGGTAAGGGGGGTGAAGATATCATGTCTTCCTGAGTCATAAGGTCAGCTGTGTCCTTACAAATCTGCTTCTCGACTCTCTCTGGTCCGTTCTGCCCATTTTCACGCTTTTGTGTCTGCAGAAAGTGAGTCCGCTCCTTCTCCGTCAGACCACACATACCCATCCTTCTCTTCTTTTTGGCTGGTAAGCCCACTGCTGCCTCCTTTGTGATTTCCTTGACATCAACCACAAACACATTGCTGTGCACTTCATGGCTCGTCTCTTGGTTTCTCTTCAAATTACACTGAGAGTTTTCCTTTGCAGCAGGTTGCTCCCCCAAAGCAGTTGCATAGGATCCATCCTCCTTTTCACAGGTTGGCAAGAAGACCTGGAGTTGATCAGTGCATGTTAGAGATGGTGATCTGTTACACTCCTCTGCAGTCTCCTCCATGTCCTCTCCACTCTTGGTGACATCGTTATCAGAATGCACTCTAAAGCCCTCCAGCTGATGCTCGTAGTTGGGAACTGTCTCTTCTTGCACTTCAACAGCTTTAACCATCACTTCATTTGTTGCTTCTGCATGTTTTTCTTCTGTGGCAGGTTCTTGTTTGGTGAGACAAGACTGATGGTGTTGAGCTGTAATCACAGTGGATTCCTGCAGAGGGGCCTGGGGGCACTGTAGCAGTACATCATCTGCTGCTGTATTAATCCCTTCAGTGTCCTGACATAAAAAATAAGTCTGCTCATTTGGCTTTAAAAGATGTAAATATATGTTCTTTTTTAATCACCTAAATACGGAAGCCCTAAGCGGTCATACATTCATACAATTTATTTCCTGTTTCTTATGATAATGGATTTATCTCACTTGTTTTCTCGAGATTTCAAGTTATTTAAGTCATTATGTCAAAACAATTAATGTTGTTATCCCAAGATAACGGGATCATTTTCTCAAGATCTCAAGATAACGAAATTTGATTTCCCCGATGACTGACTTTGACATAATTAATTTGACATCTCGAGAAAACGAAAAGGATACTCTATCAGATTATTCATCACCATTAATAGATTAATTAATTAGATTAGATTAATTAGACTAACAGAGGAACTGAAATGAATGTATGACCGCTTGGGGCTTCTGTACCTAAATTACCTGATGATGGAGACTAGCCTGGACATCATCAGTCTCGGGTATTTCATCACTTGGACATTCCCTCTTCCTTGACCTGAGTGACCGAGGCTGGGGTGGAGATAAGCTGTCTGAACACAAGAAGACCAACTCAGATGGGGAATCACTGTAGCTGATTAGTATTTAAAGTGTTTATTATGTATCATTTAGTTTCAAAACATCAGAAAAAAAAAACATACATTCCTATTGAACAGTAGCACATCAGAGTTAGCCCATATTATGGTGTGGCAGACCTTTTTCACAGCAGCCATTTTGACATGAAATAGCAGGGTCAATGTTTTTCTAATGATACTGACTAAGGTTCAGTTCCATTTCATGCAGCAGACTACAGCAGCACCCTGACTCTGTTTGACCTGAATGGTAGGGAGCTTTAATTAGTATCACCTGTGTTTACCTTACTGTTTCATGTCAAAATGGCTGCTGTGAAAAAAAAGGCCTATAACATCTCCTTTACCACTGCTGTTGTTCTTGGCTTTTCCTTTGGCCATCTCCTTTTCCCTGAAGATAAAAAAGAAGTTAACTTGATGTAAAACACGAAGACATATAAGAAAGTATGGGGAATAATATAGCTACCTAGCTAACTTACAGCTAACTAACAAAGGTTTATATGGTTAGAGCTGTAAATGTAGTTAACAGCTCACATCAACAAAGTTACCCTGACTGAGTGAAGAAAGCTGAAGATATGAGTTGGGTATAAAGTGCACTTGCTGAGGTTCAAACAACTAATTTATGCTGATTAAGTTAATGCCTGGTTAGTGGACAAATTGCCGACTCATGTTTTTCCCACGCTCATACACGCACCTGTACTACTGTGGAGTAGGCTTTTTACGTCAGTAATGGGCGTGTTTCGTCCAGCCGTAAAGCGTTGCCACTGGAGACGCTATGTAGGAAGTGAATTCCACAGCTTGTCCGTTGGTGTTTTGATAGCACGGACAATAAAATACACCTTCAGCTTTCACACATTCAGCCTGTTCTGCTGCTGTTTCTGAGCAGTTGTCGACTTTGAATAACCGACCCGACTAGCTGTGATAATAACACCACGGTCCGTGAAGCTGACGAGGTAAATACACTCATTAGCCATGTAAAAATCCAGTTACATGTAGTGCTAGCTGCTAGCTAATATGAGTATAGGAGCTAACTCGAGACAAGACAGTTTGTATTATGACAGTTTCAATTATATATAGTTTGAATTATGACACATAAATGGCCCAAAGTGGTTGATATTGAAATCAGTGCTGACTCCATGCAGGTGTGCCAGCGCTAATAGTGGAAACTGTCACTTATCGACACGTTTTTATTACCTCTCTCCTTCTTTTCATTGGCTCACCTCGTTAATATTTAGGTCCATAACAGTCCATGAGTCGCAGTCGAAACCCCCCTCCCCGGGGTCAAGGGGCAGCCCGAGCCAAACAGGTAACAACCCTTCATGTCTGATAATGAGATGTGTGAATGATATTCATTGTCCGCATGTCAACAACAGGTATGATTCAGCAACTCTCTCCCTGACTTTGCTTGTGTCTGTCTCGCTGTCTCTCAGATGGGGCTGCTCCTTGACCTGTCCCCCGATGGAGGGATGAATGACGAGGGAAATGATGAAGAGCTGGAGGCAGAGCTGCTGAAACTGATGGGAGGGGGTGGAGGAGGAAGATCACAAGGGAAGAAAGGTGAAGGCCGAGGTGAGATCTGCCAGTGTAAAGCTGTGTTTTTGTCTCTCTGGCTCATGCATATCCCCATGCCTAATTTTTGATGTGCTACAAGATTCACTGACTGTGATATATATTTTTTTGTCCGTGTTCAGCTCCTGTTCCTATGGCTGAAATAGAGCGAATGGCAGCTCTTTGTATGAAAGACCTGGATGATGAGGAAATAGGAGATGACGATTTGGATGACGACGATCTGCTGGTAACATAAATGCACCATTTTGTATCTCCTTAATCAATCAGTGTATTAGTTGTCAGAAATATAACAGTTCTAACAATGGATTAATCATTTTTCAGAGCTTCATCCAATGTGAATTTGCTGCTTTTCTTTGTCGTGTATGATGATAAACTGTATATCTTTGGGTTTTGGATTTGACAGAGCAATGGAGTCTGAGAAATTGTGCCGGGCATGTTGCATTGTTGTTATCTTCTTTCTTCATTCTACATAGAGTATAATGGTAGCTGTTGAGCTGCTTCATCTTAATATCTGCATTTTTCTCTGAACTCTATAAATGTCTGTGTTTCTGTACGCAGGCAGAACTGAATGACGTTTTAGAGGAAGATGAGGAGGAAACTCCTGCTGCCAGCCCTCCTGCCGTCACACCGACTGCTCCCAAAGTGAGCGTCGCATCCCACTCCGCTCCTCCTGCTGCTCCCAGTGGTGCAACTGGGTTGGAGGCCCGCCTATTGGAGCGCATAGATATGTATAAGACGGCCATCTCCAACGCCAAGGCTGCTGGGGAGACTAGCAAAGTTCGAAGATATGACCGTGGGTTAAAGGTAAAATGGAGAAGGAAGAGAGAAAACTTCTTGTACAAGTTGATACCCGTACTTTGCCTTCAAATCTTTTGAATTTTATAAATGAGCCTCTTATCTAAGAATCTAAAACGTAATATTGTTAAAATTTGCAAAAATGTTGAAAATCTTCTGTTCATGTTTTGTTTCTTCTTAAACCATAGACACTACAGTCCATGTTGACATCTGCCAGGAAAGGAAAGCCAGTCAATGAGGAGGAGATGCCGCCTCCTGTTGCACTTGGCGGAAAGCCCAACGCCACAGCCGAGTCTGAATCAACAAAAGAACGAGAACCGCCCCAGCCCACGCTCATGCCGTCTCCTCCCACAAATCAGAAACCTCTGAGGGAAGCTGCGCCTACAGCTCCGAATACAAAGCCAGTCCATCTGACCCCACCTCAAAACCCCTCTGCTGCCATCACCCCAGAAACACCTGCCATCTCCCCCCTCACCCCCAGTCAGCCTGACGCACAGCACTCAGGTAAGTGCACACATGATAACATACAGAATATTCTGTGTGCGTCTTCTCTGTACTGGATGTGTAAGAATAAAGATGTGCTAATATCAGCCCACTCTAACACTTTAAACTCATTGGCTCATTATTCAACTGAAAATATGATTAATGTTATCAGATTAGCACGGCCACTCAAAGGGATTCAATGATTATTAGTTCTCTTGTTTGTTTCCTTGGGGGGAATACTTGATTAACAAATTAGTGGATTCATGTGATGACCATAGTATAATCCTATTGTCAAACTTAATATCTTTATCTCAAGTAGAAAATAGTCCAGCACGTTGTCTTCTCACAGTTGTCTTGGTTGTTGCTGTTTAGTTGTTGATCAGTTGTTGAGCTGATCAGATCATTTTTAAAGGCTTTTTATTATTTTGGTAAGAAAAGATATATATTGTAGATTGTATGATCAAACTTAATAATGAACTAAATATTTATTTGACAACAATCAAAAAACAGACACATTCGCTCCCATGTGTGATCCTCCTGAGCTTTTAACAAACTAGTCTCGTTGTTTTGTTTTCTATTTTGTTCTCTCTCTTATTTTGTCACACACACACGTCACATATGTTCCCTCCATTCAGAGCTCAAACAGGCAGTGTTGTCCAGACAAAGGGAGTATAAGATGGCTGCCATACACGCCAAACAGAATGGTGATGTTGACTTGGCCAAACAGCACTACCTCATTTCCAAGGTAACATAATCATTGTAAAATATTTCCTTGATGTGGTGACTAGACTGGTTCTTGTTTATTGGTGAAGCAACGCAATGGATTGTTGATCAGAACAAGGCACAAACACAGAGGATCCGATTAATTCAGATTTATTTTAGCTGGTTCTTTCCTGATGGAAAGGAGGAAATAAAAGAAACATTAATCCACACAACTCGAACTTAAAGGTCAATTCACAATTCAACAAAATATAATCTCAACATGTCAATCAACTCAATCTTAAGGAAACAGAGATATTAGCATTTATATTATTGATTTTACTACTGACTACTACGAGTGTGTGGAACAAAAAGAGGGAAAAAAACTCACATCAAATACACAGCTCAATCATTTAGGATAAAGAAAGATAAGGATGAGGCCAGCCAGCTCCTTTGTTCTCAGTCAGGCAAAAAAGGACTCACACAGGTGAGCTGGCTGCCTAAATAGACTCCAGGGCTCCACCCTCCATTGAGGTGAGGTGGTAGGAGGTGGGGACTCTCTACAATTATTGTCAGTGTATTACATGAATTCATCTATTTGTTTGTGTATGTGTCAGTCAGTAATAGTGTTGACCTCTCTTAATGCAGAAGATAGACCTGCTGGGGGAGGCACTGGATGCGGGCAAACCAGTTGACCTGAGCTCACTACCTCCTCCTCCTGGTCAGTACGTGTGTCCTGTAACCACTTTAAAGTCCAGTGTGTAAGATTTAGGCAGATTTATTGGAATATCGTTTTCATTAGTGTACAATCACCTGAAAATATGAATCGTTATGTTTTCATTTCACGAGTTTTTCAGCCACCAGAGTTTCTCCTTCATACTTGTAAGAGGAGGGTGAGGTGAGGGGTATTCCATTGGTTGTAACTTCACTCCCAGATGTCACAAAATCCTGCACACTAGACCTTTTTAAAGGAATACTCTACACAAGATTTTTGACTTTTGTTACAATTACTCACTCACTATTGCCTGATTTCTTTACAGGAAAGAACAATTTTAAGAACTATCCCACATCATTTAAAAATTAGAAAAGTAAACTCCATATCCTGGATCTCCAGTTACATGTTAGATACACATATCTTTACTAGAATACTGTCCTGAAGGTAGTATTTACATGCATGTTACACACCTGATCACAGATCGTTCTACCACATAAATAACATGAATTACAAAGGACATTAAAATTTGAAAGTCCCAGTGGAGTCACATCTGTGATTGTATGTCGTGCTTGTGTGTGACTAGCTGTGTTTTATCGTGTATCTTATTTCTTCTGCTTGCCTAATTAAATAAATGTTATACTGATGATAACCCACCCTTCCACTAATGTGTGATCATTTGCAGGAGACGTAGCTGTTCACTGTGCTCCTCCTCCTCCTCAGTCTTCCACTAAGCCTGCTGCCCCCGCTGCTCCTGCACCCACCCAGGTGGCCACTGCTGGTAAGACCCCAGTAGCTGTGATCCTTCCTTTCCACTAGAAAGCAACACAGGGAAGATAATTTTTAAAAAAAAAAGTTACATGTTGAATTTAAAAAATGGAGTTTGCGTGTCTGTGTGTGCCCTGCAAAGACCTACCTGCTCCCAGGAGTTTGGCAGAAGCCCTGCAGCAGAGGATGGACATATACAAGTCAGCAGCAGAGGGAGCCAAGAGTAAAGGAGATGATCGCAAGGCTCGCATGCACCAGCGCATTGTCAAGGTACACACCATCCATCTAAGACCTGCATACCTACTTTCAAAGCAAAATAATTATCTTATAAAAAATATCTTATGTATAATGCCACACTTACAGCTGAAACTAAATGAACTAAGGCATTAAATATTTTTAAAGAAACACCTTTTTGTGATGCACTTTGTATTCCTGACTTGGTGCTGCTGTTTGGTGGTGTATTTTTCTTATTTCCCTGAATAACTGGTGTGTGACTCACTTTATTTTGACTGGAAATGCCCTCCGTTGCATTGACTGCAACTACCACCATTGCTTATTTTACCTACCAGAGTAACCTGCAACTAATGTCTGTCTTGTTTTAAGGCAGGAAATAGGAAATAGGAAACTTCTAACTTAAGTAGCGTTGGCAAGAAACAACACAACAACTAGGTGTGTGACATGTATATTATTTTTGTAGGAACCACATTGATGACATTGATGTGGGAGTTCTGCTTTTGTCTTTTCTCTCAGCGTGGTATTCTGTTTATCTTTTATATTCAAGAAAGCCACTTTGTATATTGGTGGGAGTGGAAAATGAGGTTGTGTGCCTGCAAACAGACTTTATTTTACTGTTGTTACATACACTGACTATACACTGAGTATTAGTACCAGTATTAATAATGTAACAGTATCTGAGGGTGGAATTTTGCCTTCAAAAGTGGTAACAGGATTATCAACTCTTTTCATTACAGCAATACCAAGATGCCATCAAAGCTCACAAAGCTGGACGACCTGTCAGCTTGTCTGACCTGCCTGTGCCACCAGGTATCACTCTCTCTTCAGGTGTGTTTCAGTACAGCTTGCACCATATAATTACAGTGAGTCATGTGAGTGTTGCTCTTCTAGGCTGTCCACCGCTTCAGGGCTCAGAGGGGGGTCAGCAGAACTTCCTGGGTGTCCTGGAAACAGCTATGAAAATAGCTAATCAGGATGCAGATGGCGAAGATGAAGAAGAGGATGGACAAAGCGTGGCTGCCAAGGTAAAAAACTAAATAAAAGCACTGCCAGATTGTGAAGTTGTTATTGTGCAGCCATTGACTCTGATTGGTTGCCTTTTAACCACAGCGAGCACTGTTATTGTGTGCCATGTCAGTTCCCGTGGTTATTGAATCATTAATGTTTTCTCTGCTACACCTCCTGCCTGTTCCGTCAACTTCATGCTCATAAACACAGATACTTCAGTTTTTTATAGAACAGTAATTTAGTCAAGAGAAAGAAATAATAATTTAAACTAACTAAAAAGTTTCTCAAAAGAACCATACAGTACCTTAAACTCTTTTCTTTTCAGCCTGCAGCACGGCCACCTGCCCAGAAAGCAAAGTCTCCAGCTCCTCAGGCTCCTGGAGGCTCCACAGCTGTAAAACTGGGACCTAAAGGTGTGTTTAGAGTGTTGGTGTGTGTATGTACATGCTAATATACATCTGCCTGCCTGTGCATATAAAATGTGTCATACAGAATGTTACAGTGAAACGGTGTCGCTTCTTTTTTTCTCTTAATTATCCCTGTAGCTCAGCAGCAAGTTGATTTCCTGTTGCTAAGACGACAGGCTTTTATGCGCGCGGCACTGCGCTCCAAGCAGATGAAGGTAAGCGCGGGCTGGATTGCTGTGGCTGGGTTGCCTGCCATTTGTGTCGTATTTCCGTAGATGCCGCTGCTTGTTGTTTTGCTGTAGTCTTGAACATCTGTCGTGTTCCGGTGTTTTTAAAATGATTCATCTGCTGCTGTTTGGTTGTGTGCAGGACATGAGTGGAGCAGCACAGCATCTCAGACATGCCAAGGGACTGGACCCCATGATCACCGCTGCCAAGTCGGGCCTACCTGTTGATATCAGCAAGGTTATACAGTATATCTCATTTGTAATTGAAAGGCTACAAGAGGATGTGAGAGCAATTGTGTATGTTGAGCATGATGTCACAGGAGCAACCAAATCTGTGTGTTCACAGAGGTGTGTTCACAGAAAGTGAGACAGAAATAGAAGATGTGAGGGGACCAAAACACCAACCTTTGTGCTCTTAATGGTCTCACCTTCTGTGTGTTTGTGTCTCTCCTGTATGTTTGTGCACGCGAGGCTATCTGCATATTTTTTAGTATCATCCTACTATTCATATTTCATGAAGTTGCCACTTGTCCCATATGACTTTCTTTCATATTGCTTCACTTTTCTTCAACATTTTTTCTTCATATTAGCCACATATTTCTCTCTGACTCGGTCCTGCAGTGTAATAACCAAGAATATTATGCTTGTGCCTCTGTTAGTTTGTCTTCCTGTCTGTCTGCAGAAGATCACACAGGCTTAAACAGATATTCATAATTTCTAGTGGACAGACAGATAGATATAGGCCTCTGCACAGGAACAGCTGATTAGATTTTGGCGTATCTGTATCTGAGGTTCTCAAATCCCAAAGGAATATTAGAGGGTTTGTCTGAATAGCAGCTTGGCAGATGTTTGAGATCTCTGAGTTACTTCTTGCTTTTATTTATTTGTATATTTTAACATTTTCCATTTTCCGTACACACATTTTCTTTATTTCTCACTAGATTTGTAATTATCTTTCCTGACAGATTCCCAGTGCTCCAGTCAGTGAGGAGGACTACTCCCTGGCTCGCTCCCGCACCTCCCCTCGCTCGCCTCGCTCCAGTGAACAGTTCCATGGACTCATGGATCTTTTGCGGAAGCAACATGAGGTCACACATCTCAGTTTTCTTTTCTTTTTTAATGTACATTTTGTATTAAAGTGCCTCCTAAATCCTATTGTATATCAGAGAGCAGCTTATTCTGATCAGTCTATATCATGTAGTAGTTATGTTAATGGCCGTAAAGATTGTTCATCAGCGTTCTAGTTGTGCAGCTTTTTAAATAGTTTCATATCACAGTTGTTCTGTATCTTACTGTTTTTGGCTATTGTCTGTCTTTCTTGTCTTTCTGGTCCACCACACCTTCATTTGTTCTGTTTATCTCGACCTACAGAGATGCCTGGCTAACTGTCAGCAGTTTGTACACCTGGGCAGTGTGGCTGAGGCTCTGAAGTAAGAGATGTTCCTCATTTGTATGTTTGTATATGTATGTGAATTTTGTTACACATATTATCTGCAGCCATGATGCAATTTGAAACTTTCCTGCTTCTAGAAGTTATTTTTGGTTATAAATTGTAATTTTGACATCAGGCCAGTAAAAAAAAAATTATAACATTAGTCATTAAATTGAATCAATTTGCCTCAATTGATGGCACATAATAGATATTTTAATATAATCTAGGGGATAGAGGGTATTTATTATAAAAACCTCTCAGGCAGCTGACTGAGGTCAGTTGATTTATTATTAAATCTACAAAATAACACATAAAATGACAACTGCCATCATTATTTCCAGATCCAAAGTCTACAAATTGCTAATCCTGACCAGTGGTCATAAGCCCAAAGAAATTAGTTCTTATTAGTTCTTAAAGTTTTTATTACATTAGAAACAGAAAAAACAAGCAAGTTCTCAACTTTGAGCAGCCCTATAGCTCCTCTATTGGCTGGTCGGTCAGTTGGTGCCTGTTTTTAATATATACGTATTGAAGTATCTGTGAAGTGTGGTGTCACTGTGGCAACACACAGACTTTAACCACCATAATACATACAGCGTTACTTTCATGCCACGCTGCATATATTGCAGCTTTTTTTTCACATATTTTCACATACAGTTTATCACCACATTGCCTAGAAAGGCATTTTATCCTTGTCGGGGTCATGGGGGGCTGGAACCAATCCCGGCTGACATTCTTATGTGATCCAAAGTTATTTAAATGTAGAAATACATGTGATTGTTTTTGCAATTAGTTGTTTGTGCCGTGCAGAAATCAGAGCTGTGTCGTGTCACCAGGGACTTTTATTTTTAAAACTTACTCACAAACCTCAGATTGTATACACATATGAAAATATTCAGAGCTATAAAAAAACAGGCACTTACCTGTTCGCAGTCTTCTCATTATAAATACTCACCCACAGTGAGTTGTGCATGTGTGTACTTCTCAGTCATCCATATAATGTCCTGCTAAACAGCACAACTAATTCAAAGTAGTGAAGTGTGAAAGAGATAGTCAAGTCAAAGCGACAAAAGGTGTTTTTAAGTAATGTCATATTTCTCTCTAAGGGAGCTTGTTGGAATATATTTTCCCTGTGCACAAGCAGCATTAGTTTAATTCAAACTATTATATGTGCTTTTTAATGTATTGTTTGTGTTAAAGGTGAGGCAAAATAAAACAAATTGCCGTAAATAAATATCATCCTGTAAGACTTGTCTGTAACAACCATCTCTGTCTCTCCCCAGGTTTGAGAAGCTGGTTGAGGAGTGTACAAAGAACATAGAGATACTGAAGAATGCCTATGCAAAGGGCCAGCCAGTCCCCAAGTGCCACACAGAGGAGAGGACCTTCAACACTGTCAAGTCAGCAACAAACTCATAGAGATTCATAATATTCATTTATAATGTATTCTATTTGAATGGCACAGGCTCCACAAGGCGATCTAGCGATCGTCAATTCACCAGTTTCCAATCATTTTCTTGGTTAAACAATTAATTGGTGCAATGTGGCGTCCTCAAATGTGTAATTTTGTACACAACCCAAAGATGTTCAGTTTATTGTAAGAAAGGACTAAAGAAACCCGAAAATATTTTCCATTTGAGAAGCTGAAATCAAAGAATTAGATATATTTTTATCCTGGTGTTAACACTTATGAAACAGAAACTGCAAATACAACGGTCAATAAATCAATCTCTTATCGTAATTTTTAAAGAATTATGAACTTCATGTTTTATTGGAGGCTTTACACCTGGACTGAATGTATGTTTGATTATAGATAGATAGATTTTCAATGCATGCATCAGTTGTCTAATTTTGAAAACAAATGTTTTTAGACAACAAGAGGATTGCATTCCCTGACTAAAGCAGTTGCTGAGAGTGACTCACTGTGACTCATTCTGGCTCTGCTCCAGTATCATACTAAGCTAACACCTAGGTGACTCTGGCAGTGACTCATTCAGCAGTCAGGATTGTTTGGCTCTCTGTGATGCTGACTGGTTGTTGTCTGTCGTGATGCTGTTTCTGAATGGTCATGACTGCTGTTTTTGTTGTGTAGGATCTACTCTAATCTGACACTTAATGAGATGGCGCTGTACATCATCAGAGGCATCAACCTACCAGCTCCCTCAGGTACTGAACGCAGGCCAGCATCTTTGAAATAACCAGGCAGCAATGTGTCAAATGTATGTTCACTTCCACCTACTTCTCTGCCTTCAGGTGTCTCACCTAACGATCTGGATGCCAGCGTGAAGTTTGAGTTTCCTTTTCCTAGTACGGTAAGAATCTTTCACACTCCGTGAGTACATTATGGATATTTCTTTCTGTTGATGTCAAGATGTATTTTCATGCATTCATTTATCTGTGTGTGTGTGTGTGTGTAGGAGGAGGCTCAGAGGGACAAAACCAGCACAGTAAAGAACACCAGCAGTCCAGAGTTTAAAGAGCAGTTCAAACTCAACATCAGCCGCAACCACCGAGGCTTCAAACGAGTCGTCCAGTCCAAAGGCATCAAGTTTGAAGTCATCCACAAGGGGTAAACAGCTTTGGGGCATTATTAGTCTTATGAAACCAGACAATCAGGGATCTCAGCAGCAATCTGTGGATTGCTAAATGCAAAGTAGTTGTTTGAGAATGGCCGCTACTAAATATGCACACTCCCATTTTCCTCCATAGTGAGTTAAAACATTGAAAATATTGATTATTTGGTATGATCTTCTGCTATGCAGGTTTATTTAAACTCTCTAATTGATTCCACCCAGTTTTAGCAACAAAACGATTTACAGAAGCTGTAAATATCATGTCTGTTATGCTTTTGTCAGTTGTGTTCTTCTCTCTCTGTGTTAACAGAGGCCTGTTTAAGACAGACAAAGTGGTGGGTACTGCTCAGCTAAAGCTAGAGGCTCTGGAAAACCACTGTGACCTGAGAGAGATCATCGAGGTAAGTGCTGGAAACATGTAAACACAACTGCGTTCACAGAAGATCTATTTAACAGCGCGTGTGTTTCGTAGGTGATGGATGGACGTAAAGCTACAGGTGGCAAGTTGGAGGTGAGGGTGAAGATCAGAGAGCCATTATCGGGAGTTGATCTCCAGCCGGTGACAGAGAAGTGGCTGGTTCTCGAACCCGTGTCCTCCCTTTCTCCCCCAGAGAGACAAAAGGAACGAGTGAGTAGATTCTTCAACCGAGCATGTGTGTAGAGTGGGGAAGGAAACTAAAGGCGAGGTTGGGAAAGGAGTGTAGGTTTTAGTGGTGTCTGGCAATGAGAAGGCAGATTGCAACCACATGAAACTCCTTGACTCAACAAAGCGTGAAGGAGAAACTACAGTGGCTGCAACTCTTAAAAAACACAATCTTATCCTCTATGGAGGCCCGGTTGGACAACATGTCGTACAAACTGGTTTGTTTGAAGACGAACCTGGCCTTCACTCGGATGTGAGCTAAATTCAGGAGTAACAAAAGCTAACATGGCACAAAAATATATTAAATAAATATAGTTCAGTGAAGGCTCAGTGTGTGTGTTTGTTTGAATCAGGCTCCATCTCCTCGGTCTAAACCCAGACATGAAGCAAGTAGCGGCAGCAGTAGCAGCAGCAGAAGCAGTCATCCCAACAACTCTCCTCCACAGTATAAACTTCACAGCTTCAGTCTCCTCAACTATGACAGGGAGCGGCTGGAGAGAAAGGTATATGTGTGTGTGTGAGCCCGTCCACGACATCCACTCCTCTAATGCTCTTAGGTCTTGTCACTCATTGCGTGTGTCTCTCAGATGGCAGAGTACCGAAAGACGCGCCGGGATCCCCCATCTGACCTCATCCATCAACACAAAGAGGTCACACACAGACTGCAGTGGCAGAAAGCGCAGCTGGAGCGAGCGTCTCCTGCTCTGCTGACAGGTAACACACACAGAATACACACAAGTATGTACACTAACAGGCTAATGACACATATAAGAATAGATCTCAACCTCTCAAGGGTGTAACTCTCATTCCTCTTCACCACATCTGCAGAGTATGAGACTGTGCTGCACCGCTTAGTTCAGGGACTTGCTGACTCTGTGAAGAAATACTCCAGCCAAGGCAACAGGGTGAGTGCAGGATCAGGGCTGACTTGAATGTCGTTAAGTGTGAAGACATTGGGTCTTATTGTATACATGTATAATTGTCTTTTTATAGGATGTTGCCAAGGATGCACTTGGCAGGTTGAAGATGGTAGAGAGTGAGGTAAGACTTGCTATGAACTTTCAGTATAAAACATGTTTTAAAGGTTCTTTAGTGTATAATCACCAGACAATAAGAATCATTATGTTTTTATGACTTTAAAATGAGCATTTTATATCTACAGTTGGAGCAGGTCCTCCTCAGTGGGGTCCGCCATTTTGTAAGACCAAGTTTCTACAGTAGCCCAGAATGGACAAACTAAAAACTGGTTCTAGCTAGGGCTTTGTTTTTGCTTTTTTCGCCTTCCTAGGAAGACGAGGAGATTGCACGTCAGCAATTACACCACTAGATGCAACAAAAGACCTACACACTGGTCTTGTTAATCATCAAGCATGTGCATACATACCATATGTGTGTTCTTTTTCCCTCCGCTTTAGTTGGAATCGCTGAAAAGGAAACGCACCGGATGAGTGGAGAGTAAGAAGAGTGGAGACTTGGCTGAAATACTGTTATATCATCTCTCTCTCTGTCTGTCATACACACTCATATACAAACACTACAGTGGGTACAACCTTTAGCATGATTTTGCGCTGCTCATGTTCATGCAACTGCATGAACCAGCTTGGTAATTCTGTCAATTAATCATATAACTCGTGTCGCTTGTGGTTAGCCGCCTGCCAAAGTAAAACAAAATCTGTAACTACAAAGGGACACACAGATGAAAGCAAACATTCAGTTGGGTAAAGGAGAGGCAGGTTTATTTGCACTTAGACAAGACAAACACTACAGAAAGCTGGCCTTTACAGTACAGCTTTACAGACCTGCACTCGTTTTTTTTTATTTCCACCTTTCTTATGAGAAATGTTGGTGAAGAGATTTATCAGACCTAAAGTTTTACATTTGACACCAGCTCAGTGTCTTTTGCTGTCCAAAGATTACCAAAAGAATTTTGTGTGTGCGTGCGTGTGCTCCTGAAGTGTTTAACCAATGGACTGAGGTGTTTTTTAACCCCTTTTTCCATATTTTATGTGTGTAATGAGCTTAATCTAATCTGTCTGCTACAGTGTTCCCAGATTACAGTAATCTGCTCCGTTTGGAGTGGTGTGATATGGGAATAAAAAAAAAATAAAAAAAAAAAAACGGCGCTCCGGGGTGCTGCAGCCTACATCCCATAATGAGGGATTAGTGTTTGTGTCACCAAGGAGACGACTAGATCAGACGTAGAGTCGCCTTTGGGGCTGGGGAGAGGGGGTGTTAATGGCGTGCCGTGAATGTGGCAGAAGCTTAGCTCCGCAAAAGGATTGCTACCACTTCATCATCGGTTGCTTCTTCTTTGTTGTCTCCTTCATCTTCACTTTCGTCACACTAATTCCTTCATAGTTTATTCAGAGTCGTGAGTAATAGGCTGCTCCGTTTGGATTTTCTTTCAACTCTTATTAACAATATTAAGTCCATTGTGCTGTCGATTAGAAAATAATTAACAGCTGCTGCGTCAGTGTGCCGTTATTTTCCACAGATTTTGGCATGTGCAGTTTACAAAACCAGATTCTGTCCCACTGAGCTCTCCAGTGGCAGCACAGTGGATGCTGAACAGTCTGCCCACAGAAAGACAACCCAATATGTGTCAGTAAGGCTGGATAATTGCTCATTTCTATTTCTGTTCACCCATCACAGGCATCCTTGTCATTCCTCTCTACTATCCACTTTTTCTTGACTGTCAAGGAAACAAAATTCGGACGAACCTGGTAAATTTTATAAAATGTGTGACGAGCGCAGGCGCCTTGAAATGAATCATCATGCCACAACAACACTATATGTAAAAAAAAAACACACAAAAAAAACAGCAATGTGACAAATGTGTCACACTGCTGCCATGTATTCTCTGCTCTGTTTAGTGCTCTGGACAGATGTTCCTTCTGTGTGCTTGACAACCTGACAGCAGACGACAGCAGATGCTGTTGATCCGCGTTGATTGCATGCGGCCGGGATGTAGCAGACTACTTCAAATGAGTTGTCGTCTATGTTTTTATTTGACTCTACATTGTGGATGATGTCTGTTAACTTTGACTAATAATCTTTTTTTTTTTTTTTTTGGTCACGTGACAAAACGGAGCATTAATGTGTTTGCTCTAATCAGCACGCTGCCTCGCCCCATTAGCAAATAATCCTGGATAAAGTTGAACTGATGTCGTCGTTCATGTTGATTTGTTCTAATGTAACGCCCCCACTTTTTTTGTTTATAACTATCATCTGATGGCGCCTTTGATCAGCTGATACTGTAGATGGGATACAGTAATGATCGTAGTGACATGACTTTAATATGGGATGTCACTTAAAGGATCATATCAGTATGTTTGCACCTTCACTGCAAGCCATGTACACAACAGATTTTAAACGCACGGAGGACTGTTCAAAGAAGCCGATAGTTTGAAAATCATTTAGCAGACTTGAAAGTTTACGGCAAATATTTGATCGAAGTGAACAGCTTCAAATTTCTTGTTTTTTGTCTGAACACGGCTCCAAAACCTCTGAGGAGATATTCAGTTCACTCACATAAGACAAAGCAATCCTCACAATTAAGAAGCTTGTTTGGTGTTTTGTCTTGAAAAATACATTTCTCAAAAACAGCAACACGTTTTACAGATGGGACCAGCTGCAGTTTGTAATAAAGGAGCTAAAACATGCCAAACTCTCAAAGCTCTCACAAACGCACACACAGAAAAATGCGACAGTGCAGCACCCCCTTTCTTTCACTCCAAAACCTTTAACCCCCGTGTCACTTCAAACACACTCCTGCCACATCACCCCACTACTCGAGTAACCTCGCGGCCTCTGAGGCTGTCCTGTTGTCATGGCAATGTGCTCATCAGCATTCAGTGTTGTAGTTGAATGGTCAGGACCCGGGAAGAGAGACATATTGTTTAAAGTTTGTCCTTCTGGTGACTCAAAGTCCTTTCTCGCATCTTCAAGACACCACCAGCACACACTCCTCCTTACTCTTTCTGTTTTTGAAGTTTGTTTGCCTCCTTTTTCTTGTCCTTTTTTTTTTTTTAAGCTTCTGCTCTGTAATCTGGCTACACTCCATTTAAAAAGGAGAAAGTTGGGTGGATTGTTTTATGTTTGTCCTGATGAGCTGCAGTATAAATGTACTCATCTGGGCTTGGGAAGTAACTATCATTGAACTTAATGACATTTTTTTTTTTAATCTGTTATGTCAAGTAAGGGCAATCAGTATAAATGTAATATTTATATACAGTAAATATACAGCATATTATGCACTGTCTCTATTTTTAAGTGTAAGTCATGATGATTTGTGCAGCTCTACAGGGGGAATGTACGAAGGCCTGATTGTTTAGGCTTTATTACCTTAAGTATGAGGTCGGTGTTAACATGAATAAAATGGTGAAACAGCACTGAGTTTATGTCTTTATTGAATAAAAAAAACATCATGACTTTTCATAACTGTAAGCAGATTGAAAATGAGGATTATTTATGTTAAATCACCTCTCATCACCTGATGAAATCCAATGATCTACAGTCTGTGACTGATGATGGAAGAACTTTCTGCACAGCATACCCCACCCAAAACCCCCCAAAACTGTAATCAGATGCAGATTTATGGGTCTGTATCTTTAGGTCCTTATATATGTTAATATATGTGTTCATGAGTATTCAATATGAAACATGAAATATTTACTTGTTTGGTGTAATATCAATACTTTGAGATCATTTCTCTATTTTGTCACCATCAAATGTTCGAGCTCGTGTCATGGCAAAGGAAAGGGTTCAATAATTTCTCTATAGTGAGTTTTCAAAAGGTCATAAAGGTAAAATATTGGTTGATCTTGTAACAATGAGCACTGTTTCTTTACATATGCAGCAGAGAGTTATGTGGTTGGAAGTAAAGCCAAGGAGACGAGCTGAAACAATAAAAATCAAAGACAAAAATAGGATTTCTTTTTCAGACAAAGCTTGGTGTTGTTGGGGGGAGCTCGGGGCTTTGGTGTTATGCTAATAACGTATCTGAATGTGAAATTTCCTCTGACAAAGAGGGGGTTAAAAGATAGCGAGAGAGAGGGAGAGAGGGGGGATGGTGCTCAGAGACACAAGAGGGGAGAGAAAATTGGACAACCCGCGAGACTTTGGTGGGCGTGGACACCGAGGAGAGGGCTTCCTGCTCGGGTGAACACGTGGTTCCGTGTCTGCCTCCCTCTGCTTGTCTGTCGGTGTGTGAAGGTTTCCAGCCCTTCTCTCGTCACTCTTCTCCCCCCTCTTCATCCTCCCATACAACACAGCAGACCTCCTCCTCCTCTTCCTCTTTTACCCCGCACCTCCACCCCCTTTAACCTCCTGCTCCACTTTTCCTCCGCGTGTGTTCGCGACGGTTCCCGGGACTGCCGACAACCAGGCCGCGGTCACTTCAACGTGTGAGAGAGAGAGAGAGAGAGAGAGTGTGTGTGTGTATGTGTATGTCTGTGTGTGAGAAAAGGAGAGAGGGAAGAGTGTGTGAGAGAGAGTGAGAGTGTGTGTGAGTGAGTGAGTGAGTGAGTGAGTGCGTGTGTGTGCGCGCACCCGCCCGCAACCGGTCCATCCGTGTTCTTTCTCCCACTATCCCGCCTCGTTATTCGGTCATGACGCTGGAAGCGATCCGCTACCGGGCCGGATCTCTGCAGATCCTCAACCAGCTGCTGCTGCCACATCAGACCGTTTACGATGAGGTCCGCTCGGTGCAGGACGCTTACGAGGCCATCAAGTCCATGAAGGTACGGAGCTCCTTTCTCTTCCTCCACAGCCCCGACCTGCATGCCCGCTGTAATGCTCATGACCCCCCCCCCCCCTCCAGTCGTGCATGCGTTTTTTTTTCTGCATGTGTGTGTGTGTGTCGGCTCTTTTGTGCTCCCACACCGCTGCACGCATGTGTTGCCACACGCTCGCCGCCGTTGCTCTTAGTTGTCGGCCTGTTATTTTTGTTTTGGATGCACCTGCAGCACCCACAACTCCACGATCATCTCCCATCCCTCCTCATCAACAAAAAAAAACAAAAAAAAAACACCCTTTATGTCTAGTTTTCACATTATCGTGGGCATGCACGACAAACTAGCTATCTGCACACAGCCACCCACCCATCAAAGATGCCCCCTCCTCCTCCTCTTCCTCCTCTTCTTTCTTTGGGAGAGATTATTGATGAATTATTAATGACCTTTGCCAGGGTTTTTTTTTTTTTGTTCGCGTTTTGCTCTTGTGCTGCACTCAGTGACACCTCACAGCTCATTTCTCCCTCCGTACCTGAAGCCTCTGACACACAGGGGAGGTGTTCAGATAGTGACACGGTGTTCAAGTTGAGCCGGGAACGTTTTTAGATGTTCACTTATGGAGGGATGAGCAGATATTTCACTCTTTTGTCTGCCACACACACACACACAGAGAGCAGCTACATGTTTGATCATCAGTGTGTCAGAGTGAAGGAATGTACCGTAAGCGAAGGGTAATGTCACGATAATGGAGTCTAATGACAGATGTGACAACTTTCAGCTCACCAATCACCCACTTACAACTCTAACAGCCCCCGTGAAAACTGTGTTGCAAGTTGGCATCGAAACCAAAGAGGAGGATGTGATGTCGACTCTCCTCTTCCCTCCTCCACATACAGGTGCGAGGCGCCCCGGCCATCGCGATCGTCGGCTGCCTCAGTCTGGCTGTGGAGTTGAGGGCAGGAGCCGGAGGCGATGACCCTGTGACCTTCATCAGGGAGTCTCTGTGTCATCTGACTTCAGCCAGGCCCACCGCCGTCAACATGGGCCGAGCCGCCCGCGAGCTGATGGAGTTTGCAGAGAACGAGAGCATGGAGAAGAACTCGGAGCAGCTCAGAGAAAGGTGGGTTGGGTTAGAGGGAGGGGACAGAGCTCATGGCTGAGGCACGTCATCATCCAAAAGCTGATTAAATTGTAGATTTACATACAACTCTGTCTTAAAACATCACTCACAGATCACCCCGTAATGCAATTTTAACACAGGTGACAAAAGTGAGTCCTTGTTGCATGAAAAAATAAAACAATATTTCAAAGTTTAACCGAAGCTAATGTTTCAATCTGTCCAAATGGAGCTCAGCAAGGAAACCTTGTCTGGGAAAAAAAACCGCAGGACGTTTTACTAAAAAACAGTAACTACAGAAGAGTTTGAGTTGTTGGGCGCAGACTGCTGAAGCCTCATACTGACTCTGACTAAACTTTGGATTTTGTCCCAAACACTTACATCAAATCCCTTTTTATAACAGATCTCTAAGACTCGCAAGAACGTGAGGAACAATCAGTCATTTCACCAATCATTTGTTTGGTGACGTCTTATTAACCTGCCTCAAAAGTTATATGCTGCTAATAAGCTGTGTGCAGAGCATCACTGTTTATTTGACAGCCACAACGTTTCCTTTTTGTGATCAGTTCTGAACATAATCTTGGCATGTTTTGATTAGTTTGTGCCTGTGCATGGTAGTCTAATTTGGAGTTTTTTTTTATCACTAGCAGCTCTTTGGAGACATGTTTTGTCCCCTCTGGGTCTCTATTTTGTTTCCTCTTGCACTCACAAGGACACAATCATTCCTCCCATTAGTTTTGCACTATTCTGCTGATCTACTGGTGGAAGTTATGCGCCGACAAAGGCAGGGGGGCATGAAGACTGTGAGCAAGTAAACATGGACATAAACTAGGCTGGCTTCAAAAAAGCCTTTGCAATAGGGCTGCACAATTAAACAAATATGAATCGTATAAACACGATTTTGGCTTCCCACAATAAAATAAACATGACTGTGATGATAAAGTTAAAAATGACAGTAATGTACAGCAGAGAGCAGACGGGCAAAACAAAAGTCAGATGCCTGGAGGGTGAGGTGAGGACCAGTTGGAAGTATTTGGGATTTAGGGCAAGTGATGTTAAGCAAGAGCAAATGGTATGCAAACATTGCATGAGACTCAACTAACGTTTTGTAACAAGTTTTGGTGCAGTTTTATTGATTATATTCCTTCTCAGAGATGCATTGATGAATTAGGACATGTTTTATTTTGACATGACATGGAAGTTCTCTCTTTATTTAATAAGAAAGGCCTACTTTGCAACTGTTTTACGAGGTTAAGCCTCCGGGATACAGTGAGTTTTTTAACTGAAACTTTATTTGCTTTCAAGAAACCACAATCGAGCGCTCCATCTGCAAACAGTGAACGTATCACTTTCTCGCTCTGAAATATCAGTAAACTGTGAATTAAAGTGATCTAAACTTGTGCCAGAGTTAGCTGCTGCTACAGCACTTCCTTGTTCAACACCAGCTGCAAGTGTTTTGTTTTGGGGGGGGTTTCAAAGTTGTGAAAATTATCAGGTCACGCACACATTGTGAAAACTGGGAAACCTGTGTCATCGCAGATTCATTGTCAGTGTTAAAAAGAAACACCCTCAGTGCTGTTACCTTCAGAGGACTGTAGTTTAGAGCTGTGCGTGCAGTCAAACGGCAAAGAAGTAGAACATAATATGAAGGAGAGATGTTGGCCCCGGTACATAATGGCTTTCACAATGGGACAATAAACCAGATTCTAATACGGCCGATCGATATCGGCTCAAATACTGAACTTATTAAGTGTATCAGGTATCGGCCAGATGTGACCAATCCTCGTTTTCATAAAGTTTCTTTGTCAATGTCATTCTAAAAGTCAATGTTTCTGGTATCAGTTACCGTTATTCAGTCACAGCGGGCACCTGACTCCACGCCACAGCAGTCCCTCATGTTAGCTCACATAACAAGGACTCAGATACGCAGAGAGGTAACAAAAAAAACCCAAAAAACACAGAGCGGGAATCTATCAGCAGATAGCTGAAGTTGAATCGATGCGTCTCTTGTTCTTGGCTGTTTCAAAACTACGAAGAACTCTTTCCTCCAATCGTAGGCAGCGCTGTGGTGCCGGGGGATGAATCTGTGGAGCCAAAAGCTACAGTGCAGCAGAGTTGATGGGTCATGAATTAACTGTGTGTCACTCTGCACATGCATTGCTTAATATGTAATTTAGTTCATGCTGAAAGGTGATCCTGGAGCTGTGGGGTTAAAGACCACAGGGACACGTGGATGATGCTCCTTTTGTTGTGCGTACTTAATGAATCGGATGACTTTTCAGTGTAGTTCATGGAGCAAGAAAGACAGATTCAAACTGTAAGTGTATGGAAAAATATGATTCAGCTACAAGAGAAGGAGGGATGAGATTAAAAAAAAAAAAAGTAAACACAAAAAGATGCAGGCGTATTATAACTGCAAACTTGATGGACGTGTTGAATCCACAGTGGCAGACGGAGCCTCTTCTTAATTCCCACCTCTTGTGGCACCCCTCCTACAGTGTAATTGCCTGGATCGAAGACATGCTGGAGCGTGACGTCAATGACAACAGGAAGATCGGTAACTATGGCGCCCAGCACATCCTGTCTGGCGTCCCGAGGGACTCTGTGACCATCCTTACGCACTGCAACACCGGCTCGCTGGCCACAGCTGGATACGGGACCGCACTCGGTGAGGCTGGAGCCGTGAGTGTGAATGAGAAAAGAGGGCGATGGTTAAAATATTTATGACACTGTAACTGTAATAATAACTCGGCGCTTGTGTGTAGGCGTGGTGCGAAGCCTCCACTCGCTGGGAAGGCTGAAACGTGTGTACTGCACGGAGACGAGGCCGTACAACCAGGGATCCAGACTGACGGCGTACGAGGCGGTAGCAGAGGGAATCCCTGCCACACTCATCACAGACAGCATGGCAGCGCTCACCATGAGAGAAATGGACATCACAGGTGTGTGATTGTGTGTGGTATCTATCTATTTTCCAAACTGTTGTCTTGTCTTGGCGCTCACTCTTTCCGTCATGTTCTCCCTCTCAGCTGTGGTGGTGGGTGCAGACAGGGTGGTTGCCAACGGTGACACAGCCAACAAGGTGGGCACATACCAGCTGGCCATCGCTGCAAAGCACCATGGGATTCCCTTCTATGTGGCCGCACCTAGCACATCGTGCGACTTGAGCCTGGAGAGCGGCAGGGACATCATCATCGAAGTTCGTCCCCCTGAGGAGCTCACCAGTATAAACGGAGTCCCCATTGCTGCCCCGGGTAAGAAATGTGGGATTTTGTCCGGGAGGGAATCACAAATTTTTAAAGCAACATGATGTAAACACTGGTATTTTAGATTTAGTGCCTCCGGTTTGAGAGTACAGTTTACACACCTGTTCCTTATGATTACATTATTTATTATCAAAAACAAGTGAATTGACAACTTTGCTAACAGCCAAACATCAAGCAAGTGCAACAACACAAGACATAGCAGCCAGCTAATATTACTTAGAGTAAGAAGCCCAGCCCGGCTTTATTTCACAAAGCACTCGCCAACTATTAAAAGTCAGTCCCAGATTTACTCTTGTCCAGCGGCTTCTTGCTTGGTCACTCTCTCCTTTTCTTGCCTCAGCTTCCTCCGTAAATGTCCTTAGGCCTCTGCCATCATGTCCATAGGTTGGCCGCTCAGGCGGGTTACATTGCCCAGCTCCAGTTCTGGTATGACAGACCCATGTTCGGCTCTCTGTCAGCTTTCCCTCGTGCCTCGCGCCTGAAAGTCCCTTTTTACATTTGTATTACATTGAAATAAACATTTTCTCCATAAAATATGATCCAGTTTTACCAAAACCAGTGAAATAGTTGGTAATGTGCCACTCAGTGTCATAAAGCGTTACATACTCGTAGCACCCGGGGCACAAAATTATAGTGTGGAAACAGACGTACAGGAGCAGAGTAGGAGTTATTTTATGATGGAGCTTTAAAGTAAAAAAAATAACAGGAACGGGTTGAAACTCTTAAAAAACAGTGAGTTCAGAAGAGGACTAAGAGTGATGGTAAAACATCAGGCTTGGTGAGACGGATGAGTGTGGCCCAAATCCAATGTCTGCCCTAAGCCCTAAGCACTGAACCCACACAGACTTGAATTGACGTCACACGCAGTCTAAGTGCCAGAGTGGAAAAGAAGGCGCGAGGGCTCTGAATGCTGTACGAGAAACAGGACAGCACTTTGCAAAATCACGTTACCTGAACGGAGGCGTTTTCGGGGGGCCACTAAAGAGTGGGGCTGTAATTTCACAAAGTGCTTGCTGCCATCTGTTTTGTAAACTTGTTCTTGACAGCTTTTTCAATGTGTTTCTCTTTGGGGGGGGAGAGATTTCCCCTGCCACCATTTCTTTGGCTGGTTTGTTTGACAGTAGAGGGGATGGCAAAAACATGAGGAGTGACAGAAATGCGGAGTGACGTACAACAAAGGTCTCAGACCAGATTCAAAGTGGAGGTGTTGCAGCCCGCGGTCAGTGCCTTTATAGCATCAGGCCAACCCCTGCCATTGTTTTAACGCTGAAGTGCTATGAATTATGTGTGAGTCGTGCACAGAAAGCCTCCAAATGCAGACTTAGTTCAGAAAGGAGGTTAAAAAAAAAAAAATCACTTTGCAGGTTTTTCACACGGGGGGTAGCTCTGAGCCTCATGAGTCCATAAATGCACACACGGGTGGTGTGTTTTAGGTGAGTTTGTACGAGCTGAATTGAGTCATTTGATCTCTAATTACGTTGCCGGAGCGGAGAGAGGTGCTCGGTGACATCACAGTAATTAAAGCGCACTCATTTAATGAGCTCACTGGCCCCCAGAGAGGAGGATGTGTGACTGTACATTACTCTCTTTAACTTTCATCTCACGCTTCTCTGCTCCTTCCTGTAAACAGCATTTTACAGTACAACTATGTCGCCTTTCTTAGAGTTAAAAAAAAATCCATTGAAGATCCAAAAACCAGCAGTGAGCCGACACTAATACCAAGCCGTGTGCTAATAAGTATTAACTGTGTAGCCAAAGCCTCGTGTAGCTTATTCCTCTGTGTGACATAGAGCTCTATTAAGGGCTCTATTAAAATCACATCAATGAGCTGCTCTGTGTGACATGATCCTTTATTACCATAAACAAAAATACACTGTAGTTTATTTAAAATCAATCCTGCATACACTGTCCTGCTGTTTTAAATACTCATTAGAGGACCAAATGTGGATTAATCTGTTGTTGAAAACGCTCCCAAACGGATGCACTATTTACTGAGCCTTTTTTTTTTTTTTTTTTAATGAAACTATATCTTAGTGACCTCTTTTACGTCTGTGTCTGAGAAAGCACCGAGCAACAAACTGGGGCAGGTTCACAAGATATATCTGAGGGGTCATGAGATGACAGCGAAAAATTCATTTTCTGCCACACATCATTTTTCATGCTTTTCTACATTCGTTGCTATTTCCTTCTGAAATATTAGAAAGTTGTTTTTTTTTTTGTTTTGTTTTTTTTAATAAGTATTTCAAATCTGAGAGAAGAAAGTCACAAGATGGAGAAGCAGAGGAGTTTTAAATCAGGCTTCACAGAAGAGATCGACACCTAGAATGACACGAGTTTCAAGGAAGTGCGTCAGTGTTTGAAGCCAGTTTGACATCGTAGCCAAACATCACTCTTCATGTCACTCTTTCCTCACTGTTCCCCACAGGTATCGAGGTGTGGAACCCGGCGTTCGACGTGACCCCTCACCAGCTCATCACGGGAGGCATCATCACAGAGCTGGGGGTCTTCCTCCCCTCTGAGCTCCAGGCGGCGCTCACCGGCCGCCTCACTGCCCTCTAAGAGCCACTCAGCCCCTCCTGCTGGTCCGTGTGCGCCACTGCACCTTAATGTCACACACTCAAAAGACACTCTCATGTCATTACAGAACACACCCACGTTGTAGTTGTGGTTTAATTTTAATTTTTGGTCAATGCACAGTTCACTGTTAGACGTCAGTGGTGCACACAGAAGAGAATATGTTCAGTCTCTTACTCACCCACACGTGAGGTCACCGCAGGGAGTCGAGCAGACGCGCGCGTGTGCCAGTCTCCCTTTTCTTTTATGTCCCTCATTGTTTTTGGTCGTCGCTCCATTTTACCATTTCCCGTCTCGTCTTTCATCTGTTGCATCTTTCTCCTTTATAAATGGCTTCTGCGACAAGGAATAGTGCTCAGCTGGACTCAATCCCGCAAATTCTATTTGGCAAACAATTTTTATGAGTCGTTACTGAGGTAATTTTTCAGGGCTTCGTCAACTACAAACAAAAAATAAATCTAAGTGGCATGACTGATTTCTTTATCATTATTATTATTATTAAAAAGTAGTGTTTTTTATCAGCCATGGTTTCTAAAAATGCTGCTACCCACTTGTAAATATACATATCCTCGCTGGTAGTGTGTACATATGTAGAAAACTAACCCCTGCTAGTAGAAGGTACTGCTATTTTAACCAAATATGTGGTTATTTAAAATTAAAGTTGACATCAAAATGTTATATTAACATTTAATTTCTTTGATTCTGTGTAGAAACCTTTTGTAGAGGAATGATCCAAATTTCTAACTCATGGATTTTCACAACGAGAAATTTTTAGCGATATGAAAAATCGTATCTCACTCTCACTTTTTACCCTGTGCGGCAAAATTTTGAACATGTGGAATTTCTTGATCGGTCCTTGTTCGTCAGCTGAAGCCTATGACAACATGGCTGTATTTATACCTCACTCCTTGTTTGCATCTTGCTATTCCCAGTTTTACTGTATCATAACACACGTGTATTCTCATAATGTACTGATATATATAAATATATATATATGTAACCATGCTTATTTCAGCACCATACAAATATTCACCGTAATGCACAGGACACTCTATAAGAATGGAAAAATCTAAAAAAAGGGAAATTGTGTCACTTTTGCCATAACAGCTTTGCTGTGAGCTCAGAGGTCTGTCATGCTGTTGTATTTCTGTAATACAGGCATCACTATTAAAGGCATAGTTCACCCCAAAATGAAGGTTTGGTCATCTGCTCGCTTGCATGTCAGTCAAGACTTTACTGAAGTTTGTGCAAACACAAAATATGTTATGTAGCTTCTTATTATTCAGTCAGGCTTGTCCAAAATTATTTTTTTAATAACAGACAAAGGAATGAAATTACATAATATTTCCTGAAGCTTGCCACTGACGGTGTGTTCCACCAGAGCAGCATCAGAACAACTTTAAAGCTGCAGAAAACACTATTTTTATATTTACAGCTGAAAAAAACAGACAATCTCACAGACGAATCACTCAAAGCTCTGCTAAACCTAATTTACGCTACCTATTTAGCACCAAACTGCAGACAAACAAAGTTAGCAACTAGCTGGTGAACATAATGGAGCATTTAGCAGCAAAAGAGCTGCTAAAGCGCTAAACTGAGAGTAAACACTAGACTTACGTTTGTCAGGGGGACACAAACATGACTCCGGATAAATGATTATGTCGCTCTGTGCTCGCAGGATGTATAGATAAGCAACTGTTTGCTAACATGTCCGCCTTAACAACTTTACAAGGTGGTAATATGTCAGTGTAGTGTTTACAGCTTTTTGTGCTTTTTGTCCCAAATCGGCCAAAGATGTAAATTAATGCAGGTTTAATGACCCACGGTGTTATTATGCAGTTGGTTGAGTGTACAAGTGAAGTGGATGACTTTGGGGTGAACTTTTCCTTTTTCCACGCTGCAGAATCTGTCTGCAGAAAACTCTTCAACACAGCGTGATGCCACAAAAAATCAGAATGTAACATTTAAACTCAGATGAACTTGCTTTTTGTTTGGGGCTGTGATCAGGACAGACTTCAGACACTCAGTCACTTCTTGCCTTTGTGCTCTGTTCAGAATGTGTTTCGACTGGTTTGGATCAATGCTGTTTCACTACAGACTGACTCACAGCCCTTCAGGCTACTCCATAGGCGACCGAAGATGGGTACTCATTATGGGATACACAAAGGGTTTTCTCTGTAGTTATTGCCCTGCCCGCTTCTTGTTCATGGCAAAAGATTGTAGAGCAGAAATTGTTGCATTCAGTTTTCAGAAGCTGAATAAAGGGGAGAAAAATTATCTAATCCATAGTGCAACAACAATAATTAGTCCGTTAAATTAACAGAACATAATCAGTAACTATTTTGATAATATATTAATCGACAGTTATTTTAAGCAAAAATGCCAAACGTTTATTGGTTGCAGCTTCGCAAATGTGAATATTTGCTATTTTGCTCTGTTTTCTATGACTGTAATGGATTATCTTTGGGTTTTGGACTGTTGGTTGGCCTTGAGCTCTGGGATCATTCTTCACTATTCTCTGATCAAAAATCCAAAACATTATTGACAGATTAATTAATGAAAATTATAATTAACTACAGCCCCGTCCTCATCGTCCACCCTTATTAACTCTCTAGTTGAAAAATAATAGCAGCAACCAGTGAACCAGTGCTCCCGTAATCAGACTGTTATTGACGATTGAACCCATGTGCCATCCATGTTTTGTGAAAGTTTCTGCAGTGTTGTCACCTGGCCAGGGATCCTACAATGCGTTTGTTGTTTTAGGAGGCTCCATAGAAAAGTCCCAGATGCGTCGATCTATATGGGACACACTTACTCACTGTACTGAATGTCACAGGGCCAGACTCGGGGGCCCACACTGCTCACTGCCTTACAGGTGCAGCACCAATATAGCTCACTGCTCATAACCGGAGAGACAGCAGCCCCTCTGTCCTTCTTTCACCCTGGTTTATATCATGTAGCCAGACCGCCATCTTGTCAAGCTCCTTGGAGAAAATCGCATTGAAAAAAATTATTGCAGCGACTACAGCACACTGTGTCCCTACCCTTTTGTAAATGAGTTCATTTACATGCACACCAGTGTCCTGGTTATGTATTGTGCATGTAAACGTCATACCCTGGTCTAGGAAACTTAGATAAACCCTTAACCCTGTTTTTAGAAACCTGAATATCAGGATCATGTGACACCTAATCCAGGTTTCTGGATCATCCTCTGTCATGTGCGTGTCATCTACTAGAGTTACACAGCAGTTAGTCAGAAAGACGAAAAATACAATCATTGTTGCTCTTGTTATCCATTGCTAGTGATCAGGTGATCTGAAGTTAAGTCCAATAAAATGGTAAATACAGCAGAAACCAAACTGTCTTCATCACCAACCAACAATACAACTCAACCAGTGATCATGTACGCAGGGATGTGAAGAACCGGGTTTCTCATACTTGGAAAAAGATCAAAACTAGGATGAGACAAAAAAACGTAACACTAATGTGCATGTAAACATACTCACTAACTTTTGTGCTTGAATTTGATCTCAAGCTTGATGAGACAGATGTCAGAGGTCTGGCCACATAATACCATCTTTATACCCCTTCTGACCTCTTACACTGCCCTTATGGACTTTATCATTTACTGTATTCAGTTAAACAGGTAACAAATACACCACGTTACCTTCGGGACCACTGAGAGGTCCAGAGAAAATACCCTTAAAAAAAAAAAAAGCTTAATGTCAATAATAATTGCAGTGTCCATAGTGTCATTGCCCATATCTAGCTGTAATATAAGCTCACTCTTCTTCCTTCGTGTTCATCTTCCTCCTCCTCCTCCTTGTCCTCTGTCCGCCCATTAAACCTCAACTCACAAAGATGCTGTTAGGTCACACGCAAGCGTAAAAGACACTTGTGTTTTTGAATTTTCTTTATTTTGTTTTGTACAGTTTTAAGACATCACGTGTTTGGGGGCAAATTTAGAAATTGTTCCGGACATATGTAGCAACTTTGTGGCCGTCAGACCCGCCACGTATTATTTCTTTCTAAATCTTTAAGAGGTATGAGATTTCTGTTTGTCTGTACATCATGATTATAGCTGTTTGGCTGTGGTTTGTTGTTTTATTTCATGACATTGTGATTCCTAGTGACTAGGCCATTAGTACACCACACTGGGGAGGCCTCCTCAACCATACACACTACCTCTCCGTCTGCCTACACGGACTCAAACGCTGAAATGCATGAACGCAAGCACTCAAGGCTGCAGCAGAGCAGGTTGTGGGGGGGAAAAAAAAGAAAGGGGAAAAAAAATCTGGACTAAAATTCTCCCCATCTCTCTAATGTTTGTATCTTGAACCATAGTGAACCCATAGTGACGAATAATTTGCGGTGGTGCTTTTAGTTTGCCAAAGTAGCCTCAGATTCAGGCGAGCGTGTTATGTTGGGTTGCAGCTTAATTAGTTTCTGCATTACGCTATGTTTTTTTTACACCATGCTTTTGAAGCAGCAGCAATACGGTAAAGTATTTTAAAAAGACCCCAACCTCCCCTCAAGACGCCCAACACATGCTTAATAATCAGGTGCCAAAATTCAGTGCTGCTTGCCGCGTATTTTCCACATTGATTTGACTAATCAAAGCAGGTGCTTGTGTATTCTCAATGATTAGTATGGCCTGCAATTACCATGGAAGGAGTGTTGTTCAGATGGCCTCTTTAAGTGCAAGTATGTTATTGTTGTTATTGATAATCACTTGATCTGGGTTTATTTTGTAACATGTGGAAATAGTACAAAACTGGATTTTTTTTATATATACGTATATGAATATAATGCTGTAAAGTGCAGTCATGAATTATGAGATTTCTCTTTCACATCAATACAGTAAAAAGAATAAAACCACAGTGAAATGAGTCGTTTTTGTCTGTCTCAAACACACCGCGTGATATCAGCCTGTCACTCAGACTCCTGTAGGTGGCGGTGTTACAACAAAGAGGGATGAAAACTACGATTTAAAGCCAAGAAGCACAGCGCTTTGTGTACTTCCGGTTAGCAAAGATGGCTCAAGGTTCACAGAAGTTTAAAGCTCAGCGGCCTGGAGCCTCGAAGAAACACCAACAAAACAAACAGAAAGGACCGAAGAAAGGAGGTATGCACTGAAGAGTCTTAACATTTATCCAGCGAGTTCCTGGAAAAGTCGAGAAAATTATTTGTGGTCACGTAACATCAACATGTGACCTGCACGGAAACAGCCGAACACGTGTTTGAATATTATTTATAACCTATAAAACCTTTGAGGACGTAATGACAGTGAAACTTAAAGGTCCAGCGTGTCAGATTTAGGGGGCTTTATTAACAGTATGTGTCAGTAATGGAATAAAATATTCACAGCTATGTTTTCATTAGTGTTTAATTAACTGAAGATAAGAATGAGACTTTTATACATCGCTTACAGGTCCTCTTCCATGGAGTCCGCCATGTTTCTACAGTAGCTCAGAGTGGACAAACTAAACACAGGCTCTAGATCAAGTGGCAACCTCTGTGGCCGTGATCAAGTTAATGTGGAGTCAATCTACATAAGCGCCCATGTTAAGATGTTCAGCTTCACAGCAGAAATAAACCAGTTTACAGCCTGGTACAGGTTAATTTCCCTGTTCCTGACTGACATGAGCTGTACTGAGGGTGAATTTCTATTTAATCCACCTGTTCATAATTATATTAAGTCTAACAGCGTGGCCACTTTAATTAACAGGTTGGTACTGTTACAGATGGCTTGTTGGACCACTTTGGAAATTTTTTTTTATTAGCCAGAAGGTGGCATTGCGTTGGACCGAGCCACCACACTCTGAACATCAAAACAGCTTTTTGCAAACCCGTGGAAGACACTGGTCCTTTAACTAACTAATTTTAGCTAAACCTTTAAACTCAGATGTTTTGAATGTTTTCTAAGGAAGCCACCTGTTTCTGTTTGATTTATTATGTGTAGCGATGTTTTTAATGAGAAAGGTAACTAATATATAATATGACTGACTAGAGTAGAGCACTGAGGGACTTCACATATGACCTTTAATGTATCTATTACACAGCTTTAAATACTGAAGAAACACAATGGAGGTTAATGTTTTTTAACAGCTGTACACCTTACTAAATAGAGTGCACTCTAATACAACAGTCCTGTAATAAATCCTACCCTCGTGGTTATGATGTTCACTTTTGGTGTTAGACTGAAAACCGTTCCTTTTATTTTGTCTACCCTGTTTCTATCAGTGAAGGTGTATTAAATATAACTGATGAATGATATAAAAAAACAGCGCTACAAACTATAAAAACTTCAGCCTCCAAAATGACCACAAAGGATTTATTGCAGGGCACTTGTAACCGACTGGATTAGTTTCAAGCTCAGTATATCCAATAAAATGGCCACTGGGTATTATATGTGGTCACAGACAAGAATAAAATACTGTCCGTATTTGTTAAGTGATCATAATAAAACAATGTTTTGTATTTTTAAGGAAAAAAACAATTTGATGATTAAGAATACTCTGATGTAGATAAATAAACCGTGAAGCTTTTTGTGTGGGTTATAGTGGCAGTACCAAAGTACTGGACTGTTTTTTCTGACAGCAAGCTCTGAATGGTAAATTCAGTGTATTTTTCCACGGTGACTGACATTTCAGGTCAATCTGATTTAAGACAGAGAGACCTTCAAAGTGTGTGTTTATTATTTGATTTGATAAATACTTGTTAATAGCATTTGGAAATTTGACAATGATATTCATTTTTCATTTGTAAAGGGAGGATAATTGCACCAAAGAAGGCTCAAGTGGTTCAGCAACAGAAGCTGAAGAAGGTGAGAACAAGTTTAAGCTCTCTCAATCTAATTTTCCAATGAATACATCAGTGAGCTCGAATGATTATTTTAACATGGCCTCCTCTGTTTTTCCCTGAAGGGTCTTGAGGTTGCCATCAGGAACAAGATTGAGCAGGAGGTGACCCAGAGGGCAAGCTCATCCCTCCACAAGCCACTGAATGTGGTTAAAGGGCCTGACAGTAAAGGCAACCCAGGAGCAGCCCAACCAGGAACCAGCTCCAAATAGGACCTAATACACATCCACATACCTACAGACCTGAGGCTGACTGTGCTAAATTTAAGACTTAGTCATGGGATGAGTGACCTACATTGTCCCCATGACTCAGATTTAAGATGCATGCCAGCTGTCCTGTTGTCTTTTATTCTTGGATGTTTCAGCTGACTTTAGGCAAATATTTCTTCTTGTACAGATACTAATGATTAGTTTTTCAGTTTACAAAGAAATGTATAAAATAAGAGAACACATGTTCTGCACATGATGTATGTATAACTGTGTTATGCAAGTAACATAAACCTCCACTAGGGGGCACCACAGGACTTTATTGACTCTCATGGAGTTTCTTATTTGGTTGCTGCTTCTTTATTAAAAACCTGAAGTATTAATTACTTTACAAGAATTGTGTACCACCTATAATTCCATCATGTTGTTGTATGATTGTACAGAAAAAAATATAATCAGAGAAAAAGCGAGGGTGAAAAGTGTGTTGATGCATATACACACAAAACACATTTTATTAGCCTCATTTTTATTATGATTTATTTTGCTGTCCATTTGAAAGTTTTTGTAAATGCTGCATTTTTTTTTTCGAAAGAGAGACTGTTCGTAAGGAAGTGGGCATTTTTTTGTTAACTTACAAAGTCCAGCAGTGTTTTCAGAAGGGAGATGATTTTATAAGACAGGACAGACGAAGCAGCTAAGTCGAGGCTCAAGGAAATTAGTCTCATTGCACAGTGTTCAGTCAAAGTCTACATGTTTCACTGAGCGTAAACTGCTGGTTTATCTAAATTTAAGCCACCTCTTTGTTGTATAGCAGTGACAAAGAGAGACAGAAGATTGAAAGAACTGTGGGATTCAGTATCATTATGTTAAGAGTGGATTAATATCCACAGAACTAGCCATTTGCAATAGTCGGCCAAGTGTGGTGATGTAACAAGAGTCCTCAGCGTTATAGGAGAGTGTTGTTATCAGACTCCTGTTGGACAGTCGATGCAGCAGAACCAGAGCTCTCAGATTATGTATTACACACATTATTCTTTCTCGTCAAAACCTGCCACCTACATTACCCATAATACAACTTGAACACTTTGGTTTGATCAGAGATTCAGGAGTGTTGGCTAACGTAGCATTCGAGCTGTTATCTCCAGTACAGAGGTAAGCTGGTAAAGACTTCTTTCTACTGCACAACCCCAGACTTTTTAATTTTCTCTTTCAGTCCCAACCGTCAATGACTCGAGTGACATCACTTGAGTCAATATCAGACGTTGCACAGCTCCCTCTGGAGACACAAAAGGCAGATTAAAACTTTTTGCAAAACTGTGATGTGTGAAATTCACCTTTAACGTGTTTGTTTGAATTCTTTTATTAAATTACCTGTTCATTACCAGAGCACACTAGGCAGCCTATTGTACTTCACCACGGCAATACACCATTGTGCCCTGTCTTACATTAAGTCTATTATATTGGGCTAAAAAGCCAAGGTGACGCCGTTTAGCTGAGGCGTGCCCCGAGTTGTTTGTCTTTAATAAACGGCATCATCTAAGGAAATGAATTTTCTCAAGGCCACTTAGAGACGGACCAGCACTGCAACAGCCAGTGATAAGGCTGAACACTGTTTGAACTTTTTTAATGTTAACAAACACACACCACCAGCCTGTACCTGAACAAGTTTCCATATTAAAAAAAAACATAATATGCAGAACGTATGTTAAAAATATTGTTGTTATATGTTGTTATAAAATATGTTATTAAATACCACACACTGAGTTCTCTTTTATGAGGTCTTTATTTAAATCCTATCACTTGTAGCTTATACAGTTCAGAGGTGTATTGTTGTTGCATCTACATTTAAGCGTCATAAATGAGGTTTCTATGTGAGACTTTTTAACTTATGTCTCCATTCAGTGTCGTTACATTAGCTGACATGCGTACAGTGCACAAAGACAGCACTATTACATGAAAAACAATCACAAAACAAGCTAGTTGTTAAAATACAATCAACATGTCAAGCAGTACAGATTCATCAGCACTTATATCTAAAGCAGGTCTGTGGTAATAAACCCTGTATGTTTAGAAAGCCTTAATGGCGTCCATGCAGTGAGCGGAGCGCAGGAACCTGGGGAAGGAGTCTTTGGCCATCAAAGTGTAGATCCTCTGCTGGGCGTTGTTGAATGTGTTGGCACACACGGAGTCCATCACGCTCAACAGAGCCTCCCGAGTCTCAGCATCCAAGTTGACCTGAGAGGAAAACAGATTATCAAAAGAAGCTCTACAATTATAGTCCACTCTTTATCCTGACTGCACACATCATCAAATTCACTTCAATCATTTTTGGTGTTCTCATACTTCCATCTCAATCCTTCTCTTGCATCACACACTCTTCTATCCACTAACCTCCTGTGGGGCATCAGGGTTGATAAATTGGTTGTAGATGTTGGTGGCCTTGGTCTTTGAAGGAGAAACTCTGTAGTCCTCACAGGCCAGCCAGAACATGATGTTCTCTTCACTGAACTCTGAACGCAGGAACTCACGAAACACCTGCAGGCCACCTGAGAGTGAGATGAACAAAAGAGAAGGAGAAAACAGGAGAAAAGGAAAGATCGATGGGTGAGACAAATCAAAGGGGAAAAAAACGTGAGGAACTCATGCTACATATTGGGCCAAAACTTCAAATCAAAGCCTCTCATGCTTGCTTGGCTCTCTGTCATGGAAAATTAACTGAAATATGATCTTAAAATTATAAATACACATTTAAAGAGTACAACGTCCACTTCTCAAAGGGATACTGCATTTACATAACAACACAGTACAAGATATCTTTTAGTGCCTACTATGAGGCAAACTCCGTCAGATACACCATCACCTCAAGGACACTGGCAAATCAAGGATAAAACTTCAACAACTTCAACTTGCAACAGCAGCCAATGTACACACAACTGAGATTTAATGCTAATAATGCTAAAATGTTGTGTAACACAAGTCTACTAACATTATTAACCAAAGCTACTGGTCATACCAGACCAGGCTGTTGCAGCAAAACCTGTGAGTTGAACTGAGCAAGTATGTGTTTAAGTGAAATATGAAATCAACAATTTGTAAAAAGAAGAATGTGTTATTTGTCATTTAGAATTGACATATTGTTGTCTTAATATTCACAATATCTTTTATTTTCCATAAAGAAAAGAGGAAGTTAGCCAGTTAGCCATCATTTGTATCAGAACAATGAAGTATTGTTATTTTTATGACATTTGTATTGAGATGTTGTATTCAGTCAATGTTATTGCATAAATTATTGCACCTTGTAGAAAGATGAGACGGTTCTTGAGGATTAGCGTTGTATGAAGAGACATGTCCAAGACACTGCAAGATATAAATACAAACCTATCTGCTGTGTAAGCTTAACACAGCATCTGTTGTTTTACATGGACATGGAAGAAACTTTGGAAAAGACAAAACACAGTCAGTAGACCTTTAATTGTCAGGAAAATAACAGGTGTTATTTGTGACAGTGTGACGGAGAGCCAACAAGAACAATATCATTACTGTGAAACTGAAGCAGGTAAATTAGTTTGAGTCACGCATCATCCATTTTTATTTCCCTTTATTCACCTGTAACATGTCAAAATGTCTTGTTGAAACACTGAGCTCAAACACTGTTAGAAAAAAAACTTTCTCACTCTTGGTGTTCAGCAGAGTTTCCAGGTCCTGAAAAGCTTTTGCATCCTGAACCCTGAGAAGACCAACAGAAACAGAAACAACTTAGCGTCTCTGTCAGACAAGTAGATTTACCACTTATATGAAACATGGGCTTTACTTTTGCTTGTGGTGCGTCTCAGCCAGGTGGCTTAACTTCACCCGCATCTCTTTTGCCCTGAAACACACAGGAGAAAAACAATTACACACGTGCAACACTTCATAATACAAACCTTGCAATCAGGGAGTCACATATTCGCATAGAAGACACGATGATTTAGTTGCATACTCACTTCTCCAGGCATGAGGAGGGCAGGGAGGAGAGCCCCTTACACATTGAGGTGTGTAGTTTGAGAAAACCTGCAAAGAGAAAATGAACAGAGAGCTGTATTCATAGATGATTTCCTCTGAATTTTTCAGTCTGTCTACCGAAACTTCAGTGTACCGCTCTTATATAGTCTACCTATCTGCTATCTGATCTGTCAGTGTGCTCCCCTCACAGCAGCAGGTGTAGAGAAGAGAGCTGAACAGAGGTGAAAACAGCTGAATGTGAGAGGTAGTGTACGTGATTACAGGCCATGTAGTCCTGTCAACAGCAGATACAAAGCAAGTCAACACATATAATAGGAAAATTAAAGTGAGGGGGCGTCCAGCATGTGTGTGTTTGGTCAGGGATCATTAACAGTCATAAACAAAGCCTGGGTTAGCCTTTACAGTGTTTCCCACAGGAGAATAAAGTGATGAGGGAGGAGCAGGTGGGAAGGCGACATCAACTCTCTGGAGTCAGAGAACTGCAGGATGGAGACGTGAACGTTGATGGACAAAGTAAGACAACACCTGCCAAGATCAATAATTACTGCCACTATATTCTTCAGTCAGTGTGTATCTACAGTATATATTACCGCAAATGTTGTTATATCATATGAAAAGTGGTAAGCTGTATCACCTGTAAGTTAACCTAGTTGTGACATTGCATCTAATTAAGGATTTGAGTGACTTTGACAAGATATTGTGATGGCTAGATGACAAGTCAGGGCATCTCCAAAACTGCAGCTCTTGCGAGGTGTTCCCATTCTGCAGTGGTGGTACCTATCAGAAGTTGTCAAAGGAAGGAAAAACAATGAACAAGTGACAGGGTCATTAGACTCATTGATGCACTTGGGTAGCAAAGGATGGCTTATGTGATTGAACAGAATGGACCTCAGAGCAGTAGTGGAAAGTTGGCTGGTTTGATGAGTCATGTTTTCTTTCACGTCATGTGGATAGCTGGGTGCCTGTGCTTCACTTACCTGGGGAACAAATGGCACCAAGATGCATTATGGGAGGAAGACAAGCCAGCAGAGACAGTGAGATACTTTTTGCAGTGTTCTGCTGGGAAGCTTCTGCCATTCATGTGGATGTGACTTTGCCATGTACCACCTAACTAAGCATTGTTGCAGACCATGTACACCCTTTCATGGAAATGGTATTCCTTGATGGCAGTGGCCTCTTTCAGCAAGTCAATCCGCCCTGCCACAAAGCGAAAACTGGTTCAAGAATGGTTTGAGGAACACAACAATGAGTTCAAGCCTCCAAATCACCCATATCTTATATTAAAACCAGCATCTGTGGGATGTGCTGGGCAAACAAGTCCAATTCATGGACGCCCCACCTCGCAACTTACAGGACGTGCTTCTAACAGCTTGGTGACAAATCCCACATCACATCTTCAGAGGTCTGGTGGAGTCCATGCTTGGACATGCCAGGGCTGTTTTGACAGCAAAAGAGGGGATCTGCACAAAATTAGGCGTGTGGTTATAATGTTACATCTGTGGTGTATATTGCATTACTGGATTATGACTGATGCATTAAGACAAGCAGCATTTTAATGCCAATTCATATGCTTTTGCTTCTCTGTAACAATCAAGGTAATGCATTTGTAATTTTACAACACAGACTTGCACAATTCAGTGCAAGTTGTAATATTTAATATTAGTACAAATGATGTATCATAATTAAATAATGCAATGATTCGTTGCAAGTTAATTATAATCATAACATTATATTATAATTATAATCATAACAAAAATATTTTTTTCGGTATTCGGTTCAAAATTTTGCATTGCATCACTTATGACCTCAGTCGATGATACAACGTCGATTTGGTGTCATTATCACTATTCATCAATAACAAATGTGTAACAAAAACACAGAGTGTGTCTCATACAAGAGACAAGCAATAGCAATAGTGTGTATGGCTCCTGCAGTGTCAGTCCATCCTCCGCATGCACGGATCTGACACTTCAGGCTTCAGCAGCGGGGCGGGGAGTGGACGGCTCCTCCAGCGTGTCGCTTCCTGCTTCCTCAACAAGAGTCCCTGTGAAATCTACAAGACGGAGCGATCAGTTGTTGTGGTGAGCGCAGATCCTCCCTGGACCCGCTGAATCCAGAGGAGGACCTGCTTGGTTGGTGTCGGATCAGGTCCGGTAAACTGAGCTCCAAGACCAGGCTGGTTCTTCTCGAGTCCTGGTCCTCTGCATCCTGCACCATGGGCTGTTTGGAGATAAGCACACAGTGAGTCACAAAATGGTCTCGTAGCTCCATGGGAATGTGAGGATCGAGTTATGAATGTTTGTGCAAGATAAATAGTGTTTGTGGATCAACCTGCGTCAATTTCTGTGTGTGCTTGAATTGTTTATGGCGTTACTAATATATCTATCGGTAATAACCGATAATTTCACCAAACATTATGGGTCAAGATCGTTTGGATCAAAGAAAATACACAAAATTAGATTTAGTTTGAGTGATCAAAACAGATTAAGAAGGGTGACACAGAAACAGTTATCTTAAAACACTTTCTGTAATGCAAAATGAAGCAAGCTTTAATTACAACGGACTGCTGTCCTATGTTTGGACAATAGACAGAATGACAGGAACGCACTGTGCATCCAGTTAACCCAGTCAAATCTCTGACATAGTCTGAATCAGTGGTTTCCCAACCTCCTTGGCTTATGACCCCTTAAAGCAAAGATACATGTCTACATGTGACTCCCCTATCACCTGTTGTTGCATAAGTCTACTGGCTGTGTCAATGGTTGTGGTCCAACACAAAGTGACATTTTTCCTTTAATCTATCTGAATAATTGTTGTGCTGTCACACAAAAAGCAATATTATCCTTTAAAGAAACAAATCAGGGAAGATTAGAGGACAAATTCAATCATTTTGTGGTAGAATTATGTTCTCCTAAAGAGGTGCTCTCACCAATCACATACAAATGAATACACATCACATACACGTCTGTTTACAGGTCATATGGAGCATAACTGTGATGTAAAACTGAAAAATGTTACTGGCATTAAACATGAACAGAAAGAAAATCTCTACAAAATGCTCACAGTTTGTGTGTTCTGATCATGTGGTTTGGGCTGACAGTACATTCCCTAATGACTAATTGGATTATAACATAAATTATAATCCCTGTACAGCCCTGCTCGCTCCTCATCTATGCTTGAGGCTACATTCATGCTGCTAGCATAATCGTAGCGTAACTCTTCAACCAAACTGTTGGCGGTCAGGTTACATTGATGTAACGTAAACACCAGGTCTGAAAAGGAAGAAGTTGGAATGAAAAAGATGATAACTCTGCCTGACAATGTTTTAGGGTTGCAAAGCTAAACCGGTGTAGCTCTCTGTTAATGACTCCGCAGAATCATCTTGCGATCTGTTGTTGGGTCCCCGACCCCCAGGTTAGGAACCATTGATGACTAAATGAACATAACAAGTTTGGATTTTGACTTGAAGTCTTTTTTGTTTTCTGTACAAATATGTTTAAAGCTTTGGTAGATGTGAAGACTGTCCTGTGTCTATGTGCGGTGGTGTTTGAATTGATGCCCCTGTGTCCCATCAGCTGACTCTGACTGGCCCCAGTTATGGGTTCCCAATGGATTTGGTTCCCTCGGGCACGCTGCCAGGACAGCAAAGCCCCTGGTCCGGACCCGGAGAGGGAGAAGCGCTGGGCTGAGCTGTTTGATCAGTTGGACCTCAACAAAGATGGACACATCGACATTGCTGAACTACGGACAGGGTTGGCAGGACGTGGGCTTTCCAAAGGTTCCCTGGAGAGGGTAAGACAGCAGGACACCTTTATCACACACACCTGTTTGTTTACTGGGATACCATGCAGTGTCATGTATGTGGGGTATATATATATATACATTATCAAATTAAACAAATACAGTTGTTTAGGTTAAGGCATTTAAAAAACTTCCTAGCATCAGTGTTCTTAGGTCAGATTAAAGAATCTCGGTCAGGGGAGATAGAGCTCATCATCATCTGATCATCTGACACAGTGAATCAATCAATCAATAAATTAAAAATTCAAGCACGTTTGCAAGGACCATTGTTTAAATGAATCCATTGTGTGTGTGTGCGTGTGTGTGAGGTGTTTACAGGGATTTCCTTCTCTAATAATAAACAAGGAGTCTCTTGATGACCTCTCCCCTTCACATTAAACATGCAGTCAAGGCTGTGAGAGCCTTCCCACTTTTCATGGTGTGGAACCTCCTTGATCTGATCCGTCGTTGCTGTTTGTGCAACAGCCGAAGCCGAGGACATCGACAGCATGACTTTATTATGAATACACACAGTCTGCCTCTCTCCTCGCAGTCTGTCTTTGACTGTTTGTTTTGGCAAAAAGTGTGTGGGTCACCAAGAAGACTCACTGTCACTTACCAGTGCTGCTCTCTCCCTGTCTGTGTGTGTGTTTGTGAACATATATTACTTATGTTTTGGGAACATGTTTACACAGTCACATTGTGGGGACGCCTCCCTTATGGGGACAAAATGCAAGTCCCCATAAGTACATCTTTAAATTTTACACTTTAAGGTTTAAGGTTACAATACAAGTTATGAGATATGTGTGTGTGTATGTGTATGTGTATGTGTGTGCACTGTAAAGGGCAAGCATGCTGTCTATTTTTGAACAAGGAGCAGGACTTTGTAAGATGAGAATGATAACCTTTCTCTCAGGCCTGCACTTGATCTCTTTACACGTATGGATCATTGTCCAGAGTGTCTTCTCTACCATTTTTCATTGGTTTTGTCAGGAATTCTTTTTGGAGCCATTTGCACGTGTCCTTTGTCACTCCACATTAATTTTATATGGTTTTATAGTCTGGGCCCTCCAAAACTTTCTCAAAAGCTTCAGTAATGGGATTGAATGACAGGTGAAAATGTACCCTTTTTTCAAAATGATATATGAGATTCTGATAATGTAAAACACAAATTTTATATCTTCATGACAAAGCAGCTACACAACATGCTGTAGCATTATTTGTCCAACAGATGGCAAGGTAGAGAAGTATAAATACCTTGAACGTTGAGCTTGTGGTGTTTTGTAGCTGTCTGGGTCACCTCTATTGTGTTTTCACTGATAGACTAGCCAAACGTGTGCTGTTGTGCAAATGAATCATAGACTTCCTCTACGATAATACAACAACATGATATGATGTCTGATATTACTGGTGTGGGTAGGCTAAAATATGTTTTTCCTTCTACCAGTAAGAGAAGAAGGATAAAGCAGCACAATACAGACATACCTTCTGGATAACTGTAACTTTTTTGGTCCCTGACCAAAATATCTGTCAAATGCTCTGACATTTGTTTTTCATTGCCCGCCTTGTCTGTTTGTGTTTTCAGATGGTGAAGGCCGGGGACACCAACCAGGATGGAGTACTGGACTTTGAAGAGTTCACGCAGTATCTTCGCACCCATGAAAAACAGCTCAAAATCATGTTTAAAAACCTGGACAGGAACAATGATGGTGCGTAGCAGCCCACAGCACACAGCTGAAATTATAATAATTACTTCAAAATATTTTCTCCATAGTCTCCAGAGTTATTATTCTCTCTCTCTTACTGTGTGTGACTGGGGATATTTGCAGGTCAGATAGATGCAGCAGAGATCCAGCACTCTCTACGTACCATCGGTGTGAACATTAGCCTTAAGGATGCCACCAGGATTTTGCAAAGGTCTGCTTACAGTATGTTGATATCTGATCTCACATCACATTATGTTCTAATGTAAGAACATCTGCAGGATATAGAAACCTGTCTTGGATATTAACAACCTCCAAGACTGAAAATGAGGTTGCAATACCTCGTATATTTACACTCGGGTTGTGGTTTCAAACACTGAGGTTGATACTGAGGCTCAACTACATGCTTCTTCTTTTATAATGCCATTTGCTTTGTTGCATACAAACGTACATGAGTGCAGATTGTTAAACTGCATTTTTAGAGCTCAATATTTGTCCTTTACTTGGAGTAGGTGTTGCATTTCGTATGTTAGTGGTAGTGTAATAGCTTTAGTTTTGCACAGTCAGTTCCTCTGTCAGGCTAGACTGTGGTAACCCAAGAAACACCCTCTCACACATCTTATACTGCGAAGGCACTGAATGATTCCCTATTGCCACATGAGCACATTTTTTCATCCTGCCTACCCTTTGTTACTCAGTGGATACCTTAGTGATTTTGCTGTTTCAGAACTTGTTTTTGTGTTTGTTACTCAGAATGGACAAAGATGGTACCATGACCATTGACTGGAATGAGTGGAGAGACTACTTCCTCTTTAACCCTATCAGTAACATGGAGGAAGTGGCACGTTACTGGAAGCGTTCAATAGTGAGGTCACACACACTTGAACAAGAAAACCACAGTGTTTATTTGAATAATGACATGGTTGGCTTAAAGCATTGGTTGCTTAAAGTTTTAACAGACAAAATGTTTGTTCCAACTGGTCCAGTAGATTTTGGATATAGGTGAGCAGCTGACAGTCCCAGATGAATTTTCCGAAGAGGAGAAAAAGTCTGGCTATGTGTGGCGACAGCTGATGGCTGGAGCTATGGCTGGGTCTGTATCTCGGACTGGGACTGCCCCCTTAGACCGCCTCAAAGTCTTCCGACAGGTCAGCCAGAACCAAATGAGCCTTTTTGTGTTACTCCTTATGATTAGAAGTTTTCAATTTTTGGTTTGCGGCAGAGACCTTTGAGATGAACCATCAGTCAGCCATTACTGCTTCACACAAAGTGTTCCTCTCTGACTCTGACAGGTTCACGGTTCGACTGATTTTAAAGGGAATGTGCGGAGCGGTTTTCAGTACATGGTGACCGAAGGAGGACTGCAATCGTTGTGGCGGGGCAATGGAATCAATGTTCTTAAAATTGCACCAGAAACTGCTATCAAGTTCACAGCTTATGAAAAGGTGTTATATATATTATACACACATATATATATATGAAGTAGTTATTATATAAAGAAATAGTCTCACTTGCTTTCTCACTGAAATTTAGATGAGATGATCGATTCTAGTTTCTTGTCTGTACGCTAAATATAAAGTTACTTAGCAGAAACAAGGGGAAACAGCTCTGCTGCAACCACACATCAAGCCATCTCCTGGTCAAGAAATAGACACATTATTACACTTTCGCTACACTAATAATTAGTGAGCATCACCAATAAAATGTTGGTAGGCGGATTGTGTTACAATTGAAGAAAGCCAAAGTAGCTGTCTCCACCGGTCTCCAGTCTTTAGTATGGCTGCTGTTTGTAGCGGCCAACAAGCTGATATCGAATTAGTCTTGAAGCAGCACTATCATTTGTAATTTTTCTGTGATTACTCTCTCAAATGATGTTCTCCTTTTTCTTTGATTTGCTCTGTAACTCTGCATAGATCAAGAATGTGTTGCGTGGCAGTGATAAAAATAGAAATCTGAGGGTTTATGAGAGGTTCGTTGCCGGCTGTTTGGCTGGAGCTACGGCTCAGACAGCCATCTACCCGATGGAGGTAATATTAGAGTAATATGTGGTACACATAAAAACACTCATGCAGCTACAAGAAAACACACTGATGTCTTTTCTCTGTCTGTTCGTCCTTGTTGTTCCCTTTATATCTCTTCACAGGTGCTGAAGACCCGTCTCACACTCAGAAAAACAGGCCAATATTCAGGAATAGCAGACTGTGCCAAACAGATCATACAGAGAGAGGGAGTCACAGCCTTCTACAAGGGCTATTTACCCAACATGCTGAGTATTGTCCCTTACGCCGGCATCGATCTGGCTGTATATGAGGTCAGAAAGACGTGAAAGTGCACAGCTTTCGTAGTGAATCTCCTTGGCGTTTACCTTCTTCTCATTTGCTCTGCTTCCACAGACTCTGAAATTTGCCTGGCTGAACAGGAATAGAGGTTTAACTGACCCAGGAGTCATGGTGCTGGTCGGCTGCGGTGCCGTTTCCAGCACTTGTGGACAGCTGGCAAGTTACCCACTGGCACTGATCCGCACCCGAATGCAGGCACAAGGTCAGGACAACTGTGCTCATACTAATATAAAGACAGATGGGTGGCAGATTACAGGAGAAATAATTAAGTTTTAGGCCACAGTTCAGTGCTCTTTGTCATGTCAAGTCCCTCGAACAGGACTGGAGGTACAAACACCAGTTCTTGTACAGATGGGGAGTACTAATGACCCCTTGTGTGCATTTCTTATGCACACAAGGTTATCTCCGCCAATGTATTTATTCATGTTTTTTTCTTTAATTTGTCCACCATCTTTCAAAGAGGATGAAAAAAACAATCAAACTCAGGGTTTACTTTTCAACTAAGTTTTTGATTTAGACTTTCAGCCATGTCTCATGTCTCAAAACATTTAGTTCCATAAATGGTCAAGTGATGACAACTGAGCCAACTCCATCTGAAGAAGAAATTTTCACAACCGCATTACGATTTTGGGTGAATTGGACAAAGCAATAACAAAGTAAACTAAATGTTTGTTGTGCATTTTGGTCTTGAGCAACTTTCAAATCTGAAATGAATGTAGAGTCAATGTACACCAGTGACTCTAAAATGTTCATTCTTATAATATATGTGTTTGACAAAGGTGTACTAGTACTAGATTTCTACTCAGACTCCATCTTTTCAGGAAGATGTGTTAGAGTTTGCGAGATGTGGTTGAAAGCGCTCTGAAGTGGACTTTGAATGAAGGGTTTTGTTTTTCGCATGATATGCTTTGACTGGCAGTAATGTTATTCTGAATTTATTCTGTCTTTTATAATGTAGAAAATGTCAGATTGTTTCCCACATTTATAGTTAATGAGCTAGAAAAAAAGCTTCCAGGGGATCTCTTTAACTTAAACTTACACAGTAGAGACAATCAACAGCAGACATGACTTCTTTGCATTAACGCCATATGGCCTCAGTTTTGCAGAGTCGTGAGAGACCAGAATCTGTTAGTGGAGCTCATCTTTCTCTTTGCCTCCAGCTTCGGTGAAGGGAGACCCTAAACCGTCCATGTTGGCTTTGCTTCACAACATCGTGACCCAGGAGGGTGTGGCTGGACTTTATCGAGGGATTTCCCCCAATCTGCTGAAAGTCATCCCCGCTGTCACCGTCTCCTACGTGGTCTACGAATACACAAGGATAATGCTGGGAGTGGACATTGAGGGTATGAGGGGTGGGAAAGAGAAGCGGTAGAAAAAAGTTAAATGGTTTGGGGTGGCTTTCAACTACAAGCACGTACAGATCTATTGGCAATGCATGAGGATTTGGGCCTTGACTGTGGATGAATACGTGGTCCTGTGAAGTCTTGAATGGACATACCATGGAAGGAAAAGAGACAAACAAAAGATCATCATTATATATAAACTGTTGCTCACAATGGAGGACCTCAGCTGAACCGGCAGTTGCTGTGATGAGTTTCACGTGTGATATATTGCATTACAAAGCATGCCAGCAGTTGTGTGAACGCTAATTAACTGGCCTCCTGCTCCTGCATTGGCTTGAACAAATGAAGACTTGCATGAACTTGCCTGAGAACAAACTGAACCAAACTTGGAAGCCATGTTACATTCCTACAGTATTATCTTTTCTTCCAGGTGAAATGTAGAGAAGATAAAGGATTGATCCATTTTCCTGTTCTGTAAGTGAGGAGAACCTGAGGTCACTGCACATCGATGGAGAAACAAAATCAGGACTTTGATTGACTTGTCTTAAATCACTGTTACAAATACTGAAATACAGAAATAATTAGAATTAGAGAAACGTTACTGAACTTTAACTTTACTGAACAATAACTAAGCAGCTGATGGTGAAACAATGAAGAGACACTGCCAGTCTTCTCTTTCCTGGAAGGATTTGTCCTGAGTAAAGCACACCAAAGGACTCATTTTACAGAAGTGAAACTGCCAAAGCCATATCAAGACATATAGAGGACTCGTGATAACCTCTTGTCCGGATGTTTCTATGCAGAGAGGTGTGTATGTGTCTGATTTCTTACATTTGAAATGCACTACAGGGTCCAGTGGCACATGGTATTTTCATAAAGCGTAAGCGCACAATGTACAGGTCTAACACTGTGGTAAGAGTTAGCTTTGTCTGTATCATGATACAATAAGAAGATTTAATGTTTCAGTATTTATTATGAGAAATGAAAATAAATGAGCGCATGGTGCGACTTTTGTTAAAAAAACGCCACTGAGCTTTTTTTTTTCTGAAGAACTGAAAAGTTGAGAAAAGTTAGCTTCCTGTAGACACGACAGCCTAATGAAATCACTGCACTAATATGTGCCAATTTGTCCTTATGAAAGTATTAATTGACCGCCACTCACTCTTGTCACCCTCAGTTGCCAGGCAACTGTAGCTAAGAATATCATATAATTTCTGCTGGTAATTACACCTATTGAGTCAGTACAGGTTCACCGAGGTGCTCTGGCTTTGCAGTGTGCAACTATAATAACTATGCAACTATGACGGCAAAAGGGGCCGATAATTGCAGTTGGACCTTATAGGTTTCGTAACAAATATTATTAATAAGATTTATTCTTCTTTATTTAAGAAGTCTGTAATTTCCAAATAATTTCCCAGAAGTGTCAAATAAATAAATATGTTGACCTTGCTACTCATTTCCGTACAGGAATAAATATATTATTATTATTATTATTATTATTATTAAAAGTAAAATGCAGTACATTCGTATGATTGAAGAGAGAAGTTAGATTTTTCCACCTCAATTGTTACAAAGACAAGACAGGATAAGATAAGATAAGATAAAGTAAGATAAAATAAGACAGACTTTAATGATCCCATACTGGGGAAATTCACTTGTCACAGCAGCTCATATACACATGGTAAATGAAGGACCTGTGGTAGAGTTCCTTCTTACATGGTGGGAGTAGCAGTCTGTTGCTGAAAGAGCTGTTCAAGGTCCCCACAGTCTCAGCAGGAGGTGAGAGGAGTTGTTCACGATGGATGTGTCCTCTCCCCGACTTCCTCTATGGAGCCTAGGGGACAGTCCAGGACAGAGCTGGCCCTCTCGACCGGTTTGTTGAGTCTTTTTTTTTTGCCCCCCCTCCCCAGCAGACGACTGCATAGAAGATTGCAGATAGAAAGAGTCCCACACACTCCAAAGACCTCAGTCTCCTCAGCAAATGTGGACGACTTTGACCCTTCTCGTACAGGACATCTGTGTTGTCCGACCAATACAGTTTATGGTTGAACACCACCTCAATATCCAATCCCTGGATGTTCACTGGTGTGGTCTGAGGGATCTTCCCCCTGAAGTCAATCACCGTCTTTACAATAATCTCATTGTAAAATACTTTCTTAATTAGAAAAAAAACTTAATGTGCATAGGAAATTAAGAACTATTCAAACACAAACTGTGAAATAAATACAGGATTGTCCCAACAGTGCCTCATCTACAGTCCAGCCAGCCCACCTCCAGCCCAGGAGGAGGCGGTGTTTACGCTTTATAACATCGGACATCAACACCCAAAGGTGCACGGAGGAGGAGGAAGAAGACGGAGGGGAAGAAGAAGAAGAAGACCCGGGTGTGGAAGGTTCGTTGATTGGTTATTTTAAGCAGGGAAGTTTGACGGCGTGGTAGGCAGCCTCGCTCACATTGGTGTCTTCCGTACGCTCCTGTTTAGCCTTCCCGCTTCTGCGCAGCACGACCCGGCCACAGCTATTCAGCCTGCCCCCTGTGTCTATTTGCCCCTTGTGAGCAGCATGTCTGATTACGGCGCTCTGCCGACTAATGGAGTCGGCGCTGGGATGAAAAAAGACGCTTTTGCTGACGCTGTACAACGAGCCAGACAGGTAACTGAAGAGCCCGGCCACAGGAGAAGACAGCCGGCGAGCTAGTTAGCTGGTGGGAAACTGCAGCTAGCTTAATTACCCGTGACGTTAGCTTTAGTTAACTAGCGAGCTAATAGCGAGCTAGCTGTTAGCAGAGCCATTCATTTGTCTAAACTCGCTTGCCGGGTTGTGTGGTCAGTTTAAAATGTTTTGCGGGCTGGATTGAGCGGCAGCAGCAGCTATGTAGGTCAATCTTTCATGTAAATAAAAGGACTTGTCGCCACCGGCAGTTTTTAGTCAAGTTAAACGGACTAGCCACTTTAGCTAAGTTAGCTAGGTTAGTTAGAGTAACGGTAAGCTGGACATTAGGTTTCATCCTCCTTCACGTACCGGACACGTTTGTAGAAAAATATGAACAATTGACGTAATTTTGAAGAATTAAGGTCAACAGACTTGTTTTGCTATCTACTGATAACTAGCATTAAATGGACGGAAGGATGCTAGCAAGTTATTTAATGAGATATTCTTCATTGGCCGTGATAAGAGTGAAGCTACCTTACAGGTGTTCATCGTCTTCACGGACAGGACTGCAACTAATGATTCATTAACTGGATTTTTACTGTAAATGGCACCATTTTCAAAGGTGGCGGCAAGTTTGAGGGACAACCACAAACATATTCAATTCACACTGATATAAAACATTTGAGATGTGGAGTGTCTGGCATGTTGACTAAGACAATTAATCAATCAATAGTAAGGGTATTTTTCTGTCTATTGATTAGTCAATGTTGTGTGGAGGCACTGTTCCCTCTGTTTTTACTTGTGTAGAAATTTAAATGGGTCCTCTGACAGTGTGTTATTGTACTTGCATAAAAGTGAGGCACAAAAGGTAAAACCTGATGCCACAGAGAGATCCTGACTTTTATTCCATAGTATGGCTCTGAAAAGACTCGATCCTACACTTCCCATAGTGCAACTCAGTGCTATCTTTTGTTAGACCTTACCCGTGTGGTCTTTCAAACACACCCGCAGCTTTCAGGCTTTCCGTTTACCTCATCAGTGTACTGCTCTCCATGAGTAAATTGATCTCTGCGTCACTTTTATACAACAGAATATAGTTAAAATGTCCCTTACGTCTGATGGTGACGTTGGGTTACTCTTAACCTGCAACCCTGAACCTTTGTCATGCTGGTTTAAGGTTGTATAGCAGTCACTTTATCCGGTGTATTTCTTTCCAGATTGCAGCTAAAATCGGTGGAGACGGCGTTCCCTCAGTGAGCAACAACGGAGGCGCCGAGAGCTACCCGTTCGCAGCGCAGAAAAGATCCCTGGAAGAAGCAGGTTAAAAATCAGCACAGATAGACACTTTGTCTGCATTTTGTTTGTCCACATTGTAAGACACTTTTTTTCTTTTGTTTTCAGATGAACCCGATGCTAAGAAGGTAGCATCACAGAGCGAAATAGATTCTGCATTGTGTACGTTAAATACAAACATTGATCCTATTACAGACACTCACTCGGCTCAGTTTCCAGCCACTCACCACTCACTGTTTTCCCTCTCTCTCTCTCTCACAGCTATTGGGGCTCAACTGGCTGCCCTGTCGCAACAAAGGTAGTTTTGTTGTTTTTTTTTTAACATGAACACATTGGCCGCTTGTAGTTATGGTCGGGCTGAGATCATTTTTATAAATCATGTTTGTTTTTTTTACTTGTCTGTAGTGTTAGGTCCTCCACGATGACAGAAGAGTACAGGGTGCCTGATGGCATGGTCGGTCTCAGTGAGTACATGCACATACGTTTCCCAAACCATAGAAATTATGTTTGCGTTTCTGCCTTACTCAAACTCACATCTAAATGTCTTTGTCCCTGAAGTCATCGGCCGAGGAGGTGAACAGATTAACAAAATCCAGCAGGACTCTGGCTGCAAGGTCCAGATTGCGCATGGTAAATTTTGTGCTAAACTCAGATTTGCTAAATTAACAAACTCTCAAAGATTTTCCAATAAACTTGATTGATTCATATTTTCATATTCATTCGCAGACAGTGCCGGCCTTTCAGAAAGAAGTGTTTCCCTGACCGGGTCGCCAGACGCCGTACAGTAAGTCGGCGTTTAAACCATTATACTCATTATTTCCAATGCAGTTATGTTTATGCAACTCTGCCAAAGGTGATGAAATAAAACTATGAAAATTCTCCAGAGATCAATGGCTGGGCTAATTAAACATCATTTATTAAAGTTTAGTTTAAGAAATTAGATTATATAAAATCTTACAACAATTTACTGTTTCCTTATGCAGTTGCAACAGTTTGCAGCGAGTTTGGTGTCTAAGGCAGCACTTCCTCTCAGGGTGTGTACAAAATGTCCTTTGCTGACACTGCAAAAGGTGAACGCCATCTTGGTCCTTACTTAATCATAATCATGTCTACTTCCATAAATAGCTTTGATTGGAAGTCAGTGGCGTTTAACAGCCTGAGAGGCTCACCTCAGGGCACAGAAGTGTCTCACAGCAAGACCCCAAAAAAGGAAATGTTAGGAATGATGATGAAAAGCTGTTGGATCTAGAGTATCGAGAGTCAGACTTTCAGCTTTATGCAAGATGCATTTTTCTGCCTTTTGAAAAGAAGACGCTACTTGATCCCTGAGACTTTCATGAATTGAGCAAAGCCAGGCAAAGCGCATCATTCAGCGTGACTTAGGTGCACAGAAAGACTCCAAAGCATTGTCTGTTCAAAACTCTGCAGCTGCTCAAGGCTGACATACTGTAATAAGTCACAATAGTGTGAACTATTACCTCAATTGCTTATATGCCACATTAGTCTTCTCTTCCATCATTTATCATCCTCCTCTCCTTTTTTTTTTTTTTTTTTAAATTTTACTTCCAGGAGAGCCAAGGCACTTATCGATGACATAGTGTCAAGAGGCCACGAGTCAACCAATGGGCAGGCAGGTTCAATGCAGGAGATGATCATCCCTGCAGGCAAGGCCGGCCTTATTATAGGCAAAGGAGGAGAGACCATCAAACAGCTACAGGTGAGAATCATAGAGTACCTTTTACAGAACTCTATGATCTATCAATTGACAATGTTTCTACTGTCCAAACATTAGAATGACTCTTCACACTTAATAGAAAGTGTACTGTAAACGGTCTAACATGTTAATGTAACTTACCTCTCCTGCAAAATCTCAGGAGCGGGCTGGAGTTAAAATGATTCTTATTCAAGATGGATCCCAGCCACCCAACATTGATAAACCCCTGCGAATCATCGGAGACCCCTACAAAGTGCAGGTACTCTTTGTGGAGATAACTTTCGTTAAAAGGGAGATAATTTATGCCGTTATTTACTCTTCAAGTCATCGTGCCTGTCTTGTGCTACTTTGTTTAGCAAGCGAAGGAGATGGTTAATGAGATTCTACGAGAAAGGGATCACGCAGGTTTTGGAGACCGGGGTGAATACGGATCGAGGATGGGAGGCGGAGGTGGCGGCATTGAGGTAAGGAAATCCGTTTCAATACAAAAAGCGGCTGTAAAATAGATCAGATTTCTTGACTGTTGAATGATGTTTACAGTGCATTTACCACAGTTTTAACTAAAGGTTGAGATTTGGAGCAGTTATCAGAATTTCTCTTGTAATTCTGCAGATCGCTGTGCCTCGCCACTCTGTGGGAGTCGTAATTGGCCGAAGTGGAGAGATGATCAAGAAGATTCAGAGCGACGCCGGAGTGAAGATACAGTTTAAACCAGGTGAGCACACCAGATGTTATCAGAAACATTGAACTAAATTTCATTTTGTTGGCAGCAAAATGTCTCTTTTCAGTTTTAATTGTATTTAGCTTTTATTGTATTTGGTGTACTAAATAGTGCTAGTGCAAAACCTTTCCATGAACATGAAGACTTGACTGGGATGGAAACTCTTCTCTCCTTTCAGTTCATACTGCTTGTTTGTAGTCCTTGTACAAAGTCTCACTAATAACCCTGCCTGTCTTTTTGTCATCCCTTACAGATGATGGTACAGGCCCTGATAAAATAGCTCATATTATGGGCCCACCAGACCAGTGTCAGCACGCTGCCTCAATCATCACTGACCTACTACAGAGCATCCGTGCCCGAGAGGAGGGTGGACAGGGGGTAGGTACACAGTGCAGAGGCCTTTGATGTATTTTTAAAGAGACTGGGTGTTGCTGTTGAACAGTTAAATCTAACGGAGCCGTGTTTTTCCTCTACAGGGCCCCTCAGGTCCCGGTTCAGGGATGCCACCTGGTGGCCGAGGGCGGGGTAGAGGCCAGGGGAACTGGGGTCCTCCAGGAGGAGAGATGACCTTCTCCATTCCTGCTCACAAATGTGGGCTCGTCATTGGCAGAGGAGGAGAGAACGTCAAGTCCATCAACCAACAGACCGGCGCGTTTGTGGAGATATCTCGTCAGCCTCCGCCAAACGGTGATCCAAACTTCAAACTGTTCACCATCCGAGGGTCCCCGCAACAGATCGACCACGCAAAGCAGCTTATAGAGGAGAAGATTGAGGTACGTTCAAGTGACTCATGCGGCAGAGAATGAAAACACAGTTCAAACAGCTGTAAAAAGATAACACTTCCTCCGAAACAGAGTCTTAGTTTGAACGGCTTCCTCTTGTTTTTTTTGTCCAGGCTCCGTTGTGTCCAGTGGGTGGTAGTCCTGGTCCAGGAGGCCCAGGTGGTCCAATGGGTCCCTACAATCCCAACCCTTATAATGCAGGTCCTCCTGGTGGTGCTCCTCAGTAAGTACAACTCACAAACAACACTTGAATGCAGGAAGTTTTGATTTTTCCCTTCAGGGCAGACTAGTATAAACAAGATTTGTTTAAATGGTTGTGTTCTTCTCTGCAGTGGAGCTGCACCTGGTGGCCCCCAGTTCTGTCCTCAGGGTTGGGGAAATACTTACCAACAGTGGCAAGCCCCAGGTCCTCATGACCCCAGTGAGTACCTTATTTTGTGCACTCGTTTCCATTCAGCTAATTTCTGTACCTCAAATGTTCTTTTTCAAATCTTTGTAAGACACTTTTCTAAATGTATTTCCTCCCTCCCCTCATTAGGTAAGGCAGCAGCAGCAGCAGACCCCAATGCAGCGTGGGCAGCCTACTATGCACAGTACTACGGCCAACAACCAGGGGGTGCCATGGCAGCCCAGACTGCAGGAGCCTCTGCAGCTGCGGCAGCACCAGGGGACCAGAGTCAGGCACAGGCGTCTGGGGGCCAGCCAGACTACACTAAAGCTTGGGAGGAGTACTACAAGAAGATGGGCATGAGTAAGTGACAACTACGGATACAGAACCTTGTAGTTTAAAGCTCAGTTTACCCAAGTAAATACAACCGTCTTTTGTATATATTCCTTGTATTACATTTCGTAATCGGTCACAATGTCAGCAGAGTACCATGAAATTTAAACCAGTACATGATTGTGTGCAATCAGTAAAAAAGCTATGTTGTTTTTCCAGCCCAGCCAGCTGGAGGGGCAGCCGCCGCTCCAGGTGCAGCAACAGCTGCCACAGCAGCAGCTGCAGGTGGAGGAGCTGCAGCTGGAGGTCAGCAGGATTACAGTGCAGCCTGGGCTGAGTACTACAGACAGCAGGCCGCCTACTATGGACAGGGAGGGCAGGTGCCTGGACAGGCAGCTGCTCCACAGCAGGGACAACAGGTAGCACATCCATAACCAGTCTCCAAAGTTAAACTAGCTCAGAGTCATCCAATCCAAGACTGATTTTTAAATTTCATTTTGTCTCATTTCAGGCCCAGTAAACAGTCGGCCCAGACTGTTGGATGGCTGTGAAGGCTTTCTGGACTTGTTTGTTTTTTGTTTTTCTATCAAGACATTTCCGTTTTGGCTTTAATAAGACAAGACCAAGGTTTACTCATCCACCCAGACATTTTCTATTCCAACCTTCTTGTTTGTTTTTTAAAGTCAGAATTGAAGAAAGGAAAAAAGGGAACACATTTTGCCCATACGTTGAACAAAGCACTAAATAACTACTCTTGGTTACGATTCAGTTTTCATCCTTTTTCACCTCACCCACACCTTGTTATACATCTAATCCTCTTCTTTTTTTTTTAAAGAAATGTGAAATAAGCATCTTTTGCTTGCAAGCTAGCACAACAGGATCTCAACACTGACTGACATTTAAGTAGTTTTTCCACCATCAGTTTCTTGACGGTAAAAAAACAGTCTAGCAGTATTTTGAATATATTCAGAAATTATGTTTGTAAGAAGAAAAAATACAGAAATGTTGGTCTTTTTTTCTTTTCTTGTTCTTGGTACTTTTTTTTTTTTTTTTTTTAACTTCATTTTTAAAAACATTCCCAGTGTTTAAGTTGCAGGTGCATTTCTCCCTGCTAACATGATTTCTTAGTTAATTTTATTCATTGTAATTATTTTTCCTTATGGGGGGGCTGCGTGCGTCTGTATACAGTGTATGCTACTGAACAGAAATGTGTGTACGTTGGCTGTAATAAGGCTGTCCTACCAGTTATGTAGGTTGGTTGTGTGTATGTGTGCATGTATGTGTTTGTGTGCTTGACTTGTGCCCCTCATGTTTAATTTCTTTGTTGTTGGAGATTTTTTTTTTTCTGTTCCAGTAGGTTCCGTTACTGTATGCTGATTTTTTTAATGTTATTTTTTACAGCTTGTTTTTAAATACTTAAATAAAAACATTCAAATGACCAGTTTCCTATTTTTTGTGTCTTGTGTTTTGGAGGTTGTTCCTCATTTTTAGATCACCTTGTTTGGCTGCTTATGTTATATCACTTCAGTGATATATCAGACCTGTTTTGGGTCTCTGCGGTGGCGTCTTCCTCCGGGATGTCACCTCTGCTGTGCCCTACCTTTGTTTGGGTTTTGATGGATGTATCCACCGGCGAGTGAGGGCAGCCCCGTGCGGCCCGCGGACCAATCGCGTCCGTCCGTGACTGCAGCGAGGGGACAGCGGTTCAGTGGGAGATGGCGCCCAGCTCGAAATCCGAAAAGGACGACAGCAAACAAAAAGCTCAACGAAAACACAAAGACCATGTCGTGAAGCTTCTCATGCGTGGGAAGGTAGGAATGGACCCACGATATGTGACATTAAACACATGATAGATGTAAAGGCTGCTTCAGTGAAGCCTTCTTGTTTTCAGTAGCTCCTGTGGCTAGGTTAGCTGCTAACTAGCTCTGAAGCTAACTAACGGCTAATGGCAGGCAGTTGGCCAGCTAACGCTTTAAAGTATGAAAACATTTGGGTGTCAGCTGCTTTCTGCCAACGTTTCTCGGCGTTTGTGTCTCTCGGTGTGGTTTGCTAAGAGCCTCAGACACCCCTGTGCACATGAACCGTGCTAGCGTGCTAGCTTTTAAAGCCACTGGTAAACACCTTTTATCTTAATCGGCGCTAGCTACAGCTAAGCAACATGCAGCGCTCCACAGCTAATTGATGCAGACATAATGAGCGAGACGTTTTACTTCATAGACAGCCTGTCTGCTGTGTGTGACGAAACCTTTTAAATACTCAGGTGTGTTACTCTGCAGGGCGTTGAATGAAGCCACCACCGCTGAATAAAGCTACATATATAACATGCATTTTGCCTATATTCACTCTGTTGTCTTTTGTCTTTGCAGCTGTCAGGACAGTTTTCTCAGCGTCTGTTCAGGAAGCTGCCACCTCGAGTGTGTGTCCCTCTGAAGAACATTGTGAGCGAGGAGTTCCTGAGAGCAGGGTCAGTGTTTGTTGTGATTATGGACTGAAGTGCACCTTGTTTAGCTCTTCATGAGGCTGATCTCCCTGCATCCCTGCCTACTAGTGACCAGAGTGAGAATTTATCACGTCGAGTCATGTATCACAGTGGTGTGTGACTGTTTCTGTTCCAGACATATCTTTTTAGGTTTCACCAAATGTGGCCGATACGTTCTGTCCTACACCGGCGACTTGGGAGAAGATGATGATTTCTCTTTCTACACCTACCATCTCTACTGGTGGGAGTTCAACATGCACAGTCGACTCAAACAGGTAAAGGAAAGGAGATGTACTCACCTTAACGTGTCTCTTCCAGCAGATTTGCATGTGAACAGTGGATCATTGGATGTAATATGATGTCCTCCTGTGAGAATCAAACTTCTGTATGTTAGGGCTAATCTTTTTCCCTTTGTCTCATGTCTGCTTTTTCTCTGCAGGTCCATCATGTACGTCTGTTTGCAGGGGAGGAAATCTACAGCGACCTGTACCTGACTGTGTGTGAGTGGCCAAATGACCACTCAAAAATTGTCATCTTTGGCTTCAAGTAAGAAATAATAAACACATCGATCAGCAGCAATGTGGAGTGGATTCACTTTAAGCTAGAGTTATGTTATTGTGTTGACAAGTGACTCTCTGTGTGGTTCTGCCTGCCAGCACACGCAGCTCAAGCTCTGTCCTGATGAACTTAATGATGAGCGACGAAAACAACAGAGACATCTACATCACCATCGCCTCCATGCCTCCTCCTAAACCTTGCTCTCAATGCTGCCCTGTTCCCTCAGCCACTACCATTCGCACAGGTAGAGAAACACACACACACACGCTACTTTACTGTTCTCACTGCCTTCATCTCTCACTCTCATTTGACTCTCCATCGTCCTTTTCTTTCACCAGGAAGCGGCGAGTGTTTGGAACATGGCTACGTGCTCAACAGCAGGTACCAGGTGGTGTACCCGTTCCCCACTTTCCAGCCAGCTTTCCAGCTGAAGAAGGACCAGGTCATTCTGTTAAACACTAGCTACTCTCTGGTGGCTTGCGGCATCTCACTCTGCCCAGGTAACACACATGCGTCAATAGTAGAATAAACACATTTCCTCGTTTTGTCTGTTTCTTACAACTAAAATCATATCATCATCATCATCATGTGTTAGACTTAGGATGCACTACACCACTTACCTCCAGAGTGCATAGGAAAAAGGTCAGACTTTCAGGAGGAAATATATTTGGTGGAAGGACAGAGCAGTGTCATGTGAATGAAGGCCGGATAACACAGACATGATAATCTCTGTCTTTTTTCATTATCAAGCTGGCATTGTGCAGACTGATTTCAACCTTGGGTTCACTTCCCTCTCTTTGTCTCTCGCAGGTAAGCAGGGTCAGTCATCGCAGATCCTTTACACCAAGAGAGCCACTCTGTCAAGTCAAGCCTCCGCTGCTTTTTCTTCCACCTCCCTGGCCTCCTCTCCTTCGTTACCTCAGGGATCTCCTGAAAGCCGACTGCCACCCAACAGGCCCGCTCCAGTTCCCTCATCTCCTAGCCAGTCTCAAGCAGCCGTGCGAGCCCGGGAGTTTGCAGCTGACCTCTTCAGACGGGCCCAAGGAGGAGGTGGTGGAGGAGCAGGAGGAGGAAGAGGGAAAGAAAACGAAGGCCAGACAGAAAGGAGAACAGCTGATGGTAGTGAAAAAGAGTCGGCACAGATACCAGGAGACAAAGGGATAAATGTAGAAAAGAGGAGAGACGAGGAGGAGTTCAGAGAGAGGAGGGAGGAGGAGAGACGGACTAGTTTACCACAAGCATCAACATCGGGTGGGAGCCACAGTTTGTCACAGTCTTCTCAACAAGTGATGTCTCCTGCCTCCTCATCCTCATCACCATCATCCCCTCTGACCCCGTCCTCGTCCCAGGAGGCTGGCCCCAGCGAGCCTGGCTATGTCAACTATTCACGCCTGCACTACCGCCTCCAACAGCCAGGGGCAGCAGAGCAGAATACAGGAGGTGAGCACACAAAGAACAGATGATTCTTAATGAAGTGTGAAGCTGCTGACAAACATTTTTCCGCTCTGTTTTCTGTCTCTCCAGGTTATGAGGACGATAAAGTTCAGCTACCATTCACAGTCACTGACCTTAAAGGACGAAACCTGCAGCAGGTCACCGGGCAACACAACGGGCAGGTGTGTGTTTGTGAAATGTTCTGAAATCTCACCTTTAAAATCACATAATCACATGTAACTTCTTTGACTCCTGCACTTCTTTGTATGTTTGTCACTCTTGGTACCTTTTTCAATTTTCTGCGTACATTTAAACGTGTGTGTGCTCTCTCATCCAGAGTGTGTGTGTGGAGCAGTTGACTCTAGACTTTGAATATCTCATCAATGAGGTGATCAGGAGCGATGCTGCCTGGGCCCCTCAGTTCTGCTCCTTCAGCGACTATGATGTTGTCATATTAGAGGTCAGTATTATCTATCTTGTCTCATGTACTATATTTGCTACATTAAATAGAACTTTCATGTTTCATTTGACAGTATATATTGATTTGACTTGGAAATAATGTGTCTATGACATGTATCAGGTGTGTCCTGAAACCAACACTGTGATGATCAACATCGGTCTGCTGTTACTGGCCTTCTCCAACTCAGATGAGGAGCACTGCAGGTACGTAGATAAACCCAGAGTCTTCTTCAGCTCTTCATCTGCCACTTTCATTTGCCCCCGCTAACTTTGCCTTTCTTTGTTTTTGTTTCCAGGCCGAACACGTATCATTCCAACCTGCAGGTCAGCTGGGACCTAAACACAGGCGTGTGTTGCACCGTGGGTGTTGGTGACCTCACAGAGGTCAAGGGTCAGACCAGGTGAGGAACTTCTGCTACCACCTCTCATGCACGCACACACACACACACACCATTCTGTCTGTCGACCTCTTTTTTCTTGTTACGCTCTGTTTAGTTAAAGCTGTCATTCTTTATCTCTCCTGTCAGTGGGAGTGTGTGGAGTTCTTACAGGAAGTCTTGTGTGAACACCGTGATGAAGTGGTTGGTTCCTGAGAGCAGCTCCCGCTACATTAATCGCATGACCAACGAAGCTCTACACAAAGGTGAGTTATATACACATTTGCACATCTATGTCAGAGGTCAAACACGACTGGAATTCTACTTCCAGATGTGGAGCAGCTGGGGAGTATTTTGTGTACATGGGAATTTATTGTGCCTAAAAACAGCTCTATACAAACATAGGTGTTACCAGAATGGTCAGAACACAGTCAGTATGTGACAAAATATAGTGACGTAGATTCACTTTGGCACAATGAAAGCACACTTTGATCTGTCCCTGATTTCCGTGCCAGGCATCCAACCATTTCTTCATGTCATGTACTAGTATGTTACTCTAATAAATCACATTAAGACTGTGTCAAAACAGAGAAAGCACAGTTGTCACTAATAACATTAATGCTTGCTCTGTTAAGCATGTTGGTGAGTCATGCAAGAGGACTTTTGTCACATTTTGACCCTTGTCATAGCAGGAAAAGCACAGGTGTTATTAATAATTAATGATGGCTCTGTTTTATTTAAGTCACAGTCACATGATCTGACACGGCACAGGTGTAAATAATAAATTGAATGATGGCTGAATTCCAGTCAGCTATTATTGTGCATGCTGCCTCTCGGTCACGTCATCATGACATACAACAGTAATGTGACATGTCAAAATGTCTGCTGTGAAAAAAGCCTTAAGAGGCAGCACCCTATTATTTTATTTTAGTTTACTTCAGATGAATTAGTCGTAGTATTTAGTATATTTAGTATATTGGATTATTATATACTAAATATTGGATTATTGTTTTTTTTTTCATTTCTGTTTGTGCATTCTAACTCAAACGTCAATCATCTTCTCCCCTGTAGGCTCGTCCCTTCAGGTGTTGGCAGATAGTGACCGATGTACCTGGATTGTACTATGAAGAAAGAAGAGGGCCATAAGTGTCAAAGCAACACAAAGACGAAAGCACACACATACACACACACACACACGTTGACACAGCCTCGTGGTCAGTATAGAGCTCGACCTTAATCTCAGCAAAACTGCACACGTTCAGCGACTGTGCTTTGGTAACATGTAGTTAAAACACGTGTCAAATTGAAACTGAACAAAGATGAAGTTTTTTTTTTTAGGTGGTCTGTGTTTAATTTTACAGGTTTCATATTTTTGTGTAATTGTGTACTGTATTGTTGCAACCACCAAAAACCAAGAGCTGGACTGAACGAAGATTTAGTTTTTATGTTTTGTTTTTATACATAAAGGCGTACTGTTGTAGTGCGAGTGTTTGTGTGTATGTAACTGAACGTATGCAATATCTGCACCTGTGACGTTCACGAGGGGGTTTCAACTAGAGAGTGTGTGTGAGAGTGTGTGCGCATGTGTAAAGTGTATGTAACTGACAGATTCTGCTGCTTCTGAACAAGTTGTTTCCTCACCTGGCCTGGACCAGTTCAGTCTAGCTGTGTTGATTCATAAGACTGCAGTATTTAAAATTGAACCCAGCATCACATGACTCTTTACATCTTTCCTTTTTTTTTTTTTTTAAACTTTTGTCATGGAAGTAGAGGGTTGTTGGAGTCAGCTGCCCAGCTGGTTGACGTCACTCTGTATGTTTACTGGCATGTAAGTAAGGCTTATGTTATATTGGGATATTTTGTTAAAATAAAATGTTCAAACGTTTTTTTTGTGCCTCCTTTGTAATAAGAACAGGATACGTAGAGAACTTCAACATTTCAACAATGCTCTCTGCTCACCAATCGTCTTGAGTCAGTGAAAATCCAGGTCCAAATTGTGCCATGGTTCTTGGACCCTGTTAGATTTGCAGATCAGTTTTGCTGTATTTGTTGTGAATCACTTGATAATTTAAATAATTTAAAGCTTATAAAAGTTCAGAGTTCATTCAGACAAAACAAGGACATGAATAAGTTTTCGAATGAAGACAATTGTCCAGATACAATATTTTACAGTGACACTCCAGAGTTTTACACATGAAGTTCACTTAACTCGTCATTAGGAGTCATACTCTGCCTGTCAGTTATCAGTTATTTAATGTCTTCTGAGGATCTGGAGGAGATTTAAGTTTGAAAAAAATAAACCTCAAGGTTAGTTGTGTTTGGGTTTGAGACTTGACATTTTTAACAGATAAGCCTGCATTAGAAACTGGAGGTTCGACCAAAGCAGGCATTTAGTAGGCCAGTGAAGGGCTCACAAAAGATGCATTGTATCATGGGAAATGTAGGATCCAGTGGTTTTCCAGCTTAACCCAAACTAGAGACTAAAAGTCAGGAAATCAGACTCTCCTCTGGGATTCGGCTCTTGTGAATTTACATGTACATTTAGTACAATACTTTTGCTGTAGGTGACGTCGTTGAGCATCGATCAAGAAAGAAAGTCTAGAGGATGTCCCGCAAAGAAAAAGATTCAGGCACAAGTTTTGAGAGCAATCACATCCTTTTAGTTAACAGTGAGAATAAAGCTACAAACGTTGATCACAGATTTGAGTACAAAGGTCTTCAGAAGAACATCAAGAGGACCTTTTTATATAAAAGGTTCAGCAGCACAAGCTAAGGACAGTTTGTTTTCTTATAATAATAGTGACGTGGCAGTTAGCAGTTGATTTTGAAGTTTCAAGTCAGAATTTGTAAATATACCCTTGTTCTCTATTTAGTGCTCTTTGGTGGGATCTGGGTAGTCAGACCATCCTGAAGGACATCCCACTACAACCATTATAATTTCTAGTTTGTCTCCTTTCAGCCTGTAAACACTCAGCAAAGTCAATATCTGCACGTGCCACGTGAGAGGCTGCTGGTTGAGCATGTGCTCTTTGGAAAGGGTTCATCTAGAAAGTCACTATATTCACATGCTTGGTCCATCATCATCATCATCATCATCATCATCACAATAAAAATATAGCTCAATAATCTGGATGGTGGACATACCACAACATATTTCTTAAGGCAATAATGGTTAAACAACATACAAATAGTTTGGATATATGACAGTGTTCACAAAAGGTACATAATATAGGTTATCTACAAAATGTTCAACATTGATACCCAGAAAATAAACATCTACTTTTACACTACAAAAAACTTTGAGATCGCTGTAGCTGGTACATCTAACTGGTACAAAGGTTGCCATGGATACAGTGTAGTAAGTGCTTGGGTGGGATAAGCTTTGGCCTTGTCCTGTGGCCCGTTCAGGTTGCACTGCATCTATGAAGGTTTGTGTGGTGGGGTAGCGCTTGAGCCATCTGTCCAGACAGTGTGTGTGTGTGTGTGTGTGTGTGCCTGTGTGTGTAAAAGAGACATTATGAGCTTGAAAGAATGGATGGATAAAAAGGATGGATGGATGAAGAACAGCAAACTGAGCAGAATCATCACAACAAGGCTTGACTGTCACCATCTCGGATTTGTTTTTCTTTTTCTTTTTTTCCCACAGCTAATAAAAGTTCATGACAACACCAAGACTACTTCACAGGACCTTCATTTATTAATCCACCGACACAGAATATATAGAATACAAGCTTTTTTCCAAGCTAGAAATCTCTCAAAGGCACAGGGTATCAGTTAATTGGCCAAATTCACAAGGAAAAGACATTTAAAAAAAAGCAAAATATGGCATCCACAAATAGCTCGTTAATCAACATCCACGTGCCAACAAAAATCTATGGTGCAGTATCATTCCAGATGCTACTCTGAGGTTAAAAAAAATGTATATTTCAGACAATGCCATTCATTAAAGTCCAGCTCCCCTGCATAGTCATTGTTTTAAAAGGCAAGGTGAGTGATATTCTTTGAGTATAGAGTACAATGAAAAACACTGGAGTCTTATCATCTCTCCACAGCAATCAGGTCAGTGGTTAAGGCGGGGCAGGAGGGATTCAAGAATATCTATCTCTATATATATATGTATACTGTATACAGTATAGATTAGTGGCTACTGACATCCAGCCACTGGATGGACAGGGAAGGCACAGGGAGCGAGGAAAGGGCTGTAAATGATCAGGAGAAGGCAAAGAGAAAAAGAGTGGTGGCACAAAAGTACATGATAAAAAATTGGCAATAGGCTCTGCCACGTCCTCACATGCTTGCAACACACACACACCTACACTCACACATCATCTGTTTGCAAACCAGAAGCGTACACAGGATGACAGAATGGGATGACATGATGTTAAACTTAAAGCAAAAATGTGTGTAAAGTAAGTGTGTGTGTGTGTGTGTCATAAGTATACAAATGAATGACTAAGTTGGCGTGCTGTGCGTCTCAGTCAGACTGTGCAGATTTAAACTCGTCCTGGGCTGCTTGGCGGGCGGCTCCATCGGCTCCTTCTCCTCGTCGACCGCGCTCAGAGAGCTGGACTGCAGCACCAGATCTCCGGTCTCGTCCTCGCTCTCCTCTTCGTCATCGTCCTCTTCTTCTTCTGATGCACAAAAGCAGTGACAGGATACTCAGCGACCCGATAACAAACTTGAAAGTATTTGTGAGGAGAACGACACTGAACTTACCTTTCTCCAGGTCTGGAGAGATCCGGCTCTTGATGGTGCTGGCAAACTGCAACACAGAGCACAGACTGGATATTTAGAAACACGTTCAGAGCGAAGCTAAATGAGTGGCTGTATGTGCAGACACGTACTTCTCCCATGACCGCAATGGGTGTCACTCCTTTAGCCAGGGCTACCCTGTGTTCTATCAGGTAGTACATGTACTCATCATACAGCAAGCGGATCAGGTGAAAAGAGCCAAAACTGGCAGCACTGCGCAGAGTCAGGTCCCGGATTACCATAGAGCTGGTGAGAAAGTGAGGAGATATAGAAACTTGACCATAAAAATCAAATATTCTCTCATATATATATATATATATATATATATATATATATATATATATATATATCACATTTTTCATTTCTCACCTGTAGAAGGACCAGTTGAGCAGGAAGACCTTGGCAGCCTTTGGCAGGGCGACAGGGTTGTGTTCGTAGGGTTTTAGTGCCTGAGAGACAACACTGTCCAGCCAGGTAGCCCACTGCTCCAGAGAGTTTTGCTGCTGCAGAGTCATTTTAAAGTCCTGCTCCAGCCGCTGGACAACATGGTCTTCACACTGACACACCCAGGATGCCTGCTCCTGAGGGGGGACACAGGTGGACAGTGTCAGGGTGCTGCTCTGTTTCACCTAAAAACTCTAATTTACATTAACAGACTGGAAGGAAGAGAGACGGTGGTACAAACCTGTACGTTAGTGAAATCAACCCGGTTGAGGTCTGAGAGCATCTGGTTGATCTGGGCAGAGTTCTGGAGGACGGCGCGGGCTGCCTGGGCAAGGTGGTTCAGGCTGGTGTAGCGGCGCAGCGTCTGAGAGAAGGAGCCTACACACACCACCTGAAGGAAAGACGAAATAAGATGGCGCATGTTGTGTCGGTTCACACTGAAGTAAAGCGCATCTTGTGTTTTCCAGTCGCGAGGGCAGCACCAAAAATCATGTTACTGCATCAAGACACGCCAACGAGAAAAATAAAAATAAATTGTTGGTGTTGTTTAGCTCAGTTGGTGGAGCATCCTCCCCATATACAAAGGCTCAGTCCTTGCCGCAGCGGCCCAGAGTTCGAATCTAACTTGTGGCCCTTTGCTGCCTGTCATTCCCCATCTCTCTCTCCCCACGTTCCCGTCACTCTTCAGCTGTCTCTATACAATAAAAAAATCTAAATAAACTGTCATACAAATACCTTTATGCGAACCATCTCTTCTGGGATATTCATCATGGCGCCTGTCAACCAATTCTCCAGACTCTTGGCAAAGTTCCGGATGGCCTGAGTTAAGGCACCTGGGGCAGGGATAATGGTGATGTAAAGAGGAGAAAGGGATTGCATTTACATTTAAACATGCCTCTAGATTAAAAAAAAAAAAATCAATGTTCCAGGGCTCCTATGGGCCTAATTTAACTTACTAGGGATGGGTCTCAGTACATCAGGGATGAGCATCTCCACCAGAGTCTGGTACAGCAGGTTGTCGCACTCCTTCGTCCAGTGCAGCACCGGCTCATACTTGCACAGCACCACCAGGCACGATTTGGGCAGACGCTTCTCAGACTCGTTGTGCCTGGAGGAGAAGACAAACCATTCATACTCATATATGAGACGTGTGTGTGTGTGTGCGCGCGCGTGTGCGTTCCTTTTGTCGGGTGTTTGCGATGCTTACAGGTTGAGTGACTCCGCGTCACTGCTCTGGCTGAACCTCCAGAAGGATTTCCACAGTGTCTCCACAAGAGTGAACTGAAGGTTGACCATCACGTCCAGAATGGCCTGTGGGGATCAGATACAATACCACAGAGGCGTCTACACCGTTTCCACACTTCTGGTGTCATGAAACAGGAAATGTTTTCACCCACTTGGTGTTTTTAAGAAATAAACACTTTCACTTTAACATCACGTAGCTGGCTGTTTTTAAAGCGGGGGATTAACAGCAACAACATTGAGGACTACACACCGAACAAAGCTAACGTCTATTACAATCGCTGTGTGTCCATGACTACCTACCTCACAGTGTTCTCTGTAGAGAGTCTGAAAGGCCTTGAGGTGTTCTAAAAGGATCCCATCAGGCAGAGTTCGATCTTGCAGATCAATGTCCACAAAGTCTGGCAGCGGCCTTGATGCTTCTACACAAACCGAGATACAGAGGGAACACAGCGTAATATCATCAGTTACATGCGCCAGACTCACACTTGTTTCAAATTGATTTAATAGGCTGTGTATTGCGAGGATAAATGCTGAACACCTCGCAGGGTGCAGGCGTTGCTCACCCAGAAACTGCTGATACTGCTGCACCTGTGCAGAAATATCGCAGAGTGCCGTCCCCTGCTGCTGACCCATCCCACCTGATGTCCCATTGGTGATCCCCTGGGTCTTCTGAACTGGCTTTATCCTGTTAGACAGAGATCAATTACGTCAATCGCAATCACAAGAGGTGCACTTACACTCATTTGTGGCGCTCCAAGAAGCATTTGCCATGTGTAGATACCTGTTTTTCTGTGAGAAAGGCTGCTGCCTCATGGCCATGTGCTGTTGTTCATCCATCAGTCTGAGCAGAGGGGAACCAGATTTGATCCTCAGACCATAGTAGTGGTACTTTGAGTTCCCTCTGAAAGACACACACACACACACAAAAAGAGTTCTGACAATGCCCTGAGATACTCGTCAAGCAAAATCAATGCGTGTGTGTGTGCGCGTCCATATACCTGGTCCCTAATCTCCGTGTACGCAGCCCCATGAAGACAGACCTTATGAGTTTGCCAAAGGATGCAGCATTAACGGGCTCTAGTTTCTGCTCCTGGCAGTGCAGCAGGTAGTGGTAGTAGAGGGTGCAGCGAGGCAGACTCACCCCCTCTGCCCCCTCGTAGTTATCGCACAGCCACTGCACCTGGAGAAGATGGACGATCACAGAGTTTAACTTTCTGAACTTTCCCGTCTCCGATCATAACCGACATGCTGAATATAAGACCATTTCTTCACTCTGAACTTGAGTACTCACGGTAGCAGGTGGGGCACGAGAGTTAGGGCTGGAATAACTCTGTCCTCCTCCTCCTCCTCCTCCTCCACCTGCTCCTGCTGCTCCTCCTCCCCCTCCTAACACATAACCTCCCTGAATGACATAGCCCCCTCCGCCTGCAGCAGCTCCTCCGCTATTTGCTCCTGCTGTTGCCACAGAAACCGACTGCGAGGTCACAGAGCCAGTGATGTCTGACTCAGAGCTGGGCGTGGCCTCGTAGTAGGTGGAGGAGGAGGCGGGAGGGGTCTGGGAGTAGAGGGGCGAGTCGGAGAACGGGTAGCTGCTCGATCGACTAGAGAGGAAAAGGCACACATGCACACACACACATATATAATAGATGAACAACAGGTACAGTTGTGTGTGTGGGCATGTCTATCAGATATGCAACATGCGTACAAAACAGGCTCCTTTTGACTCACATGGTGGATGTGGTAAAAGTCGTGTCGCCTCCTCCATCCACATACACCTGGCCGGAGTACACATGTTCCACCTGCAAAAACCAAGAGGAGAGTTAAAGCAGCATCCAGTGATTTTCTGGTCACTTTCAGGCAACACAACAAGCTGTAAACTAAACACTGACATATTATTACCACTTACAGATGTTAATGACAGCAAACATTAACATTAGGGTTACTTATTTGGAATCGTGTCCATCTGATGAATGTCAGTCCATTATCCATTCCCCTTTTTGGTTCTGTTTCTGGTCTCCACCAACTCTTGTGGGCTTTATCTGGCTTTATAGCTGCTAAATATTCAACGGTTGGTTACTAGCTTTGTCTGTATAGTATGTACACAGCAGGTATAATACGTTTTTAGAGCTTTGTGGCTGAAAGCAGCTGCCTGCTGCTGCTCAAAACAACACAGGTCAGAGTGAGTTGGTGGCAATAAAACCAGAACAAAGATAAAGCGATAAAGAGAAGTAAATAGGGCTGAAAGAGTTGGGCATTAATTCTCTCCCTCATTACTTTTACATTTGATCAAAATTAAGCTTCATCTGTAGTGGCTTTAAAAACAAAGGCGAAAGTGAAACTTGATGAGTATCGACCAATTTTCTTTTAATACTATTCACAACACAGCGTGTGTTACTGTGCCCCATAACTGGGTCAAGAGGGATTTTGTTCAGGGGAGCAGCAGAGTTGGAAACCTGTTTGACAGCTCACCATCATTACCGTTACACGTGAATGGAAGCCAAGTGGCAGGATTGCAGTCCGCCCTTAAATATGACTGCAGAGGTGGTTCAAAAACAGCTCATTCATTCACACACACACACACACACACACACACACACACACACACACACATAAACACCTCGACCTGCAGAGTTCAGTGTTACATCACAGACAGCCTGAGAAGCCGTGATGAGGGTGAGCGATGAGCAACGAGGGAACGAAAGGGGAGGAACGTGAAGAGACACGCGTCCCTGTCTTTCCGTGCGCCTGTTAACACTGGACAACTGCATCACTAATGCACGTTATACAGCCGCATTTTAACTGAATGTGCTTATTGTACATTATCCTACATGATGAGAGGAAATGTGCTGCATGTCTGTTTACCTCCGGGTTAATGTGAACAGACTGGAGACTGTTGATGTGGCCAGTCTGAATCCTCTTGGCTGCCTGCAACACTGATCTCTGCTGGTGAGTAGAACCACAGTGACAGATAAAAGTTTGGCTGCTCAACCATTCGATGTGACTTTCTCCTAAATGGTCCAAAAAAAAAAAAAAAAAAAAAAAAAATCATACAGTTTGTGTGCATCTTACCTGCTGGGTGGTCTGCACTGGTTGGACCACCTGAGTAGGGACACCAGGGGCAGGTGGGCTGGAGTCTGACAGACTGTCGTTGGAGTGAACAGAGCCCTCTAGGGATGGCAGAGGGAGGGTGGGGGAGAGAGGTTTCATCAGATGATCGAACAAACATGAACAGAAAAGCCAGCCGCCACTACCACATGTTCAGTACTCACGACATACTGCTTCCAAATTGTAATAACAGCCACCACAGAACATCCTGGAACTAAGTTTTTTTTTTCAGTTCAGCTGAGGAGAGACTGATAGTCAGGAGGAAAAATAATGTGTGTCTGTCCAACTGTCCTTTCACCCTTATATCTTGCATGCAGGAGGACAGCCTTGGACAGCTAATCTCCCCAGATGGACAGAGAAATCACTCCATCTTGTAAACATGCAGATCAGATGAGAGAGAGCGAAACGAGAGATACATGAGGGATGATGGATAGAAGGAGAAAACAGAGTGTGGAGGGTGGGCGAGGGAGAAGGTGATATTTATTTCCTTGTACCTTCACCGTTCCAGCTCTCTCTTAGTTCAGCCTGGGTAAACCGCTGTAAACATACCCGTAGTTACACTCGAGCCAGCACAACCCACCACTTCATTTATATCATAACTGATGGAAAATGACAACCAGTCTCTCCTCAAATGTTTCAACTCTTAGCTGTTCCTTCCCAGAGTTTGAAAAACTTCTGAACAACTTTACACTTTAAACAATTAAAGAGTAATGAATGCTTAATAAATACATCATGAAAGGTTACACGCTGACTGCGGGGAAAGACTAATTAGAGTACAAAATAATGAAGGCAACGTCGGTCTGCGCAAGCCAATCTGGTCCGTGACTTTGTTCAGATTTATCTTGAGAGCAGAATACAAACTGTTACATGTCTATGTACCAAACAAGTCTTGTTGATTAAACAGATATATTTTACAGTTTTCATCACTTGCAAGTGTTTGTAGCACTGAAACTGTCAGATGATTAGTTAACTGACAGAAAACGTTTGTGGGATACAGAAGTAAAAAAAGCTATGTTGAGACATCAATATGGGCTTTAGTAAACCGTGATGGACACATTTTTAACACAATATAGGCAAAATAATAAACTGATTAATCAATAGGACAACAAGATATGCGTATCGAAAATGAACATAATCCTAGTTGTAGCCATAACTATATACTAAACTTTGAATATTTATGTTATTGTTATCATTTTTACCAGTTTAGTGTGCAGATGAAACACTAGATTGTGTTGAAAGAAAATCAAAGATTTTTCTAGTATTATTATGAAATTCAAGCATAATCCTAACCTTGAAAATATAACAGTTAAAATCAAGCATTTTCCAAACTTTCAACACTTTGTATCTCTCATTCTCATTTATATAATACCTCATGTTTTGTTGTTTTGTTTGTCTTAGTTAATCATGTAGTCTATAAAATGTAATGAAACTAGTAAAAACACTTATTTAAAGTTCCCAGAGCCCATGGAGGTCATAAAATTTACTCATTATGTCCAAACAACAGTCCAAAACATAAAGCTATTCAATTTCAAATTATAGGAAAACAGAAAGTCCTCACGTTTAACAACCAGAAACACACAACCTTGTGTATACATGTAGTTATACTGTATTCAATTGAAATCTGTGCTGAGTAAAAGCCAGCTCTTTTTACTGCAGTCCACCTTCAAGATATGAGGGAATGCCAATTTTAATAAACATAGTTATTCAGCTAACTTCATGAGAATGTGACAAGCCTCGGGCCTTGAGTCTCTTCTCTGGGTGTGAGTGCACAGTGTTACTCGATACTAGTAGGCAAAAAGGTCTACGAATAGACGGCCCTAAAATAAACATACAGGGAGACACCAATGTTAGTGTCACTTCTCTTTCATGTCCACTAGTTAACACATAACAACAAGTGATTTCGTCATGGCCGAGCAATCATCTTTTAAATTCGGGAAAACGCTTTGAAAAATCAGTAAATGAATTTACTTTAATATCTGAAAAAAGGTCAAAGGTCTGACATGTAAGCACACACGGATACTAACTTATCTCGTTCTTCTATCACTGCAGGAATTGCAAACTTGTTGCCATGTTGATGTAACATGATTGAAAATACCACCAACTCTCCATAACAGCAAAAGCAGCAGAGTAGAAGTGAAGTCAGGTTTCATCCATCAGCTCCCACGTTTGGGACTACGCAGCCTAGCAACCAAGTCCATCAGCTTATTTTGTCCTCATAATGTATGCACTACCCAACCAGCCAGGCAAACTCTACATCAGTGGTTTGTCAATCCTAATGGGCCTCAGATCTCTGCTTCTCTTTATTCAAGCTACACCTACAACTTACATGACCAAGAAACACTGAATTATCAAACACAATAACTAGTTACTGTTATATGTAGACTGTTATGTACAAATGTAATTCCTAAAATGTCTGTGGATATCAATGGAATGTGTTCTTTGGGGCTGCAGCTACTGATCACCAACTCCAAACTTCACACAAATCTAGGCTCGGTAGGGACCATGAATCAGATCATATTTAGGCTTTATGCTTCATAAATGACTTGAACGATTACTGGATGAACTGTTTCGGCACCATTTGATACCACTTTGTTTTTTTTACACCACTAGTCAAAAAATGCAAGAAATTTTAAGACAGCATGATGGGCGATTAAAGACAAGCATTCATCATTATTTTAAAGATGTATACATTAAATATAATATGTATAAATGAGATTCATACACAGCTCTCCTCTGCACTGTTTGTGAGTCTCCAACCAGGATACAGCCTGTTGCTCACACCTTAGAAACAGACGTGCAGAAATAAACTGAAGCTTGCTCATTCTGCGTGTCATATCATGCCCTCCTGCTGCCTATGTGAGCTACAAAGTGTGCATTGAGTGTGTGCACAGCATGCATTATGTAGGTATATTATATGTCTCTCACCTGTAACAGTTACTATGATGTACTGGGGTGAGTTGCCCTGACCATTACTCTTCTGGACTGCAGAGTGCTGGATTTCAGGGTTTACATAGTGCTGCGTGGGAGTGGTCAGAACCACTGCCTTCTGGCTCTGGGCCTGGGTGGGCGTTGCTTGAGAACAAAGTGCATCCTGTCCCGTTTTGGAGGAGGTGGCTGATTGGTTCGCTGATGCAATGGTTCCAGAAGTTGGTGGGATCTCCGGCAGGAAGTGTGCAGTCTTTGCCGATGAGGGTGTGGTGGCAGCAGGTGTTGCTATGGTTACCGTGTTGGCCTGCTGAGGCTGAAGGTCCTCTGAGTATCCAGAAGTTGCCATGGCAACCTTTGCTTTGTGTAACTAGTTCTGTTGATAAAAAAGAAAGAAAGAAAAAAAAAGAAGAGAGAGGGCACTCATTAATTAAATTGGGAACAAAGCAACACACTTGTTAGAATATAATTTCTCCAATCTTTGCTTTGGTTACACAGACGTAGTGTGTGCAGACACGTGTGTGTGTGTGTGTGTGTGTGTGTGTGTGTGTGTGTGTGGGTAACATAAACCAAAGGAGGAAGTAAGGCTTTTGTCTGACTGATACTAAGCAGTAGGCTAGAGCTTTTCCTGTTTGGTGCAGTATGAAACACTGTGTGATCTTAAGCACCATAAATAAAGCAATGGATTACATTTCCAAAACAAGGTAAACACGTTGTGATCGTGGCGTTTCAGGTGAAATAAAAACAACTTTAGACAGATGAGAAAACCTGCGAGCATGTACAATCCCAGACATTACCACGTGTAACGTTAAATAAACTCATATTCCTCCTCAGAGCCACTGTCAGTCAGGACTTTAGGGCCATCCCACTGGAAGATAAGCCACTCCTGCGTAAACCAACACGGCAAACAAGACAATCAGATGATCATCAGCACACCGTGTCCACGGGAGTGACCTGCTGAATCCAATGTCACACCAAAAACTTTTTTTTCAAAGTCACAAAAAGATTATGAAACATAGTACGCTCATATCACAGCCTATAGCACTCATATGCGACTCAGCTGCGGGAGCGGTTTCTGAGCTTTTTTCCGTATCTAATGTTTCTGAAATAGCTTGCTTGAAAAGTGAGTTGAGAAAGCGAGAGTGATAGCTTCCCCCGCTAGCAGCTCACGTTGAGTTGTGACGTTAAAGCCAAGCCAGCTCGTCGCTAATTACTCTTGTTAGACAGTCTATAAATCTACGGCCACGCCGCCAATCACGTGTCAATAGAAATTCACCGTAACCGAAACCGTGAAAAACAAACTGAACAGTGGAACAAATTAGCACAAAAAAAAAAAAAGTACGATTGGCACTACAACACACCCGCCATCTTGTGCTCTTATCAAAGATCTGACATCGCCATAACAACCGTCTGCGTTTGGAAAGAAGCTAGCAACCAGTTTCATCACCGACACACTCGACCAATTTCACGGCAACGCTGACGACTGTACAAACAAGCACACGTATATAATTAAGACAGAATTAAAAGATAATTCTCATATATTTGACTTCTTTCACCTCTAGTTTATCCCAGTATTGTCCTTTTTTAGTCGTTCAAGTTTTTTTTCCTTAGATTTAGGTTGTTATTGTTGACTCCCGTTGCTTGGTTCTTGTCGCCAGGACTACCGTGACTATGGCGCCTTGCCTTCACCGGGGCAACTGTTGCTACCCTCTCGTCATCGCCCCGCCCTACGCTAAACGCCGATTGGCTGACTCGGGAGGTGGTCTCTGCGTCATGTACAGTAATTGAACATTGATTGGTTGACGGGCGCTGTCTGTCACTTTCACCAGTCAAATGACCACTTCTTGTGTTACTTTTTGGATTGATCAGAATGTCAAGCAGATAGATGGAAAATGATGGAATGTCTTGTCATTTAATTCATTCATTCAAATGTTGCTGCCACGGCTTATCTCTGCTTCCTCTGTTGACTCATATAAACAATTAATATTGTCAGAAGTTCACAACTGATTAGAGTCACTGCAGTATCTGAAATCTCTCTGTGGTGTGTATGTATATGTGTGTGTGTGTCACTTGTAGTAAACACCTGGTTATCCTTGAGGTGAATGGATAGTGATCTCCATCCAGTGCACGGCCGAGCAGACACTGAGACGGAGATTATGCTGGTGACACACAACACAACCTAACTGATGTGAGGGACAGAAAGGCCAAGAAAAGGTCACAGGTGATGAGATAGCCAAGAGCTCTGTTGACATTACCTCTGCCATCACTCCCTACTTAATCACAACTTTTCTATTTCTCATTGTGCATTGTTGCCCCTAAAGGTCTCTGGTCTTATCTCTGGGCATGACGAAGAGTGGAGGTGAGTTGAGGTCCTTCTCCAAGATGTTGAGGCCTATATAAGGTACGCGCTGTCCACCGAGAAACACAAACTACACAGACACCTCAAGCATTTTCCAGCTTTTGAGACACCCACAGCATCTTTTTACTCTCACCATGTGGAAGGCAGCGCTCTTGACTCTGGGCTTGTTGGTGGCACTGGTAGACAGGGTGCGGTCCAATGACGGGCATCCCTCTTTTTATGGGGTGAAACTGTGTGGAAGAGAGTTCATACGAGCGGTCATCTTTACCTGTGGTGGTTCACGCTGGAGGAGGAGTGTGGGAGACTCAGGTAAGAGAGTGTGTGAGACTATGTAGTGTTATTTTTATGATGTGCCACATTTGTAATATTGAGAGATGTACCCTTGCTTTTTTTTTTTAATCAGCTCTTATGGGAGAAGAGGCCTTTGACCCATGGAACACAAATCCCATCCCTCAACTTACCAGTGAGCAGGATCCTGAAGAGTCCCAAGCATGGAGAGATCAAACATCAAAAGTTGCATCTGTGGCTGCCGAATTCAGTCGCTCAGCTCGCTCGCCGATCTCAGAGGAGGTGCTTGAAGCCCTACGGAGTGCAGATAGGAAAGGACGAGATGTAGTGGTCGGACTATCCAACGCCTGCTGCAAGTGGGGCTGTAGCAAGAGTGAAATCAGCTCTCTGTGCTGAACCTTGTCTCTTAAATATACATCTTGTCCTGTCACTAATGCAGAGCTCTACTCTTTTCCTATGTGAGTCCCTTGTTTGTTCACACTTAAAATTCTACATGCCATCCAACTCATCGTTCATGTGTTGACTATTGATGCAGGAATGTGACTGTGTGTGTACTAAAAAAATAATCTATATGTTTAATAAAGCTTTGTGTACTTGGTACGAAAGTCTCTGTTCCTCTTACAAGAAAGATACTAAAATGATGCTTGCTGGTAGAACACTTCCACTTTTCCAAAACATTGCAATAGAAATATAGTTTTGACAAGGATTTCGAAATGAAAGGAAGTGGTTACTCACTGAAATATCTGCTTTCAGTGATTCTACAGGAATTAGACCAGGGGAGTCCAACTCATTTTAGTTTATAAGCCACGTACAGCTCAATTTGATCTCAAGAGGGCCGGAGCAGTAAAACCATTGCATAATAAAATATAAACACCATGTCTTTTAGTGTAAAAAGGTACAAGTGACTGAGATGTCTAAATAAAAATAAGTTAATTTCAACAATATGTTGCAGTTTTTTTCACATACTCAGTCATCTTCTAATGTATTGTACAATTTAGAGATCACTGTGGATCTACAAAGGCACAGAATGTTTAGTCACATGTTTTTTTGGGACTGAGCAAGAATGATATAGTATTGTACTTCTTTATTTGTCAAGGACAAATCAGGAATAGCAAGGAAATGCATTTTATCAAAAAAAAACTGGGTAGACTTGTATTCAGTAAACTTGTGCATAATATTTTGGTCACCCCAATTTTATACATGAGAGGGCCATAATATTAGAAATACCTTTCAATATAATGCAGTCCTGTACAACATCAGCACCCACTAAGACAAGTAAAATTAATACCTCTCTGACTGTGTCAACAAAAACTGAAACATTATACGTTTTGTAAAAGTAGACTTTTGTGGCAGAGTTGTTGCACTGGATAACATTGGATTGTACAAGTGTGCCTAATGTGAAGTGGCCAGTCAGTGTGTTTACAAGCACTGAAATGTAGTTCAATATGGCTGCCTCTGTGAAGCCTATAATGTTGCACTTTGGTTGTTTATTTCAGGGTGTTTATGGGAATGCTCACATCCTCCTAACAGAGATGAAATATCACAGCCATGCTGAGACACACTGATATATAATGTGAGCTTAACAAGCTTCACAATGGTGGCTACTGTTATCAGTTTTACTAGTGTTTTTGATATCGCGTCCACGTCCTGTAACAGTTCACACATTTCAGTTATACAATAGATAATGGAAATGTGAATTTGAATCTGACACCATCTGGTGGTCAGAAATGAATTGGAACATAAAACAATGCATGATTGGTTTATTTCACATATCAAAAACATATATGTAATAGGTTAGGGACAATACTGTATTTCTCTCTATCTATACATCAACACATTTACTGTATATAAACGTATTGGCTATTTCTAAACATAACTCCATTTATTCACACCTGTCACATCCATAAATACATATACACCCACCGGCCATCTAACCAGGCACAACCCCTGCCACACTGTATGGGGGTTACATAGGGTCAAGCATATGTCCTAAGGTCACAGAGGGATAGTGTTAAATCTTTGATTGTTATGGGGATGCTGACTTCTTTCTTTGAGATACAGAGCAGCTGTATGTTTGTGTTTAGGAAAGCTAGTGCCATTCTGATCATTGCTATGGTAACCGAGGTCAGAGGATAGGGCTGTCTCACTCCATAGATACGACAGATTGGTAAATAATGTAAAAGCCTTGACAGAGTCAAATTCAAATACCAAAACCACTTTGTTTATCCGACTAGGGGCAGAGCAAATAAAAAACATACACCCACAGTGACAATGGGAAGACTGCAGAGCGTTTAGCAATCAGACTGTAGAGGGAATGAACGATTGACGAGTAATGGTTAGTTTTACAAGCAAAAAGCAAACAAAAAGCATAATGCCACACTGATGCATGTTAGACTTTACACTCTGTTGAACACTGTGTGCAGTATCTGCGCATATACAGTATGTCATGTCCATTTATACAGCTCTCTCCTGGAAGTCTATTCCACTCTACCACTGCCATGTACAGAAAGGCATTTTCATTTTCATTCCTTGAATTGGGAAGGGCCACAGTGAGACAACATGGGGCTAAGGTTCAACACCACCCTGACTAGTTATTTTGAGCTGTTTGAAGTTTAGTTTTCATCCCCTTGAGGGTGCTACTGTGCCATGAAGTACGTGCAGAGTCAAAGTGAGGCTGTTTTACAACTGAGGGTAATATTTTCAGGGTTCCCTTATTCAAAAAAAGGGGAAAATGTGAATGTGATTTTCTGGTTCACCTTGGTCTCATGATCTCTCCACTCAGGTGTCTGTCCATGTTTTGGCGCATCTCCTACTGCAATGACCAACTGAACCTTATTCTCGAAGCAAATAACACATATATGGAAAGTTTAAGTTTTAATTAGTTCTCAACACGTTTGTTCACAAAATTATAAGAATAAGAGACATCTTAATTAAGTGTAAGACAGGCTGACGCACACTCACACAGGGTGGCGTGCAGCTCTCCAAACGGTTACCTCGCCCGACCATCTACCAGTACGGAAGCCCAACATGCTCAAACGGATCACCCGGCTTGATTGCAAGGCATGCAATCTCTGTCACATACCAGCTAGCACAGCGACCACACAGATCCACTGAGATTAGAAGTTTGGTTCTAGCTACGCGGATCGCAGTCATATTTTATTTAATGTTAAAAGTTACAGCGTAGCTGCGCCTTTTTGTCTATAGAAATATAGATCTAGCACATCGGAGCGAGCAGGTAAAAAAAAAAAACCTTTCGCGGTACTTTCAAGATGATGCTAGCTAGCCTTACTAGCTGCCGGGGACGGGGGGGTTGATATGCGAATGTTGTGACTATTAATGCGCCGTCTTTTTTGCTTTTATTACAAGCACTGCTTTGACGGGGAAACGCAGCCGTCCTCGTAGTTAACACAACATGGCGTTTGGCAGCTGTTTTCTGTCTCAACCTTGTATGTGCTCACAGCGACGCTAAGCTAAGCTTGCTATCTGAATGAGCCAGACATTTGCGCCCGTCTGGGCCTAATGTGGAAAAGGCTGGTTAGATGGCCACTGGTAGTTGGTGTTGTCAGTTGTAACTTACTAAAGGACGACGGCGTGATGGTAGCTTTTGGTTTAACGTGGCAAAAGGTGGAAAATGTCCAGAAACGTGAGCTCTTTCGCCGCAGTGATTTGCTACATTGTTTGATGGACATTCCCGATAAACGTCGACTCGAGCAGCCGAACGTGAAGTTAACAGTCAGCGCCGGGGTTTGACAAGTTGTTGCCATTGGCAGCGCCAGCTGTGCCGTTGAGGCTGTTTGCTAGATCTGCAATAATCGTTACTGCGTAGCTTGCGTTACTTGTACGTGTTTTGAGTAGTAATGATGAGGTCACGGCAGTGCGTGCTTCATAAACAGGTAATGCGTGTTTGTGTGTCCTGCACAGGATGGAGTGGCAGCCAGATGAACAAGGTCTGCAGCAAGTGCTTCAGCTACTCAAGGACTCCCAGTCCCCAGACACAGCAACACAAAGAGCTGTGCAAGAAGTATCCTTATGTGGGTGTGTGTGTGCGTGTGTGTGTGTGAGAGTGAGAAAAGGTGTGAGATTTTGCACCTCTGAGAGCTTTTGTGTCAAAGTGGATGACAATGAAAGCTGGCTGGGTGTGTGTTGGTTTTTTGTTTTCGCAGCTTGCACGAAGAGAACTGAGTGTTTTTAATTGTATATTCATCCACACTGCCAAAATGTCAAACACGAGGTATTGTAAGTGGGTGTGTGAGCTTTTGTTATGTGTGTGTGTGTGTCTGTGTGGATGGTTGAACTCCTTAACAGATCCTGCAGAAACTGGAGCAACTCAACCAGTTTCCTGATTTCAACAACTATCTCATCTTTGTTCTCACAAGTCTCAAATCCGAGGGTACGTATGCCGGCCCCCTGCAAATATTTCTGCGTCTTGCCACCTCTTTTGCATTTTTAAAAATGTATTCATATTCCTCCTCTCTGCTGCTTTCCTCCTCAAGACGAGCCCACTCGCTCTCTGAGCGGTCTGATACTGAAGAACAATGTTAAGGCTCACTACCAGAACTTTCCTCCCAACGTGGCTGACTTCATCAAGCGGGAATGCCTCAACAACATCGGAGACCCTTCGCCGCTCATCAGAGCTACGATCGGTGGGTGTTTTTAGCGACAAAGAGAAGATGGAGAAAGAGAAAAGCTAGTGTTGGCTGCATTTTTTTTAAAGCCAGTGTGAGTCAGACTACTGTGTAGGTGGTTGAATTTTTTGCAGGTAACGTGGCTCTGTGGAAACCAGCGCTCAATATTCATGATGTAAATGATTAAATGCGATGTTGAGCTAAGTTACCTGAATTTAAAGTCCTGATATGTCTTTGTTTTTATTATCTCTCATAAAGGTATCCTGATCACGACCATAGCCTCTAAAGGAGAGCTGCAGACCTGGCCGGAACTCTTGCCTCAGCTCTGTAATCTGCTCAACTCGGAGGACTATAACACCTGCGAGGTCAGGCTCACCTCCCTGCATACACAAATAGTGTTGTAACGTTAATGTGACAATCAGATTTATATCTGTTGCTTTTATCTTTACGATTTCGCTGCCTTTCAGGGTTCTTTCGGAGCGCTGCAGAAGATCTGCGAGGATTCATCAGAGTTGTTGGACAGCGATGCTCTGAACAGACCTCTCAACATCATGATCCCCAAATTCCTACAGTTTTTCAAGCACTGCAGCCCCAAGATCCGGTCAGTGAAACGCCAGTCTCTTCTTCTTCCTGGCTTCCTGTCTCTGCTGGTACTTTTTTCACTTCAGCTCGCCCTGTTCAAATCATCACTATAGATCCCACTTGTTTGTCTCTCTCTCTCAGGTCCCATGCTATAGCGTGTGTGAACCAGTTCATCATTGGTCGAGCTCAAGCTCTAATGGATAACATTGACACCTTCATTGAGGTGAGCAAACAACAGGTTCATGTATTGTTTTCAAACCTCCCATCCTCACCAAGACTCAACTTTAGCCCCTTTCAGAAAGCATCTATCTGTTAAACGTGGTGTGTTTTTACTGTGAAACATACTGTATGTCTCTGTTATGGATTAGTTCTATATTTCCTGACTTTATCTGTCTTAATTTTATTTATTTATTATTATTATTATTATTATTATTATTATTATTATTATTATTATTATAATCTATTAATTAATTTGCTGTGTCTGTGCTGTATTTGTTAATTAAGACGAGGCAATACAGGAAGTTGTCTAAACAATGTAAATGTGGCGTAACAGATTACACGTTTGGAAGTTGCTTTTGTTAACTTAACCTATTCCCTCCCCGCCTTTATCTCCCTCTCCCCATGTCTTTTTCATATCCAGAGTCTGTTTGCGCTGGCCGGTGACGAGGACAGCGAAGTGCGGAAGAACGTGTGCAGGGCTCTCGTCATGCTGCTGGAAGTCCGCATTGACCGCCTCATCCCACACATGCACAGCATCATCCAGGTGAGGGTGGGGCGTGATCTCAAACACAGCTTTAAACAGAGCGGAACAAGTGTGTGGCTTACTCCTCTTCCTCCTCATTACCACCTATTCTGGTCTGTCAACAGTACATGCTGCAGCGGACCCAGGACCCGGATGAGAACGTGGCTCTGGAGGCCTGTGAGTTCTGGCTGACTCTGGCTGAACAGCCCATCTGTAAAGAGGCCCTGTCAGGTCATTTGGTCCAGTAAGTGTTAGTGTGGTAACAGGTCATAAGACAGAGTTAGGGTGATGACAAGGAAGTGAGTAGTAATGTGGTTGTCTTCCTCTTTTTTTTCCCAGACTGATTCCTATCCTGGTGAATGGGATGAAATACTCTGAGATTGACATTATTCTTCTAAAGGTAAGCCCCCCCCTTCGCATACAGACACCCTGTTCTTCTTGTCTCTTCTTTGTTAGCCATTCTATATTCACCTTTCTGTCCCTGTTGTCCTCCAGGGTGACGTTGAAGAGGACGAGGCAGTTCCAGACAGCGAGCAAGACATCAAGCCTCGCTTCCACAAGTCTCGCACGGTCACTCTGCAGCACGAAGGAGGAGAGGGGGAGGAGGGGGAGGACATCGATGAAGACGAGGACGATGATGACGATACGCTGTCTGACTGGAACCTACGTAAGTTACAGACAGACGGGCGGTTCTTGACTTTTAACAACATTTTAAGAGCTTCATGATTAATGTTCAGAACCACAGAGCGCATTTGGACAGTCTAAGTTATCTAATCCTGATGTCCTGGTTTCCCCCCCTCCAGGGAAGTGTTCAGCAGCGGCTCTGGACGTTCTTGCCAACGTTTTTCGTGAGGAGTTGCTTCCTCATCTCCTGCCCTTGCTCAAAGGCCTCCTTTTCCACCCTGACTGGGTCATCAAGGAGTCTGGCATCCTAGTGCTGGGGGCTATCGCTGAGGGTGAGACACGGCACAGACTTGAAATACAGTATACTTATGAGGAGACATGTAAACAGTGGCAAAGGATATTTCCTAGGCAATAGGTGATCTATAATCCTTGAATATGTCCTAATATTTTTACTGCCTGAGATAAAGAACTTTTCTTCTTATTAGGCTGATTTGGTAAATTTCGGGCTAAGCTAACCAGCTGCTGGTGGTAGCTTATCTCCCCAAAAGTTGCACTTTTTAAGATGTGTAAAACTGTTTTGTCTTTCCAGGCTGTATGCAAGGCATGGTACCTTACTTGCCTGAGCTCATCCCCCACCTCATCCAATGTTTGTGCGACAAGAAGGCCTTGGTCCGCTCCATCGCCTGCTGGACCCTCAGCCGCTACGCCCACTGGGTGGTCAGCCAGCCCCCTGACGCTCACCTCAAACCCCTCATGACAGAGCTGCTCAAGCGCATACTGGATGGGAATAAGAGAGTACAGGAAGCGGCATGCAGGTGCAGCTTTTAGTTTTTCCTCATGTTCGTCTCTCCCGTGTTTTTTCACCCATCGCTCCTACATCCCCTCTAACTCCATCTTGTCGTTCCGACAGCGCGTTTGCCACCCTGGAGGAGGAGGCGTGTACTGAGCTGGTGCCTTACCTGAGCTTCATCCTGGACACGCTTGTTTTTGCTTTTGGGAAGTACCAGCACAAGAACCTGCTCATCCTCTATGATGCTATAGGAACACTGGCAGACTCTGTGGGACACCATCTCAACCAGCCTGTAAGCACAAAAATCCACACATTTACACAGCTTTGTTTTGTGGACAACATATTTAAATTTAATGGTAGAGGGACAAATGAATCACAGGCCAAACACACTCGTGTTTTTTTTTTTTTTTAGGAGTACATACAGAAGCTGATGCCTCCGCTGATTGCCAAGTGGAACGAGCTGAAAGATGAAGACAAGGATCTCTTCCCTCTGCTGGAGTGTCTGTCGTCTGTTGCCACGGCCCTGCAGAGCGGCTTCCTTCCGTACTGCGAGCCCGTCTACCAGCGATGTGTCACCCTGGTCCAGAAGACACTGGCTCAGGCCATGGTGAGCCCCACACACACTCAACTCGGAAGTTGCAGGGGGAATTTACATTTTTCTGCTTCACATAAATTCCGCTTTATCCCATCGTGCCACATCTGATCTTTTCTCTCTCCACCTTCTCTTCTGTGTGTCTCAGATGTACAGTCAGCAGCCAGACCAGTATGAAGCACCCGACAAGGACTTTATGATCGTGGCTCTGGATCTTTTAAGCGGCCTGGCTGAGGGACTTGGGGGCCACGTGGACACGCTTGTGGCACGCAGTAACATCATGACTCTGCTTTTCCAGTGCATGCAGGTGAGGAGAGCCCGTGTTTGCACGTCAGTGTATTTGCATGCTGTTATTACCTCTCCTACATAGACCTTTTCGTTGTTTCAGTCTACACTGGATTCAAATTACCTGCACACTCACAAGAGATTCACAGGAAACGATGCATGTTACGTCACTGGTAGAAGCCTCCCTGTTCAGCTGTAACCCTCCTACAGTCATAGCACAGCTATATTTGTTACTGCTGATGGAAACTGAACATTTCCTCTCATTAAATTAGTTCAACTGATGAACTGTAAGGTAACTCTTATCGTCTTATCGTCCTTGTTCCATCACAGACTTGTGATAATGATAATAAAATAAGAGCAGCCACAGTGAGCTGTTAGTTGTTCCGCTGGGCAGCTCTTTACAAGATGTGTGTTCACGTTTGTCTTTGTCTCTCTGTCTCTTCTGTCCCAGGATACGATGCCCGAAGTAAGACAGAGTTCATTCGCTCTCCTGGGTGACTTAACCAAGGCCTGCTTTCCTCATGTCAAACCCTGCATTGGTAAATTCTCCCGTTGTCTCTTTCACATGCGGACACACACACAGTACATACACAATATTCAAATGTGTCGATGACCTTTTTCCGTGTGTGTCCTGCAGCTGAATTCATGCCAATCCTCGGGACAAATCTGAACCCAGAGTTCATCTCAGTGTGCAACAACGCTACCTGGGCCATAGGAGAGATCTGTATGCAGATGGGTGAGTTGCAGCAGATCTTTTCATACGCGATGCTGTGCGGTCGAGATGCAGCGTCTCACTTTCATTCACCTCTCTACCAGGCGTGGAGATGCAGCCGTACATCGCTATGGTTCTGAACCAGCTGGTTGAGATTATTAATCGACCCAACACCCCCAAGACCCTGCTGGAGAACACTGGTATGATGAATACACAGATGTTTTCTCAATTTTTAGACAGATTTTTATAGTTATCTGTTGAAAATCAGAGCAGATTAGGAGAGGCTGACTCTGACTCTGTCCTCTTCCAGCAATCACCATCGGCCGACTGGGCTACGTGTGTCCTCAGGAGGTTGCTGCCATGCTGCCGCAGTTTATCCGACCTTGGTGAGCGATGGCAGGCTATTGTGGTGTCGTTTAATTAACATCTCCACATGCACAGTCACATACCACATACTCAGCAGACACATGTCCACATTCCCGCTCATTCTTCGTGGTCTTGAGATTCTTTTAAATAAATTCTTGAAATGATTGCAATCAGCGAGTAGTGAGAATGAACTGCCGAAGCCTCTGAGCTTTCTCAAGCGTAACAGTGAAAACAAATGTCCTCCCACACAGTGAGATGATGGCAGTTTGTTGTTTTCATCTTGTAGAAAATGTTCTCCAGTAGATAGGAAAAGAGAGGTGCATTCTCAGCTGCGTCAAGTTTAACAGCTGCTAATTGGTTAATGTCGCGTGCCGCAGGTGTACATCTCTGCGGAACATCAGAGACAACGAGGAGAAAGACTCTGCCTTCCGCGGGATTTGCATGATGATTGGTGTGAACCCAGGAGGTGTTGTGCAGGTGAGACATTGTATACTGCAGGATTGAAGTGAATGCATTTGCAGCCTGTGTGTTTGGCTGTAAGCACGCAGATGTTTTACTTCTCACTTCTTCCTGTGTGTTTGTCCAGGACTTCATCTTCTTCTGTGATGCAGTGGCCTCCTGGGTGAATCCTAAAGACGATTTAAGAGACATGTTCTACAAGGTGAGGGCTCACTGGGTAATAATAGTGTGTTGATCAGGTGGTAGAAACATGGTACGACTCGACTCACAGCATTTTTGGTACCGGGAACTTTTCATAATTTCGTTTCCGACTGCAGCCAGTGCCCCCTTCAGTGTAGGCGGGATTCTTTAGCTGATTGTGAAATGCTGTGATGTCATCTTTAACGCGACACAGTAACAATGGAGAATATCCTTTGATCAGCAACCAAACAGGAATGTTAAAATCTGGGTCCAGTGCATGATGTCTGTGTCACACAAGTGATGATTTTCTTTGATGGATCAGTTGTTCTCAGTTCCCGGTCTTAAATTAATGCAATATAATAGTGAAACCAGGAGTCGAGCCGAGACGTATGATGCAGTGGAAAAACGTGTAAACAGTCTGGGTCATATTGAGGAACAAGTTCTTATGTTTACACAACCAGAAGGCCGATTTTTTTAATTCACCATGAAATCATCATACTCTTCTGTATGAGTCACTGCGAGGTGTGCTCGTCTCACTTTTCTGCTTTAGAGCTCAGCAACGCAGACACTGCTGTTGTTCTGCAGAGAAATGAAGCGAACACAACTCACCCTCAGGAGTTTACCGCATGAAGCCCAAAATGCTCTTGCATGCAAATTCAGTCTGGGATTCACAAATGCTTGGCGTCCAAGGGCATTTGCCTTCTTTGCCCAGTTGTTAATTCAGCCTCATTGCAGTCAGTCAAACACTGAATGCAGGGCTGCTGCTTTTATGAGACGTGGTTTTGATAAAGGAACCTTTAAGGGGAACTGTTGAAAGATTGCGTAGTTGATGAAGCAATTATCAACCTCAAAATTGTGTAATCTGTGGCCAACTGCTAAGGAAGTTAAAGATTGCCTGAGGATGTGCCTGAAATCTTCTGTTTATTCCCGCAGATCCTGCATGGCTTCAAGGAGCAGGTTGGGGAGGAGAACTGGCAGCAGTTCTCGGAGCAGTTCCCCCCACTGCTGAAGGAGAGACTGGCAGCCTGCTACGGCGTTTAGATTCTCTACACCCACCCAAGAGGTAATCCCACACACACGCACAAACACACACACACACACATCATTATTTAAACTCAAACCAAAAGTATGCAAATGTTTACGCGGAAGTTTAACTTTGTTGCGTCTGCTCTCCCTCTAGGTGAGCCAGCAGGAGGAGGGTGAATGGGAAACTCATCCATCTGTGTATTGCACTGCCCAGATCTGGGGGGAGGGAGAGGGACGCTATTGGCCGCTCCCCCTGACGGACGGCCCCCACGCCCTATGTGTTTGTCCATAGAGGGAGGGTGGGCGGGTGGGAGGGAGGGACAGAGGGACACCTCTAGATTAACTAGGCAGGGACCCGACACAGAAAAACTAACTGGTAGGGACAGATAGAGAGGGACAGAGAGAAGGACATGAAGGAGAGACGGAGGGATAGACAAGTTGGGAAAAGAGGGAGGCAGGGAAAGAGACCAGCAGAGAGAGAGAGTTCAGGGAAAGAAGAGGGAGGGAAAGCAGTAACAAGGCAGGGAAAAAGAGCGACAGAAAGGTCTGTTACTTGGCTGGGAGGACAGGGACAGTTGAGATTTTAATGGGATTCTTAAACTTAAGAGTAACCAATAGCTTGACCGACAGAGACAGACCAACGTACACAAGACTCTCACACATACACTTGCACATGCTGTACATGCAGTACATGGAACTGACTGTGGGTGGCACTATTATTTAGACTTTATGAGACCTACTACATGTAGTTAGGGACAGACAGGCAGGTGTCTCAACTCTGTTCATTTTCTGGGTGATATCTTTCTTTTTCCGGGGAATAGGATTCAATATGAATTACTTCATCTGTAGTCACTGAATTCTACTTAACTGTAAGATAGTCTCGCTATCCGCATCTATGTTTTCCTACCTTCATTTTTGACCAGAGTGCTGCTTCACAGAGCTATCCATCTATCAGACATATTCCTGTCACATTTTCTACCTGATCAAAAGAGAGAGGAGGGGGAAAAAAACAAAACAAAAAAGAGCAAGTGTCTTTCCTCGTGGCTTCACAGAACACCATTCCTGTAGGAAGGGAGGATTAGGGCTAACACATTTTTGTTTTCTCACCAGAGGGGAGGAAATCGTAGAAAGAAATCACATCTTTAGTTGTCTCTTTGAGATTTGTGTGTATGTTCGTGTGTGTGTGTGTGCATGTGCAGTTTGTAAATCCTTACTTTGGCATTCTGTGTTAACAGTGTGTGAAATATGTATTGTTTTTGATATGGTACCGAGCTAAAACTTGACTCCCACCACAATGTCCTTGGCACCTGTTAACTGTGACCAAGTGTTTGTATGTGTGTGTGTATGTTTGTGTGTTTGTTTGTTTGTATGCAAGAGTGAGTGAGTGCGTGTGTGTGTATGTTTCTGTCTACATTCGTACTGATATCCATTTGATGCCATATTGATATCTTAAGTAAAACAGTGATTGGCAATGTCATTGTGATCTTTATAATGTTTTAAAAATGGTCCATATTCTTTTTTTTTTTCTTTTTTTTTTGTTTTGCTGCTACTGATTTTTGTTTCTATAGTGGACTTAAATTTGCACAATTAACGCAAAAAAAAAAAAAATTGAATTAATGCTATTTTCAGTGACTGTTAAGTTGTTTTTGCACTTTTTATTTTATTTTACCCGTTTCTTTTTTGTATGGACTTTTTTTTTTTTTTTTTTTAACCTCACCCATATGATATGTCTTGACCCTAATGTCAGTGTTTGTCATACTGTGTTGCACTGTGAAATTAAGTGTCTTTGACTGGCAAAAATATCCCAATACTAAATGGCAAATAAAAACAACTTTGTGAAACTGGGACTAATCCGCACTTTTACAATGACTAACTTTTGCCATATTGCTGAGGTGCGTGCGTACGTGTGTGAGATCCTGCATGTGTGTGAGATCCTGCATGAATAGGCGCGCATGAGTACTGTATCTTTTTTGCCTAATGAGCATGTATCGGATAGTTAGATGGCGTTCATATGACGTGTGCACAGTAGGGGTGCAAATTAATATTTTTTTTGGAAGGGTAACCTGCCCCAGCCTACTTTGCGTGCATGCTCTGTGTCTGTGTTTTCATTGCATATGTGTGTGTGTGTGCGCGAGCGAGTGTTTGTGTGTGTCGGACATATATTTCAGAGTAATAGGATTGCCCTTTACACACCAACACACCACCTCAATTCACAATGAGAGCACAGTATAGTTAAAAAAAAAAAAAGATAACAGCTAGGACACTGCCAAAGAGCCACTGAAATTTAAAACCAGACAATAAGTAGAGACGAGCTGCTATTTCAATATTCAATATGTGCATCATGATGATGTGGAAGCACCGAAGGGCTTTTGAGATTAACCATGGAATAAGATTTTGCCAGCAAAACTGATTACAGGGATCTATATTTTTTCATTGATATTCTGCCAGTGTTTTAGTGTAATGTAGACGTTCGGAAACAGACAGACATTGGCACTTAATCTGACCTAGACTGTGACCACTGAGATAATCAAATCAATCATGAATCGCTTCAAATACATGACAATCTGAACCCCTGTCTAGTTCAATTTCCACAGTCTCTTAGTTCAAAACTTGTACGAGAAAATTTTTTTAGTTGCTTGATAATTTTAGTGTTTTTTTTATTTTATTTGTGTAACTGATGTTTTTAGTTTGAACGAGCAGTTTTTTTTGTATCTGGAGGATCAGTGTACATTTTCTATGGATGATACTGTAGTTTGAAGGATGGGACGGGCGTGACGGCTTTTTGAGGTGCGAAGGAGATGGGAACAAAGGAGAGATTAAATGAGATGCAGGAGGGAGGATTTTCTTTCTAAATTCTGTTTATATAATAAAAAGCATGATATTGTTGCAGAAAAGATGTTGGTACCTTCTTGTTTTCCTGTGGATTACTTTTGCCAGTCGTGTTCCCTTATTCTGAAGGTGGGAATGGAAATAAACAGTTTGGGTCTATTATATGATTTGTAGTTAATATGTGTAAAATCTCTGGATTCTTGAAATAAATCATGTCATGCATGCTGAAGGCTGGATGTTAGTGTTGCCAGTCTGGTTTCTTTTGTGAGAAAATAAGTGTTGGGGCGTAAAAGCAGCCAGACATCAAGGTTAAAGCTATAGTTAAAGTGACCTCAGAGTTGTACCATAGAACATCTGATGAATATCCAACTTTATCCCACACAGACCGAACCGAATCCTCAAATGACATCTACTTGGTGTTCCAGAGGTTTTAACTTTGAGTAAGGTTTGTGTGTGAGTGAGCACTATAAATCTCTACACATGCTCAGCCGAAAGTGATTTATCACCTCCATCTACATTTTAAAAGACATGATGCATGATGTAACTCTCTAACTTTGTTTTCTTCCAAAACTAAGCTGCCAACTCCAGCAGGTTCTCATTTCCAGCCACAGGATATCACTAGAAATATTACTCAATCCAGAATGTCCCCAGATCACCTGCGCAGGAACTCTGGACCAACAAATTAGCTTGAGGTGTGTGTGTGTGTGTGTGTGATAAGTAAGAGAAGACGGTCAGAATCCATTCATTTCACAAAGAAAAAGGCTTTGACAGACTTATGATAAGCAAGACTCTAATGCAAAGTGTCAAACGGATGTCAAACAATGTTTTTACACACATACTGTGAAACCCCAAATTCACACGCTCAGACCTCAGAATACAGCCACCTGGCCTTAGCACAAGTTTCAGTGCTCATTGCTAATCATACATGTGGTGGACAATTTTGTTCATCAATGATCTGTTATCTGTCAGTGGAGAGAAAGTGCACAGGAGTCCAAGTGACACTTACGGATCTCGGACCTCTGTGCTCGCCAATAATGACGTTAAAGCACACCCCCTCATGTAATATTGCTTCATTTAACACAATCCCTACAGTGACCTCAAGGTATATGCTGGACCCTGTGTTATGATCAGATTATCTCAAAGTCTCAATAATTCCACAGCTGTGTCTAGTCAGCTAGATGTCTATTTTACATGTGGCCCATGTTTCAACCACTTTCAGTTCAAATATTTCATCACTGAGATAGCACACTATATACATTGTATACTATGATATCACACTATTGTTCAACATATCAAACTCTATTATGACTCTATATATTTTATATTATTATACATTATATATTATTGTACTAGCATTATGTCACAGTGATGTTACCAGTTGAAGAAGAAGATTTCATCCTGCAGGGAAGAACTATGGACCGCTCTGAAGCGAACAAATACAATCAGAATCTTTTAATTTAAACTTGAGTCACATAATGAGTCACAAACAATGGTTTTGAACTGTTTCACTATAAAAGCATCATGCTTTGGTGCCCCCAATACATCCAGCTGTTGCCCTTTTTTATTGTTCACCTGCCCATCAGACAGCCTCAGAAATCAATTGGGGATGATTTGTGGTTAGCAGCTTTGTGCTGGTTAGACTCAGTCAATTTTTTAACATCTCCATTAAGCACAGCCCACATGAAGACAGGAGATAGCAAGATCTCATGATTTCCTGTTGTAGCTGTCATTGTACTAAACAGTGCTAAAGTTAGTTTGGCCGACTGTTCACTGCCTGCAATGGTAAATGAATTATTCAAAGTGAATGAATTTGTATTTGGTATATGAAAGATCTGGATATTTGTGACATTTGTGACGTGTACAGCAGCTCTGGTCCTGTGGAAGCCTTTTTGTTTCTGTGCATCAGATATTCATATTAAAGACAGCGATATTTTCCACAGAGTATGTGTTTCTGTTTCTCTCATCTCTGAGACCAGATAAACAATGCGAATAAGCTGTCTCTATCCCCTATAAACCACGGATCTGATTTCTCTCTAGCTCTGTAATTACAGGCGTCTGTTACAAAACAGATCTTGTCATCCCTACTTTGATATTCCTTGTTCATACTTGGAGTGGAGCAGGGGCAAAAATGATCCCAGAACTGAGATCTCCTTACTTCTCTGTCACCGTCTACATCCCAGTATATCACAATACACTAACTAAGCAAACATTGTTTTTTGTCATCAAGGACAGGTTGGAACAGCAAGAAAAAAAATGTCCATCTGATACAAACTTTGCACTAAACAATGGCTGCTTTCAGGCATTGTTTGAGGAGATATTTTATCACGTCCCAATGGATGCATTGTTGTCTGAGAAAGGGAGAGACGTGTCCTAAATGGAACTCCAGGTGGCCAAAGATGACTGCTCTGGTCTGGTATGAATTAAAGCTCAACAGATCAGAACAGACAGTAACAAATTAAGACTTTGGCCTTATCTGAGATCTTACATTTTGTCTCTTTAGTCAGGTCAGTTGCAAACAGAACCACTCAGCATGTTGACCAGAAACCATGTCCTGAAAACATAATCTAACATGTTAGCTGGTAATGTTGAGGACAGTGTATGATGTGCTACCTGCTGTAGCTGTAGCAGTGCTGTAGAGGATGATTGTTATAGATATTATAAATGTTTATTTATATATATTATAAGTTGTAATAGTAGTAAAAGGCAGCATGACCCCTGTCTAATTCTGTCTATCTAGGCCTATTAATGTTGTAGCTGGCCATGTTGGAGCTAATTCTGCAAACTTTAACAATACATAATTTTAGGAATTCATAATGGAGTTTTCTGTTTAAAATGTTAAATAAATGTAGTGGAGGATAAATGTATGTATGATGATGTAAATGTAGAAAATATGAATATGAAGTAGTTTAATATCTTAAAAGCTGGTTGTTTGTAGCTAGCATGCTGTTAGCTGATGATCATGTAGATGTGAAGTGAATAAAAACAGCTACTGGTGGACTACTGAGGGTGCCCACCACAATCTTTTGGCCCCAGCTGTGTATCAAACCATGGGGTTAGCCGATATAAATATGTTTGGATAGTAATGTAATGCCTGTAATGGGCCTCAGTAGATTTATGATGGGACGGCCTGATCCACTGCAGGTTAGACAGATTTTAAAAAAAAGAAACATAACACAGCCTCATATTTCACAATTATTCGAGAGCTGACATTTTGTTGTAGCATTTACACACATTCTGAAAGTTTATTTCACATTGTGATCAGTTTCAACCAAGCACATCTGAGAGAAAATACCTCAACAGCTAGACATCACAGGCTCTACAGTTTATCTAGTCAGCAAGCTGTCGTTTAAATTATTTTCTTTACAGAAATCCCTCTAACATTAAAGAGAAGCACTGAGGTGATCCAACATCATTTCATAACTTAGCCTCTCCCATTTCCTCTGTATTTACATTTTAAGGTGATATGCTACATTACACCTCACATGTTAGTATGTTAATATTATGTTAATATAAAGACAACTACACCAGGACTCACAATGAGCTCACTGGAATTTGGAAAAGACATGAAACTATGACTTTAACAAATAAAATCTACCAAAGTTACAACAATAAAGTGTATCGACAGCAAATATGGCCCCAAATCAGGGTGTTATAGACTCATAGTCACTACTCATGGCTCTAAAACGACTATGATTTCATAAAAAGAAACACTGTGTACTGACCAGGCACCATTTGCATGGATGAGTCTCTCGGTGGATGGTATGCCAGTCATTAATGCCATTGTTTAATGCAATGTGCTGTAAGATTTCTGACAAATCCACAGAACATCTCTTTGTCCTTATGTAAGCATCTAGAGAATACTATGTTAAATCTTATCATGATTATTTTGATGAATAAAACTACCTCTGCCTCTTTAACCTTTTTATTTTACCGTGCCTCTGCATGGTTGAGGTACAGTAGTTTAGAAAAATCGCAAGATTGTTCCTTGTTGTTGCACTTCTTCTCTTTTTCTCTCCTTGCAGACAGCGGTGGAAGAAGTATTCAGATCCTATGCTACTTACTACCACTTAAAGTACTAATAACACACTGTAAAAATACTCTGCTCTAAGTAAAAGTCAATCAAAACATTACTTCACTGAAATGTACCTAAAGTGACGAAAGTAAAGTACTCATTGTGCAGTAAAACAGTCCCTGGCAGTATTTTACTGTTATATCTGATGTTTTTGTATAAATATTACTGCTGCATTCATGTGTATGTTGCATTTTACAGATGTTTAAGGCTGAGCTGATTTGAACTACTTTATATGCTGTTGGTTAGTTTAATCCACAGCAACGCCCTATAGTCTATAAGATCATCATATGTTCGTAGCGCTGCTTAAATCTGCCTCTGAAATGTAGTAAAAGTATAAAGTTGCATAAAATGGAAACACTCAAGTAAATTTGTACTTAAGTACATTACTTGAGTTACATTGCAACACTCCATTCTGGAGTCAGAAGTTGCTGAAGATCTCTTGTCTCTTGCTCCAGTCCATAGGAGGTGCTCTCTTCTTGTTGCGGCGCGCGAGCACCTTTTGTTTAGCCTCAGCAGCTGTGGGACTCAGACGTAGGCCACTGTCCATGAAAGGGTCCGAAACACGCCTGTCGTCCTCATCTGGCACCTACAATACACACAAATGTATGTGTTTTATGCACACTGTTGGTTTCTTCCATTATTTACTGCCATACCTTTTCCTCTCTCACCTGGATGCTCATGTCAGAGCTGCTGATCTCTGATTGGGTGGTGGAACTTCTTGAGGACTGAGATGCTGAGCTCCCGTTGGCCCGGGATTTTGGAGACGTTTTTGGGATTGGGGAGTCTGTCAGAGTGACGTTTATGATCGGTGGCTCCGTGGCGGGAAGTTCAGTTGTCGGAGAGGGGGTGGGTGAGGCGCTTTCTGTGGCTGATTCATCTACAAAGACCTCTGTGAGCGAGAAAACAGAAACACATGAGACATTTTGTCTGGAGACTAAAGACAGTTGAGTACATATCTGGAGGTGTGTGAGACCTTTTTCTTGGATGGTGGTGGGTGTGAGCCCCAGTCTGTGGAAGAGCTTGTCTGTCTCCCTGTCAACCACTAGGAGGCGCACTTCTCCCCCTCCTACTCTAATGAGTGCCACTACCTCTGAGTGCCTCAGGCCATCTATGTTCACTCCGTTCACCTGACAGAGAGACAAACGGAGATGTCAGAGGAAGCAGAGACAGTGGAGCAAAGTGACAGTAACTTAGAGACAGAGATTATGAAGTAGCCATGACACGAGCAGGATGTTCAGTATGTATTTCCTCACAGACCAAAAATAGGTCTGTGATCTGTGTAGTGGTAGTGAGTTTATTTCATGCCTACATATCCACATAAAAAGACACAAACACCAGCCCCTCCTCTACAACTCCATTCAAGATTATAGCCTGCCGTCTTTTCTTTTTTTGCCCCTTCAAACAACACTTCTATCCCACTCACTCAAAGTCTGAGTCCAGCTAATCTTCTCTAATCCAATCACACCTCAAATCAGTGCACAGAGCTGGTTAATATGGAGAGTGTAAGCATTGTTTTTTTTTTCAGATCAGTTCTGATCTGTCACCTCTGACATCAAATCTGCATATACTCTGATAAAAGGGGTCGGGGTGACCCAGCCTTCTCCCACATTTCCTTTAATGTGTGTGTCATGTGCTTTTTGTTGTACCTCCACCAGTCTGTCTCCAGGCCTGATGTCTGCACTCTCAGCAGCTGAACCGGGATCCACCGAACGCACAAACTGTCCACCCTTTGACTTAACGCTGTGCAGGTTGAAGCCGTAGCCGTGCTCTCCCTTCACCAGGTGACACAGACGGGGAAGGAGCTCAACCGAGGGCGGCTCCGGTGAAGGCTGCACCTGCAGCTAATGGGACATAAGACAACAGCAAAGTCTAGGATGAGAACTTTATAAAAACAGGATATCAGAGAGGGAGGCATTCAAATGTTGCCTGCCACACAGGAGTAAATATCACATTTCATAAGTTAGATTTAGATTTTCTTCTGTTTTACATTCATTTCATAATGTAAAGCAGACCTGAACATTGTTCTGTAATCCATCACAGTGAACAACAGATCTGCATTCATGTTTTAAATCAAAGTTACGTCATGTGTGCATGGTAATGCATTTGAAGTGCAGATTTATTGAAATAGTCTGCACTGTGTCCCTGTACAACAAATAAGATGAGCTCAACAAAAAAATCAATGCAGACTTGATGTTCATTTTGATTGATTACAAAAGTTTCAGAGAGCCTGCAGATTTTCATATCAGACAGAAACGAATGTAACAACATCCTAAAAATTATAAAGTGCAAGTCATTTCAAAATGTAATACACTAAAATGATGCTCCACACCACCACTAATCATGGCCTCAAAATGACGAGAGAGAGAGAGAGAGAGAATTTAATCAACTACACTCAAAATCAATGATTACAAGCAACTTGTAATTTTTTGTTGACATCCAAGAATAGTTTTGAATAATGTAGGGGTGTTATGATCTACCTGTATTGCTATTTAAAAAGTGAAATATTGATATCATGTTAATAATACAATGCCTCCTTAATTATTTATGTTTCCTTTCTTTTCCAGTTCGTGGTTTACACTTACTATCATTGGGTTCACACTCCAACATAGTAGGTGGTGGTAACTGCCCCAGTATGACGGCATTTGAAATTTGATTATATTATATTTTATTTTACATACATTTGCCATGTTGTATTATGCTATATATTAATGCTGGAATATTTATATTAATATATTAATATTCTGATAGTGATTTCAGATTTATCGCTACTACAGGTGGAGCTGAGCCGGAGAAAGTGGCTGTAAGTAAGACGGTCGTCTCAGAGCTAAGCAGAGTGGGCTAAGTGGATCAAGCTGAGAGACATTAAGACCAATCCTGAGCTTAATGACCGACAACAAGAGTTGACACATTGCGTGATTCACATGCTGACCAAACCTGTGTCTCTGCTAGAAGATACATGCTGGCTGTGTGTGTGTGTGTGTGTGTGTGCTTGTGTGTGTGTTTTCAGTGTAAGGACCACAAAGAGCTCAGGATAGTGACTGTCTAATGACACTGCCGAGACTACGCCTTCATGGGTAAGCTGACCTGAGGGCAGATCTTTCTGTCCTTTCTGCTCCATCAACAACAGGCTCATTGCGCTTGCGTGTGCACACACACACGCACACATGCACGCGCGCGCGCGCACACACACACACACACACACACACCACACACACACAGTGTCCACCAGGTTGTGAGGGTGTATGAATGATGATATGTCTATTGCTGTAGCAGAGTACATCCCTGTCTGTCCGAACGCGAGCCACAGTGATAGGACAGAACAACCTTGGTAACAGATCGCCATGGAGACAGGTCAGGTCGCTGTGGTGACAGGTCACCATGTCTCCTGCTGGTTTTAAAGATCTCTGTTTATGTCGCTGGCCTGTTTACTATTTTGGTCATGTCAGCCCAAATTAACTGAGACACGCACAGACAGGCTTCACACTGACCTGATCTGAAAATATCGACTACAGATTTTGTATTTCCATGTTGTGGTCATGAAAATCAAGTCAGTTTGAGTTAAGCTTCTTAAATGTGAGAATTTGTTGATTATCTTTGTTCTTATAATTTTTATAATAATGAATAATAAATACATTGAATATATTTGGGTTGTGGACTGCATTTTGAAGCGGTCTTGGAGGCTTACTTTCATCTACCTACATAATCTTTTAAGTGTTATACCCCATGCTATAAATTTAACAGGAGGGAACTATAAAAATGACTTTTGTTCTAAAGTTTTTGAGGAAATCAACCTTTTGCAGAGAGGTTTTGTGTGTGTGTGTGTGTGTGTGTGTGTGTGTGTGTGTGTGTGTGTGTGTGACCAAGCCAGACTGTTGCGTGGCTGTGATAGCAGCCAACATTGAGATTACGTAAATCTACTGTATATGGGTGTCTGCTGCCAAAATAACATCATGCAACAATGACATTGTGTCTGTATTTACATGTATAATGTGAATGTCACAAGATGAATGGCACAAAGGTGGAGACGTAACAGAGATTACGTGCACGTATGAAAAAATGTGAGCGTGCGTCTTTTGTGTGCTTAACAGGCACAGGAAATGCACACAGGGCTTCAGTGCTGTGGCCCGGGGATTAATACGAAACAATACTTTCCTAATCAGAGCTGCTGAATTAGTGGTCAAAAAATAACGCCTCATGTACTATACATAGCACTCAGTGAAAATGTCTAGAATATCATGCTGATTGATGATGAAAACACCCATAATAAAATCTGCTACACACTTGCAAGTTAAACTTCAACACCTAAACTTATGCAGATGAAAGAATTAGGGTCTTAAAGCAACACAGATTTTAAATCATGTTGATGCTACACTGACATGTCATCATGTGAATGTTGTCTCTGTCATGCACCCCATTCTCATTGAGATCATGTGCGAGTAATACATAACACTTTCACTTATTTTACTTAATTTAATAAATATGGTTCACATTTTATGGAGAAAATGTTTTCTGATTTTCCTGCTAATGTCTTCCAGCTGCTGCACATCGACTCTCTGTGATTTACAGAACTTCCTGATGGACAATAAAGTAAAGTGCTGTGAACTATAGCTGCTGTTAGCTAATTGAGCTCAGGACTGTGACCCCAGACCACTAGGGAAGTGTTTGTACCACAGGCGTTTTGAACCACCAGGAAGAGGAAGTTTTCAGGCCCGGGACATGGTTGAATGCTCACAGGGAACAAAGCTGGTGTTGTGACAGAACTGGAGCTGGGCAAATGGATAATCTAATTGGGCTCGGCAGCTCATATGGGCATGAGCTAATGGCAAAGCAACCAAAGGGGATATTGACAGAGGAAGCTAAGGAAAGAAATTAAGAGATGGACAGAGCAAGAAGCTGCCAGACAAGAGTAAAAATGGACTGACTTTTAGTCATTTTAGCTTCTTGAAATAATAACCTGAAAGACGGGCGCTGAGCTGGGCTTCTTGCTCTTGCTGACTCGTGAGTAATATTATCTGGCTGCTGTGTCTTGTGTTGTTGCAATTGCTTGATGTTTGGCTGTTAGCAAAGTTGTCGACTTGCTCATTTTTGATCATAAGTAATGTAATCATAACAAATACACATGCACAGCTGTCCATATTTAGGACAGTGGAATTCTCTAAAACTGGTGGTACTAAATTGCAAAAATACAAATTTCTACACAAAGTTGGTTTTAAAGCAAAGCACAAGAAGAAAAGGCGCATTAAAAGCCTTTATATTGTCTGGTTATTCATGATTAGAAGCACAGATAATAGTGGAAATTATTAGTGGAAAACTGCCTACCCTTCCTAATTCTAGGCTCCCGTGTTTTCTCCATGTAGAGGAGGTGGAAACATTAACACCTGCACAATATATTGCAATTCATCACAACAAGCTTGACATAAAAAAAAAAGCTGCTAAGGATTACAAAGTTATATTTTGGTTGAAGCTCATATTTGGAGCCACTGTTGGCTGTGATGTAATATATTACACCATGTTGTACAGGTGCTGCTGTTATTGCGTATTAAGTTGTTTGAACTTATAACCAAGAGAGCCTATGTGGCCAGCCAAGGGCCTGCCTGTATTTACCCTGCCTTTCGGCTAAACAGATGGCAGGTTTGACATGAGGCGCTGGTCTTGAAGATCCTGGTTCACTTTGTTTGGAGCCCAAACACCGAGCTCAATCTCTGACAGACAGTTCCCAGTTATTTCTGCAGCCAGGCTGACATTAAGACGTCACAGTGATGTTTGGCTGGCACTTGTGGAAATTTTGTTTTTGCCGTATCACATTTGCTGGCTCGCACATTCAGGAATTTGAATGAGTTTATGAGTATTTTTATGTGTATTGTACATCAACAGAGTTTCAATGGCATGCCAAAGAATGTGTCCAGCCTATACCTGATCCCTTTTTTTAGCTGTAAGGTCAGAGGTGTCCAAGGTCCCACAGTAGGAGAGATTGTGTGCCCAAAATAAACTACACGAAAAGATAACAATACCTGTGCAAAGACTTTGATTGTACAACATTGTTATCTTAAAATCTGATCCCTCCCATGTCTGCATGGCACTTTCTTTCATCCAGGTAGACACTCAAAGCCTGCTTTGTCAGAACCCATGCAAATTAAAGTTGAACCGACTAGATAGTTGATCAAATCTGAACACAAGTTGGACAGTCAGTTCCCTGTATGTCACAAAACCCCAGGTACAATACATCAACAGACAAAGATTCAAACTTCTCTGACTGTTTTTTATGAATTTCCTGCTTAATTTGACTTCCCTGTATAGCATGGCGCGGAGGGTGGGGTGCACACTTAGTGATGTGAGCACACTTTGTCGCACTATTTCACCAAAATGGCCGTTCAGTTTGACTCAACAATACCTACAGTTCTGTAGGTTTTTGCAGGAAACACAGTCAGCTGAGCGGGGTATTGTCTCTAGCATCTGCAGTCAGGTGGAAAGAATCAGTCGAAGGTGTGAGGTGTTAACGCTCAGTATGCAACCAGGAGACGGGGCTCTCTAAATACAATGTGCATTTTAGATGTTCACACTTCTCAGAGACGGCCACATGGTGGCTCGTAAACAGGTGTAACAATGAGTTCAAATTTAAGCCGATCTTGTGAATGACAGGGAAAGTTGTAAAAAAAAAAAAAAAAAAAAAAAAAAAACAGGACCATGAAACCCACTGTTTCACTGCGTGATGGAGGGGAGGAGAGAAATCCTTTAAAACCTTCTGTGATTACGCTACTTTTGTAAGCCGTTTCACTTTAAAATTTGCATGTAGTACAGTGGACTTTGCAGCCTAATTTTGACTGGAAGAAGGGGGATTGTGCAGTGTTTTTGTGCACATGTTGTGTAGGTATTCATCCAGATGAGTAAAACAAAAAAAAAAAAAACAATACATTTAAGATACAATATAGTGACTAATATCCCAGCATAGGTGGGTGATTTCTTACTCCCCTTTACTCTGTGCACCTGAGGTTTGTGCTGGAATACCAGAAACCAAAAGTTTTTCTCCAGTTTCTCCCAGTCCCACCTGTTCAGAGAAGACCCTTTCTAAAGGCACTGCTTTGGCACTGAATCCAGCAAGCAGATCACCCAGATGTTTAAGTACAGACAGACACCAGGGGAAAAGAGTGTAACACGCACTCACTCAGTGTAACACCGCTCACTGCTGCAAGAATTCCAGTGTCTGATGTATTGGTGCCGACCCTTACCTCTGTATCTGTTGCTGTACTGGACGTCACCGAGGATCTCTTGACCTTGTCTTTTGTGGTCATGTGTGTGGGCGAGTCTGGAGCGGGAGGCTGAAATAAGTGTGTGTGGTTGAGTTTGGGTGACAGGGGTAAATTCCCTCTGGGTAACGGAGAGTTAGAAGGTGTGGGGCGTGGGGAGAGGGTTCCCATCTCAATGGCCAGGTCCTCTGTGCAGGCCAGGCCACGGCTGAGAAGGAAGTCATCCGTGTCCCTGTCCACCACCAGCAGCCTGGTGCGGTGGGGCACCTCACAGATATGGTTCACCACCTTCAGGAAGAAAGAAGTAACAGAGAGGAGCTTAAGACAAATTACAATGATTAGTGTGGTGTCATTTAAGTGCATGTTGTTTACCCTGAACTGGCCTGCTCATAACATACTTTTAACATGATAAAGACACCCAGTGATTCCAATTACACAGGGCTCACACTGACCCATTTTAGTAGCCCCCCCTCCTTCTCCTCAGGCAAAGAAAAAAGTGGTCTAACAGGTATAGAAGTCATTGTTTGTACCTCTGAGTGTGTGCCTCTCCTGGATTTTTTCTACCATACAAGGCTGGTCTAATAACGTATTTATTGAGCCATGACTCACTTGGTGATGGGTTTCGTTCTCAACATTCTCCCCGTTCACCTCCACCACTCGGTCCCCTGGCCGCAGCCCGGCCATGTCAGCCGAGGAACCGGGCTCCACTTTGCCGATGAACTGTCCGCCTTTATTCCGCTCACCGTGCAGGTGAAACCCATAGCCGCGCTCTCCTTTGGTCAGGAAACAGAGCCTGGGTCTCAGCTCGCTCTCCATCCCAGCGAGTCAATAGGGGAAAGCAGGTCAATGCGTCTCAGGAGAATAAACAGGTGCTTTCTCCAGGAGCGGTGGAAAGTCTCTGGCTCTTAATCCAACGTACGGCTGCCCGCTCCAGTGACCAAAAGCTCATCATCATTTAGCATAATGCGAGTCCATTAATAATTAATTTTTTTTAGACAGCACAAATCGAAAACTAGGCTAAAACTAATGAGCGTTTAATCCATCATGTAAATGCCAGGGGCGCAAATGTGAGCGCGCAGAAATGGCGCACGGCTTGCGTAAAATAGTGGCCAAAACCCACCGACAGGGGCCAAATCCAGTCCATCGGAGGAGTAATCCAACAGATCAGAGATTAGAAAGCTGTTCCTCGCACGTAACACTTAATTCTCCTCGTCAGCTGGGTGTGAGTCCTCCTGCGCGACCCGGTGCCAGCGTGAAGAGGCGTCAACAACAGATGCCACTACGTACCCGTCAGCGCACACCTGAAGACGGAGCACAGCCGCGATGTGCCGGCAGAAATGTATAGCCTGTGAACAGTAACGAGGCTGTAAAATGGCTATTATGGCACAAACATTTTTACGCAACCCATACGCCAAAATGCGTTCAATGTAACGCCGAGGACATTCGCTCCCAGGTACAGCCCATCTGGGGAGGTAGAGGCAACCCCAGGTGGTGGAGGTGAAAGTAGACTGACTGTGACCTGAGAACGGAAATCTTTCTTCTCCGCCCTCTGTCCCTATCTTCACTGGAGATCAATAAAGGGACAGTTGCGTAAAAGGGGATTTAATGTTTCATGAAACATAAGCTCACCTTGTGTTTGTGATGTGGTAATTCAGGCTTACTTGCATTTATCCATTCAAAAAAAGGAGTCTCAAGTAATCCAGGACAACCCTTTTTTTTTTTTTTATCCCCTGTGACAGAAATCCTCAACCCTGCAATTGCGCCCTTTAGCAATACATCAGATCAATGTTTAAGGTACAAATTATTGCCTTAGCTGCCCTGCAGCAACATTTTTATTTACTTTCTCTGAGTTGAGAAGACATAATTAAAAACCAACACTAAGTAACTAAATAACTGCACTGACACAATTCAAAGCTAAACCACAATGCCACAAACATGGAGCACGTGTGTAACATTTCACATGGGTTTCAGTTCAGTGTATTAGCCTGCAATAGGCCCTTTTATCATAGAAGACATTTTGGCTTGTAGCAAAACAAATACAGGTGTAAGTAATAACATTTACAGTGGCTTTGTTCCATTTAAGTGTACCGGTAATCCACGACGCATCTGCCAACATGTAATAACAGGTTCCCTGCAAGTGACACGCCAAGTTAACTCTGCACCTGCAAAATGCCGGTGCTCATTTCACAAGGGTTTAACAAACTGTAAGTAAATATTATGCAACAGGATTGTTTGTAATTTAGGCTTGAGTAATATCACATTTGCAGAAAACAATGTCAACCAGCACTTTGCATGTGATCTGTCAGTTATGTTCAAGTTGTGACTGTGTTGGTTTGTATGAACAAGAGGCTGTGTTTGAACTCTTTTTGAAGTCATTCTTGGGTTCTTTCCAAAGTTTAATTTCCTTTCATGATGCCTTTACTCTGTTTATATATGTACTTAAAAATGCTTAAAATGCTTGGTTATTTCTTTTGTATTTTAATATTTTACACCTAAGGATGTGACTAGCAAAGTTACTAAATACAAATAGCTTTTATGGGTTGGGACTACCTACTGTCTTCTAGTATATTTAGTTCATGTTGTTACTCTATTTAGAGTATTAATGGGGACTTGAATATAAAAATGCTATAATTGAGTTTACTGTGTTCTTGTTATTTTCACTGAATGCACAACAGACAAACTCTGCAAATTGACACATGACCTTCACACCCAGTTTCATAACACATTGTTATTATTTGGTAATAAAGAATTAAGCACTAAGACGAGAAAAGTATTTCATCATATATATATATATATATAATGTACAAGGTGTTGTTATAATCCATGCAAGATTAGCACAATGTGTTTACATTGATCAGCTGTTTTCAACTTTTTATTTTTCTCTTTTTATCATGTTTTTATTGTTTGTTTTTGTCATGAAGTCTCTTTGTGTTGTTGAATGACACAAAAACAACTGAATTACACTGACATTACCCAGTACTGGTAACTCTGTAAATGTGTAAAGTATCATATTTATGAAGTTTCATTTAAAAGAGGGATGAAGTTCTCAAGATTTCCATCAGAAGATGACATCTCCTGCCATCCCTTCTCAAATCAACAGCTGTCCACCTCAAATATTACAACATAACAACAGAAAATGTTTATTGAGTGTGTACAGTTTTACTTAAATATACACTTTCTCTCTTTCTAACATTATTTACAAAGTGGGGTGGGATGGGGTGGGGTGGGAGTGGAGGGGTGGGTGGCGGGAGGGGTGAGGAGAGGACAAATAAAGGGGGTGAGGGAAGGATAGGGAAGAGAGGGGGAGGGGATGCCTGCTGGAGTTTCTTCTCTTGACGTCAACGATGTGATCCTGATGCTCGCCGAGCAGTCCGTGCCTCCGTCATTTCCGTCTGTTGTAGGAGATACAAGGAAGAACAGAGTTGTAAGACTTACAAGTTCATGGAGTAGCATGAAACACCCCTTGCCCCAAAAAGTCACTCATGGGTGCCATAAAGATGCTATGAAGAAAGTAAGCAGCTACCACACTGGCTATCTTCACTGTGACAGGCCAGGTCAGGTTTGGGGTCACCTCAGAGACCTCCACAGTGGGCAGATCAGATTCTGAGAGGAAAGGAACAGACAGTGAGGTTACTCACAGAACAGGAAAATCTTTAGATCAAATTAACTTGAATATTGTATGGCAATTTAATAGAACGCCTTCAAAGATGTTTAGCATAACAGATCAGATCTGAATGTTCTTCCCTGTGATTCAAACTCAGTCTGGCCGAGTCTCTTAGAGCTCTGTGAGCTTCGAAGAGACAGGACACTTGCTGACACCTGTGGAGGTCTCCCTAGAGAGAGAGGGACACAGGGGAAGAGAGGGCGGTTAACAAGGGGAGATTTAAAGGGGTTGAGAAAAGGATAGGGAAGAGAGGGGGAGATGATGCAAAGGAAATGGCCTGCTGGAGTTTCTTCTCTTGACATCAATGATGTGATCGTGAAGCTCGCCGAGCAGTCCGTGCCTCTGTCATTTCCGTCTGTTGTAGGAGATACAAGAAAAAACAGAGCTGTAAGACTTACAAGTTCATGGAGTAGCATGAAACACCCCTTGCCCCAAAAGGTCACCTATGGGTGCCATAAAGATGCTATGAAGAAAGTAAGCAGCTACCACACTGGCTATACTGTATAAAGGAGTATTGAAGGAATACACTGTGACATTTTCAGGCTTATACTCCACTTTGAACAGTGTGTTTGTACGGGCGAGGAAGAGGCCAGCAGAAAGGCTTCATGGCCCTCTTGTGGTGAAAAGAGTGACATTTATCCAGCTCTATCAGTCTACCTTACAATGAGCCTTCAATGAATCCTAACAGGACATGGTAGTAGATAACAGAAGATTTGTCTGCAGCTATAAGGAAGTTTCTATCTTAACTCTGTGCTGTACCTGAAGAGCTGGAACTTTATGGACTCTTTCTTCACTGTGACGGGCCAGGTCGGGTTCAGGAGCACCTATATGAGACCTCCACAGTGGGCACATCAGATTCTGAGAGGGAAGGAACAGACAGTGAGGTTAGTCACAGAACACGAACATCTTTAGATCAAATTAACATTAATATTGTATGGCAACTTAATAGAACGCCTTCAAAGATGTTTAGCATACCAGATCAGATCTGAATCCTCTGCCCTGTGATTCAAACTCAAGTCTGGCCGAGTCTCTCAGAGCTCTTGCGCTCTTCACAGAGACAGGACACTCGCTTGAGCGAGACACCTGTGGAGGTCTCCTTAGATAGAGAGGGGGACACAGGGGAAGAGAGGGGGGTTAAAGAGGGGAGATTTAAAGGGGTTGAGAGAAGGATAGGGAAGAGAGGGGGAAATGATGCAAAAATGCTGTATTTAAAAAATGGGAATGGCACTATAATGGCACTCAACCTGTTATTGGTAATCTACTTGAATGCTTAACAATTGAAAACTGCATGGAGAAAATGGGACTGATGGAGCTTGGCTCTTAAAAAGGACATTTGCATGTTAGTGAATTTGTCATGAAGACGTATATACACACACAGCCACATGAAGACACCTTGGTAGGAAGGAAAAGGTGTAAATATAAAGTGACTTAACCTCCCATTGTGCTGAGAAATCTGAAATAAAGTGTGTTAGCTAAGTACATGGCTCCCATCAGAAAGTAAGTACCAATACTAGTCAACATGTGAACAAACAGACAGTAAAGAGTGTTCATTACAGATACTGGTCAGACAGAAAACACTTGAGACTTACTTATAGGTGGTAGAGACAGCTGATCCTCGTTGTCGTTTGAAAGGAGAGAGATATTTTTGTTCTCTTGTTTGTCTCTTGTCTTTCTTCTTCACTTTCTGAAGCTTTATGAGGTCTGTTCTCGAGTCCGAACTGAACCAATGGGTTCAAGGCCATAGACAAATAGCACGTGACCCGGAACCTTGCGGGTTTTAGTGCCGCGTTCATTGTTTCAGTCCAAATAGAAATTATTTTAATTCCACTTGTGCTTTTAGTAAAAGATGTGAACACTAAAACATCAGTCCGTTTGTTTGTAGCTGCACTTCTTCATATTTTGGAGTGTAATGATGAACTCTGATCAAACTAAAAGTAGATCTGACTGTGGATCATCTCATATGTTTTTAAAGTTTAAGATAAACTTGCTGCTGCACACATGGTTTTCAAGAGATTAGAGATTTCTGCTGACCCCTGATCAGTCTGTTATCGTCTATGTTAGTATCTCATCATATGATCTTTATTAGTAGTGAAGCGTGTAAAATAAAAATGTGGCAGCATCACGTTATAAAGTGAAAAGTTTCACGTTCAACCGTGATAAATTATTGTTATAATGTGAGAGGTTTCACGTTATGAACAGTTTGTGTAAACTCTTGTTATAACAAACTTTTCACGTTTTAACAATAGAAATGATCACGTCAGGACGTGATACTGATACATGTTTTATTTGTCTTTGGCATGGCAGCAATACGCTTCTGTATATTAGCAATTAAATATGTAAAAGATGTTGTAGCAAAGAGTGCAACAAAGAGTATGTTTTGTGTTTTGTCAACCTGCGAGGAGGCACAAGGTTGGTGTGTGTTGTGCGCTTATGATGATATTTAATTAATTGATGATTTGTGTTGGAAAATTATGTTAACTTTTGCCCGCATGTTTATTGCTCGGTAAAATGGAAACAGAAATGTGATTGTTTTGTTTTCTTTGTTTTGTTAGTTCTCACGTTAAATCATTAAATGTATTCAAAATAGCGAACGCAAAACACCTTTTGTATGTTCTGTGGAAATATACCCCAGGCTCCCCAGCCATAATTACAACATTTTATTATATATAGAAATTATAATAAAATCATGCATCGTGGAAAGTGACAGACATTGTAAAAGTTACCGACCTACTCGGCTCTCACCGCGGGAGACGGAGGCTGTTGTCTGGGACAGAATTCACCGTAATGTTGGTATGGAGGACTTGGTGGGTAATGGTGACTCTTCCACATATAAATTAATCATTTATTTCCCTCATAAAGTTTCCAAAGGCACTACCTACAACACCGCTGTGGGAAGTTATAGAGTCACTGAGTTCAAGTATAGAAATCACGTCATGTCATTAAATTTGGGTTGGTAAACAGTATAACGGTATATCCTGAACTGTATTCACATAAACATTTAGCTTAGGTGCATGTTTTCAGTGTGTGTGCGTGTATACATATAGAGGTCTGGTGTGTAACACTCAAGACGTTTTACGTTAGAATGAGCCCTTTACAGAGGAAGCAGGTCCTCTTCCACGGAGGCTGCCATGTTGCACCTCCATGTTTCTACAGTGGCCCAGAACAAACAAACCAAACACTTGCTCTAGATGGGGCTTTTTGTATTTTTTATGAGTTTGAAAACTGCAATCTCAGTGTGAGATACCACTAAATCCTACTCACTGGACCTCTTCTTGTCCAGCATTTGGTCACAGATCAGTCCAAATTTGGATGACAACTAAATCAGTTATTAACTTTGCTTTTTAGCCTCCTCCTCCTCTGTGTGATCGGGGAAACAGGTGTATTCAGTGGCTCCGTCTTCGTCCTCTCGTATTTAACAACAGGTTCCTGTTCAGGTTCAGTTTTTGTTTTAAAGGAAGAGGTCGGACTCGGTGAGTGTGGGGATCCAGCTTTAGGCCTCTTTGTAGGAGAGTTCTTGTGGGCAGATGGACAGCTGTGCTGGTTCAGACACACAGAGCACAGAGGGTTGACCGGTAGACAAACTTGCTGTCCGAACCCCACGAGCAACCAGTTGATCTCACTCCACAGGTCCCTGCAACATAGTGTGAGAGGAACATCTCAAGCTTTGCTTTTTATGGTAATTTGGGAACATTAACACTGACACATGATCCCCCTTTTTAAATTGATATGGTGCATGTTAGCTAACAGTTCCCTTTTTAAACATCCAGATGATATGGGGCAACTTTAGCATCATTTGGAGTTGTGTTCTTCGTTTCCCGATGACTTTAGGCTTCATATTCACTTTTCTTTTTTGCTATGCTTTGCTCTCTACAGACTCCAGAGGGAAATATATGGCTCTGCCCTCTAATCAGGACTAATACAGCTTCACTGTCAGGAATGCGTCAGAGAAATCCCCACACATCCATCACACCTTGAACACAACCTCTTCCAACTTCTGCCCTCTGGTAGGCGCCACAGAGCACATACCAATGTATACCAAAACAACAAGACAGAGGCCATTGCTCTGATAAACAGTTAACATCAGTCATATAATGTAAGAAAACTATACGTGTGCCTTAACCCTGTAACACTGAAACATCCATGACACCTGCAATTTATACTTTAAATAATATACATATCATCATCATTGTCATGAAGCATGCTATATATATATATACTTGAATATGAATATTTTTTGCAGCACTCTTTGCACTTTGCATTCTTGTTTACAATGTACAAAAACAGTTTGACTTGCTGATTAGACACTATATATATGGGGAAAAAACCAAATAACTCATATTAATCACCAGAGTCAGTGATGCGCTGCATGGATCTGGGTCAATTCTTGTTGACTCTGATCAGTATTGATCTGTTGGTCCGTGCTAATCAGGTTGTATGGATCAGCGGTGAGTCAGTCATGTCATTACCTTGGCAACCACTCCTCCAGGGCTTTGCGTGTTTCCTCCGGGTTCTTGGTTGGTTTCCTGAGCCAGCCCAGCCTATTAGAGATACGATGCACATGTGTGTCCACGCCTGAACAAAATACAGAACTGTTAATGTGTTGTATTATCTAGACTGTTGGGCAGAATTTTTTCATTTTCTTTGTCAATGACAGTGCGTGTTTCAGGATTGTGTCCCCACCAATGCCAGACACTTGGTCCCAGGCGATGTCCATAGCCAAGTGAGCCATCTTTGGTCCGACTCCTGGCAGGCGGACGAGCCCCACCACACTGTCCGGGATGTCCCCGCCAAACTCTTTCTGCAGCATGGCTGATGTCAGCTTCAAATACTTCACCTTGGTCTAGAGAGGAGTGAGTGGGAGAAACCAATCATTAAAAACCAACCGAGAAACTGTTGATGAAACACATAAACAGAGTTCTATATCACCTTCCAGAAGCCGACAGGGTAGATGAGTTTTCCCAGTGTTTCATCATCAGTAGCGAGTATATTTTCTACAGTGCAGCCGTGAGCTCGGAGCTTCTGCATGGCTGCCGCTGTCACCTGGTCTTTGGTCTGACTGGAGAGCATGAGTGAAACCAACACCTGGAAACGTCTCACCTGTGCACAACAGAGGGAACATGATGCATTTATACGAACCAGTAAATTATGTAGACTTAAAAAACAAAAGCTAAACACCTACATGTGCAGGGGCCTCTGGATTGTAGCATTTCTCTGCTCCCATTTTATCTACAGGTGCATCACGGCTGCTTCTCATCTCACGAATGTATCCCAGTTGCTTGTGCCAGTCGAGAGGTTCCCAGTGCTCAGTCTTTACCGGTGTACCGCCTTCATCCTTGTCATATTCCACTTTTAGCTGTCTCCTCCTGCGGCTGTGTGAAGACAGCGGTCGAGCGTTTGTTTCTGTTTTTGGATGCACTGTGCTGTCAGGGAGGCGCTCAGGACAACAACCTGGATGAGCACAGGAGAGAGGGGAGTCTACATTAAAAAAGAAAAAGCAACTCTTGTTCAACAGGCTTCAGGTTATCCAGTTGTTCATAAAAACAAAACAGAATAATGAGAGGAAAATCTCAAACAATAAACAAGATTTTTCTGCTTTCCTATCCTGCTACTCATCTCATGACCTCTGAGGTGAACTTTCCACGGGACACACTGAGGCTGCGTGTCTAACAGGTGACTTTAGGTGAGATAAAACTTGCTGGACGCAGCTTGCCTTGCTCGGGTCTCCTCATTCATCTGCGGGTTAAACACCGGTAGCAACTAACAGTCTGTCAGCTGTCCGCTAGTTATATGAATCATGACTTATGTGCCAGCCTCTGTGTTCATCTAGCAGCCTAACGCAAAACATTACCCGTCGATAAGGAGGCCGACGAGGGTTTTTGCTCCGAGATCCTCGCCTCCTCCTCCTCCACTTTGACCGCCGCAGAGGAAGCTGGATCCACAGCCCTCCGTCTGTTGGTAAGTTTGGACCGGAGAGAGGCTGCAGGTGTGCAGGCAGTGTTTTGACTGCCACTCCGAGTGAGGAGAGACCTGCTCGGTGTGAAATAACGAGAAGACATTATCAAACACTGCACTGCATAACAGACCCTCGTGCTGCAGCGTATGTAAGGCATTGACTTGCAGCTGAAGTTGGTTTCTTATTCGTAGTTCCTGTTGACTAAGAGACCAGAAAAGTTTGATCCACTTTTTTAAAATACATGCATGAAGGAAACAACAACAATAATAATTCTAATAATCAAACAACTTATCAACAAAACAATGCAGATACGAGTTTAAGGGTGGGCAATATGCCAGCAAACGTGTACATTTTTGTATGTTTTATGTTTATATCAACAAAATGAAAATAATACCAATTGCTTTCTGACAACTATTACATTGTATGATGTTAAGTATGAATCAGGTTTATTGCCAAGTAGGTTTTCACAAATAATGAATGTGTCTTGGTGCATAACAAACATGATTTACACCATTCACAAAAAGTTAGGGATATTCAACTTTTGGGTAACATTTATGGAACATGGAAAAAGTTCATGCTACAGTGACATTATATCATGAAAGTAGGGCATTTAACTAGAAGCATGCAATGGTAATTTCGTCATCTCAAACAAGTTATTGAAACAAAAGCGGTGGGTATACTACCGAAAGCCAGATATCCCTAACTTTTTGTGAACAGTGTAAAAAATATAAAGAAGTTACAAATCAAGGACTAGAAGATATAAATGTAATGTTTTGAAATGAAAATAGCTGTACAGTTTAAGTAAAGTAACACATAGAGCCAGTAGACCCTATATTAGTGTAACATGTGGTCAGCGTTGATGTTTTGAATGAAGAAAGGTAAAACAAATATTAATAACCTAAATCAGAAACAGCCATGAGTGTGAATTGGTATCTTAAGATTTTATAAAAGTCTAAGATTAAAACACAAGTCAGTAACACGGATATCCTGAATGTTTATGGATATATCTAAGGTTTATAATCAAATAATTAACCACTGTCTTGTCAGTCTATGTAAAATACTTTTTTATGTCAAGATAATATGCACCTTAACGCCAACATTTGCTGTCTCTTTTGCTAATTTACAAGCCATTTCATCAATATTGTATCTATAAAAAGAGCAGCAAGACTTAAGTGTATTTTTTGTTTGTTTAACACAACAAAGTTGAGTTCTTCAGATCAATACAATTACAACTTGACATGAGTTTGTTGTCTTAAAGCTCCGCTCACAGGACGCCTGGTGCCTGTGCAGCTTCTCCAATAAGAAACCAACTTCAGCATCGTTAGCATGTCTAGCTAGCCAGCTGCTGGCTAACCGTTGGGTAACGTTTCAGTTTTAATAACATATTATTCATTACTATTCGGATATTAAACTGTTTCACGGGAAGCATTGGGAAGCATATCAATGGCTTACTACTGTGTAGATATGTTTGTCTTCATTTGTCATACTATATAAACCCAGTCTAAGAAACGGGCTTTAGCATAACTTACTTTTAGCTTAGTCAGAACTACATTTCCCATGAGCGGATGCGCCGAACGTGTTTTTGTAGGAAGTGGCCCTGTCACAGTATTACAGTGTCATCCGGTTGAGGAGTGGAGGACCGAGCTTGGACGAGAACTAGCGTTCAGCAGCACACACAGATATATATATCAATGCACAGAGGCAGACGGCTCTGAGGGCTGCATATGGTGGAAGCTGTGGCTAAATGAAACCGAGAACGACTTATTTCCAGTAAAGGTGAGAGGAGAGAGTGAGGAGGAGGAGTTGCTTTTTTTTTTTTTTTTTAAGCTACCAGACCTTGAATGCCACACAGCAGTGCTAGCCCATGACAGACAATGTAAAGCTAACGGTTCAGCAGCACCGCCGTTGTGCATTTTTCTTGTTTATGTCATGTTTATGTTGTCAAGTGTTCACAGATATGACTTGCTCTGGTCGGAGGCTACCTTGCACCGACGTGGTGGTTGGTTGGTTGGTTGTTGTTGAACTGAGACAGACCAGTCGTTGTCTGCCTGCTCACCTCCCTCCTCTCCGTCTCTGTCAAGTCCACATGACAGCAAATTCTCCAAACTTGCCCCCCCCTCATCTGCTCCTCCTGGTTTACATATTGACAGACTGGGACTCCATACTTCACTGCTGGTTGATACTGGGTGGGAGTCTTAAAGGTCCCCTTCACCCAAATTACGCACAAAACACACTGACTCGTGCATGACATGCATAGTGTAATAAACATTTGTTATTGAAGACTTAAAGTCACATGTAACAGTTTTTTTAAAACGTTGTTAATTTGGTGTTGGTGGGAAGAAAATGTGCACCACAGAGACAGAGTTCTAGTTTAATAGTAAGAAAACCTTTAATGAGGATACACAGTGTGTAACGAATAAATGACAGAAGGTTCCTGTTGCCTCACTACGCTAGTTTTTGTTTTATTTGACCATGGTTGCCATCTTTGAGTACACACACGGGAGAAAACGGTTTATATTTATTGTGGATCGTCTGTGACAACAACAAGTAGTACTAACCTTTGTTGAAGAAACAGCAGAGGTGCTGTCACATATCTTTAATGGCTGTGTCCTTTGATTCTGTCACTGTCTACCAATTGAGTTGATTATGATGCAAGATGTGTCTGAGTTCCACTGATATCATGGAAGAAACCCCGATGTTTTCTTAAGAAAATCTATAAAACGTCAAAATATCAAAGGCTTAGAAGGAGACGAAAGGTGAAAGTAGAAATCTCAAAATCAATAACATCCATATTATACATCAATACTGTCCAAAAAGAGAGGTGACAGACCTAAAAAGTATTAAGGGACATAGTACACTGAAGTATACAAATGCTGTTCTGACTTGTACAACATTCAAGTGAGCAGATATGTGTTTCATGACTTTGCTGCATTAATTCATGACATTCATAACAACGGCGTGTCTTCCTGGAGACAGCATCTCAGTTAATCTGGCTGCGAACAGTTTTCAGTGGGACTGCTTGGTGTGTTTGTAATGCTTAATTGCAGGCATGCTGATGTTTGTCAACATTTCACCATTATGACTCTACTTATAGATCATATTTTACTGTGGTGTACATTGGAAGCATCTTTTTAATAGCAGTTGTAGTTATTTTAAGTGGGCAACAATTTAAATGGGTTTTGGTCAGTATACGTATATTTTCCTGTCTGGAGTTTAGTTATTGGGCTTTTGCATTGTAACAATGGACAATGTAACAGTGGCTAACTGTGATGCATGTTGCAAAATTTCCTACATGTGTATTACTCTTTCTCCAGGTAGCAGTCAGTCTAGGTTGGGCCATGAATAAGCAACCAAGTAAGGAGACTCTCAGGGACAAGGTGAAGGGGATCTTCGGGCTGGGAACTGCGCGACCACCGAGTAAACAGAGTGAAAGCAAACCGTCCGAGTTCATCATTACAACAGACATCATCAAGGTGTGTAGAAGTGGAGATGTTCACACACTCAAACTCACCACACATTTGTAATTCTCCCCACATCATGCTTTGCATCATGTCACATTTTTCAGGAGCTCCACCCAGACTGTGGTCTAAGTAACCGCGTTCGCATGATGAACCACGTCTGTGATCTGGCCAAAACGAAGAAATTCGAGGAGGTAAGTCTGCTCTGTGTGGGGTGTCTTTGAGTCAGCCGTACATGCAGTATTCTGTTTTTGTCACAATCTGTGTGTGCATGTGTGTTTGTCAGCATGCAGTGGAGGCGGTATGGAAAGCCGTGGAGGACATGCTGTCTCCAGAGCAGCCACCTGAGGCCAGACATGCTGTCCTACAGCTGCTGAGGGCCATTATACAGGGACAGGTATATAGGCACAACTCTCTCTCACACACACACATGCACACACACCAAAAACAAACCTGAATACAGTTTCTGTAACTTCATAAAGTCATGTTCACTGTTTTATGTGAAGGGCGAGCGGCTTGGCCCTCTGAGAGCCTTCTTTTTCAAGGTGATCAGAGACTATCAACCATGCAACGAGGACCTCTCTGATAGGCTGGAAGTCTTCAAGGCCTTAACCGAGAACGGGAAAGACATCACATACCTGGAGGAGGACATAGGTAAAACTCCACGGAAATATATGAAAGGACTTTAAAAATTACACTGTTGGGTTGACCACCATAATCCCTATTCGAAGAATTACTAGTTCAAAACATGGGGCTGTTCAATCCCTTCATTGTTTGTGTAGTATGCTTGTTTCATACAGCAACAGCATTTTTGGCTCAGATGTGATGTTTTTTTTTTTTATGAAGATTTAAAAACTAAACCTGTCTGATGTTCTCACTATTTCTCGCTTCCAGCACGCTTTGTCCTCCTGTGGATGGACATAGGTCTCACCTCCGACTTTCTACACGTTCTCGTAAATCTGGTGAAGTTCAACAGCTGCTACCTGGACCAAAATGTGTCCATCATGGTCCAGTAAGTCAGCGATACAGATGTATATACACCTCTATTTCTTTAAAAGAAATCCAGAAAATGTTAATATTTTTTTTTGCATGTTCTGTTGTCTTTCTGCAGGAAAATCTGTCTCCTGTGCAATAGAACAACATCTTCAACAGATATCGAGGTCAGTATTTTTCTTTTTTTCTTCACTGTACAGATTTCTGTTAAACTGAAGCAACTGTAACATGCTATAACAGTGTAACACTGCTGTTATAGCATAGGAGCCTTGTCACGTAGGAGACTTCAGTTGCAAAGTGTCAACTCAGGTAGAATCAACAAACATCTCGTTAACATGCAGCAGTGCACGACAACTGTCCCTGCTCAAAAGTTGTTGTTGTTCACTGGTAATAAGATATGACTGAGCCAGTGAAGGCCTGAAGTCATTCATGGTTCAGTTAAATGCTCACAGGTCTGCAAAGTTATGAGAACGTTCCAAAATTTAATCAAACATGCAAAATCACTGGTCTACAGTCATTATACACAGTAAATTATAAATCCATAAATAAGCAAATTTAAAAAATAGATCAACACCATCAGAAAAAATAACCTATGAATCTATCTGATATGAAGCATTTAATTTTCTTTATTTGTGTAAATACAGTGGGTCATCACAATGTATACTGTGTTTGCTGATTGTGTATTTATATACCCCATATTGCCATAGCAAAATGAGGTACACAGGGAAGAAATCTTATTCCAGAAGTGTTTTTCAGATCCTTATATGTTAGTAGAGTGCTTGTTTTGGGCCCGAGTTGTTCATTTTCAGAGACACTATAAACTCCAGTTTAGAGAATAGTTTTCCTTTGTGAAGCTTGCAGATGTATTGAAACAATACTGTGTTTTTACTGGTGACAGCATGACAGACTCATGACAGTACTGTTAACTTTTATTTCTTCTTAGTGTTGTAATTATTTAAGCATGTGGTATAAAACCGGAACTTGCATTTTAATTGACTTTTAAAAAACTTCCGACAAAGGTGTGTGTGAAGAGTGTGTGAAGTTTACAACCCTGTTTCTAAAAAAGCACGCTGTGTAGAATATAAACAGAAACAAAATGTGGTCATGTGCAAAACATTGAAACATGATATCTAATTAAAAATGTACAACTTATGAAATAAGTTGAAACTGAGAATTTTTAAAAAAAATTTGATGATGACATAAAGCCAAAAAAGTTAGGACAGTGGAAACTAGAGGCTATAAGTTGTATAATGTTAAAGGAGGTTAACTGGAAACAGGTTTGTAACATGATTGGCTGAGTCTTTGTGAAGTTTAGAAGAGGAGGGTTATATCACTCTATGAAAGACTGTGTTGGTAAATAGAATAAAATATTTTTTTAGCAATGTAAAATTGCACAGAATCTGCAGATTTCACGGTCTACAGGTCATAATATCATTGAAAGATTCAGAGAATTAGAAGAAACCACCAAAACATGTTACAGTATGTTAGGAGAATTGCGAAATGTAAAATAGCCCGAACTGTTGTCGGCAAGAACAGGAAACCATTCCACTTTCAAGATTACAGAAAAGTCTGATGAACAGAGTGTTAAACATCAATCTGTCCCATCTTTTTTTAAAAAGAAAACATTTTGCTGGCATCAAATTGAAAATGTGCAAATAATTTTCCAAAAACAATACCATTTCTCAGTTTCAACATTTTATCTTTGAGTTATTTTCCATTAGATATGGGGTTTCAATGTTTGGTACATCATCACAGTTTGTTTCTATTTTACATTTTACACAGTGTGTCAACTATTTTGGAAATTAGTTTATAAGCCTAAATGATGAAATGGCAATCTGATGTAAGAGGTTTGTGATTAACTGTACTTTCCTCTTGCAGTGACTTTGAGGTTTCTTTGTAAACACACAACAATCTAAATATCATCAATACTCATTAGCAACATAATTACTGCCAATCTGGAGAACCTTCTCGAAAGTTTGTTGTAACTTTGTTGTGTCTATTCTTCACTTTGTAAAAAATAATTAACACAGTTAGTTTGTGTTCACCATCAGTCTTAGCTGAAGTTGGACTGCACGCCCTTACATCTATCTGATGCTGATTTGCTGTTTGTGTGTGTGTGTTTGTGTGTGTGTGTGTGACGTGTCCAGGTGGCACTACAAGTTCTGGATGCAGTGGTGTGTTACAACTGCCTGCCCTCAGACTCTCTCACCGTCTTCATCATCACACTCTGTCGTACTGTCAACGTCAAAGAGTTTTGTGAATCCTGCTGGAAAGTGAGCAAACACACACACACACACACACACACACACACACACACACACACACACACACTGTTTCTTGTATCTGGAGACTCTGATATGAAAGGGCAAAATTCATGATCTTTTCTCCTCTGTTGTTTGTTGCTCTCCCTTGTTGTGTTGCCCTCTTCTTCTCCAGTTGATGAGGAAGGTGTTGGGCACTCACCTCGGCCACAGTGCCATTTACACCATGTGCCGTATTATGGAGGAGAGGTATTGTCCTTTTGTTTAAGCAGATTGAGCATATTTCTGAGTTTATGGTTCATTACTGAACATATATTATATATATATATTGTGTGTCTCTTTAACTGCCTGCTACTTCCACCAGGGTGTACATGGAGGATGCACCATTGTTGAGAGGAGCTGTATTCTTTGTTGGGATGGCACTGTGGGGCGCACACAGACTCCCCGCCCTCAAAAACACACCTACACTTGTTCTGCCATCTTTCTACAAGGTAACACACAAACAGTAAATGCACTACAGACTAAAATGGTCTTTGTGCTTAAATGGCATCAAAACAAAACCATTGTAGACTTTGCTGAAGGCAGAAACACACTTCATTTTAAAACATGTCTCAAATTACAAGTTATTTTCATTATTGATGCTTATATTCTTGATTAATCATTTTGGTCTAAAAAAAAATATGTTGCAAAGCAGAAAAAATGGCCAAGTTTGTTTTTTGTCCAAACTGAGAAAGATATTCAGTTTACTATGATAAAAAAGGAAAGAAATTCACACGTGGAGTCAAAGAATCCTGACATGTCTTGCTTAAAATCTAAAGCATACTTTTTAATGAGATACATATTCTTTTAACAGACTTATTGATTAACTAACTAATTGTTTTACCTTTAACATTGTCAATGAAAAACACATGAGAAATAACTCAGTAGAAGCTCTGGTCTATACTTGATATCATGAATGTAATAAATCGTCTGTGACTGTTGCCGTCTGACCTTTGCCACTCAGGCCATGTCAAGTGCCAATGAGGTGGTGTCCTATGAAATCGTCCTCTCCATCACCAGACTGATCAAGAAGTATGGCAAAGAGCTACAGGTGGTGACCTGGGACATCTTGCTGGGAATCATAGAGCGACTGCTGCAGCAGATCCAGGTACACACTGCACAATGCGCACACACACACACACACACACACACACACACACACACACACAGTAAAATCCCTGTTCTTTTCTTGACCAAGTGTTCTGTCTCATTTGTCTTCACAGACGATAGGCAGTGCGGAGTTGAAGGCCATCGTCTATGAGCTGTTGACCACAGTAGAGGAGCTGTATGAGCAGAATGGTTACCACGGCTCCACAGAGAAGTTCTTCAGTCTGGTGGAGAAATGTGCTGACAAGAGACCTGTTAGTGTTTTTCCATGCACTCATGTAATCGTGTGTTTTTATCTCTCTGCTACTTTTCTAATCTTGATCTTGTGTGTGTGTGACAGGACGCATCAGTGCTGACCCTCATCTCGTACAGGGCCCAGTCTATCCAGCCAGCAAAGGACGGCTGGATTCAGAGCCTTCACCGACTCATGGAGAAATTCTTCAGGTAGGACGTGCACAATGGTGGTGATGATCTAACATTTCAATGACCAGGTTTTGGTATTTTCTGTGTGTCTCCCTTTGTTCATCATCACCTCGATCCCTGTCTTGTTCCTGTAGTGTCATAATCTCTTCTGACCCCCTCTGTTATCTTATTGTCTCTCTCTAAAAGGAACGAGACCCGCAGTGTGATAAGGATTAAAGTGCTTCATATCCTGTCCTTCGTTCTCAGTACCAACCGACAGCTCTATGAGGTGTGTACACACACGCACATCTGCATCCTTACTGTGAAGTTCACTGTCACTGTAGTTTTTATTGTATATCTGTCCTGCTGTTGTGTATGTGATATTTCACATGGTAAACTTTGAGGGTTGTATTAATGCAGTTTTCTCAGATGTGTCGGTCAAGATAAAACTCTGTCTTCTTTTCTTCCTTGACCTGTTCCAGGATGAGTTGATTGAAATGGTGGTGATCCCCCAGCTCAGTGTCATAGCTGAAGACCGGGACCTGGCTGTCAGAAAACAGGCCACCCAGCTACTGGTGGACCTTGCAGAGGGTTGCAACACGCACCACTTCACCAGCCTGCTGGACATCATTGAGCGGGTACACACATGCACATGTTGTCTCACTTTTACCCTCATGAAGGCATGAAGTTTTGTCCATTTGAGGCATGATGAGATTTTTTTTTTCCTCTGTGTAGGTGGCCAGTCGCTCTCTGGTCTGTTCAGGGCCTCTGGAGGTTTCTGAGAGAGACCCTACAGCAGAGTCTCCTATGGAGGACGTCAGGACCGCTATACTGGGCCTGCTAGAAATCCTGCAGGTACACACATGTAGATATTGACAGATGGATATATATATATATATATATATTTTGTAAGAGATTTCTTACAAACTTGATTCGTTTTTGATATACAAACTTTTTTTTTTTTACAAACTTTGCCACCAAGAACCAAAAATGTATTTTCAGTGATTTTAAATAAGCATGTTTAAACTTGTTTGAACTATTGATTAACAGCTTTTCTTGAACTTTATCTTTGATCATAATCAAGATTAAATTCTGGAAAAGATTGCACTTAAACATTTTTCCTTTGTTAGGGTTTAACAGTCTTTCTGTTTCTCTCCTGGCAGAGCAAGCTTTACAGTCTACCAGCCAGTCATGCTAGTCGTGTGTACGAGCTGCTTATCAGCCATGTGCTGCTTCACTACAAGAACAAATACTGTTCAGCTATCGCTTCCAGTATCAGACTAAAGGTAGGGGTGATTCATTTTTCTCTGCATATATGTGTATTTTTCACATCATTTCTGACACAAAGAGCTGTTTTTCTTTCAACTTTGATTCTCTCCTTCAGGTGTTTGACTTCTTTCTGATGATGCGAGCGGACTCTCTTCACCGTCTCGGAGTTCCTAACAAAGACAGGGTCATTAGGTTCAGCCCGTACTGCTACTGTGACGCAGGGTGAGGATGCACCCACAACACTTTTGCCACAGCTTTTTATCTGCATCTGTTTTTGCTTAATGTATCCCAGTCAGATGAATATTAACAGAACTGATTTATAGGATGTGTTTGTGTCTAGATGTGTTTAACAAAAGTTTTATGTCGTCTGTACAAATATGTTTGTTGTGTGTATTCAGCTTGTTTTTTTCCTAAGATACTCTCACTACAACTCTGTTAATTTTGTTGTTTCAGGGAGCCAGAGAAGCGCGTGAGTGAAAAGAAGCCTGCAGGTTCAACATCTCCTCCTGCCGGCAGCCCTGCTGCTCCCAATGCTCCTCCTGCTTCAGCAGCCTCAATACGCACAGCCTATCTACCCTACGCACCTGCCTTCAGTGTCCTCCTGCAGTGCCTCAAAATGGTACACATATACACAGAAACACACAGAAATTCAACTCACATATAAGTGAGTATGCACGGACTGTGTCTCAAAATAGTGTCTTCTATTTCCCGTGGAGTAAATAAATAAATATCACTGATGCTGGAGGGTTAATCCTCTTTGTAGCAAATCACTTTGCACACCCCACAGATACACTAACAGGTGATAACAATGATTCCCCTGATATCATTAAAGATTTCAAACATGATTTATTTTTCTCTTGTAGGAGACGGATTGGAAGGTGCTGAAACTGGTTCTCGACAAACTGCCGTGGACGCTGCAGTACAAAGTTCTGCTGCTCACGTCACCGTGCAGCTTGGACCAGCTCTGTTCTACACTCTGCTCCATGGTAGTGCAAATAAAGATAGCTACAAGTCTGCGCTTGTGAATTTTCTTGTGTACGTGTGACCTCAGGTGACTATACGTTGCTTATTTCTTTGCCCATGTGCTTGTAGGTGACGGATCGTCTGATCTCCGAGCGCTTGAAAAAGACACCAGAGGGGTTTTCTCGCACTGATGTTCAGCTGGCGGTGGTTCCTGTCCTCACGGCGATCACCTCTTACCATAAGTACCTCGAGCAAACAAGACAGGTACTGTCTGTGGCATAATCGTCTGGTTTCTAGGATTGTCTAGTCATATGTTAGAAGCCAGAAGATCCACATTCGGGCAGCGTTATGGCTGGTGTCAATATACCTAATTTCTCATACATGGGGGCAGTGAGCTCAGTTTGCTCAGCACAAGAGGAATAATGTCAGTTAATCTTCTTTTCCCTCTACAGAGAGAGCTGGTTCAGTGCCTCGAGACCGGCCTCATTTACCGCTGTGCCAAGCAGTGTGTGGTGGCTCTTACAATGTGCACGGTGGAGATGCCTGACATCATGATCAAGCTCCTCCCCGCTCTCATCGTCAAGCTCACCCACATCTCTGCAACCGTTGCCATGGCATCCCCTATGCTCGAGTTTCTCTCCAGTGAGCACCAAAAGCTTTTTCTAAAAAAAAAAAAAAATGCCTTCAATCTTTACTTAAAGTGTTCTGTCCCATTGTTGAACGTTCAAGGTCAGTTAGTCACATCAAAGTTTTCTGTTGCAGAAGGAACACAAAATAACAGTGATTTGCTGACATGTTCTTTTCTTCTGTCTTACAGCTCTGGTGCGCCTCCCCCATCTGTATGCCAACTTTGTAGCTGAGCAGTATGTCAGTGTGTTTGCCATCTCTCTACCCTACACTAACCCTTCCAAGTAAGTGCTTACATACACACACAAACACACACTTGTATTCTCTGACACACAGATAGACTCTGATCTGTTTGTTTCTTCCATTACCATCAGATTCAATCAATACATCGTGTCCCTGGCGCACCATGTCATTGCCATGTGGTTCATACGCTGCAGACTCCCCTTCCGCAAGGACTTTGTTCAGTACATCACGAAGGTGTGTCTTTTGTCTTCCTACTTTTATTGATTTTTTTTTTTTTTATATTTTACTAAACAGATAGCATGAAGCAGACATGCACACAAAAGCATAACTCCCACGTGAAAATCAATGTCATCACTGTGCTTTGGCCTCATCCTTTTGCTTACACAGTTCTAAAAGAAAATTTCATACTTGAGGGAATATTTTCTTTTATATGCAGCATTCCTAACACTCTCACTCAACCCTAAACTTACTCCAGGCACCTTCCTGTTCCTGAGAATAACTTGCTGTCCAGTCATTAATCCCATAGTACCTTAAACACAAGAAAAACTGACATTTTTGGGAAATATCCTGTATTCTTGGCGACTGTCAGATTAGAAAATACAGCCAGTGGGCAGTTGGCTTAGCATAGACATGAGAAGCAGGGAAAAACAGCTAGCCTGCACACCTGAGGGTTGTCACGGTGAGGCTGCCAGGCAACCAGTGGAGAAAAGTTACTCTAAGAAATAAGAAATAATGTGGCACATAATCCCCCTTAAAACCACAACTTGTCGTTTTTGCACTTTATTTTTTTTAACAGATTAAACAATTACTGACTTTTTAACTACATTTCAGTTTTGCATTTTTTTAAACTTTTATGATTTTGTACCTTCGTTCAGGGTTTGCGTTCCAACGCCCTGCTGCCATTCGATGACGGTCACGAGCAAAGTTCATTTCGTGCCCGAAGCACCAGTCTCAACGAAAGGCCCAAGAGGTAAAGCATACGTACACACACGCACAAGCACACACACACACACACACACACACACACACACACACACACACACACACACACAGCTCCAAGTGCTGACATACAAAACCGGCAACACCACACACTGACCATGTGGCCATTTCCGTGTAAGACGGTTGGGGTTGCCAAGGTAACACGGGACTCAGCATGACTGGTACTGTGGCGTGATGGTTGCAATGACTCCTCTCAGGTTGCCATGGTGATCATTGGTTCATTTTATTTATTGTTTATGCTTTTTACATTTTGAAACTTTTTTTCTGCCACTTTTTATTTATTTATTTATTTTTATTCAAAATTCACTTCTCATATTAATGACATACAGGGGGTGAACAAAATAACACGAACACCTGTATAATAAAATATAATCTGAGGCAATAGGTTGATTGTAAAACTTTGTTGGCATTCTGTAGGAGAGATTTTAGTGGATTGTATTATATTATCCACGTTTGTATTACTGTGTTCACCACCTGTAGCATATAGCAGTACATACATGATGACGGCATGAGGAAAGACCCGTAGGGTTTCCTTTCTCCTGCTGTCACACCTAGCCATCTGTTTGTAACCACAGTAAATACAGAGTTTATGTGTACAAAAAGAGAAATACACACTGTTTTTCACACAGAGGTGTAAGGAAGCTTTTTCTCAGCAAGGTGTCATTCTCATCTGTACATGCTGTGAATGTTTGTTGGTTGTCTGTGTCTTAATCGCTGTAATAACTCGCGATAAAAACATCCAAAGTAACTCATTACAACACATTATGGATGATCATGGAGAGAAGGAGGTTTAACCAGCTGAGACTCAGCAGACTGACTGGGACGTGTCTGTACCACTCTTCAACCGATTTTGGCTGCCAGCTGAAAGAGGACGAGCAGATTTCATCATTTTAATCATTGCAACGTTTGTTGAAAACGACCTGGAGACACAGCGTGTTTACACGTCTTTCTCCACACAAAAACAGTGTTTTTAAAATTCACAGTGCACGTTTCGAACGCTCAAAATAATAGAAAAAGTCACCAATATTCTTTGAGAACACACTCTCGATGAGCCCCTCTGGATAAATCTATTAAACCGCTTCCCTTTTTCTAATTTGAGATTCATTGCAGCTTTTTTATTAAATCCCTTCTCCTCCTCCGATGTGCAAGTACGCGTTTTAGGAAACGGGAGGCGCAGCCTCTTTGTATACTTCTTTTTTTTTTCAATATTTCTCCTGGGTCCCCCACAACTAATTTCAAGAAAACCTCATAACGCCCTTGCTGCCATTGCAATCAAGCACACAACCTGTTATAGCTTTTCATAGTGACCCTGCTAACATCAGTTTCTACTGATCAACCCACTGTTCATCATATTCATCATGTTTTCATTCATCCAGTGATCTGTCCTTGTGCTGCTCATTGCCCACTGTTGGGTTGGAGTGCTGCATAGTCAGATTTCATATGATTAATTTCCAGTACACTTTTTTTTTTTTTTTGCATTCACCTTTTGAATCTGGTGATGTACCACTAAGTACAATACTTAGACTTGTCCATCTAGTTTAGTCTATCATTGGCGTCCTCAGGATCCAGACTTGCTGTGCTCCAACCCTCAGTTTTAACCCAGCATTTCATTTTCAGTTGTGTGAGTTGTTTTTCTTGTGTTTTTAACTTCCATGATGTCAAGCCTGTGCTGAGTCCATCCCTACTATTTTACTTCTCCTGTACTACTCCTTGGCTTCTCTATGTACCTGCTGTGTGAAATAATGTTTATTTTGTTGCTCCTCCTGAATACTTCCTGTGTGTATTTTCTTTTCCGAGTAGCAGAAGCTCTTTTACCCTCTGCTGTAGCTTGTCTGTTTTTCTTTTTAGTTGATGTTTATTCTTTTCTTTCTCCTCTTTTTCTTATTCCGCTCTCCTGTAATCTGATTCATAGTGTTCACTGCTGTTAATTTTCACCTTGTTTTGTTTTTCTTTCAATTCTTCATTTGACCCCTCCCCTGCCTCCTGCGATTGGGTGCTGCGTCGCGGTTGTGGTTTTGGGGGGTGGTCGTGTCATCCTGGATCCTTCCTACATTGCTCCTGGTCCCTCCCTTCTCCTCTGACCTATGTGTCCTCTGTACCCCGCCCTCTGTGTGCCGTTTGCCCTTTGCCCACCTCTTTTTGCTCTGGCGCTCGGGGGACGACTCCTGCTGTCTCCTGGTATTCCTCCACACACCACACTCTCTCCCTCCACACTCCCAAATCACCACCACCCTCACGATGACCCACCCCCTTACTGCCCACCGCCACCATATCGCCAACCCGGGCCTGTTCCCTTCGCCCTTCGACATGGGTACCCATCACTGCTCAGTCTGCGGGCAGCGAAAATGGCGAAGGCGGCAGCGGCGGTAGCCAATAGCAGCAGCTCTCCAGTTAAAGAGCTGAGGGACCTGTCAGCCATGGACGCTTTCCGTTCCCGCAGCATCAGTGTCTCCGAACACGCGGTCCGCAGGTTAGAGAAGAGCCTTCTGGGTAACCAAACAAACAAACAACAACCCAACACTTGTTGCTTCCTCCATGGGATGGTTGATGGGGTGTAGGGTCATTGTCATGCGGGTCCGTTGGGCGGGCGTTGGGTGGTTTAAAGCCAGGGAAGACCTGGAGTGGGTGGTGCATGCTGGAGGAAGGTTTGTGTGTCGACCTCTTTTTGTTTTGTTTTGGGCTGCGATCATACACGTGCTGTTTTTAGATTTCGTTTTTATGATTTGTTTTTGCATGCACCGTTTGCAAAGGACATCAGAAAAAATGTTTTTCTGTTTGATTTTGCTCTAACACAAATTTTGCTTTTGTTTCAATTAACTTTTAATTTGTCTTTGGTTTGACTTTGTTTTTTTTTTGGTCTGCTGGGTGTATTGCTGACTGGTTTTTATTGGCCCTAACAACAAATGAATGGCAGGAGGGAGTGGTGCAAAGCATGTGTATCCAAAGAGATGCGACAACAACCGCAATTTACAACTCTGCCTCCCTTTTCCTGACGGGAGGACACTTCTGCTTCCTCGGCCAGTGACAGGGACAACAGCAACACAACAGCTTTCTCTGCTTGCTTGACATATTTTTTGGTTTCGCTCCACTCACAAACATACACTGTACTGCTATGACCATGGCAATCTCCTAGTGTGGGATTTTAAGACTAGCTGGGCCGACGTCAACTTTTAAATGTTTGATTACAGACTCAGATCATACCTGTCACCACACACATACATATACAAACATCTGACTTATCTTCATGCCTTTATGCTTATCTCTGCTTGGCTGACTCACTCAAGTGATTGACAGGCGTATGATCTAACATTGCAGTTGTCAGATGGGGCCACTGAATACATTACACCCCTCCTGCCCAACAGATGGCAGTAAAAGCCCAGTACAAACTTCAGTATAATGTATTTAAATTCAGAGTGAAACTTTATCAGATTAAACAACTGCAGTGTAGATCTGCTTAACCTGCTTCAGCTGCTACATGGCATTGCAAATCTGCTATTTTCTCCAACAGTTGGTTTTGTGTTCTGTTGAATGTTTTTTTTTTTTTTTTTGAGTGACACCTGAGTGACGATTGAAGCCTGTTTCCTGGTAGGCTTGTTTGACTTCAGACAACATGGCCATGTTTTAAGTTTTTAGACTTAAACTTATCTCCATCAAAGCACTGAATTCTTACTAATTCCACAATATTCTGTTTTGAATCGCGTCAATTCAGTGAAAGAAAGGCTAATTGATAGCAATGTGCCAATAGATAAGAGGGCCGTGCACACAGCACACAACATTTCATGGTCATGTTGTTTGAGATACGTGTTCAATAGATACTGAGGTGAAAAAATGAATCATTGTCCTCAAAAGAATGGTAAGTATGAAATGTGTGCAACAGTTGTTTACTCACGCGCTGGGACTTGGTCTGAGTGAGAGATTTCTTCTTGTTCCTTCTGACAGAGCTAATGAATCTGCACAGCGGTGTTAAAAATCTGTGTTCAGACCGCTCAGATTTAGTCACTGCATAAATTACTTTTTTGAACAAACCTGAATTGGATTTAACATTGAAGATGTAATCGTAGATGTATGAAACCTTGAAAATATTTAATTTCAGACAGCTATCTGTCAGACGGCCCAGTTGTCTTATGTAAACTGGAGATGGTTACAGGGCTGACACAAATAAAGCTGAAGCAGTTTACCATGATAGACACACCAAAGGCAGTACATCATTCTCTTTAGTCTTTATTCTCATAGTTGTTGTCTGACTCTTTTTATATTACATTAGATCAATTACAAGAATCTGCCTATTTTTAATATTCCTTTTCTTTTCTTTGGTTTCCTTTCTGGTCCTGTCAGGATGTGGCCTGACAGCATGCCTGACTATTATTCCACCCCACTGTGAACAGAGACGCCACAGTTGGGCGCAGTGTTGTTTTAAATCGCTCATTCAGAGTTTTTTTTTTTTTTTTTTACCTCTGAGAAGAGAGCCAGCATGGTCTTCATTTTGACTGGATTCACGTCCAGTATCTTTTGTTAACATTTTGTAAAGGTGCTTTTAACCTGATTTGCCTGTGGAGCAGGCGGTAATGGTTGTTGTGGATACAAAGAGGTGCTGCTTACTCTACAGTGAATACTAATTAAGAAATTTGGCCGCTGCGGAGACATTAGCGCACAGTTAAACGCATTTGCTCACAAACAGCTTCTACCTGCTGGCTTTTCTGCCGTCATGTGATTTACTGATAATCAAAACATGTTGCCCCGTTCCTTTCAGGCTCCTTCACAGAGCTTATTTACATTGAAGGAAAATAGCCAGCGTGGTGTCAGAGCTCATGAGGACACTTAGACCATGTCCCAGTGTGTATCTACGTTTATGTGTGTGAAAACAGTTGGTGTAATTGTTTATATACACTCACACGGATGATGTGTGTACATAAATGATTGTGTCGCATGTGATATAGACTCAATCATGAACATTGGTGTGTTTGTGTGATTTTTATGATTCTTCCTGTGTCTGTGTATCGGAGCTTGCATGCCTCCATGTGCACTAATTCATGTTAACATATACCTGGAGCCTGTGTGCCTCCCTCTTCCTCCTCTGCCCTTCTCACTGCTGTTTAACTATCGCTCTGATTCCTCCTGTAGGATGCACACCTCAACCACCACCTGCAGTCTGGGCTCGGCTGATGAAAACGCGGTCACTCAGGCAGACGAGGGGCTGAAGACAGTCCACCTGGAGCTCACAGAGACCTGTCTGGACATGATGGCACGATATGTCTTTTCAAACTTCTCCGCCCTGCCCAAGAGGTTGGTAAAGACTTTTTTTTTTAATCAGTGTGTTTGTGCGTTGGTTGGCACTTCACAATGGTGAACGAGGCTGTAGCAGTCATGAATTTGACTTTCTTTTGTCCTTTTAGGTCTCCCATCGCGGAGTTCCTTTTGGCGGGGGGTCGCAGTATGACCTGGCTGGTTGGCAACAAGCTTGTGACCATAACAACCAGCGGAGGGGTCAGAACACAAGCGCTGCTGGGGCTGGACATGGCTGAGCGGCTGGGAGGAGGAGGGGAAATGACGAGGTGAAGCACAGAGAATGACAGAGAAACATGCAGTGATTTGGTTGGTCCAGACCGAAAATCTTGACAGCTATTAGATGGATTGAAATTATGCACAGATATTCATGTTCCTTTGAAATGTTGACCTGATGATGCTAAATGAAAAGTCAGTTTGTCCAATACTTAAGTTTATGACTGAACACTAAAGACATTCACGCCATCCACCAGATGCTAACATGCTAAACTAAGATGGTGATCATGGTAAAGATTATACCCGCTAAACATCAGCATGGGAATACTGATGATGCATTTAGCTCAAAGCCCTGCTGTGTCTTTGTGCTACCTCGCAATCTTGCTTGCATGGCTGCAGAGACTTGGCTCGCTGCTTTGTCATCTCTCTCTCTTTACTGGTCCTACAGGTCCGATCCATCACTACACACCCGAATGACCAAAGAAGCTCCAGCCAAACTGGAGTCACAGTCAAGCCAGCAGCACAACAGAGCCACACGCATACGAGTCCGTTCCATGTCAGGTAACAAATATTCACCTGCTTCCGATGACACACCAGCTTCTCTCTCCTTATTTTAGACAACTCACTAACTTATTTAAAATATCGAAACATAGTCTTAAGAAACCTTAGATCAGGGGTTTCTCAAAGAGAAACATGGCAGAGGTGCCCCCCTTTGTTTACTTAAAATCCATGTAAAGTAAGAATACATGTGTTCTGTTGTCAAAGAAGAAAGTGTTATTAACCACCCAGCCAAATTTGAATGATTAAAAATATCGACAAGTTTACGAAATTAGGTGTTAAAATCAGGTAAAAATGATTTTCAGCTCCAGATCTGTGGTGGCGTGTCCACTGAATGTGCAGAAGCTGGAATAAAAAACTGGTGAAAAACTGTTTTAACCTCTAACTCCCCATTTCAGTAATACATCGTTCAAAGTCTTTTCACGTCTTTTCAGCAACTTTTTTCCAACATATTTAATGTGTTTTGAAAGAAGTCTCAGAATTGTCTTTACACGCTCTTTAACGTAGTTTTGCTCAATTCTTGGATACCTGGGATGGGATCATGATTGTTGTTTGATCCCACAGACACTCAAGAATTCAGCTAAGATAGATAGAAAATTGCTGTTTGATAGAACTTCAGTCTCAGTCTACACCAAATGCATAAAAATCTGATTTTCAGTTTTCTGTCCTAAGGCATTTTTTCACTTCTGTTCACTGAGCCTCCCCTGAAACTGTTTGGAGCCCCCATAACAAGGTTTCACCTCATACTTTGAAAACGTAGACCATAAAACATTCCTGTATAATGACATCTACACATCTACTAGTTAGCTAACGGGCTAACAGTGATATTTCCCAGAGTCGGTTTTTCACTGTGTGTCTTTTGAACAGGGGATGTAATGAGTTTCCGCTGTTTTGAAATGAGAAATAATCAGGAGCTTTTATCCTCCACAAATTTGCAGCCATGCTTTTATCTGTGCCTGCCTGTGTTATCTTATCGTAGACATCTCAGACATCTTAGACTGCAACCCACTATACTCCTGTCTACATCTGATACATCTGATGTAAATGAAGATTAGTGGTATTATTTATCATTAGTCTATATCTGTTCCTACTACGTTGGAAGGAAAATGAGATGGAAAATTACTTCATCAGTCTATCTGTACTTTGATTTTGTGTTACTGGATCTGCCTGACATAAAGGATCATGATCCAAGTGCAAGTATTTTAGTCTTTTTGTCCACATTATTTTCTCTCTGCACGGTACGTAGCGTGTGATTACCCTGTTTGATGTTGTATTATAGCTGACCTTCATAATTAATGAAAAAATGAATATCTTATCAGATGAGCTTCCTCTTTCAAACTGGCCTGAATATGAGAGGACACAAATAATGATGGAGATGACCTTTCTCTCTCTCTGTCCGTTCCAGGTGGACACGCTCTGCGTGCTGGTCCTGCTCAGAGTCTCAGTCCTCTGGTGTCCCCCTCAGAGGGCGAGTTAGCTGCTCCGCTCTCTCCCCCCTCTGGTTCCACCCTGGATGCTCTGGGTCCTCCGTCCTCTACTTCTGCAGCCCCGTCTGCTCCCCCACCACTCAAAGACAACCCGAGTCTCGCAGAGTTTGTCCCCATGCTCACACAGGGCTGGGCAGAGATCTTCATACGGAGACCGTCTGGTACGCAAAGTCTCTGAGGCTTGTGTAGCTCTGTTGATTGATTGTGTTGATTTTGGTTTTATTAATATTGTTGAACTTAGGTTAGCTTAGGAACTTAGGTCATTTTCTGAAGCATGCAATGCACCTTTATGTAGGTTTTGTCAATTTAATTTATCAGTAAGCCCTTGTGTGGTCTTTAATTATCTAGTGTGTGTGTGTGTGTGTGTGTGTCTCTCTCTATCTGTCTGTGTCGTCACAGGTAACACGAGCTGGCTGATGTGTCTGGAGAACCCACCCAGTCCCTTCTCCTCCGAACTCGGCAACATGCCGTTGCAGGAGCTCTCCAGCGTCCTCATGGCCATGGAGGGAGTGAAGGAGCCTCCTACCCAGACAGCCAGCGCTCCGGCCAGCACTGCTGCTCCCGCACCAACCCCAGTCTCCGAGCCTCTGACCCAAACACACAGCAGCGTCGGGGGGAAGCCAAACCTGATCCAGCGCTCCAACACCGGTGAGTAACAACCTGAGAGAGCTCCTTCGCCTTGTTGGTGTTTAATTATGCGTTGCAGTCAATTTGTCTCAACATTTTAAAGATCAAAACAATTGTCCTTGTGTTATCAGTAAAATGATCGGCAGCAGAGCAGAAAATCATAATGTCATGTTATGCATTAACGCATCCCTTCTGTCCACCTGACCGCTTGTCCTTGATCCTCTTAAATGGACTGAGATAAGTGCCGGTTTTCCTGTAACACTCTTTGAACCTTGAGCCAGGTTGCTTAGATGACTGCTTTGACATATTTTTTTTTTATGAGTCAAATATCTTTTTTTTTTTTTTGTTTGTTTGTTTTCTCTTTCTCTGGGGCTTGCCTGCCTCCACTTATCTTCAAATTGACTCTTTCTTAACTTCATGAGCTCATCTTTTTTCTCCACTCTTCCTTTCAACATTTTTCTCATTGCCTTTGAGATTTTTTCCCCTATGTTCTCATTAGTGTGTTTTCATTTTTTTTTTTTTTTTTTCATCCTCACCACCATGCTGGTTTTGTGGCATCATGTGCCACCGACCTGTCGCTGCGTCCCGCCTGCAGTGGGCGGCTCTCTCTGGTCTCTGGGTTCGGGCTCTGCCCCCCCAGGCCCTCCAGCCCCTGGCAGGTTGCACAGGAGCATTTCCTGGGCAGGTACCGTCCACCACATGTGTGCCCCCCCCCACCCCCTCCAGAAAACACCTGGTGTAGTGTATTTCTCCTCACTTGCACAGTGCAGTGGTCTGCCAGCACAAACTGGAAATGATATCTGATCATCACTTGGCTTTTTTTATGATATCCAATTTACTGTAAGTTAGAAATGTTGTCAGAGAAAGACTTGCATTATTTCCTACCTGCTGTTAATAGTATAGGAAATAATGTTTCCCTAATAATAAATAGTGACATTTTGGGAAATATGCTCATTCCCTTTTTTGATGGGATAAGATGATAGATATCCCTCTCCCATTCAATATGAAGCTGGAATCAGTAGTTGGTTAGCTTAGCACTGTTTCAACAGGTGAACAGCTAGCCTAGCTCTGTCCAAAGATAACAAAATCTGCTTACCTGGTCCTCTAAAACTCACTAATTAAATCTTGTTTGTACAAAAACTTAACATACATTTCATTGCATGTTTACTGCCATGCTATGCTAGGCTACGCTAGGCTATGCTAGGCTAACTCTTTCCTGGCTCCAGCTTCATATTTAACACCGGGAGCAGTGCCTTTTTTAAGTGTTGCTAGGCAAACACACTGAGACTCATGTTGCCAGAGAGTTGAATCCATTTTTTCATTTCATCTATCTCAAGTAAATAAGTGTTTTCCATAATGTTGACCTTTTCATTTAATTGTAAGTGAGAGAATTTCTTTGTCCATTTTGCATCCCTCTTCTGCAAACCTGTCAGATAATTCAGTTGTGCTTAAGACCTGCTGTTTTATACTCAAAACCTGTGCAAGTGAAGGAATTTAGTGTTCCTGCTTTTACCCACGAGTCCTCTATTAACACGGGATCGCCAAGCGATGCTGACAACGTGCCTGTACTTGGATCAGTCAGTCCAATGACACCGAAAGATGGATCATGATTTATTTTTTGACGCCTCCTGTGATCTGTTTTCCCTTTCTAATCATCTTCTCTAACTCTGTTGTCACTGAAATATACTCCCAGGTTGACCTTTTTAACCTTTGACCTTCTGATGTTGTCAACAGGAAAGCCCAGACCTCATCTAACTAATATGCTCTTCCTTGCCTTACTGGTAGACCAGTGGGGCGATCAAGAAATTTACAGTGCAAGTCTTGACACTCAAGTGTCAAAGACACATGATCTTCACACATCTTTTCCTTCTTTTCCTCCTCCTCCTCCTCCTCCATCATCTTCTTCGTCTTCTCCTCCTCCTCCTCCTCTGAGTGTTGGGGGAGTGTTATTTGGGAGGACTTGGAGGGCCTGGTCTGGGCTGCTGTTGCAGTAGCTGCGGTGTGTTTGGGCCGAGATAACCAGCAAAACCAGCCAAACAGATGCATGCGTCCTGACTGGAAAAAATCAAGTAGATGAAGCAGTGATGGATAGAAGCTGCCTGCTGCATTGATCTTTGTCTTTGTCTCTGATCTCAGTGTTTGTAGGTTGGATTTACCTGAAGGTCATGATCTTAATCTGTCCATGTTTGTGTCTGCCCAACTGCCTTTGAGTTTGTTTAATCAACGTGAACCATGATTCATTTCACTTATTATGAACTTAAATAGAGAATGTGTGTGAGGTGTCAAAATTACTACTGACAGCTGTAATGAAAGTGTTGATGTTTGTTTTGGGGGTCTTACACCTCTGTATGCTTTTATGTCTGTCTAACTAATAGTGGACAATGCTGTGTGTGTGGGTGTGGGTGGGGTTACTTCAGTTTGTGTATGTTGCCACCTGTAATCCACGTGGTTGTTGCTGTGTCCTGCTGTAGACTCTGTAGTGGTGCTGGAGGAGGGGTCAGGGTTCGCTGCTGCAAACACGCCATCTGATTGGCTGGAGAGTGAAGAGTTTGAGCCAATGCCCTCCGATCCCATCTTTATATCTGCGGACAAGTTCACAAAGACCCCACCGCCCGGGACACTCAGCAGGGTGGGTAGTTGGTGTACTCTGGTGAATTCTGTTCTTTTATAAGTCAGCTTCTTTTTAATCTTTTAATCTTTCTCCTTCAGTCCTCCTCCACCTCCAGTCAGGATGATGAAAAATCAACACTGGAGGAAGTGAGTGAAGGAGCTATTCCCATTGATCAGCCCACTCAAGGCCCATCCACCCCAGGCAGCCAAGGCCCTGAACTTCCCTTCCAGACCCACACTCAGTCCCAGGGTCACGGACTGAACAAGTCCAGCTCTTCCCCTGAGCTCCAAACCTTACCCGAAGCCTTCTCCAAGGCCGCTATGGAGTCTGAGACTGCTCCAGGAGACACGTCGTGGCCCAGAGCGCCTTCAGACGGCAAGCCTCAGTCCCAGCAGCCTACTTTAGAGAAAGAGAAGGCGGAAGGAAGCGCAGGAGGGGACGTTAATGGGGTTGGAGGTCAGAGTCAAGGGGGTGAAGGCCCAGGTGTAGTGTCATCGCAGAGTGGAGGAGCAAGGTTGAGGCTGGAGTTTCCAGCAGCACCGGCGCAACCTGGACCCATCTCCCCAGGCGGAGGTCACCGACCCCGTGGTCACACCATCTCTGTATCCGCCCCTTCCTCCAGGAGGGAGAGGAGGACCGAGAGGGACTCGTACCACAGTCGACCCGGACCCAGCAACACTGAGAAGATCTCTGGACTGAGCCCCAGGTACTGCTGCAGCCTCTTTCTGCCAAATAAGTGACGCAATGTATCATCCCAAGTCTGCAAGCTAATGTCAGCTCCACTGCTGTAATATAAAGTGGCAGCCTGCCAGTGAAGAATTTTAATTACAAGCCAGTTCAAAATAGAAAGATTGCTTGTTTGAGGTGATCTGAAAGGGAGAGAGGTTATCAAGTGCTTTCTAAAACCTGGAATGCAATATAATCTAAACGTAGCTGTGTGTTTGCTCATATTTTTATTACATTTCTTGATTTGTATTTTAATAACGTAGATATTTATGAGTATGATGCCTGTGGATCACACATCTGTGATCTGTGATTTAAATATCTCGTGGGTTACAACCTTTATTTCTCTTCTTGTGTCTGACACTACTTATTTCGTCTCCACTAGCTTTGTCTTCCTCCAGCTCTACCACTCGCCTTTCTTTGGAAATGAAGCCAACAAGCCGCTGCTGCTGCCCAAAACTCAGGTTGGTTGACCTCTGGCTGATGCGGAATCTGCACCCGTGGGTTTTATACGCCATTGTTTATAGTGTTTATTCTCTGTGGTAGGTGATTGACCGTGCTGTGAAGGTTCTGGACCAGATGCCTCCTTATGACACCCATAAGATCGGAGTGGTGTTTGTAGGAGCTGGCCAGGTGAGAGCACGATGGAGTGCTGCCTATATTGAATATCGCAGACAAATTATTCCTATACTTTCTGACTTCGTCCTCTCCACTCTCTTCAGGTTAGTAATGAGGTCGCCATCCTGTCAAATGAGTACGGTTCAAACAGATACGCTGCCTTCCTAACGGGCCTGGGCAAATTAATCCATCTGAAAGACTGCGACCCTGACCAGATCTTTCTCGGAGGACTCGACCAGTACGGAGACGACGGAGAGTTCACCTACTGCTGGCATGATGATATCATGCAGGGTGAGCTGAGCACGTGTCCGAGGGGAAAAGTGTCTCATCTATGCTAATTTAATAATCTTTTCCAGGGCCGGCATGCTTATTATTAATGACATCGTGTCTCTGCAGCTATCTTCCACATAGCCACACTGATGCCAAACAGGGAGAGCGACAAGGGCTGCTGCAACAAGAAGCGTCACATCGGTAACGATTTTGTTATGGTGGTGTACAATGACTCTGGAGAGGAGTACAAACTGGGCACCATTAAGGTACACGCACACACACACACACACACACAGGCATTGTCAGTGTGTGAAATCTGCAGTATACTTACTTATGCTATCCCATTAGGGTCAGTTCAACTTTGTTGAAGTCATTATAAAACCACTGGATTATGAATGTAACCTGGTCACCCTACAATGCCGCAAAGGTGAGTTGATGTCTGTGTTTTTTTCTGGTCTTGTTCCGTGTCACTATTTAACTCTTCTTACTTCTCTTGCTTTTTCAGACCTGGAGGGGTTGGTAGACACAACAGTGGCAAAAATTGTTTCAGACGGCAATCTTCCACTCTTAGTCAGACAGATGGCTCTGCATGCAAATGTAAGTTTTCCCCTTATCTCTTCCTCTCACACCTCGTCACACACACACACACACACACACACACACACCATTCCTCTTTGTCTACCCACAGATGGCCTCTTTGGTGCATCAGTACAGAGCCAATCCCTCTGATGCTTATGCCTCGAAGTGGCTGGCCAGATTACGGCACATTAAGAGGATCAGGACCAGGGTAAGAAAAGCAGACAAAGAAATAAATGGTTCTCCTTCATCACTCCATGATATTTTTCAATTTCCCCTCATAAATTTCATCCATCCTTGCCGTCTCTGTGCTCCGGCCCAGGCCCAGGAGGACATTCAGTCTCGCTCGACCCCCGGCATATCGCTGACCCAGGGACACACCCAGCAGAACAAGTCGTTTCAGCAGAGCGCTCCAGCAGCAAATCCAGAAACCTCTGGGCAGAGGAAAAGACTTGTGTCAACAGTGGATGATTTCACCGATTTCGTTTGAGCAGACAAACACACACACACAGACACGCACACGCAGACATGCACACACCTGCCTTAGAGCGGAGGTGAGATTGCTTTCACCTCTCTGCGTGGGAGAAGTCAACATGACTTAGAACCAATCGGGACTTTGTATTGGAAAACCTTCAAGCTTCATGGTATTATAAAGGCTTATTTTGTGATGAAGTATTGATACGTGAAGACAGTCATTTCTGCATATTTTTCAAAGATTTTTGAAATGCTAATGCTTTGCACTTTTAAGGTCTAATCATAATGTTTCTGATGTGCAACGTGAGATGAGTGAAGTTGTACAGAACACTACATTTGAGAGCAGGGTGTGTTTGTGTGTAAATATGTGTGTGGAATAAAAAGTGAAACACGAAAAAGCTTTTGTGTTTGTGCTGTTTGAGTGACGGCTCGATTACAGACTATATATATGGTCGATATATATATTTATACACATCTATAGCAAAGGGCGGGAGAATGACTATTGACTGTTTGAACACTGGACACAAGAACCATTTCATTATGCACAGTTCAGCTGTCAAACTCTTTATTTGACTTTGTCAAGTGCAAAAGCAGGAGAAGTGCTACACCGCAAAATACAGATGAGATACAAAGAAGAGCGTAGACAAATGTTTCCAAGACAAATTTGTAAAACCAAAATGCGTCGACCACACAAACGAGACAGCTAGAGGACAAGAAGGCTTTGGCACTACCTTGTTAACACACTATACACAGCAGAGATCTGAAGGCTAGTGGAGGCATTAACTGTTGACTGCTGGACCTCCTGTGGTTTGTAAGTGGCATATTGTGAACAAAGATTTGTATTAAATAGATTGATAGCTTTGGCTGAACGTAAAAAAAAACTGTGTGAGGGAGGGGGAGGGGGGGGGGGTTTGCAACACCAGTGCTTGACCTATGCTTATGTCACTGAAGCAAACAAACAATACTGATCGTGAAAAGCAAAAATATATACACCACAAAGCACCAATATATACAGAAACATACACACACAGGTGAAGTGGGGCCTTTTTTTTTTTGTTGTGTAATGGTGGAGTTTGAGTGGAAGAGAGAGGAGAAAGGGCTTCTTTGGTATGCCCGAAACTACCTCTGAAACATCAGCCCATTTTCATATCCTTTTAAAAACCCATCACCGACATCGCCGAGTTTTTGGCTGTGAGGTGAACGAAACTGAAGTCTAAAACGGGCTGAAAGTCAAAGTCAGTGGAATGATTTAACCACAAAATATAAAATTTCCTTAGATTATTAAAAGCACCTACTTTGCCCCCAGTTTTGGTTTTCCTGGTTGTTTTTCTAGGTTTTGGGGAAAAAAAAGGTGGGTTCCCTGAGATCTGCCCACTGGACACAGGAAGTACGCAAGTTGATCAAAATAAGACATAAAATAACAACAACACAACTACTAGCTATGGCTTCAACACCTTGATAATACTTATTAGGACGCTTCTATAATGTAACTGTTAAGATATGAAATGAAAACTTGACACATGAGCGTTAAATATGGCATTGGATATCAGCTCCGTTAGGAAATAAAGTGCTAAGTACAAAATTTAATGAATGAATTACTTGACATGGTAAAAAAAAAAACAAAAAAAAAAAAAAAAAAACTTGGAATGCATAAATGATGCAAAAGCTTTGGCAACGTTTATAGTTAAGATACAGTATGAGTGAAGCTTTCTCTATTGGTTTGGACACCAAGCTTATTACTTTACACCACACCTCACCAAGAAACAATCTGCAACAATCAGAACAAAAAGTGCTTTTAAATCACAACCATATTGAACACAACACATTAAAAAATACATTTTGAAAAAATCAGACTGGGAGTCATTATAGCTTTATGATGGGAGAACTTCATGTGACTGTTTGGTACTGAATAAGCAAAAGCCAAATCCTTACTCAACCTTTATCTCCAACCAAACTTCTCCGCTGAGCACCGTCTTCATCCTTCTTCGTCTTTCACTCTTCAAGCTAACACCCCTACGCTACTTTGTTCTGTGCTACTACCACTTGCTACGCCTCTTCCATGTCGCTCCTTGTATCGTTTTCATTTCTCCGTACTAGACTTTATATATCTGCACCCTGAAGAACAGGCTGCTGGGATCCCAACAACCTCATGTGTGTGTGTGTGTGTGTGTGTGTGTGTATGCTTGATTTTGTTTTCTTTTGTACCTCAGTGGGCTGAAGTGTGCGGCACATTAGCGTGTCTGTACCTACAGTGTTATTTCTATGCATGTGTGTACCTGCGTGTGCGTATATCTGTGGATCCATTAAAAAAAAAAAAAAACATGATTATTTTCAGACAGGCCACAAAAAGTACCCATGGTGACCGAAATATAAAATATAAAAATATGTAGACAGACAACAATAACTGAGAAAATGGACACAATTTTTCTGAGATACACAAAAAGACTGATTGCATTGTCTGCTTTCAGTTGGTTAAGTCCTCAGGTGAGCACGTTCATGTGCTCTTGTCAGTGACCCCACGTGACCTCCAGGGTCGCGCGGGATCAGTTTTAGTCTGGGGAATTAAAGAATAGGAGTATTTCAATGCTTTTCAATATTTTCAATGTTGACGTTAACGTGGCTGACTAAACCAGCTCAGTTAGCATCTGGTGGCCTGCACCTTGTTTCTGAGAGAACTGAACGGGGCTTTGGGCGGATCACTGCTTATAAACCTGCAAAGTCTCATTTTATTGCTTTCTGTTCATCTTTCAAAACCCCAAACTGATCGTCTCTGTGATTCTTCTTGTTTCCTTCCTGTGCTTGTTTCTCTTACTTTCCCATCTATTGTTTTCTCTCCTTTCCCTGGGTTTAGAGAGGGGCACCTGGGGACAAAACCAGCTGGCCCCGTCCTCCTCTCGTCCTTAACCCAACATTTACTCTTGCATTCTTTTGCTCCAACTTTCACTTGTGTTGTGTCCATCTTTGCAGAGTCCTTCAGGATTTGGGGTGTCCAGGGCCGTGCCTGTCTAGGTTGGGATGCACCTTGTTCTTGAGGGGTGGAGGTTTGCGTTTTCGCTTGCGTGTAGGAATGGTGGTAGTGTGAGCTGGGTGGTTGAACAAGCTGGAGGAAGGGAGGGTCTCTCTCTCTGTTGGCGGCTCCCAATCCCGGCTAATGGGTGTAGTGGCAGGGGTAGATGGCAAGGAAGGGGTGAGTGCAGGGGTACAAGGAGGTGCAGTGGGTGTTTTGGGCAGTGGGATGTGGGAAGATGGAGTGTTTAATGATGAGACAGTGACAGAGGATGAGTCAGGGGCAGATTTATCTGTGGCTGGTGTAGGTGGAGGTGCACTGACTGAAGGTTTGGCTGATGATTGAGGAGCGGGCGTGTGTGTAGTGGCAGACGTTGGTCTGGGCTTTAAAAAAGGAACAGGTGTAGCTGCTGGAGTCTTTCTGGGGTTGGCAACAGTGTTTCCAGAATCCTTTGGAAGTTCACTTCTATCCGTCTTTTTCCCCTTCTTGCTCCCTTTGTGTTTTTCTTTGCCACTCTTTCGTTCTCTCCATGCGGCAGAGTCCTTGTCCTCCCCCTTCGCTCTCTGTCCTCCCTCGCTCCTCCCTCCCTGACCACCACCTCCTCTTTCCCTCCCTCTACGCCTCCTTTTCCTCTGGGCTCGCTCCAGTCTGCACTCGATGTGGTACAGATCCTCCGTTGCTATGGTGACACGGTCAAGCTGTTGCAGCAGGGCATCAAGGGTGGGGAGGAGCCTCCTCAGAGAGGCTTCGGTCTCTGCTCTCTCCCTCCAGCTGGTACTACCCATCACCACTCCTGGACCGAGCCCCAAACCCAGGCCCAGCCCGAGTCCCAGGCCGATCCCCGGGGCTTCTGTCAGGCTGCACGGGCTGGAGGAGGCTGGTCGCCACGAGGCCTCAGAGCCTGCATCAACGCTGTCGGGGGTGGGAGGCGAGTCGGGACCGTCCAGCGGTGGCAAACACAGGGACTTACAGTCGCTGGTGGAGGATGAACGAGACGGTGGGAGCTCCATACCCTCGAAACGCACCTTGTGACGAAACTGAGGATGAAAGAGGACAAAAGAGTAGATTTCAAAAAGACTAGATAAAACTACTGAGTTTCTTCCCTGAACAGGTCGATATGAAACAGGATATGTACCTCCTTGGCCCTGCTGAGTCCCATCCACATCTTGAGTCGTCTGAGGAACAGCTCAACCATCTCGTAGTCTTGGAGATCCACAGCAGGACGGTACAGCTCTGCCCGTGCGCGCCGGTAATTTCTCAGTAACACAGAAGTAACCAGCCACAGCAACACCAGCCGAAGTATCGCGAAGCTCGCGTGGAACACCAGCGAGGAGATGGTGCTAGAGGGACCTGTGGTGGTCCAGCTAGGACGCCACGATAGCAGACCACGTCCGCCGGCACCCAGCAAAGAAAGACAAGCAGAGCTCACACTGCCGTAGCCGTCCAGCACAGAGTGGAAGAGCTGGAAGGAGAAGAGGACAGAGGAAGAGAAGTTTAAAACACAGGGAACACTGGACAAATCAACAAAAGTGAAAGCTGTCGTTTGTCAGCTTGCAACAGCTTATTTTATTGCTTTGTGCGTTCATCTGGGTCTGGAATATAACACATAATTCTGTCATTTTAACATCTAAATTTACTTTTGAGAGTTTTTAAATGGAAGACACAGTCCATCTCTAATAGCTACAAGATGTTGACTATCTTATCTGAAACTCGCATTTCTCAAGAAAGAGAGAGAATTTGTAACAAAAAAAAGATGTTATGTTTGTGTCTGTTTGTCTCTTCTCCTCAAAGTGATGTATAAATGTTGTGGGAAAAAAAAAGGGGAAAAAAAAAAAAGAAGTTGTCCAAAGTGAAATTTTAACCCGATGACGTAAAGCTCCAGTATTTGTTGCTCTGGTTTTAAGGCGTCTGGTTAGAGCTGTGTTTTGCAAAGTTAAGTTTGGAAATAGGTTACAGATGTGGTCTAATGGATCAAGGCAACTTTTTGAAACAAGGTCTCTCACATTTCTACTTAAAATAACCATCAGTCACGACCTTGAGGCAAATTCGAGTGGAGAACTGTGGAGAAGAGGGAAGGCTCACTGGTGAACAGTAAATAATGTGTTCTGTAATCTTTCTCTGGCATTACATATTTTATCCTCAAAATCACTCAGGTATGTCGTCATACCGCGGTACACTGGTACACTGTTGCCTCACAGCAAGAAGGCTCTTGGTTTGAGAACCTCGGCTGGGGCCTTTCTGTGTGGAGTTTGCATGTTCTCCCCGTGTCTGCGTGGATTCTCTCCGGGTACTCCAGCTTCCTCCCACAGTCCAAAGACATGCACTTCATAGGTTACATGGTGACTCTAAGTTGCCCGTAGGTGTAAATGTGAGTGTGAATGGTTGTTTGTCTCTCTGTGTGAGTGTCTGTGATGAGCTGGCAACTTGTCCAGGGTGTACCCCGCCTCTCGCCCTAAATCAGCTGGGATAGGCTCCAGCCCCACCATGACCCTGATGAGAATACGCGGTTACAGATGATGGATGGATGTTGTCATCCTGTCACCGCTAAAGTGAAGGCTCATTGCTGTTTGTCACTGATTGTAAAGAAGTAAGCACGACAATGAAACACTTGACTGGACAGACTGAAGCAGAACGTGGGCTGGATGAGGTTTGGTACTTGCACATTGTGTATTATATTAATGTTTACATTATGCTGTGTGTGGGAGAGGCTCAGCAAGAGAAGAACAGAAGGAGAAAAAGTCTGACCAGGTGTCCTGTGTGTGAGTAAGCCAGCACCAACAGCAGTAAGGCCAGGGAGACTCCCAGCAGCTCCCAGACTGAGCGCCGCAGAGCTCTGCCAAACACAGCCCACTCTCGGAGGAACCGCAACTGGTGGGATGCCTGGATGACCAGAGAGAGAGAGAGGGAGAACATTATTTTCTGTCGACATTAAATGGAACCTTTCAATTTATTACAACTTTGACCATATTTTTATAGTTTTGGCCACCAGAGAAGCAAGATCACCAGCTGTTACATTTATTAATTTGATACTTTTGTCCAAGTACTTGCATTTTACATGATCCATACACATTGGGAACACTTTAGGGCTTTGCTGGGGTCGTGCACACAACTACAGCAAGTACTATAGGTCGAACTAGGAAGTTAGTTTTTAGAAATATGCAGCTATTTTCCTTACCACCTAATCACATGAAAAAAAAATAAAAAAAACTACCCTCTCTGTGGCACTCAGCTTTAAGGTCATTTCTTCTTACTGAATATGCAAATCTTTGGGTCACAAATATACAGTTTACTTGTCAAAAAAGCTTAAAAATGTAGCCGCCAACTAGAAAATAAATGATAATTGTGGAAAAACAAGATATAATTAGAGTTAGCTTTGCTTCCCTTGGCCTTTCCCTTTTACCTTGAGCACCAGTATGAACAGCAGCAAGGCGGACATGACTGTGTACATCTGACTCTGTCTGGCCAGGGGGTAGAAGTCTGTGAAAGTGTCCCGCGGATGCTTCAGGTGCGACGCCCACTGCCGCGTGGCCATGGTGCAGCGGCTCAGGTGCAGCCCACACACAGATGCCGCCAGAGCCAGTTTGCAGATCCCCAGGAGCCTCCAGGCCGACAGCAAGTACACATAACCTTCTCTGATGAAACCCAAGATCCCCCGCACCAGGAAATACAACACCAGGGCGAGGAGAACAATCTGGAAAACAGGAAACCACAAAGCTAAAATGGTTAGTCGCCAACGAGGACAGGGGAAAGGATTCGGGTGTGGGAGGTCATCAGATTTTGTGTTTTTGATGGTGTCAGAGGGCTTACCATGAGAAGCAGCTGCAGGTCCAGGCCTGTGATTGGCCAAAGACTTATGACAAGGAGCTCAAAGCTGGACTGGGCACGCTCGGAAACTGGAAACTCAAACAGGAAGGAGAAGACCGCCAGGAGGTTCGTGTTGATGTTGTAGAGCGAGAACTCCACAAACACAGCACGGGTTCTGTGAACACACATGCACACAACACAAACAAATACGCACTTAATGGACTGTGATAAGATCGGGAGTGGAGATATTTCACTCCCTGTTTTGGTTACCTCTCTGATTTGGAACCAACTTTAATATTTTATTGATCTTATTTAAGATGAATGTTTCTATCACAGGAAGTTTCATTTCATATGAGAGATAACTAACTCAGCTTTGTTTAAAACACACAGTTAAGTGTGCCGTTAGAGACCTCCACCACGCTTTTTATTGACTTTTCAGTTGCTCCCCTCTGAATATTTGCAACCTAATACCAAATGTGGTAACAGGATTAAGGTTTTGTTTATCCCATCCGTTATTACTCTCAGAACAATTGCTGAAAGACGGCCCACATTCTTAGCACATTCTTTACTGGATTGTTTTCTAGCCTTTATTTTAATGTTTTCATGTGCAGCTTTTTTGACGATTGCAGGCTGCAAGACAAACTGCACTTCAGGGAGAATCAAACTCCACTCCAGATTTTTAAGGAATTTAAGGCCACGAGTATGCATAATTCTGTTTTATTTTATTATTGTGAAATAGCGTGTACATGCACATTGATTTCTACTCCCTTGCATCCGGCCCCTTGACTTTGGAAGAGTGAGTGAGTGAGATCAGTGAGTAAACTCTCTCTTTTAAAACACAAAACGTAAACTTACATAAACTTTAATGCCTGGGGTGAAAGGGGATACAAATACTAGATAATACAGTTTTTATTGATTTTATTGCTTTGACCTGCTATGTATTTATTTTATGGCAGTGTAATGGGATGTTTTTAGGAGGTTTTTCTACTGTTTTCTATCCTGTCTTCCCATGTTCACTACCTGTAGTCGAGCCAGTGTAGCTGCTGCAGCTGCTGTAAGGAGGAGGACGCCTCCGCCAGGCTTCTGTTCAGCTGGTGCACAACATCTCTGCTGTTATTCACCCCCACCTGACCCAAACGCCACACCCTAGAAAGACAAGAGGGAGTAGACGCAGAGGAGAAAACATAGACATATTAATGACAACCAAATGTTACACAGAAACTCAATCTGACCTACAAGTTAACCGAGGCAGGTTTTCAAACCTTACCAGTTTGTGTCGCGAGCTCCGAAAGCAGTGAAGTTCTCAGCACCTTTAACTGGAGATGTAACCCAGCCCTTTCCCCAGATACTGTCTCCTGTCCTGGACTCACCTGCAAGTGGAACAAAGTCAAGTTTTAACAAGATCAAATTGAAAATTAAATTGCAATAATTTATAACTTCTCCCAGAGGAATCAAGCCAAATATGAAAGAATAAGTTCAGCAAGCAGATGTCCGGAAATGGTAATAATAATGTCCACTGGAGTAGCTGCAGAAAACTCAATATTATTGAAAGACAAAGAGAAACAAAGAAAAATCCAATCTCCATAAAACATATATTTTTCATGTGCTCAGAGTAGACTCAATAAGTTCTCTGTCAGATCACTGGAGTTTATTTATACTGAGCTGCCACAGCAGAGGTAAAGGCAGTCACCACAGTTTAATCTCACCCTGTGTGTCATGGATTTGACGGAGCCTCAGTGTGCCGAGTAACACACTTCCTGTGTCTCTCAAGAGGGCAGAGTCATCCAGTAGCCGTGGCAACAGGGACTCATTCAGCCACACCAGGATATCATCTCGGCTACAAGAAAAAAGATTTAGAAAAATACATTGTGTATTCGTCATGTGCAGCAACACAGTGGACAAAACAAAGTGTGCGCACAGGATGACTAAAACACACTCTGGACTCTGTTTTATTTTAAATAAACAAGAGTTATAGACACAGTTTGCTTGAGCCAATCTTTTCCACTCTTGTTCTATTTTGGTTTGAATACAATAACACACCAAGCTCAAGTCTCTTAAAAGCACAAGGGGGAGAAAACTGGGGCTCAGTCAGTTTTTTTTAATGATTTCAAACTGTGTTTGCCTAAAAAGTCCTGCAAGCAGACAAGCAGGAGTCACTCTTGAAAACTGAGATGTTGAACTCAAAAAGGTCTGAGTTAATGTGTTTCATTCATTTGATTGCACCACCAAAATATCTTCTATTTATCTGTGTGTGTGCGTATACCTGCTGATGTTGTGGTAATCAGGTGTGTGCAGCGCTCGTTGCAGCTGAGTGCGCAGTCTCAGGCTGTGTGTGTCTTTGGCTGAGTCAGAGTAGTTGAGAAGCAAGACCACCAACAGGAAAAACATGTAAACCAGGAAGTTCTGAAAATCAGAGCCAACAATTTGGTTAACAAATAGAGCCGTACAACAACAACAACATGGTGAAGATGAAGAGACGTCTCTAACCTTGTGTGCCCGTGTCTCTCTGACTCACCTTCAGCATAGTGTGCAGCATGTGAACTTTGCGGGCTTGGTGTCGAGCCTGGGACAGAGCGAAGCCTTGTGGCGGTCTCACCCTGGGGACCCGTTGGACCACTCTCTCCACCCGGGGGAACTCCACCAGCACATCCTGGTCCTCCGGACGCAGACGTTGCACACATACTGCGTAGTAAACTGCCTCACAAAACACCTGTGGGACAGAGCGGGCGGGGCGACGGAGACGTTAGGGCTTGGGAACTCGAGAAAATATGAAAAACTAAATTGAGAAGTGTTAACATAACTGCAGCCAAATGGGAGTTTAGTCAGAAGAACCTTTGGGTGTGCATTACAGAACAAACTGTCTGCTTTTCAGCTTTCACACATTTTGAAATCATCTTTAGTGTTTCAAGGATCCAAAAAAATTTGGATTTTTTAAATCTATGTTTTTTATGGCCACATGGGGGCAGCGCAACAAGCTCTAAACACAACTTATAAAGTTGTTACTGCAAATTGTGTATTTAACAACATGAAATTCAGAAAACAGTACATGAACTAGCATCTCCCATAAGAAATGTGCATTGTGTGTACCTTAATTGGCTCCAACAGCAGGCAGGAGCACAAGAAACTGGCAAAACAGGAGATGAGCCACATCATGGCCACATTTTGACTCAACCCGTGGCCCGCCCAAATGGAAACACTGCTGGCCAGAGCGATCCCCGCCCAGCTGCCCCACAGGGCGGCACGTCCGCACCAGGGAGGAAACCGTCTGGGACGACACACGTCTGTGACAACTGGAGAGGAAGAGGAAGGGTTCGGGGATGGAGGGATTTAAAGCAATTTTCTGAGAGGAAATACTGATAACGAAAAGTGAAATGAAAGAACCAGAGAGGAGATGAAGGTCCCAGAGATAAAACAATGATCAGGCAATAAAAAGTCAAACAGAAAGACTGAGACCTCTAAGAGTGTATCATTTTAATTCGCAGTATTAACTATTTAAATTTAGATATTTTGTAGAGAATTTGCATTTTAATAGTTTTTCTGAAGGCTTTGAAGGTCATTTGACTCCCCTAAGTAAGTTCTAGTCTTGTCAAGTAAGCACAAAGCCATATGTAATGAATAACATTTCTCACAAATCAATCAAGTTCTGAGAATAAATCATGTCTAAACGAACTTTAGACTGAGACGAGATGAGACAAGTGTCAAGCTCAGTTATTTCTCTCTCTGACAACAAAGGATTTGTTTTGCTTATTAAACATGCAGGCACCAAAATGAAAGCATGATGGTTATATTCACATCAAAACATAACTATAATGACCCAGACACAAAGCCGCCAGCACTGGGCTCATTACTGAATTATAGTAACACAGTCTCACTCATTAATCATCTTTCGTCTTTAAACTTTGCTCTTTACCTAATGAGTTACAAGTCCTAAAAGAAAAAGAAAAAAAAAAGATTTACGTGTCACTAATCCAGCCAGAGAGCAAAGCACGCAGAGCAACAGCAAAACAGTTTGCACATAATTGATCTATGAGGGAAAACAACTTTCGGATGCCCTTTTGAGTCCAATTTGGAGTTCTTTGTAATGACTTTTTTGATGTGATGGTTTTCAAGATTCCGGTAATTGGCAGAGGAAAGATGTTTTTGCACCTATATTCAAATTATAATCGACTGGACAACCTTGCTGTCATTCTGCTTGATAAAATAATCCTGAATAAATGCAGCAGAAAAAAAACAACAAGGAGAAATTACAGAACTGCTAACTTTTCTTGTCTACTGAGACAACAATGCAGACCTGGGCCAGGTAGTTATCAAACTGATTATACTCACACACTCAAAAATGAAAAAAGTTATAAATAAAAGTTATTTATCACATTTTTTATAACTCAGCATTTAATTTAAACATTTGATCGGACGCTACACCACTTTTTTTTTTTTTATTTATCAGGGGTTCAAACAACAAAGAATAAAGCTCTGGCACCAATTACGTTTCCAATCACTTTCCATACATATTTATAATGTACATTTATTGTGTTCAATGTGGAAAGAAATTGTATTGCTGCTGGAAGATTTCATACAAATAACATCAACTTTTTTTTTTTTTTTACAAAATCAAGATTTTTGAGGGGATTTTTGGTAAATGTTTTGCTAGAATTCATTTTAATTGAAACTTATATTTACAGGATGTCTCCACACACACACCTGTATTTGAGGTGAAAGCTGTTTTTGGTGGGTCTCTTCTCACAGATTCAAGAGGAAGAGGCTCATTTAGCTTCTGGAGAAGAATCACTTCAGTCTTATCTCCGAAAATGCTTGACCTGACACACACACACACACACACACACACACACACACACACACCACACCACACCACACCACACCACACCACAGGGAAAGAAAATAAAATAAATTCTGGGTAAATCCACAAATGTTTTGAGTAAAGCTGGTGAGTCCATTCAATTCCACACAAGCACAGTGAGACATGATCAGATCTCTCGTTCAGGGATCAAACTTACAGGTCAGCCATCTCACTTTCATCTGCCTGAGGGAAGAAGTTCTGTCCATCTGTCAGGATGTGTTTGATCAGATCCTCGTCTGTGAGCGAGAAGCAACAGTTTGAACTCTCATTTCACACAGACAGTGTAATGAAACAAACGCTTTACATCCTCAATACACTGAGTAATTGTTACTGGTTTAACAGCCTCCCTACTGTAGTTACCTGAAGAGGTGAAATGCTTGTTGCGTTGATCAGTGCCCTCCTCGTCGTCAGGGTTAAAGGTCATGTCGACGCCCAGGTGCCTGCTGCCCTGACCCCTCTTCAGCCTGGGCAACCCTGCACCATGCCCAGCCCCTCCAACCACGGACACATCACTCAACAGGTCCGGCCAGTCCCTGTCCTCCATCTCCTCCTCCGCCATGCCCCAACTCTCCATGCTGAAGCACACGGTGAGACATGTTTCAGACAATGATTCAGTACCAAACTTCTCAGGGGATGATAATGATCTTGTAATAATGCAAGCCGAGACAACTACGGCTTTTGGGTTTAGAGTTGTTTTGTGATGAGAGAAATCACAGAGACGCCGATATAAAAACACTTTTGATCTTTTCTGTCTCTTATAGAACTCAATACTCTCAAACCGCCCCCTCCCTCTTTTTTATTTTTTATGCTCTTTATTCTTGTATTCTCTCTTATCCCCAAGTCATCTGACAGCTGGCAATTACAGTTCACTTGGCATTTATCTTGCAATAAGTTAAGTCATGCATTATCTATAAATTCTGTCATGGCAATGGACTAACTCACCTTTTGGTTGATGGAGTAGGCAAATCCACGTTGGTTTCCTCTGAGTTAGTCTGAGGAACAGAGAGGGATGGATGCATAGACAGATGGATTGAGAGAAAGAAAGACAGACATACACTAATGATCTCACAAGGGAAAAGCATTAGACACTTCTTGGCTCGAATGTACCTTCAATTTTTATCTTAAACAACCACTAGCCAGCGATTGTTTTAATTTAATATTAATTGTATGATAAATTAAAAAGAATACATCTCTATGAATATCAGGCATGATGATATATCTTATCTCCGTCTTTCCCTACCTCGCCATTAAAAAAGAGGAAGGAACTTCCAGCCATGGAATTATCCAGGAAGTCATCAATTTCCACCGACTCCTGGTCCGTCCCTTGTGGTGGCACCTGCTCCACGGACACACACTAACATTCACAGATACAAAGAGAAAATATTCAGCTTCACGATTGGCCTTGACTGTGTTATCGTTTCGGGCAGGTTCTCGGTACCTTGCTGCGGCTCATTCTGAACAGTGTGAAGACGAGCAGGTAGAGAGGGTAAACGATCAGACAGGTCACCACACCTGCCGCCACCGTCTCGCCATTTAATGAGGCGTACCTCGAAACGGCCCGCGGGCTGCAGAACAGGATGGCATTCAAATGTCAGAACAAATCACCAGATAATGATAATGTGGACACAAAGACAGAAAAAAAAAGACTTGTACCTGTATCTGTTGTCCGCCACAATGCTGTACCACAGAGTGTTGGCCAAGAGAAAGAACTGCAGCAGCACAGCGCAACATGTGGCTCTCTGCAGGCGGGTGAAAGGGCTGCGGTGGGGTCTCTCCCACAGAGACAGCCACAGGTGACTCTCGCACAGCGATCTTTGTAGCTCGCACCGCAGGAGGCGGGGCAGCTGTCGAAGCACAGCCTCCTCTGAAGGAAACAGGAAGTAGCACGACAAAATGAACAAACAGGCATCAGCCATTGTGATTGGAGATGATTTAGTTGTAGTTTCTTACCTGAGGCCTCCACCTCAATCTCTACCCGTCCATCCGTTCTCTCGTTGTCGACTGACAGCCACTCCTCAGCCAGGAAGTAGTAGCTGCTTCCTGTCTGCAAGTCTTTGACCAAGACATACTGTAGCATCCATGCTGGAGACAGACCTGAAGAGAGTGAAGAGATGATTGTTACAAGAAGTTTGTTCAAACATCAGCTGGTTGAACACTTTGCGATCACAGCTCTCTGTCGTTTTGGCGAGTGTGAATCATTACCCTTGTTGTCGTGCCAAATTCGGATTTTCCAGACACTGCCAAGGCTGGTATCCGTGGCAATATGAAAGATGTCAAGAGCGTTGCGCGTGAAAGCTCCTCTGCTGTCAAGATGCCGGTGTCCGCTGCGGCTCTCACGCCCATATAAACTGATTCCCACATGAGCCGTGGTGCCTGGAGGGACAGAAAGAGACTCGTTATATTGACTGTTTCCACAAATTCTGAACTCTATGTCTCTACACATTTGTGTCTTGTTATCATGTTGCTTATATTATATATGAATATGTCTGTCTACTTTCATTTAGCAATCAAGGTCATCTTTTCAGGCCTATATTCAGGCTAATACAATATATAATACTGTGGATCTCCATTGAGATATTAACAAACAAATTTTTTTAGAGAGTTTCCCTCCCTAACTCACCTGCCCCTCGGCTCCAGCCAGTCTTGACCTGGATCTCATACTTAAAGAGTCCGTCACGGCCGCAGAGTGGAACCACACCGGCCCGTCGTAAATCCAGCTGGTCCAACTTGTGCAAGATGGCTGCTGCCACGACATAGCTCAGCAAACCCAACACGCATACCAACAGGACAACCAAGCTTGGTGCACCAGTACGCTCCTGAGGGATGAGGGAAATGGTTTAAGTGTGTGCGTTTATCTGAGGCGTGTGCACAAAAAGCATTTGTTTTGTGATACTGACCGGGACTTTAAAGCTGACGGCGTCGGACGGTACAAACAGGCCCGCAGCGAAGGCCGTGAGATGTCTGGTGCGACAAACGGCTCTGCTCGCGTTGGTTTCTGCCAGCGGCACCATGCCATCTGTCTGCCACTGCTTCTCACTCTCGCTGAAGTACTGACATAGCGAGGCAAACACCCCGACCTCCAGACGAACACCCACATGACGAGAGCTGGGGCTGCAGGTCGTGCTCACGTTGATAAAGTAGTCAAGAGTGGTGTCGTACAGCCTGTGTGAGACAAGACAGGGATGAATCTTAGAGAAACAAACTGAACTGTTTGTAACCTGGGAGCCTGACCTCAGCCCCTCAGTTGCTACAAATAATACTATATAATTCTGTTTGATTCTGCATTGGATGAACATGGGGCTCTTACTCTGGAGAAAGGAAGAAGGTGTATTTCTTGTGGTCAAGATCTTGCCCCCTGGTCATACTGAGTGTGATACGTTTGCTGTCTGTGCAGTTGAACTCATTGGGTTGTTCATGTGAATCAAGGTAGGCTGTGATGTATGGCTCCTCCACATCCTCCTCGCTCTCAACTTTCTCTTTGTCATCTGGGGAAGGGAAGGAAAAGAAAAAATCAAGAGAAGACTGAAACTGCATCAATGCAATCACAAACTATAAAACTGTGTGTACACAGAGACTCATTAGGTCCATACTTACCTCTTAGGAATCATGCTGTGTTACCAAATGGCCAAACTGGGCAGTTATATAATTCACATTTAAGTGAGTTCAAAGAGTTCTGCTTAACCTCTTCGTACCTGTCATGCCATTGCAGCTATATAATGTAATCTCTTTTTTTTGGCTCATATAATAGCTATAGGTTGGCAAGCCTATTCAAAATTTACACTGCTAATCACTCATGCTGCAATTAAATACTGGGCTAATTACACATTATAGTCTGGCACTAAAATAACATTAGACGTCTGTTCGATTATAGAGAGTGCAACACAATATGGATCTTTATCAATCACAGCATCACATTTGCAACAGTAAAAATCAATAAAAGCGAGAAGGTACGAGCTGAATGCAAGAGCTCACCGCCGAGAGAGGTGAAGTTGAGCTGCACAAACACCCCCGCCTGTCGGTTGGTGTTACCCGTGCTGACCCTCACGAAGACGGAGTCACAGTTGCTGATGTTCACAGTTCCAGCTGTAGGGACCCCTCCAGTACCAGAACCCTCAAGACCTGCTTCCGCTCCACTACTTCCGTTGTTAATGGCAACCGTGATGGCGAGACTGTCATCCAGTCCGGAGATGGGAATCTGGGTGCCATTTTCAGTGCGGAACTCCATGGACGCCACCTCGGTAGAAACATTGTAGTTCTGTACGTAGTTGAAGGGGAAGGGGTTTGACTCCACCTGATGAGAAAAAGAGAGGAGGGAGGAGAGTGAAGAAAATTAGATTGGTTCAAGTGAGGCTAAAACAGAAAAGGGCTAAAAGCCATTAAAGCCCAGACCACTCCACACTCCAGGTAATTTCTGTGAGTGGTGCTGAGGGGGGACTTTGGCACTGTCAAGCTGCCAAGTTCTTTGACAGCGATCTGAAGAGAAAATTTCTACTGAGGAGTTTCCATCACGTTAGGCGTTTTCTGATGTTACCTGAAACATTAGCTGCATGATGCTGTTTCCTGCAGCGGCTCTGCCAAGACTGTTGTTGAAAGCTCGGGGGATGGAGAAACGCTGGCAGTCTGGAAGGGAAGATTAAACAGTGATAAAGGTTAACCAGATGCACAGTCCTGTTTTTAATTTACAACTTTTTTATGTTGAGGTCTTGAAAGTCACCAACAGAGACTTTCATTACCTTATGAGACACTAACTACACAAGCCCACCTGAACTGTTGTTGTCATGGTAACAGAGCAAGCTCTGGGGGTCTGCCAGTTTTCCTGTGGCGGCGATCTCGGCTCCCCTCAGCACAAGTGGCTCCTCGTTGAGGACGCGGGCATGCATGAGGATCAGCATGAGGACCGAAGACAGGCTGTAAGCCTTGGCCGCCACGCGCAGAGGGTGTGGTTCCAGCGAGGAGGGAGAGGGGTCTAACAGGGTGCCTCCTTGCTCCTCACCAGTGGAGTTAAAAGAGTTGGTCGACGGGGTTGAGGGGGAATCCACGTAGGCCGGCTGGAGGTAAGACTGGGATGCTGACTGGCTGACCTGATGGATCAGATCACCTGAAGGGATGAGAGGACATATGAGAGAGATGAACTATTTTTTTCTGTCAATTCCAAACCTTTATTTAAACTACCGAGGTTGCTCACGATGCTGCAGACAAATTCAAATCTGAAAAGACAAAACACACGTGAGAATAAGGCTAAAAGATCTGTTACACACTGAAGCTGAAAGGTTTAATAATGTATCAAAGTGCATAACAAATACGTTATGAATAAATATAATTTCAAAGAACATGAAACATTTAATTGAAAACAAAACAGACTAACTGATTTAAAGCCTTTGTTTATTGTGGTCTTTTATGGTTATAAACCGAGTACGTGACCTGGTTACAAACAGCAGAATGAATGCACTTAGCAATAAACATGCATGATTAAATTACTTGTACGAGGTCTACTAATCTGAAAGACGGAATTGCTCGTGTGCTTACAGAGAGGCAGGAAACTCTCTTTCTTACCCATGATGTTCAGGATGTTGTCAGCTATCAGGGTGGGAGTGACGATGCCCTGTTTGGTGTCACATTGCAGTATCTTGAGCATGGACTCCAGCTTGTTCAGGGTGCTGTTCTGACACTCCTCACAGATGAACTCTCGACTCACCGCCTAAAAAAAAACACACACACCACCGCTCATTCGTTTGCTTTCTTGGCTATTTTTTTTTTCTGTTCTAGCTTCATTCTTTGCATTTTTCTCTCTTGTTTCCTTCCTGGCCATCTTTCCTTTCCTTCCCACCTTGCCTCACTCTCATCCTGCTCACCGTGCACTGAGCCAAAGCAGCAGAGGTCTGCTGGATGTCGTTCACAGTCGTCAGGTCTAGAGCAGTCAGAGCTCTGGTGATGTTGCTGCGGACTCTGACTCGGTAAGCGCGCTCGTCTCGGGACACCCTCGCCGTCTCCCTGGTCTGCTCATACTGGAAGAATGCAGTGTCAGTAGATTTCATTTTGTTACACACTGATAAATGATTGGACTGATAAATGTATCAGTCAACATTAGGTAGCTAGGCCTACCTCATTTAGGACTGTAATAAGAGCCAGCGATAGCTCTCGGACCCTCTGGGAGTCTCCCTGCTCCAACAACTTTTTGAGCTTGCTGTCTGTCAGCTCAGATAGCCAATGGGGGAGGCTGCTGTACCCCAGGGGCTGCTCTGGCATCACAACTTCGATGGACCTGGACACAAACACAAAGCGCTGTTATTGAATATGGTGTTTCTAACTTTGTATTTGTGTGGACTTGGATGTAAGTTATGTGGTCTAGGACAGCAGAGTAGTCTAAAATAGTTACTCGTTGAGGGCAGTGATGGCAGCTCCCTGGTGGTCCTCCACTGTGATGGATACGGATACACGATGACGGGCTGACCCGAAGCCTGGGGGCAAGAAGACAGAGTGCTCCGGGCTGCTGCCCTTGTACACAGAGAAGTCTTCACAGTAGTCTTCTCTGCAGCGCGTTACCAGCAAACTGTAGAGCAAGGGAGTCTCTAAGACCCCTACGTCACTGTAACCTATAGGGAAGAAAGTGAGAGATACAAAGAGGCTGATCTTTATAAAGGGGTGATGAGTAATGGAGGAAAGTAATCTGCTAATGAGATTGGGTGATTTTAGCTAAATTAAATATTACAAAAACAAAAAGTGTGAATCAGAGCAAGAAACGAGCACATTGTTTTTCAGGTGTGTGAGAGAGTGAGGTCTTGACTTTTGTTGTGGAGAATTTTATTACTCAATTGTCAGTTCAGAGGAGAGGAGAGACAATGCACAGGAGTCCAAAATTCTTCTACTGAAAGGTTTACTGAAGCTTGTTCAAGGAGAATGAAGGATCTATCAGTACACCTGTCATGACATGATGCCGCCTCCATTCTGAAGAAGCTGTCCTCTCTGGCTCATCTACATGCCCTGAGGACAGTGACACAACTACTCTATGTCCATAAATACTTTTTGCAAATTGGTCTACAAACAGTGAAATATGTTTACCCTCAGTGGTCCGAGGCGTCTACGTTATTACCTCTCTGTTGTGTCGAGGGAGCAAGACAGTCCTATCCTCGGTTACCATAGCAATAATCAGAATGGCGCCTGCTTTCCTAAACACAAGCAAGCTGCTCTGTGCCTCAAGAAGAGAAGAAGTCTGGTCTCTCACAACCTAAGATAACACCTAATACCACACACCTACAGTGGCCTTAAGATATAACACCCATGTGTGGCATGCTAGAACAGAAAATTTGCTCACACTTTCCTTCTTCCTACCTGAGCAGTTGAAGTGCACCCGGTCCAGCAGTGTGCGTATCCTCCGACTTCTACCGTCACCGTCCCCGTACTCCATTCCCGTCTCTCCACCGGCTGTCAGGTGACACTCCCCGCCAGCCGGGGGCGTATTGTGGTGCAGAATGATGGAGGCGGCGCCCTCGCCGTCCAGATTGACGTCTGTAACATGCAGGGTGAAGTTGTAGGAGTCTTTGTGGCGCAGGACGCCCTGCCGCAGCACCAGATTCATACCGTCACTTCCCGTGGTGGTGGAAGAGGAGTCCAGGACCAGAGTCTCGTTCTGCAGCGTCGTGGCAGTCCAGCGCTGAGAGACAGAGGGAGAAAAGACTTTACTAAAAGCAAGCTACATTTGGTGATTTCCTCAGAAATATGAAGGCATTAATAAATTAAATGAGCAGCAATTAGCCAGCCTAAAAGCTTTAATTAAAGATGATCACAACTTGTGTTCCTTTTTAAATTTGTTTTGATGTTTGCCTAACTGTGTTAGGTTTAATACAGACCAAACTTTTGGAGCAAGCAGTGACAGGCAGTGCCCATTAGATACATTAATGATTTATGGGGTCCAAAAAGCAGACTACAACTGACCCGACTTAATGACTTTAGTGTGTTTTTTTCCTGGGTAGTGGGTTTTGAAAAATTGGTTATTAGGTTGAGGATGAGCGGCACATAATGGGGCATGAGCCATCTTTGAAAGAATGGCTTTCCTGCTGAGAGTTAGATGAGAAAACTGATACAACACTCGTGTTTCAGATTGAAGTAAAGCACAGTCAACAGCATAAAATTCCCACAGTGATGAAAACACTCAGAAAGTCACTTCTCATATCTCTGTAAAACCACTGCTTGCCATTTTTACACTCTTTGCCCACATTAAACAAATATAACATGTTCACTGGGTTTTACAGGTGCTCAGATCATGACTGTATCTTCTAATGTATTCTACAGACATGAAAGTCATATCAATCTGCTGATCTAAGTCTCTGCACCAAACCCAAAATCTCACAATGTTAAAATATAAAACAAAGGTCTTAATAATTTACCCCAGGAGTGCTCAAAAGACCCTACAGAAGCCACTGCGAACTCTCATCTCTACTAAGAAACTGTATGCTGTTCTTTGGATGTTTCTATTCATATTAATGATGCTTTTTTTTCCAATTTAAGACATTGCTCAGGTCAGACATATTTTATCTTTTGAAAGTTCTTCATGATTAGATTATTTTTATTCATAATACTCATCTAACAAGACAACGTTCAGGGAATACTCCACTGTGGGCCACTTCATTAGCTGCCAGTGGAGTTTAGAAATGAATCTAAATGTTTTGTTATTACCTACCAGCCTCAGCACGATGAAGCCTCGAGAGTACATTTCTCACTGTAATTGTTCTGTCTATTTTCTAATTTAAAGTTTTAGACATTGCAGACTACCCAGTGTCTGATGGAGGTTCCCAGAGCTCAGCTTATAATAAAGGGAGACTATGTATAGATAGCTTTTTCAGTTCCAGCTGATTCAATTCTTGTACTTATCTGATGACGTGTGATTCAAAAACTACCCCTGTGCAGTATGGAAACTGAACTACAGTGTAATTATATATATATATATATATATATATATAGTACAGCTGAGTGCAGTCAGCTTGTATTTGCCCAGTGACTCAACAAGTGTTTTGCCTTTCAAATTGTTTCCCTGTGTTATTGAGGACCATTTATATTCTCTCTGGCTCCAGTTGTACAGTGACCTCATCCTCGCACCCACACACTGCTGCCTGCATCACAAATCCCAGTGAGAGTCTGAATAGCGGAGAGAAGGAGGAGGAGCAGGAGGAGGAGGAGGAGGAGGAGGAGGAGACGGAAGGAAAGGATCTGGAAATCATGATTTCGCTGTCACTGCTGTGGTGCAGTGACCTCATTTTGTTGCGAGACAGAGAACTGAATTTGGAGTGTGTGTTTGTACCTCTGCGTGGGTTTGCCTGTGTGTGTCTATGTATGTATGTGTGTGTGTGTGTGTGTGCAGGTGTGGGTGCGGGTGTTTACCCCTCGATGCGAGCCATGGCAGTTGGTGCACATTCCTTTGAGGTAGACATACGAGTTCTGGCTGACCTCGTAGATGGACTGGGCCTTACAGGAAACACACTCCAGATATACCATGGGTATATGGCCACTATGGACTAGGACCTGTCAATGTTTAGATACGACACATTTATTTTTTCACAATTTTCAACTCGTTTGCTTGACAGGTTTTGTTGGCAGTAGTATATTGTTTCTGGTTTTTGAGCTGCTGATCATTTACAAGAGACACCAAAATAAAATGAGAAACGGTGGAATTATTACTGGAAGAGACTGATTATTGTCATTATGGTGAAAAATGTGATTGATGAGTATGAAATAAGTAAAAAGGGATGCAAGTTTTGCAAAAACACATCAGGTAAAACAAGCTGAGACATAATGAACTGACAACAATCCAAATCCGTGTGTCATTAAGCAAGACCAAATAGAAGTCGAATATACTGAACAATAACTTCACTGTGGCATCAGTAACTATTATTACTACTGCTAAGATGTTTTACCTGATTGCTAAGCGACACAAATTACAGAGAGAAATACTATTCTGACAGCAGAGGAGGACCTGAAGCTTTTAGAGGTTCCTTTAGTGTTCCAGGACAGAGTCAGGTAAGTAAAGCTAGATGGACATAAAAGAGTAAGGCATAAAAAGGTTATTTTAAGAAAATACAGCACTAAGCAGTGTAACCACGTCCTTGTTCAAGTGTGACAGGATGTCGTCTAAGGCCTTTCTTACTTGTAAGGAGTGCAGTGACATGCCTTACTGTATTTCAGATGTATGGTATATATTGCACTAAAGTAATGCCAAATAGGCTTGAGGTCACCATTATATAGTTTTCCCACCAGAGGCCTTTCATGTTAATCTTGTGATCAAATGTAGGAGTGTGTGGAGCCCTAGGTTAGGAACCTCCAACATAAAGCATGCATGCATTCATGTGTAAAGGAGAATATGTGCTCTTACGGTCTGTGTGGTGGACTCTGGTGCCATGCCGTCTTTGCTGATGGTCAGTTTGAAAGTGTATTTGACATCCGCCTCTAGCTCAGAGCCGGAGATTCCAAGCACCGGACCGCTGGAGCCCAGGCCAAAGTTCAGAGTGGAGCAGTGCTCGACACCCTAAAAACAGAAATTGGGCCATAATTTTAGCATTTGTGTTCTGTTTATGAAACCTGACAAACATAAACTGCAACATGCAACATGAGAACAGGTTTTGGTATTTAGCAGCAGTATTGATAGATGGATGGATAGATGTGATGTGATGTTCTTTCTTTTTAAACCAACAGTTTCATCTCCTAAAACTGTATTTGTATCCAAGGTCAGGATAGTATAGGACATTATAACAACCGTGTTTCTGTCTTCTATTCTTGATGTTTTCAGTCTTGAGTTCTTCTAACAAAGCGTCCTTCTTCTCTTTATCGGAAAGGCTGCACAGCTGTGTGAGTTTGTAACATGTGCATGTTGTATACTGTATGTGCTAGTGTGTAATTGTCAGGGTGGGGAGCAAAAGCACCAGCTGTGGAATGCTGAATTTATCAAACAGTTGCATAACCCTTTAAATGCCTGTTTGCTTAGATGTACAGTACACACAAACCCACACACACACTCCTGCATGACACACCCATCCTATTGGGTCTTATATTGTGGTCTTTTGCTGAAAAGGCAGAATGTGTTCCCACCCAGCCAAGGCAGCAGTGACTGTGAAAAACACTAAATTAATCTGTGTGAATTGAAACACACACATACAGAAGCATACACTGGACGTTCAAGAGACACAAACTGTCCTGAACTGAATTCTCCTCTTCATATAAATGCTGCCAAGCCTCTCTCTGAAGGCAGTTACAGTACTCGAGACCAGATGACCATTACGTAATTTTTCCACAGTCTCCTTTGCAGAATGAAGTCTGTCCTCCAAACTCTGTCTTATGAATTCACCATTAAAAAAGTATGCTTGAGAGTAGACTTTGGTTTGACAATTCATCACTCTTTTATTTCTATTATACTCAAGCCAGACACTGAAAATATAGAAAAAGACAGTCCTCTCTGACCACTTGAGCAAAAGCAGAACAGAACAACAGAAGAACTCTGTTGTACTCCTGTAATCCTGAACTCCTGTACTAGTTTCTTCACTTGTCTACGTGATACACATGAACACTGCTCCCACTACTTTACTAATTGACATGCAAGTATTATAAATAATAACCCTAATAATGATATAATAACTAATATCAACTAGAAATGACTAACATGCAATATATATACAATGTGTGTGCGTGTGTTCACTTCTCTGCATTCGACAGCTCCCCTCCTTTTTACTTCGTGTCACCACATTTAGATAGCACATTTAAATATATCAGTGTGCTTCAAATACAAATCGACTCTCCTGCTGAAGCCTTGAATGTGTACTAATGTTCACAGTGGTGTCCTGTGAATGGAAAGAAGTTGCAAACACTGGAAGTTGTTTGTGCCGCGCAAGTGAGCAACAGAAACTGCCAATTTCAGGAAAAAGCTCGACTCTTTCAGTCACAACGTGTGGAAGCAGCTTTTGTTTCATATCTGCCCCTTACCTTTGAAGTGCTCTGACAGTTCCAGTGGTAGTGGAGCAGTGACTGGTTTTCTGGGTCCATGTTGGGGTCATAGGACTGCTCTGCACTGAGATGTAGGTCCTGTGTCCTGGACCACACTCTATATGTGCCTCCTTCTATGATGGGCATCAGCCTGACAAGAGGAATGATTAATACTAACACCAGAAAAGGGAGCAAATGTCACATTAAACTAGCTATCAACTCATTGTTCTACAGATCAAATATGTACTGATTGGTTGATCCAACATGCTTACCCTGTCAAAGTTTTCTCTATTTCTCTTTTTGCTCAGTTTGGGTGTGACTATGTTTTAGCATAGAAACTGATCTTTTAGCAGAGCAGAGGAAATCAAATTGCTCATCAAGACACTTCATATTGTAGTTCAGAATCTGTTATAAGTGGCATTAATTTTGAGTGGATTAATGTGTTAGTTTCACACTGCCAGACTGTGTATCTAGCAGAATCAGATAATAAATTAGAAACAATAAATGATAAAAGAGGTACCCAAAAGTTGTGTTTCTCCACTGACCTGGCAGCCATGACACTAAGTTGAAGACAGGCAGCTTTCCTTAGCGGCACATCTTCATATGACAGAGAAAACACCAATGTGTAGTTCCCTGCTGCCAGAACCATCTTAGGCAGTGACAGCTGCAGCCGCTGCACATCCACCTCCACCGGCAGGGGAATTACAGGGACAAGCACGGACTGAGAGGGCTGAGTCATCACCCCGGAGGGAATATGGTGGTCATTGTCATTATCACAAGAGGGTGTCGAGAGTATCTGCCAGAGGTACTGAGCTCCGTAGCGCAGGCAGCCTTTCAGGTCCACACTGGCCTCCACCAAAGTGGGCTGGGAGCGCCAGATGGCCAGGCGGGGGGCTTGAACCACCTGCACTTCTGGCTCCTCACACTCTAATATACTGATGTTTACGTCCACCTGGGCCGACACCCAGCTCACCAGGTTACTGCAGTTCACCTGGCACAGAAAAAAAAAAGTGAAATCATCAAACTCTGAAAAAATCAAGCTTTAATATATCAACAAATAAATAATGAATGAGTACATGGAAACATACATGGACCACGTAGTGTCCTGGGAGCCTGTACTCATAACCCACAGTTGTGGTGTTGGTGTGAAGTGGAGCAGAACCATCACCAAAGTCCCATAAGCACTCCACACCATTAGATCTGGGCGTGACATAGGCCTTCAGGGTCACCATCTTATTGATGAAAGTGTCCTGAGGTGCTGCATACAGAACGGCACTCATCAGCAAGTTCTGCACCAGGATGTGCTTAGTGATGTTCTGAGAGTGCAGAACGTTGAAGGCCTTCAGGTAGATGGTCAATAAACCTGCTTCTTCTGGCGTGTACGTCACCTGGGATTGTGGGATTCATTGAGACACATCAGCATTTGTGCAGCTTAAGAGCTTGTTACTATACTGTGATATTTACATCAAAATTATTTATTATTTAGAAAGGCTAAATATTGAAGTGATCTGACCTCTTTGGCTATATGTGTTGTCTGGTGGTGGTGGTACAGATCAAAAGTCCACAGGAAACTAACAGGTTTGCCCGTCAGGATGTTGGCCACAAACAATCTTGGCACACCTACAGGGATTGCTGTGGAGCTTCCCTGGATGGAAAGTCCACGCACCGGCTCCATCACCTCAACATGAAGGTGTCGCCTCTTGGAGCTAACCTGGGTTGTCACAAGCAAATAAAGATAAGTACATTGTATTAGTTTGATTCAACTATCTTACATCAATATTAAAAAGAGTAATGTAGTGATAATCAAATTTAAATCTAAGCCTAATCGTCTAAAATATCTAATTATTTCCTAATTTCTGCTATTTAGTTTATTCTAATAGAATATGTTCTTGTAGAAAAACTGCAGTGTATGTATAGCTTTCATCTCTTATTCACATGTCTTCTCAAGTGTTGCTTAAAGTAGGCAGATCAAACATCTTGGCGTCATTTCAAATGTAACTTAATGGATAATAACAAACAACAGCATTGTACTTGAAGTACATATACAACATACAGCTCTGGAAAAAAATTAAGAGACCACTCGTGGAGAGCATGCCAAGACGCATGAAAGCTGTGATTAAAAATCAGGGTTATTTCACCAAATATTAATTGCTGAACTCTTCCTACGTTAAAACTTTAGTATTGTGTTGTTTTAAAATGAAATGAAATGAAATCAGACCAGCTGTACCTATCTATATTAGATGCCCTTTTAATGTATGTAATGCAAAGCTCATTTGACTTTACCTGGTTGTGAGCAGTGAGATTCACCATGTATGTATCCACCCTGCTGAACGTGTGGATGTAAGTTTCGTTGGGTTGAGGGACAACAGTTGCGTCTCCGCTAATGCTGAGGATGAGATGAACGTCCGAGCCCGCTGCCATCGAAATGGTGAACACCACTTGCTCACCTACCGCTGCAATCGCCTTGCTTGCCCTCAGCTCCAGCCCCTGAATTTTTTCCTGAACAAAGAACTCTCTGGAAACCACTTTCCAGCTGATATCATTGGTGGCATTCAGAGTAATGATGACTGTTTTTGGCTCCTGGAAAATCAGAGATGTTTTCCTTCCAGTTTCTGTTCTTCCTTCCATCAGCCATGTCCACGTCACATTGGTTCCTGTCAGTACCTCACCCTGGAGCCAGACGTTGACGCCTGTTGCTACGTAACTCTGCTCTGTCACATTGGTAGCTGTGAACCGTAGCCCCGAAATGACCTCTTGGACTCTGACAATCTCGGACACAGTCTCTGAGCTAACTTCATTGAAGACTTCCACAGAAACTAGCTTTAGGCCAGGACTGATGAAAGTGTGGGCCATCCAGGGTTTGTTCCAACCCGGCAGAATGAACCCATTCACAGACCAGCGGTACTGCAGATCTGACCCTTCAGTACTCAACACTGTCAGGTTAGTTTGGGCATCGACTGCAACTGGGTTGTTGCTGATCTGCAGGTACACCACTCCGACTGGTTCCAGGAAGTAGATGGTTCTGTTGACATGTAGCTGGCCCAGGAGGTTGGCTGCCTGGAGGAAGATGTCACATTGGCCTGGTATGGAGTAGTTCACCTCCACTGTCTTCCCACTTATGTTGAAGCTTGAGGGGTCTAGCTCTCTGATGAGGTTCCAAGTAAACGTCATGTTGGTTCCTTCCTTTAATCCTGCTTGAAGGTGGAGAACACGGTTTGTAGCAAAACAGCAAACGCCCGATGCTGTGCCTCCTCCGATCTCTTCCTCTGCTAAAATCTGCAGCCCCTCCAGCTCACGTTGGACAAACAGGAAGATACTCGCTTGTGCAGTTCCTACGTCATTCTCCGCGGTCACAATGATATTGAAGACGCCAACAGAGCGGAAGGTGTAAAACATGGTGTGGGTGCCTATGATTGGGGTGCAGCGGTCGCACAAGATCCAAGAGAACCGGACACCATCTACCTCATCCATTTGGGCCTCAAAGTGGACTGAGGCATTGAGAGGAACGTTTACCAAGCTGGCATTGACGGTCAACCCAGAGATAGGTGCCAGCACAGCAACAGGTAGAGTGGTCTGATTCGTGCTAACTGTGTTGGCTGCAGTGAGTGTGATATTGTAGTTTCCGGAGATGTTGTAGGTGTGGAAGATATTCTGGCCTCTAAGCAAATTTCCATCTCCAAAGTTCCATAAGTAAGTGACATTGGAAGCCAAGGAAGATGTTGTGAAAGCGTATGGTGCTCTTAGGGTCAGGTTATTGTACTTAGTGCCGTTATGTTGAATAATGATTGGTCCTATGGGCATCAAAACCTCAATCACAACACTGGTGTTACTGGTGGAGATGTTATTGAAGACAATGACTGTCACCATGTAATGACCCGGATTTTTATATGTTGTAATGATATTTCCAGAACCACGGATGAGCACAAGGTCTTCCTCTCTACCAAAGTCCCACTGATAGCTGTAGTTAAATTCTGGCTCAGCTCTGGCCTGGAACCGGATGTCCTCCCCGACCGCAAAGTGTGTTTTCTCAAGGGTAAGGCTGATGTTGGTTAGAGCAGGCTGCACACACACCCAGTTGAAGAAGTTGGCCTTAGTGGCCTTGTTTACCCCGCTGGAAAGCAGCAGAGAGAGATGGTAGTTCCCACTCGTCAAGTAGGTGTGTGAGATGCTGGAGATACCGTGGCATGTCTCATTGGGGCTTCCATCCCCGAAGCTCCATTCATAAAGATGAGCCGATGCGTTACCGGAGACCCAGGCCTGAAAGTTGACAAGTGTTCGCTCTTGGACACACCCAGACGGCTCCAGCTTCACAACCTGGAAGACAAACACCTGCACTGGCAGGACTGTCCAGCCAGAACTCACAGCATTTGCGGCAGTCACATTCACCGTGTAGTTGCCATCTTTGATATAGTTGTGTGACACATGAGATTCAGAACTTGTTAGGACATTCCCATCGCCCATGGAGAACGTCCATGTGATGTTATTACCTGATGCAAGGTGTGCCCATACTGTAGTAGGACTATGAAGCTCTGTAGGTGAGGAGCTTTCGGCCGTTAAATCTTCTATCTCTTCATATACAAACATCTGGGCACAGACCTCTGTAGAGCTGATGGTGTTATTTACCGATACACAGACATTAAAGAGGCCGCTCTGTGCATAGGTGTGTGCCACACGGCGACCTTGCAGTGGGGCAGAACCGTCCCCGAAGTGCCAGTCATAGTGAATGCCGTAGGGGGAGGGCAGAGGGTGAGCCTCAAAATCAGCTGATTTGCCGGTGAGGAGGAGTCGGGGCTCGGTTTGTATATCAACACGGGTGAGGATGCTGTAGACGCTCATGTTGATGCTCTGACTGATGTTCTCATAACGATTGGACACTGACACCACCGCTGTGTATATTCCTGTACGGAGAGAAAAAAAGAGGTTAAATTATCTATGTGCCATTATCTAGCTCTATAAACTGAATTAGTGAAGACTTTATGCTAGTACTGCTGATAGGGAGATACCTGGTTGAGAGTAGATATAGGTGACATTGCTGCTTAGAAGGACCTGATTAGGTGACTGTGGCCAGAGAAGAGAGGGGGAGTATGGAGGCCTGTATTCAGACTCCTTATATCCACCGTCACCAAAAGACCATCTGCAGCATAACAGAGATAATTTAAAACCATTAAAAGAGGACTGTAAGATAAATACATGGAGCTTAGATGAATTGATGCACCAATAACCAGATCCATCCACACACACACACACACAAGCTGGAAAATGGGAATCTTCTCTGACAAGGCTATAGAAGCTTTGGACAAGGAGAAAGAAGTGGAAACTCAAAACTCAGGAAGCCTCACTGGACCAAGAATGGCAAGAGTGGAGGGAAACTAAGTGAAAGAGTGCACCACAGTTGGGAGGGTGGGAATGTGAAAGAAGGAGGGAGAGAACAGAGTAAAAGAGAAAGAGTGGAAGAAAAGGGAGGGAAAAAAAAAGAGTACAGGGGAAACAGCCGAGCAGAGGGGAAAATTCTTGTCAGCAATCTGCTCTAACCACACGGTTATAAATCCAAGGCTCTGCATGGTATGACTGCTGCAGTGCTATTATGGCGCACAGGAAGACAAAAACAGAGAAAAGAGCAAAGAGAAAGACAGAGGAGAAGAAAAAGTAGCAGTCAAACACAAACAGATGCACTGTGATTTCACCCAGCATTAAAAATAAAAGAAAGAGGAGACATAGAGAGAAAAAGAGGCACTTTTATGGGCCATTTTTCAGAAATTATCTATCTATCTATCTATCTATCTATCTATCTATCTATCTATCTATCTATCTATCTATCTATCTATCTATCTATCTATCTATCTATCTATCTATCTATCTATCTATCTATCTATCTATCCATCCATCCATCCATCCATCCATCCATCCATCCATCCATCCCCTGTTCATACCTGAAGGTGGCAGCCACAGACATGTCAACGAGCACGGAGGTGGTGAGAGTCTGAGTGGAGCCCTGAGGGACCACATCAGGCACACCTTTGACTGTGAGGTTGGCCATGGGCTGCAGCCGATCCACAGTCACGTTGAAATGCTCTGTGAGGGTACTGACATGGTTCATGGCTGTCACCTGGAAAAGACGGATACACTTTCACACTGGTGTAATCATATCATGTTCAAACACAGCGAGCGACCCAGAAAGGTTAAGTGTACTGGTTCTGATTGCCTTCAGTCTAAATATTTGCTGTTTTTTTTTTTTAAAGTTGAATCTGTAGACTGGAGACGTCATGTTGGGCTCTGGGAATCTGTAAAGGCCATTTTTCAGTTTTCTGACATTTACATAACAATAATTATTTGACAAAACAATCAACAGATTACATAATGGATAGTTGCAAAACCCAAAGTGATGAGTTTAGTTATACAGGAAGTGTTGTGCCAAATAATTCTAACATACTGTATCAGTATGAGGTTCAGGATTCAAGCTTGCATGTGCAGTTCTTTCTTTCAGATATGATTACTAGAAAACTGATCAGAAAATGGCTGACCTGTTTTTACAGATGCTGACAGATTTCATGCAGTTACACCTTAATGTCCAAACAATAAACACAAAATAAAAAGTTGCCTGAGTCTCATCACAAATTAAGTTGTTTAATTTGCAGACAGTGTCACAAACCTGACACACGCCAATCTGAATTAAAATGATAATATTCAGACATGTAAAAGAAGCTCACTGTGAGTTTGTAGACGGCAGCGTGCTGGTAGATGACATTGAGGACAGTGTTATAATATGTAAAGTAGGGCTTGTCATCCACGGTCCATTTAAATGTGGGACTGGAGCCCTCAAGCACTGATGCTGTGTAGCTCTGAAACACACAAACGTATACAAATATGTGAAGACATGTCAATCAATGTGGATCAAGGTCAAATAAGAACTCTTACTACAACTACCACTGAAGTGAACACAAAAGCACAAACACACACCACGACTGACTCCATCAACACCCTGTGCGCAGGGTGCGGCTGCACCACCAGTCCTCTGAGCGGCTCTTCCAGCTGGATGAGCACAGTCAGACTGGCCTCTGTCACATTATTATGAGCCTCCAGCTCCACCTGCACTGGACTCTTCTGCTCCTCTGTCCCCAGTCTAAGATCCAGTACTGCGTACAGGCTGGGCTCTGCAACCTCAACCCCAGACCCTGAGCTTGGGCCGGGCCGGCAGAGTATAGGGCTAGAGGAGAATTCTTGGGGACAGTCAGGCTGGAAGGTCACACTGCAATTTCTGCCACGGCAAGAGGCCTTTGTCTCGTAACGAGACTGGACACGGAGCAGAAGCCGAGTGTCATTGGGCTGCAGGTAGAGGGTGCCATTCCGGGGAGAGGGGTGGATGATCGTCAAGCCCAGAGGAGGCACCACCCGCAGCGAGCATGATGCTGAAGCTGGGTATGATGGCTCAGCCGTAGTCACCTGGAAATTATTAAATTTTGTCTCAATCAATTTGATAATACAACAGAATTACAAATCTAAAACAAAATGTGGGAATAGACAAACATATCATTCATACAGCAAACATTTAATGGATGTTGATTTAATAGCTTGTGTTATTGGAAAAAAAGTTTCTCTCTCTACAGAGACATTTAAATATGTCGAAATCTGTTAGACGCATGCTGGGCTGTATTAAACATACAGCTTTAGTGTCGTACCAGCAGGCTGTAGAGTCCAGGCTGGGGTAGACCAGCAGTCAGATTTGCTCCCTTCAGCTGAGTCTCACTGTGTCCAACGTAGAGCACTCTGATGGGGCAAACTACTTCCTCCAGCCAGTTTCCCTCGCCATCCTCCACCAACGCCTTCACGTCGAGCTCCGGCTCCAGCAGATAGTCAGCGCTGTGGTCGGCCAAGTGGTCCGTTGGCTGTCTTGTGCTGTTGATCCAGAACCACTCCGATTGGTTGAGGGCTAAAACAGGTTGCCTCCACGGTGACTGTGTGGAAGATTGGCAGCGAAGAAGGGAGGCGGGGCCAGCGTCGTGTTGCAAGGCGATGACATCACCAGGGGAAACCAGAAGGTCTTCCAATTGTTCTTGCACCTGGATGCAACCGGGACCCAGAGAGTGTAAGTTAATCAAGGCAAATACAGCTGAAAGTCAGACAGAGAGTAAAATTGCATGTTGTCTTTGTCTGCAAATAGTGTCTTCTTTGACTATAATCTTTTGTTGCACCAGAATGGCAGGCCTTGTACAACAGTGGCAAACCCTGAACTATTTATTCAGACAGCCTCAAATTTAAGCTGGCAGTCGTCAGCTATTTGTTCTGAGCTTAGTGGAGTTTAGCTTAAACACTGAAAACTCTCTCACCGACAATAAATAAAAAAATAACTTTCTCACCAGCACGTGTGTAGCTGGTCCTGCTGGTAGAGTAAAGACCACTTCGTTCTGTAGGGTGTATCTGGGCCTGAGCGCTCTGGGGGGTAGGTGATGACCCTGAGTGCAGTTAGGACAGGAAGAAGGCTGGCAGGGACTAGAGAGGGGCAAGCACCGGTGCTGGAAAGGACACCACTGCTCTAGTTTGGGGCATGAGGGTGGATCATCGCTCTTGGTGTCATTGGGAACACAGACTGCCACTGGAGAACACGCTGGACCTCCACAACCTGACAGATAATCATTCATTAACATGCTGAGCACAGGTCAGGAAATAAAACAAGTGTCAGTAGTGAAAGAAGTATGGAGATCTAAGTAAGAGAAGCAGCAGCATTTTTTTTAAATAAAAAACACTTCAAGGAGAAAGTACAAAAAAAAACTCCAACACAGACATATCTAAATCTGAAACTGATTTGTCATCGCTGTTTTGCCTGAGTCTTTACAACTTACAGGCATAATAGAGGAAAACTGCAGATAAAAGAAGAAATTAATTACTTGATCAAAGAGAAGTATTTCTCCAAAACAAGGCACGTGTGCACTTGTTGAATGTGAATGTATAGATATGTGTTTGTAATTACTGTATAGTGGGAACATAATTAGTGTGCTGGGCTGATATCCATCCATCTGAGTAGGGTGGAGCAAACTTGATCTCCACTGTCCTCCACTAGTGGACAAGTACAACTTTTGCAGTTACGTGTCATGTGTCTGGACAAGGACAAGGGAGGTGACCTTGAACGGCCTTGTTTCCTTCATCTCCTGTTTTTGCCCCACTTCTTCATTCATTCAAACTTTTCTTTCATGTTCACTTTCCTAACAACTTTAGACAAGCCTGGTCAGTGTGTGTGGATGTTTTGGTCTGACTGGAGGTGTGGACGCAGGTGGCTTATAGATTTTTTTTTAACACCTGCCGATGTTCACCGGAATGTGCGGCTGGTTTAGAGTGTGTTAGTGTGTGTGAGTGTGTTTTATTGTTTGTCTCACTGGGTAGCAGCAGGTGCAAGCCGGGGTAATGACAGTGAGGTCTGTAGGTCTGGAATCGGACGTGAACTTGTGTGCTGAGGTCCTGAGTGGCAAATTCCAGGGAGGACAGACGACCCGGATGAACAAAGCTCAGAGCTGGGAACAGCAGCACCTGAGCAAAAAAAGAACCAAGAAAGGAAAAACAGACAAAGAGTTTGATGAAAAGGGCAGAACAGTACAATTATTAAATATGCTGAGATTTCTTACTCACCTCTATGCCACCGCTGGGAGGTTGTGGAGCAGTGATTGAAGCAGATGGGGCCCGGTACAAATGATTATTGGAGGGAAACACTGCAAGGCCCACTATGTAGATCCCAGCATCTGGTACACGTACTGCAGAGGCCAAAACAGAAAATCAAGGTGACATAAAAGGGATTTTAAAAAGAGGACAGAGGAGAAAGGTAGTGGAGACAATTTGTAAGAAATGATGGGGCAACTACAGTCCACAGTGTTACAAATTGCTTTGAGAAAAATAGAGATTAAGAGGTGTGAGAGAGAACAGACCTCTGAGGACACAGAACAAACAAAACCACTGTTAAAGAGAATAAAGGAACATGATGCATCTGCTCGCTGCACACAGACACAGAATCAAAGACAGACTGGACCAAAGAGACACAATTAGACAGGCAGACACACAAACGGCGGCCGGCCATACATACAGACTTAATCTCACACCATGACGCTGAATTTCAGTTTAGTTTTGAAGACATTTTTAGTCTGTGCTGGTTTCTCTAAAGTCTGTTGGCTGTTGTTACATTTCATTGGAGGAAGTCAGCCTCATTAAGACCCTTCCTGTGGTGCAGACTGACGTGGTCAATCCAGTTTAACGTCTGCTGGAGCTCCGTTAAAGCTAAAGTCTTCTCTGACTGACACACTGACTCACCCGTATTACACTGACGACCTAGATGTGGTTAACACGTTGCAATAGGGCATTTAAATTGGCAGCAATTTTGCACATTTGCTCCACCTTTAGTCTACAACAAGAATAGATATCCAGCTGCTACACATTAACACTGCAAAAGACATACTTTATGAAGTCTCGCTTGCTTTCTACAATATTCAGAGTTGAGAGACCCTTTGACATTTTATTACAATCTAGATCCCAATAAAAATGCATCGGGGCTCACCTGGTAGAGCATGCGCCCCACATACAAAGGTTCAGGCTTTGCCACAGTGGCCTAGGTTTGATTCATTGGCCCTTTGCTTCATGTCATCCCCCTCCTCTCTCTCTTTCCCTACCATTCTTCAGCTGTCACTGTCTATTAAAGGTTCAAAAAAGACCCCAAACTAAATTATTATTCAAAACAGAATGCATCAAATTCAGAATGAGTGTATACCTACAAAAAAACAATGAAGTTTATCAGTTGTCTTTGCATAATATTCAAGTGAACATAGGTTGAAAAGTACTTGCAGATCACTGCATTCTGATTTCACTCTTTTATAAATGCAACATATACAGGCAGAGACAGGGATTACTTACAATTATTATTTTTTGTTATGCTGAATTGTTTACATTTTTCCATGTCCTCTGAGTCTGAAAATGTGACCCTATTCCTCAACAGAAATAAATCAGCAATACCATATTAAGATGGTAGCGTAATATTCTGATGCAACCAAATTTCTGACAGTCTCCGATGCTTCTTAAACATGCAGCTTTGTATTAATACTCCAATTATAAATTGAGCTTCAGGGAGCCAATCTAGTGCTTGTGATTACTTATGAAGGAGGCTGTTTGCTTTTCCTTTCTATGCTTGTTTGTGCCGCAACTTCATTTACATAAAATTGATAGTGATGGTTGAAATTCTTGGCTCTCTCTCCCCCCGGACAACTATGGCAGTGAAGGATTTGGGGAAATTGCATTTGCATCAAATCTGTTCCTCAGTTTTCATTTACTGCCACTGATTAAGGGTTTCTAGGCATTTGAACTGCCCCATATTTGCATGTGTCATTGCGTCTGTGTATGGCGCTTACCCTGGGGGCTGTACTGGCAGACATAGGCCCTCTTCGCATTGCATGGGTGTGAACTTGTCTGGCCGCGCTGATCGAGTGACACGCACACGTTTCCACGGGAGATTGGGGAACGAGGCGGCAGGCCTTCCTCTCCCTCCTGTGCCTCTGAGCCGTTCACCCAGCGCAACTTGCCAGGGGAGTCGACATCACTCAAGCCCAGCCACACACCTCGCTCCCTGGGGCAGGAATAGATACATAAGACACAGATTAACACAGAGTCTGTTTGACATTTAGCTACGTGGCTGTTGACAGCTGGAAAATTGGCTGCATCACTTGAAACATACGCAACAAGACACACATACAAACATCACCAAATCTGAGACAAGAAAAATTCAGAACATGTGGTTCGAGGAGGAAAGATGAAAAGACAAAAAGGCTTTTTCACACATCTCCTTGCGAATGTGATAGCACAGTGAGACGGAACAACACAACACACAAGGAGTCTTACCAAACAACTAGACTTAAATCAAAGTGGATCTCAAAGTGACATTGAAGTCTGTCAATTATGTCCCAGCCTGCCTTCAACAATCAATGATTGCATGGCAGAGAGAGCATGAGGATAGTCTTTGATTGAACCTAAGGTGTTACAGAGGGGATGTCATAGTTATTTCCATGATTACGACAGATAAATTGGATTTTCACTCCATGAGTCCACTAATGGACTCATAGTGTCCATTAGTGAAAATTGAAGCAGCAATCCTGCTTCAATTTTCCTTTCCGTCACACGCTGATTCACTATAATCTGGTCAGACTTTTCTACACTGGACATCTACTTGTATCTGTGACAACAACAAAGAGTGGACGAGTTAAAAAACAAGCAGAGAGGGAACAAGAAAAAAAGGGTCTCTCTGTGGCCAAAAACAAGGTCTGATAAAAAAAAAAAAAAAAAAAAGGGTTCCTTATATAAGCGAGGGGGTGGAGGAACAAATGAGCGGAGGAGGAGAGAGAGGGGATAAACTTCATCTGCAGCAGGTTTTTTCTTTCGTCTACGAGGGCAGGGCCTCTACCCTCACATTAACACACACACACACACACACACACCATGATCTGTGGACTCCTCCTCTTGGGGTGTTAAAGTTACAATGCAGCTGTGCTTTTACAGATGTGTTTTTTGCGACCCTCTCCGACCTAAACACCAAACACTGGAGGGCTTTCACAACAACACAAGGCCAGAAGCTTTTTCATCGGAACAAAGCCGAAACTAGACTTTACTTGGTGTTGGTGATGCGATGTACAGAAAGAAACTGTTACCGTGGCTAAGCCTTAAGTCTTGATCTGTTCACATCTGAATACACGTTATACCATGTGGGAATAAAAAAACAAAACAAAATTTCAATATTTCAGGAACATTAGTTAGAAAATGAATGAAAACCAGTAGAAATAAATCAAATGAACCAGAGAAAGGAATCAGTGTGGTACGCTTCAACCCATGAAGTATGAAAGTATTGAAAACAGCCTCATTTGCACACACATACAAACACAGTGTCACAAGGGGCAAGAAAAACACACTTTTCGTACCCCCATCCAAACCTTGTGATTCTTTTTTTGTCAGTGATTGAAAGTTCAACATCTGTTTTTAGTATCTGATGTCTGTCACAATGTTTCTTTGGCTGTCGATGCTGCAAACAGACAAGGCAACATGGTGAGAACTATTAAGTTTGTCAGGCAAACAGGAATGAGTCATCGTACCCCAAAGTTAGCAGGTTATCTGTTTGTACCTGACAACTTTCTGCAGAGTCCGGGTCTCTTCTAGTGATATAGTATGAATAATGACATCTATCTATATATACATTTATGCATTGAGAGCACCCATAATAATAGGAATACATTAGTACTTCAAGATCCTTTTTTCTGTTTTAGTTTGAGGAAAACTGACTATAATATAATAATAACTAGCTGAATATACATAAAGAATTAATGCAAAAACATCACAGAGAAACGCTGAGGCCAGATATACTCACTGTGTGACTTTTTGTCGCAGCAGGTTACACAGCGTGTCACTCCTGACTATTGCCAGATCCCCACCGCGGTCTGAACACTGTTGTCGAGCGTCTGTCCAGCTCAACTCCCCTGGAACGATCTGAAAACAGCGTGACGACTGGGGATCGTACACCCTATCCTTTGGACAGTACGGGGAGGCTGGCAGAGGACAGAAACATTCACATGATTTCCCGAATCTTTAGAGGTTACACTTGCAACATGATGAAACGATACATTCATGAATTTACTGACAAAGAGATGCTTTCAAAATACACTTGTGTTTTCTATTATAAAACAGAGTACAATGCATCCTGACAGCATACATTAAAGAGAATCAATAACAAGACAATGTGTTCACAAATTCATGCAAACAGGATTTGCATTTATACTGTTTAGACATTCACTTCAAGAGCTATGACAACATAAAGGGCGCACTGGTGAATGTAATAAATGGTGAAAAAGGAAAGATATAAAAAGGAAAACATGAAAGGTACAAAGGCACAAAGAAGGAATCCACATTATGGATTCACAAAGGTAATAAAGTAGTATGAACACTGAATATTTATTGTAGAATAATTTAAATATAATGTGACCTTTTCTTCTATGACATTAATATGTCTGCACCTCCATTTCCACTAAAACTTTACATACATAACTACATATTATTATTTGATATTATTTGAGAAAACATCAGATTACAAAAATGTATAGTGCAAGTCTATTTTATAGTTTCTGGGAAAACCTTGAACAGTGGTCTGAGCCTCTGAGAGGCTGAAACAAACACAGAAGGAGACAGAGAAGTTAATAAATGGAAAGAGGATAAAAGACCTTCAAGACTATTGAATGCAGTATGTGATATGCAAAGACACAAACACACTGAAATGGCCAGAAGGAATCTGGAGTGACATTTCTTTCATATTCCCACAAGAAACACGTGAGTTACACAAACTCCGGCCTTGTGCCGTCTCTGTTTTTTTCTTCTAAAGACACGTCTGCCGCTTTGTAGGAACCAAGTCCGTCATATCTCAAAGAAACAACCTGGTGCACAGATCAAATAGCTAATTCTAAAAATCAGCAGATTGAAGAAATCTTTGCACAGTGTCATAGGAGATGAGACAAGGTGTGAATGAGGGGCTGTCTGGAGACAAATGGAGGAGTTGTGCTTTAACATGGGTGAGAAAGGGAGATAGGGACACAGTTAATGTGTAACTTCTTTCATACACTGACATGTGAATGATCCTCACAAACTATGTGAGCTTCAAGAAACTGAAGATTTTAGTCCAGAAAGGAAGTTTTAACTTGAGCGACTAGAATCAAAATGTTTAGAATGACAAAGGATCCCGTGACTATGTGTAATGTGAAAAGTGTTTCTCACAATGATGATCCCATTAAGAATAATCATGTGACTCCACAGTTTTTTTAGCTTATTGTCTTGGTTTTCCAGCCCGCAAACATTGCTCTTTTGGTTAACGCTCACTGCTCTCATTGTGTCATTTTCAGCAGCAGCAGGCAGCTGTTCGCCTTTCACCTTCACATGAGAAACTCTGAAAATAATAACTCTTGGCACAGGCATGATGATGATGATCTGATCTGATCCACAGAGCACGAGGAAGTCTCGCAAGAATTTTCAGAATCCAATCACGACAATGTTATTCCCAGCGTGTGCTTGCATACCAGAACACTCGTAATGTAAACACTGACATTGCTGAACATTCAAAATATTTTAGATTTAATATTTAAGCATAAAATGAACGGAGACAAGTCGTTCGAGTCATCATGTTTCAAGTCAAGTCACAAGTCTTTAAAGTCCATGTAAAGTAAGAAAAAATATGTGCTCTGAGTTTGTCAGACCAAAGAAGAAAGAATTATTAACCACCCAGCCAAATTTGAATGATTAAAAATATCAACAAGTTTATGAAATTAGGTAGTAGGTAGGTAGTAGGTAGTATTCTCAGCTCTATGGGGACTTATGGGGACTATGGGGGTGTGTGTCCGCTGAATGCACTGATGCCACACCCAGTCAAGCACCAATTTTGAAGCGACTGAAATGTGTCAGATGAGTTCAGAAAAAACTTGAAACACTGAAACACTCTGAGCGAGATGAATTCATCTCTATCTCTCTGCTAGGGGTGCAGCGGTATGCTCAGGGTGGCCTCAGCGTGTCATCGAGCCACCCTTTAAGGACCGCCCAAAAAATCCTGGACTGAAAACTGGTGAAAAACTGTTGTAACCTCTAACTCCACATTTCAGTAATATACCGTTCAAAGTCTTTTCACATGTTTTTAGCAACTATTTTCCAACATATTTAATGTATTGCCTTCACATGGACTTTAAGTTTTAAGTTCAAGTCGATACTCAAGTAATTTATTTTCTGTCAAAGCAAGCTTTACATTGTCAAACAGCAGCTCAAGTCCACATATCTGCAGCTAACAAAGTGCTAATTAATAATTTGAGAATTCACAAAAAAGTCTATTAATTCCCAATTTGTCATCAGCCCCAGAGGCACAGAGCTACTGTTAAGACTAATTGGCTGCTGATTACCACGAACAGCTTGCTGATGAAGTGTAGTGACCATCAATCAGCGTAGTATCATTAGCTGCTCAGAGCTTTGTGTGCTGGTGTATCTCACCTTTGGCAAATTCGACGTTATCCTTTGTGATCTTCCAGTCTACATCCATGTCAACTGTGCCCCAGCTGACAAGTGTGAACTCTAGGCTCTTATTGGCCACAGCAAGAGGTGGACAGCGCAGCTCCAGTTTGGGAGGAAGTGTCACGGTCACTTCTCCGTGTGCAGAGGCCTGAACACATGCAAATATGAAACAAAATATTAAAATTGCATGTCATGATGAAAAGAATAATATTCCTATTTTTTCCTCTCTCACCTCCTTGTGTCCAGCCCAGGCCATCAGACTGACCGCATAACGTCCTGGAAGTCCGTATTTGTGAGACGCTGTGGTGACCCCCGTTCCCGTTGTGTTGACCCGAGTTGAAAGGTCACCAAAGTCCCAGGACAGTGTCACCGGAGTGACAGAGGAGAGAGCGGAGAAAGTGATGTGGTCGTGAACACTTTGCACTGGAAGAGCCCTCAGTGAGACCGAGAAGTCCACCACAAACACATGGTGAGCCAGAGTCCACCCGCAATTCTGTGCATAAAGGGAACAGGATGAGGAAGAAGAGGTGTTTGTGTTAATGTACACAATGTACAATAAAACTTCTCTCATTGTTTATTGTTAAGATGTTAGTGATTTTATTCTTCTATTATTTTTTTTAGAGTTTTAAATGAAAAACTTTTAATGAACTGCTCTGATTTAAAATGAACACATTTTAATTCTCAATTGGAGACTTGGATTTTCCAACTTTTTCTCTGTACAGAAGTCTCGCAGGAAACTGAATGGGGATGTAGGGAAATCATTCAAGCCCCTGGAGGAAGTTGTTGGTAGGTTATAGGAAGGTTTAGAGGAAATCCTGAATGTTGTGTTTACTAGAGACGAAAGGAAACTACACTAAAAGAGCTCTCTCAAGATCTTACAGTATAATAATTACTATCTGGAACCACAGTCTTCTGCATACCTTCATAACATCAGGGTCTGTACAAGCAGCAGTACACTGAGATTTGCTGATGTGGTTTGGCTCTGAGTTTGTACTGCAGAGACACTCGTTCATCACTCCCAGGCCACCATAGCGGTGCGATACGGAGCACACACTGTTACACTCTTCAGGTGTGAAGTTTCCGGGTTTGGAGGAGGAGAAGATAACAAGCTCACTTCCTCCCACTCCTCCACTGGTAGTGTCCTTGAGACAAGCTGCATAGTTCAGACCTGTGGAGGGACGAAACGTTTAGTTACTCAATGCAGTTATTTTTCAAGGATTTACTTCTGCGGTAAACATAAAGTGTTTGATGTGTTTATTTTCCTGAGCTGAGTTTGCCTCAGAGAGACAGTCCCTGAACTATTTCTATTATGGTAGACATGAACATGAAAGGGCAAGATGGGACCATTGCCAAATAAACAGGGAAACGAGATTAATCAGCATCTGCATTAACATGTATGAGTTTTGTACCACAGTTGAGCAGGCTGACGTTGAGCAGGGGTTGGTGGCGGAACTCAGGAGGGTGGTCGCAGAGCATGGCCTCCGGATGCTGAATTCGCACGCCTTTGTCCTGGAGCCAGTTGATCAGCCGGGACAACTTACAGTCACACTCAAAGTGGTTACTGCTCAGGTCACTGGAGGAGAGGAGGACGGTGAAACATGACAACACATTCATTCAGACATGAAAATATTGCTCAACCAGTCAATTCAGTAAAGTAACTTCACGTTGGTTGCCGTTCACTTTGTGAAGAACAACAATTTTGTTGAGTAGCTAACATTGTTAGCTAGTCTTAACATTTAATAACACACTCAAACACTAACCAACTAACAAAAAAGGGATATCTATATTGGGAACAAAAAGCTTTTTCATTAAAATAATACTCAAATAGACTTAATGGAGTTAAAAGTAAAATGAGTTAATGGTTAGCATAACAGCTAGCTCCTGCTAAAATGTGGACGATAGCTACAACTTCCTCCAAAGCCCCCAATTTAGCATAACACATACTTCTTGAAGCTGTGTTGGTGCTTGTGTGTCTTTAGTTAGTAGCAGTTAGTAGCATAAGCTAACTATTAATTAAACCATAATTTACGTAGTTAAATATAGTTAGTAGTAGTAGTTAAATATGACATATTTTAAGTATTTGGAAAAAACCTTTTAGCAAGGATAGGCTAGCTTTGTCTTTGCTTGCTTAGGTGTTAACCCTAATAACATTAATGATGGCTCTGCTCCATCGACGTGTCCCTGCCATGACAGTAAGCCAAGATATACCATACCAGCACCAATAAACTGGCACAACTAAATGGAAAATAACCATGCCTAATGCTATCAGTTACACCTGTGCTTTTCCAAAATGTCTGCCATGAAAAAAAAAGGCATATTCCTTCAAATGATTTCAGAGAAAGAAAGAGCCAGAAGCAAGGATGTATAAAGGTGAAGGATATGAAGGGAAATGATGAGAAAGGAAGAAGCAGAGGTGATGGAAATGACAAGTAGAAAAAAAAATACGAGAACACAGAGAGATATATGGAGCAAGAGATGGAGGGAGGAAAGACAGATAGGACAGAAAAGAGAACATTTTGTGAAATACTGTACGACTCTTACCGACTAGACTAGTTTTGCTCAATTACAGACTCTGCACAAGAAGAAAACTTTTCTCATCTTAAGACCTGGTGAGGAATAATTACTACTCACTACCTCCCACACCGGTCTGAAATAGAGCTTCTTTCATCTTGTGTGTAGGCGAGGTAACTGGAAACATGCTGCTTATTTAGGCATGTGTGATCAGATCTATGGTTTTTTTTCTTGCATATATGTCTATATATGTATGTACGTATGTGTATAAATAGGACTTAATTGCCATGACACCATTACCACGACATATGTTTACATTTGTTGGAGAAACAAGAGACAAAGAAGGAGTTACGAAGAAGAAGAAGAAGAAGAAGAAGAAGAAGAAGAAGAATGGATTGTGATCACTTACATTTGAGTTAAATTGCATAGGTTGTCACATGTTCTTTCTTCGATGGTGGTGATTTGATTGTTGCTCAAATCGCTGGAACAAAGCAGACAAATGAGTGTTGACAACAAGAGCAAGTCTTTTTACTTCACTTTTGCAATTACACTGATTTGTGGCAATTACTATTGTACTGTCATTTTGGCAAGATTAATGTCCTGGGGGTTTGTCATCGTCTGAACAATCTGTGCCAATAATTGAGCAATTGGATGAACAAATATATGAAATTGCTTCTCCTACATTATTATCCAATTGTAAATTGATGCTGTCACACAAAATGGATATATTTATGGATATGGATATATAACTCAGATATATAACATAACTGAGTCACACTTAAATCCCAAACAAGTGAAGTGCTGAGTAACTGATCGGATACCTCCTCCTTTTTTCCACCCTCCCGCTTTGTTTCCATGCTTCCCTCTCTACTTCTTTCTCTCCCTTTTCCTCCTCCACTCATAATCTCCTTCTCCCTCCCTCTCTCCTCTATCCAGTAGGCTTCATAATGGGGCCGTTGTGTGGTGGTTTTGGAAGGAACTGATGGAAACCACCAGAGTCTTCTCTCTCATCGCACACACACACATACACACATACACAAACATGTGCTTAAACGTCCATTCAAATGGGTGGAAGAAATAAGGTAATGGGTGGAGGAAGGGAGAGATGGACAGATGAAGAGAGGGATAGAGGGAGGTAGTGGGAGGCTGGAGCAGTAAGCTGTAATTAAACTTAATCGCGCTGTGATTGGTGTGTGTGCGTACATGTGTGTCTATGCAGTATATATGCATGTGTGCTTTTTTGTGAATGCTCTCTGGTCCAGTTAGCTTACTCCAGGGATTTCTGCCTACTTAAATCCAGACTAAACCAAGCCTTTTTCTTTACTGCTTTCTTTTCATCTCCCTCATTCTCCCTTACTCCTCTCCTCCTGACCTTGACTTTGCCAGGTCCCAGTCCTCTCCACATTTTGTACTCACAGGATTGACAGCGGCCCACAGCAGAATACTCCTCTGGGGAGAACATTGATCCTATTCCCTTGAAGATATCTGAAAAGTATATATATACATATATTAGTGTCCATCTAAATAATAAGATTTAGATGGACAGACAGTGATGCACGTAGATAGATTTGTTTTACTGTAGGAAAACAGCGCACAAACATATAACGCCGTGTGTACTCACAGCTCTCGGAGGCCAGTGAGACGATCTAGCAGGCTGGTATCAAGGGAGGAGATGTGGTTCTTGGAAAGATCTCTGCGGGAACAAACCCAACATGTCCACATTTAAAATACATGTGAGGGAAGGATACTTCAAGCGCACAGAAACACACACACACACACACACACACTCACACAGCAAGTTTGAAGTCATTTGCCAGATAATGTGATCATGTTAGTGCCGGGAAATGAGAAGTGATGGTAGCAAAGGAAAGAGAAAGTAAAACATTTAACTCATACGAACAGAGGCAGAGATAAATAAAACCAGACACACTAAATATGGCGTTGATGTGCCAAAAAACATAATACAAAGAACAATACAGGGTTTTCTTTGTGATGACACATCATATAACAGCTGTTGCTGGGTAAAAATATAATTACCATCACAATTAACTTTTTAGGAATGCCAAAAAACGTTCTGTTTAAAGTCGATGACCTTTTAGTGTTTTTTTCCCCAGTCCATTCAGTAAATGTTTTCACCAGCCTGAAGGGTCTGTGAACTTCTTCTCATAAAAGGAGGATGTATGGTAATTTATCTTTGTTTTCACCTTTTATTTGATGGCAGCTGGTAAAGAGAGAAAGCACATGTGTGCAGCAAGAAGTCAAAATATCTGCAAGGTGTGTATGTGTGTGTGTGTGTGTGTGTGTGTGTGTGTGTGTGTGTGTTTGTTGGACGCTACACCCGTATTCAGTATTCCCACTCTTTGCTCGAGATCATTTTCCAGGTAATAAAGCTGATATGACAGACAGCGACCACACCATCTACTAATATGTTTCCTCTCTGTGGAAGTTTGATTTAAACTTGTCCTCACATTCTGTTACTCACTCCTGTTATTGAGGAGAAGTGTTAATAATTAATATTTTGCCTGGTTTTAAAGCGCTCTTTTAACATTATTATATTCATGACTAATGTTCATTTTTTATAGTATTCCGGCGTTGCAGTTTATTTTGTTTTGTTTGGAAATCCCTTTGCGCTCTATACCTGGCAAGTGTTATGTAAATAAAACTCATGCATCATTATCATTGTTACTAATTTACAGCCTGACACCTTTTTTTTTCAGAAGAATTATATTGCTGCCTGAACACCAATAACAATCTGCGGCCTAAAATTTTGCATACTGACAAATCTAGACTGAAATTTACACACAAGATTAAATACACAATTCAAAATTAGAGCAGAGTTATTAACTGCCACTGACTCATCATCAGTTTGTCACATCATACTTTAGCTCAGTGGCTCTTAAAATACAGGGTGGGGCATAGAGCCACTGCAGGTGGGGTATGGATGACCAGAGCCACTAAATAAGAAACAAATCCCTGCGCATTGAACTCTCATTGAAAAGGCAGCTAATGAAAAAACTACTGTTAGTGTCACTCACTCACATTCATAGATTCATGTTTGACGGACATCTTTATTGAGTCTACTGTGCAGCACATGTCAAGATGATGGCAGGTGTGGTGTGTTCTGCACACAGAGAAGCAGACGTGAACGACGTGAGCAGAACAGCGAGAACCAGGAGACAATTTGGTACCTGACATCATCTAAGGAATTATGCATATCCTGCGTGACTCTGAGTTCATTTTATATTGCCAAATTTGAGGAATAATTTTACTGGGAAAAATTCAATTTCAGGACAATTGCATTTTTTTCTAACACAAGTTTTTGGTTGTTTGTTTGTTTCCTCTTCTATACTACTACTACTATTACTACATACTTTACAAAGTGCTTTACAGAGCAGCGGACTCCAAAGAAGGCTACACAGGTTTAAATCAAGTAAAGTGAAAGCATAGAACATAACAGACTCAATGCCAATGCGTACGATGAAAAACTGGTTAAACTGTGGGAACGACAGAGTCAAGCTATCTGAAGTGACTTCAGCCTGTGTGCCTTTGCAGCAAAGCTTCGGCTGCACGTGAGAACGACGAGACAAAAGAAAACAAGGAGCCAGAAGACAAGAAGCCAGAGGTTGTGAGAGGACAAAAATCATTGTGTGTGTGTGTGTGTGTGTGTGTGTGTGTGTGTGTGTGTGTCTGAGAGAGTGAGGGAGAGAGAAAGAAGACAAGATAGTTGTGGAGGGTTTAAAAATCAAAGTCTATGTGAGTGTATGGGAATGTGCTCCCCTTTCTCCTCTCTCTCACTCTCTTTCTTCCTATGTGTGTGTGTGTGTGTGTGTGTGAACAGAGCAGGACGCCCATTCCCAAAAGGAAACATCTGTACATTCCAGACAAGCTGTGTAAGAAAGATGGAGACAGAGAGAGAGAGAGAGAGAGAGAGAGAGAGAGAGAGAGAGAGAGAGAGGGCTCTCCTCTGCTAAACCCATCAGCAGATGAAACAGGACAGCATTTAGACGCTCCACTCCCACGAGCTGATCATTCACACATTAGTCCGACACCTCGCCTCATGTAATGCTCTCAACATCAATGCCAGGTGTGTGCAGTATGTGTGTGTGTAGGTGTGTGTAGCTGTGTATGTTCTACCCAACTGTATACGAAAACCTTTTATTGGACCTTACGGGCAATGCTGCAAAGACAAGCGGAGATTAAGTGGAGAGAATGTGTGTGTGTGTGTGTGTGTGTGTGTGTGTGTGTGTGTGTGTGTGTGTGTGTGTGTTTAACATGACCATATAATGTGACCTTCACCATGTCTATTAGCAACAGGCTCCCGTTCTCTCAGCTACCTCTGGACACACATGGTTTTACTTACACACAGACACACACACACACACACACATACAGTAGAGGTATAGGCCTGTTCACAAACACACACACACACATACACACACACACACACACACACAGCACACATATGGTTCTGTTTTACTAACGGTGTGGCCAATGATCTAACCACTCCTTATAAGGCCTGTCTGGTGCCACTTATTCTAAGCTGGAGGATGAGAACACACACACACACACACAAGTGCACACACGCCTTGACTACTATGTGCTCGGGCAGAGGGAATGACAGAGGGGGAGTGGGCATGGTCTCTGGAGAGGAAAAGATAAATCTAAAGAGACAGAGGGATGGAGAACATGAAAAAGGACAAAGAAAGCCACTAAAGAAGATTGATATCTGTTTGACTTCATCCGTCCGTTACATCTGTACAAAAACGCGAAAAAAAAAAAAAAAAAAAGACAAAAACAAAACAAAACAAAAAAAAAGTCCTGAGTTATGGGATGAAAACTGTGATGTAGGTCTGATCGTAGGACAGATTGGTATCTGCTGCATCGTGGTGGTGAAGTGGTCCAAGTCCCTGTAAGTGAGGGCCAGCGCTCCACTAACCCACTAAACACAGACTGCTCTGTGGTCGCTTTCATCCCCCTCAGCCTGCCTGATTCCTCCACTGCTGACCCCCCCCCCCCCCCCCCCCCGCTCTGCTGCTTTGTTTATATTCAAAGCCTGGGCAGAAGTGTACAAGTCTGACGGGAAGGGAAGTAAGACGAAAGCAAAGGAGGGCTTAAAGATGATGGAGCTGGCTGATGAGAAGGCAGGTGTGAAGGGGAAGCAGAGGAGAAGCTGGGGGAACCAGCAGTGAGCGACACAGGCCAGGTCTGGAGAACAATCGCCCCTCTGTGGTCTGCCTGTCCCATGGGCGCCTGTCCTAGCTCGGTGTTTCTCCTTCCTCGCTGCTTCATGTGAGAGCTGCCAGCCGGCAACTCATGCCTGGGCCATAAGTAGAGGGGGGAAGGTGGCGGGACGGATCTCGGGAGTAGTTGGGTACTTTCCCTACTGCAGGAAGAGAGGGAGCATGAAATTAGGGGAATGGGTCTAGGAGCTGAGGAGAAGGGGGTGTTGATTGAAAAGGTTTGGTCTAAAAAAGCCCAACATTTTGCTTCTCAGTCTGGCTGGCTGGGTCACAAACACTCTCCTCTCCTCTTTAGAACATTCTGTCCATTTTTCCAGCTGCTGCTGCTGCCTGGGTTGTCTGGTGTCCAGCTGGCAAGTGAAGGGCAGCTGTGTGCAGCGGTTTAACACACTCACTCAAAGAACGACGCACACACACTTTAACATGCTGTCAATGCATACAGGAAAAACAAAAATCCTCTAACGCTGCCTCGCGCTCATTGCTCACTCTCTTTCTGGTAAACGCAACTGTGTGAGTCCCACATATCTTGAAGTCGTAAACTGTGGGCTTAAACCGAAAATGGGTCTCTCAGGCCTGCAATATTTCTGGGGTGTGACTACGCAAACGGAAAAAACAACCAGTGATTATTTCAATGAAGCGTAATCTCAATAACACTGTGAATAACTACACTGGATTCATGTTGAGCTGCAAAAACTCAAAATCAAATACAAAAGCCCGTTTTGAATTTTCTTCCCTACTTGTTCTTATAAACTTTCACACAAAAAAATGAATGACAACGCCAGGAATGAAAAAAAAAAAACCTGGTAAAAATCCCTGACAACTTGGCAGCAAATGGAAACAAATGTTTTGAGTAAACAGTGGCATAGTGGAACCTGCTTCTTCTTCTATTTGTCTTGTTTTACTTCTGACAGCGCGGACACATTTTTTCTTTAATCCTTGCTTAATCAGGCTGTATGATTGATTAAGATTAAGATCTCTTGAGAGTCCTGAGAACAAGAAACGTTCACAAAGACACAATCAGAAAACTTTTAACAGCACAACTACACAATAAACAAGGAATCAATGAAGCTCAAATCAATGGGGAAGCTTGCAGCAAAAGTGCAAAGTATCTGAAAACAGATCTAGCCAACATTAGAAATGACGTGAAGTAGTTTGGAAGCTTTATTTTTTTTTAGTTTGGAAGCTTTAGTTGAGCTTTATAAATGAATAATGCGAGACAGCTTCTGTAAGAAAGTCCATCCAACTGTGTGACACAGTGAACAATAGCGGCATTATTTGAGTTTTGAATAAATCAGCAAAATAAAATGTGAATGAAAGCTGCTTTTCATACAATATTGTTATGCGATTATGAGGAGTTGGTTCATGAGATAAGCCGTAGGTGCTTCAAGTTTTCCAGTTGGAAAACCAAGACAAGAGGGCTCAACGGGATGTAAATAAAAGGGAGTCAATCAAACCTTAAACAGTGAAAGACGACGTAGAAAACACAACATAAATATGATATTTCTGTTTGTCTCAAGTATTAATATAAGCAAGGATCTGTGTGGAGCGATCATGGATCTATTACAGCGACGAGAAGTCTGTCAGAGCAGGAAACAGCTGATCAGTTAAACCTTAAACGTTTGCTACAACAGAACTTGTCCTGAAAAAGTGTTTCCATCTCCCATTGAATATTCTTCTAAAAACCACCAAAAGTTTTTTTTATATATATAAATTTTGGAGTTTCCATCAATCTTTTCTGTGATACTGAAAAAAAAAACCTTGATGAAAAGACGGCCAGTGGAAGGTAAAAATGTAGTTGTTTGTGATAAAGCGTAGCGCACTGTGATGCACAGGGTTTAATACCTGAAGTATTGATGGGGCACCATGCATATACGTCAAGGATAGACATGAGGGTTGACTGCACAATTGTTTTACAGTTGGAGGAACACACCCAGATTTGATTTTAAATTGGAGTCAAATGTTGAAGATAAATCCTGAATGACAGTCTGCTCAAACCAAATTCCAAAGTATCTGAATGAATCAGCGAGAATAATATGGGTGCCATTTAAAGTTTTAATGTCAGGCTAGTCAGAGTCACTGGTTGAAGTGGTGAATGCCACGTACTTTATCCTTTCTGTATTTAAAACTGGTCTAATTGGAATGCATCAAAGGCAGACTGAAGACGAGTCAGGGCCTGGGCTAGGGTGGAGACTGGGGCATGTTAAATTAACGACGTAACAAGAACGTGAAAGAATACTGATGCGTATTAGCTTCTTTCTGTGATCCTCCAGGAGAAATTCATGTGTACACCTAGTGCTGTTCTTTTAATATACACTGGTTTTGTGTTGGATGTGGCATATGCTCGGGTTTTGCGTGTTTGCATTGTATATACATCTGGGCTTTTGGAATGTACGAATGAAAATGTTAAATAGAGGTGTTAGCATCTGAAGAAAAATAAGATCATGTAAAACAGCGCCAATCCTTCTGAATTTAATTTATGTCATCAATGTACCACAGAAACATGATAATTAAATGTTAAATGTTGAACACAATTAACATTTCTTTTATGTCATATATCATGGGATAGCAACTGTAAACTGCTGTTTTAAATTAGGCTTTCCATGTCCCTTAAGTTATGACAGATAGTGCCATCAAAGGTTTTCTTTGTAGTTTATGTTCCCAACTAAATTTCCATAAATTAAGCAAATTAACATGTGAATGGCATATCAGTGCTTTCGTCAACTAATGCTATGCTAATATTTTCAAGAAGCAGTAACAAAATTACACACACACTTTGTGGCTATGTTCCATATCACTTCCTCAGTCTCTTGTGCGCTACTCTTTCTAAAGCAAACACGCACTTTATAATCCTAGTTGAGTACTAATTTTAGCACAAAATCTTTGGTCATTAACCAAAAACAAACACAGATTTTGACATAATGATAGCACGAGATGAAAAGGTAAGGAATCACCAAAGTGTGACTGATCCTGAGAACATCCAGACGTAATCCATGCAGTAGTTTCCGAGATATTTTAGTCTGTACAATCCTGCCATCTGTAGATCTGCACCGCCAGCGCGGCTAAAAATTGGAAATTTACCTAAAACGAACAGCTAAAAGCCTTTCAGTATGTTTGCCTGGATGGATGACCTGGATTTGTTGGTTACCCTTGCTAATGCGACACAGACAATGTGATCAAACTTTTCACTGGCAGACGGATGGAGCAGGGGTGTTTACATTCAAACAGCAGATTAAGGGCACACAGTGTACTGTGAACTGGTGGAAATCAGGACTTTTGCACAATGTTTGAGATTCAGATTGTACAGTATCTACACATTTTTTTATGCACTTGTCCCCAGGCAATCTGGCTGTGCAGGCAACACTGTCATACAATTCATCTCGTGTTTGTAAATGCGGGAAGCTCCACATAACCTGACGCAAGAAGTGAAACAGAAAGAGAGGAGACAACAGAAAGCACAGTGAGCGGGAATTCAAAGGAACGGCAGAGAGAGAGCGGGGAACAAAATAATGAAGCCTGTCACCCAGCAGCTAAATAACCCCTCCACAACATCGAGAAAAGCAAAGCTTTGGCCACAAAGGTCAGCTGGCGGCCCAATCTGCGGTGAAAACGAGGACTACTTCAGTTCCACACCATGAGCCGACTGTGCCACTTCATCTTTTGCTTCCGATATATTGACTGCGCTCTCTGCTCTTTCTGTTTGTCTGGCTTGTTGCATCTATTTCATGTGTGAATTTCAGGTTGACTGAAGATGTGCCATTTTTTTTTTTTTTTTTTTTTTACTTCTCGCCTATACAGGTCCACAGTTTTGGATGCTCTATATGGACATTTTTATTTCAACTGTGACAAGGAAAACCTCAGAAACATGCGACATGGACTACATGTGTGCTTCCTATTTAGTGGTGGCAGACAGTGTAGGTTTCGTTTTTTTTTTTTTTAAGATTTTTTTTTTTGGCCTTTTCAAGCTTTTATTTTGATAGAGACAGCTGAAGAGTGACAGGAATGCAGGGAGAGAGAGACGGGGAATGACATGCAGGAAAGAGCAGGTCGGATTCGAACCCTGGGCTTCCGCAGCAAAGACTGAGCCTTTGCACATGGGGCGGCTGCTCTACCAACTGAGCTAAACACCGCACCCAGTGTACGTTTCTTGACCTGAATTGAAAATAAAAATGCAAAACAAGCTTTTTGAATTATGAATTATGTCAAGGCATTGAATGTAAACTAAGCACACTGCTGACTTGTGTTTCATTGGTAATTTGACAGGGTTGTAATTCCACAGTTCAGAGGCAACTAACAATCCAATTTCTTATCTTCAGCCTCAAAGACCATTGTTAGCTATTTAGCCCATGCAGGGCAGAGCGTTATTCTGAAATATATTTATGCCTGTGACTCTGCACTCTGGGCAGACTACACAAACAAGGTGTGATTTTACAGTTCTCTCACAAACACAAGGTAACAAGGTAACAACACATGCTGTACGCACACACTGCACACAAACACTCTTGTCCTGTCTAAATCTAAATGCAGGGAGAAAAATCCAATTATCACTCCCTCCAATTCTTTATGAACAACAGGAAGACAACAGGTTAAGTTGTTTTGTTGAGCCAGAGCAAAAGCCAAATGTTTATTCTGCGGCGAACACCTGCTGCAGTTTGTTCCACTTTGTCCTGCTCTCTCACTGCCAAGCACATCACAGTACAGAGGGTAACTTTTAAACATGGCTGCATGAAAAACAATAATCAACAGGGCACTGTTGGTTCAAGATGCACTTACTACAGGATTATCCTCTCTTCATTAAACAACGTCATGTGTCTTTTCTACCATAAAATAACCAAATTAAAATCATTTTCATCCGACACTAACTTCATTCATTCAAGAGTAAATCTCAGAGCCACAACGGATCTTTAGAAACCAGTGGGTGAATGCGTCGCGGATACAATGTCCACTCTTTGGTTGTTGCACTTGCTTGATGTTCGGCCGTTAGCTAATTTGTCAACTCTCCAAATACCAGATTTTACATAATGTTGCTTTGGACGTTCTTTTCGATTCTTCTTCTGTCTTTACTTTAAAATTAAGCTTCTTTAAAAATATGTAAGACGGTCTTTGCAACGGCAAGCATACTTTCCTCATGACTATCCACCAGTCGGCCTGGCTTGCCAATAAATGAATCTTTAATGCTGGTCTAATGTAGAAAAGCCTGGTTTATATATCAGTTAAAGCTGCCATGATGACTTTAAGATCATGTTTTAAGGGTATTAAGGGTATTTTAGAGCATTTGTGGAGTTCGTGTTAGTTTCTCTTTCCCTATTTCCTGACAACATAAATGCTTTTGAACTTTACTCATGTTTCTCTGCTCTGTTTACTGTGATCGGCTCACAGTATGTTTCCCTGTTGCACAGCAAGACACTTACTTACAGCTGCAACATATTGCATGTTATTGACGCCTGAATGCACTCAGTGATTCGATCCTTCATTATACTACAGATGAGTGAGGTGTAATGTCTATTCTACATGTAGGTCACACACTTCCCGTCTGTACAAACCAAATTTCCATTTATCTGCGCACCACGAGTCGCAGTATTTTCTTCAAGTGATACTTGCTTTGAGTATCAAACACTCACTCTCTGGTGGCAGTTGTAAACGGTGGCTGCAAAAGTGGCTGTAGTCAGCTTGAATTCAAATCAGTTTCAATTTATTCCAAGGGAAATAACTTCCAAAGCATCAATAGAAACTTTTCAAATCCTTCCTGGAGCATAATCCCCTTCTCCACTGCCCAGTTTCCCCAAAATGCAGCTAAATCCTCAAAGCTACGAAGTCTCCAGTATGTATTTAGCCATGTGTTTTGGTAAAAGCATGACTGTTTGGAACATATTGAGCATTAGGATGCTGCAGAAGTGAATTAAGAAGATTTTATGGAGATCTTTATTGTGAAAATGTGTCTCTGTTGGTAAAAGTTAAGTCGGCCTCAGCTGCTCCAAACTTACAGCCACTTTTCACATCCTCATTGCGTGTTTGATACTCAGCGTATATTTGAGTGATCTATCAGTTTTAAGACCATCAAGGGATGGTCTTAAAATTGATAGATGGTCATGGGAGTGTCATTTTTGATTTTTAGCTCAGCTCATTTTCAGCTGCTTGTTTCAGTCAATAATTCTCTTCATATGGCAGCAAATGAACAATGTGACTGCATTTCATGTACTTCTTTTGGGGCAATTTAATTCAGTTCTTGACTGTCCAACCTTAAAAGGAACTCAGATGGTGATTGATGGAGGCCCGACGTGAAAACAGTCACTTGAACACACTTATAATGTTTTAAAAAGTAATGCTTCGTCATTAGTGGGACGGCATATCTAGCTCAGGCAAGCTCAAGTTAGTCTCAAACTACGGGTATAGAAAGGAACCCTCGTATATCCAACTGGCACTTCAAAAATTGACCTTCAACACCTGTATTTTATCCTCTGTTGTGTTACATGGTCTGTCTTTTCTGTCTGTGAACACATCTGTCAGAGCTTTGGCTACGAAAACTAAACTACAGCCAACAGTGTGAGCAATGCCTACATGTGCAGAAGAAAGTCCCCGAATATGTGAGTTGTTGTCAGAGGGGAGGAAAAGTGAGAAAAGAGTAGCAGTGCCACAAACTTTCTAAAACTTTAAAGACAACGGATAACTAGTGGATGTTGCATCACCTACACACACACACACACACACACACACACACACACACACCCACCTACACACACAAGAACACACACAGGCCTTCTTGCGAAAATACGTTCTTCCTTCAGTCTGCTGTGTAACCACAACCGCCACTTAAGTGAGTTAATAATGAAGCAAGGCATTTCTGTTACCAGCAGAAACTTAATAATCACTAAGTACGTGGACACACACACACACACACACACACACACACACACACACAGGAGGAGAACATGGGAGCTGTCTCTTCTTCTCTCCCTGCTCGTTCCCTCGCTCTCTTATTTACGACCTGGAATGTCTGCTTCTGTGAGTGATGTCATTAATTATTATTGCCATAGTAACACAACAAATTCTCCCTCGCGTATGTTCCGTACATTCAACCTTTCCTTTCCCACTTCATTAAAGTCCGTGTGTGTGTGTGTGTATATAAGTGGTTGTATGGATTAGAGATTGAGTCAGCTGTGAAGCCTCATCATGACCCAGTACGAAGCTAACCCTGCTCCCTGTAAATCAACACGCCTGCAGTGTCTTTGTGTGTGTGTATATATACAGTATATATATATATATATATATATATATATGCATCTTGCTGCCATGGTAACGCCACAAAGTTCTCCTGAGCAGGGCAGATCGTGGTGTGTGTGTGAGACCATGAAGTGTGTTTACAGTTTAATTTAAGGGTGCACTGCCCAAGACAGACACGGCCTTCAACAACGAGCAAAAAGTTAATTTGAAAACTAAATAGTTAGCTCGTTTCCCTACATACAGTATTAAATAGTTTCTTTACTAAGCTAACACAGTCTCCAACCAAATGTGTCACAAATTTTAACTGATTTTCGAGAAGACAACTCTGAATGAATGCTTGTTTCCTGATAGTTGGTTCATGAGAAAAGTTCTTCAATAAATTGTCCCCCCAAAAAAGCAGGTCAAACCTCAACCCGGAGAAAAACAATGCACAAAATGGAAATATGACTTTCAGTAGTCGGGTTTCCGCTCATATGCATTGAAAATTGGTTCACGAGATAAACAGTTTCTAGCAAATTCTCCAGTTGGAAAAACAGAAGAAGAGGGTTCAACAAGATAAAAAAAAAGAAAGCACCAATCGAACTTATTTCCACAGAGGAAACATGACACATTTCTGTTTATCTCATGTATTAGTAAGTTGGACGTTATCTGTGTGGAGCAATCATGAGTGTATTATAAAGCCATGGGAGCAACGAGGAGCCTGTCAGCACAGGAAACAGCTTTTCAGTCAGGCACAGGGTTTGCTACGACTGAAGTCATTCCAAATTGTTTTGATCTCCTATTAAGCTTATTTTCCTTTTTTTTTTGTTTAAAAAAAAAAAGGCAAAAACCACCTCCAGTGATCTTCAAAACATTTTTGCAACATTGCGGAAGGTTTATTTTAATTTTGCCAATTCCATCAACATTTTCTAATGTAATACTTTTCCATCAAAATATAAAAACTAATCTAACAGAAAAAAAACTTATTTAAAAGCAATGTGATGTAATTAAATAAATTCAGATGTATAATTTTCTTGTACACATACAAACATAATGGCTGCAATACCTCTAATATCAAGCTAATAACCAAATCCTGTCCGGTACTAACTAGTTCGTAGAAAAAGCACAGGGGAATGCAATTAGTAGTTTGAGATGTCATTAATTACACACTTGTTTTATCAACTTTAGTATTTATCATTACTCTACTTTTTTCGTTTGTCCGTCTGGACATGAGTTACTATAATAAACCTAATGATTACTAGCACTTTATGTTTTTATCTTTATGTTTCTCAAGAAATAATATTTCATAGCTGTATTTTAAGGGCTTTTCTAAACATGTGAAATGATAACTACTTGCGCATGGTGAATGAATATAGTATAGTAACAAAACAAAACATAGCAAACATAATGTGCTAACATGCCAGTGTTAGCGTGGTAACAATAGTAACATCTTAAAATATTAGCATGCTAGCATGGGAAACACTCTAGCACCATGAGTTATAAGCTCAGAAGCTAGTAATGCTCGCTAACATGAATCACCAACAAATGGTCAATAAAAAAAGTCTTGTACGTAAATCATGCAAATACTGTGCCCAGTGGCAGACACAGCTGCATTGTGAAAGCGAGGTTTGAACCTATCAATTCTCTAGCTATTACACTTTACAGTCAACATTTACTTTATAAGAAGCTAAAGCAAAAAAAGTTGTCTATTTCCACTTTAACAATCTCAAAGAACAGGTGAGTATCAACTCCCCGAGGTTAGCACAGTACAGCAAAGAGCCGATGATGCCTGACTCAAGTCGACAACAAAGAACTAACCCTGACAAATAACAATGCACAACTCTTGTGTTTGTGTTCAATAAGAAATCAATAAAAATCAAGTCTTCTGTCAATATTTCCTTCGTTGTTTTTTACCCAGCACCTGCAATGCAATGTGGGTGTCTCTCCGCCTTCGTGAAAAGTCTTCTGCACTTGTACTGTAATTTAAAAAATAAACTCTACAAAGCGTAGGTTGAACTTTAATGGTCTCTGGGTTCTTTTATGGCTGAGCTGAGACTTTGACGTGAACACAAGGCCTACTATATGAAGGGTGAATTCACTCAGCAGATAAAAGAACGCCAATATTATCAGTGTGTCAGAATATTTGTTTTTAAAACCTATTGACCAAGTGATGAATATGCAATCAAATGAAAATCTGAAATGCTAAGCAATCACACTAATTAAAGAAGCTACAACCCCTTCTCTTCTACTGTGAACTGATTACGTTTAACTCTGTTCAGTGAATTTCTCATTCACTTTCTCTGTCAGCTGTCACAGACATCTGCATACTAATCAGAGTCTACAGAGACTTTAAAACTCCACAAGAGTTTCCCAGAAGTGACTTCAGAGTTACATAAACTGTCTGCATGAAGTGCTAAGAGATTTTTATTATGTGTGCGGGTTGGAACAGATGGATTGGTGTGTAGTGGGAATGCAGCATGTTAAAATACTTCACTGCCACTGGATGACTTTGTTTACCAGAGGCGTGTCCGAATCATCTTCATTTAGGACCACGTAGGGGCTCAGAGGACAGGAAACGTTTATTTTTAGGTCATTCTTCAATGGTTTGTATTACCATCTAACCTTTCAATTCATAAAATGAAAATCTGTTGCTTTTTACTGAGAAGAAAACTGTGTAACAGCACAGTTTTGTGGTTGCCAACAGCTTTGTGACATTAAAAAGAAAACAAGCACAAAAACCCATCCAGGACCACAGAGCATGTGTGCATATTTAAGACTCAATACAGTAAAATTCAGTGGTTGCATCCCAGTACTTTTGTTGCTGAAATAGCCTTTAATAACCAGTAATCAGGATTTTTCTTATCAGAACAATATTCTACGCCCTAATGTATGCCAGATAATCACACACACACACACACACACACACACACAGCAGTGAAAATATTATGTCTAGTATGTTCTGAGTGAATAGTTGCCGCTGCAGAGGACTAAATGTATTTATACAACTATGACGTGCATGAAAAATAAGAAGAAAGAAGCGTGCCTTATCCTCTGCCTAACCCTCTACCCCTCTCTTGCACAGAGTAACCAGTAGAGATTCACAGACTCATGAAGGCCACCCGGCACTGCTGATTTTGTTGGAAAAATTGAACATAAACAGGATTTAGGCTTGCAATGTTTTGCCAGAGAGAGGGCGTCTGAAATGTATTCTGATGAAATATAATAGCGTTTGCCTCTGTTGAAACCGTAAGGTGTGTTGGTGATCTGCAGTACGTCAACAACTTCACATTTTTCATTTTGATCCACAGTACTACAGCCAAACCTATTTTTGGTTGAATAACTGAGAGAATTACCATCAGCTGCAGCCCGGATATGCAACAAAATGATCAAGAATGTACAGTATTTGCTTCATCTCCCACCCCTTCGATGGTATCATGTACTAGATTACCGACATTGTGAATGACTGTGTGCGGCAGGATAACTTCAGGCTAACGCAGTTTTCTCAGACACAAACCACCTGAGTTAATAATATAACCAGGCGACTGCTGACATTCACACTTGCGCACAGACAGACACCAGCGGCACTGCTGTCAGCCCATTACTCATTTACAGCATCTGTCCTAGTTCATGTTTAAAGGACAGCTCTCGTTCAGATCCACTGTTTGTTTTCCCCTCCGTGGTCTCAATTTCACACACGGTGCCAATAACAAACTGGACTGAATCATCAGACAGGGAAAACAGTCCTATCTGCCATTTTTCACTATTCAGATGATCGGCGCTTCAATCCCCAGCTCCCTGCAGCTCGCATGTAAAAGTGTCGAGATAGACGAACCCCAATTTACTCCTGAAGTCTGTACCATCAGTGTGTGAATGTGTGTGAATGGGTGACATACAGTAAAGTGCTTTAGAAGGCTACAAAGGCCCATTTATTAATGTTTGCAGTATGGATATGGATAACAGTGAGAGCTTAAATTACCTCTTTTCAAGTTCTGGTCCATATCCTTGAGTCATTAATAGCCTTAACTTGACTTATAATTACAAAAAAAAAAAACATTTCAAAACCCTGCTCTCATACGTAAAACAGCAGTTTGACTGTTAGCTGCAAGACGTGCTGCAAATCCTTGTAAAGCTTCATGGTGGTGAACAGGCAAACTGTATTTATTTAGAGGACTTCCTATCTTACTATATATCTTTGAGTCCTGTACTCTCACCTCTCTGCCTCAGACAGTCTGGCCATTACCCTGACAAGCCACTGCAAGTAAATGACCTTTTTTTTATATATATGTTTTAAAGTAATGAGTGGATAAGCAATACAGGCTGGTAATACACTGCCTGCAGCATTATAAAAATGTTCTCTGTAAAAAAACAGTTCTCTGCTGGATCTTGGCTGGATGTGTCTCGTTGCCACGGTCAGCCATGAAATCAGAGTTAATTAAAAGCAAAATATCTGATTTGAATCCCATGCTCATGTCTATAGGCTGGGTACAGCAGACAAGGCCAAATTAGCGAGGACAGTAAATGTTCACAGTCTGTCACCTTCACATATGGCTCCTGCCGGCGCAGCAGGACCAAGGAGGTTTATCTAGACTGATGCAATTAGCACTCCAATAGAGTCTGACATGATTAGAGGCAGATCCTGCAGCAGGGTCTGTCTTTGATTAACGTGCCACCTAACCGAACACTCTTCCTCACTTATGCAAATACTCCCACTAAAAGTCGAGTGATGTTAAGGAATCCCACTGAGATGAGAGGGAAGGTTTAAACACTTCCAAAAACAATAACAAATATCACCGATACACCCGCCGGCTTTTATTGTGAAAAATTCCAGCTGAAACAAAGTTAAACTCGCATCCAGAATTTAAATGATATTCCTAAAGTCCTGTAATAATGTGCGTTGATTACAAGCCTGATCTACATATAGGCTAAATCTTTATGTTAAATAAAAGTAGGTAGTGTGAGGGAAAATAAATAATTGATAACATATGTCTTCCGTCAGCGCAGAACAGAATGTTCTCTCTGCAGCAGCACCAGAGGCTGAAGACTGATCTGCACCACAAACACCAAGTTCACTTCTCTGGTGACCAACTTCCATTTAAACTACCAGACTGACACACACACACACACACACACACACACACACACATGCTAAGACACACATTTTCACACTGCCACTCTGGCTTTTGACAGAAGCCCGAGGAGCCGCACAGAAAAGGTCACCTTTAAATATAGAAAGTCCTACTCTATAATTATTATTATTATCATCATCATCATCCCTCTGTGCATCTGAGTTTTGCCCTTTTTAAAAAAAAAAACAACAACAAAAAAAACAAACAAAAACATTATGCCCATTTTTTCTATATGACTTTTGTTTTTAGCATCCTATACTGGTGCACAGTGCTGCTGCAAGTTTTGCAAGGCCACATTCATCCAATCACCTCATACGTCAGCGTGCCGATGGATGACTGCAACAAACCATTCTTTTTATCGTTAGCTAATTATTTTCAATTAGTCATGAAGTCTAAAGTCTTAAAACTATAAAAGAATGTCCTTCATAATATTCCAGAGTCAAAGGTCACCATATTTAATTCACTGCAAAACGCAAAGATGACTAATCTGCATGATGATATAATGCATGATATAAAGTACTATATATAGTATTTGACATGTTTGTATCACCAGTGATTCAGATCATTAATCAATTATCTAAATAGTTGCACGTTAATTGTCTGATTAGTCAGCCAACTGTTTCTGCTCTGGACATGGCAACAACACAAACACAAGTAAACAATGATGATATGTAAATAAAAACATGATGAAGCAGCCTGTGACTCCCAGTTATTCAGGTATTTGTCAGCATATGGCAGACAAACACAAATATAAACAAAAAAAAAATCAGCCAAAAACTCTAAACAGAAAGTGTAAAAAGTGGCCTATTGCTTGGAAGCTATGTGAACTATTCCAACCATTACATCCTGGTGAATTATCCTGAATGTAGCCTCATTTGTACATCACCATCCTCCTCAGCCCGTTCAGACACTTTACTTACAGCACGTTGGTGGCCAGCGGGATGTCTGCCGCAGCTGGGGCCCTCTCCAGCCCGATGTTGGAGCAGTTGACGACGCAGGACTGGTGGGGCCCCGCCAGCGCGCAGCTGCAGTTAACGGGACAGGGGCTGCAACTCCTGCCGCCGTCCCCCTGCGGCCCGGAGCCCCATGCCTCCAGGCAGCAGATCGCCACAAGCAGACTGGAAAAGAAGCTAAACCTCGGGACGCAGACGCCATGTTTTCGCTTGGATAAAGTCTGTCCATTTCCACAAGGCATAGCTCACTCACATCTCATCGCCTCTGATGGTGTAAGTCCTCTCAGTCTGGAAGGAAGAAACTAAAAAACGCAGGACAAAGGCAAACACACGCGTCCTCCTTTTTTCCTCTCATGTGAGGAGACAAAAACAGAAAAACAGAAGAAGGGATGGACTTTTTTTTTTTTTTTGGACACCGTTCTCTCCCCCCTTGTGTTTTCCTTATTCTTCTGGTCGGATCCCCTTCCTCTGAAAATCTAACGGAGATTCTCCACAATCCTTTGAGGGGGAAAAAAAGTTTTGGAGAACTTCCTCTCTCCTCCTCCTTTCACTGGATGCAGTTCCCTGATCCGCCGCTGAGTGCTGGCACACAGCTATGTTATTTCCTCTCATTCCTCTCCTCGTGTCCAAGCTGTCAAACATAGACTAATAATCTCTTCTCTTATTAAAAATCATTTGGAACAAGACAGATAGCATCAGAAATTTAACCTGATTTTGAACAAAACTTTCACGTTCATACGTCTACTCAGTGTCTGTGGTCTTCTTTCTAATATCATGTTCATTATTGGATTAAGGAACCAAGGTGCCTCAAGGCAAAAGCTAGCTGTTTGCAGTCATCTGATCAATCACATATTTCTTTAGAAATACCATGTATGTTTAACAATAATGCAAAGGTCCTTTGACATTTCAGTTGATATTCTGCTTTAGTGGTGGCTACATGTTCCAATTTTGCAGTTAATTTAAAACCAATTAAGAAAAAACCAACTGACATTCAGTTTATATGACGCCTTTGGAGACCCCGAGGGTCTAGGACCTCAGGGTGCTTCACGGTAATTCAACCTTTAATATTAATATTGTGGCTCAAGTGTGAAATCAGGATGTTTTTCATATGTTCTCATTAAGATGCTTCACGTAGTTTGAACCATGTCTTTGTTAGACTGGTCAGAGATGTTTAGAAAGGCGATTGAGACTGAAGTGTCTTTTCCTGTCATGTGGGTTTAACCGCTATAGACTGTATAGTAGGACATGCATATGCATAACTTTAAACCGTTGTAAAATACGAACGGGTTAAGTTAAATAAAAATGGGGAAGTTTTCTGCTGTGAAGTTGGACATTTTAACATGGAGTCTTATGGAGACTGACTTGTATTGTAGTCAGCCTTAGGTGGCGTGGTGGTTAGCACTGTCGCCTTTAGAGATCTCAGCACTGTCGGCTCACAGCAAGAAGGTTCCTCGGCTGGTATCTTTCTGCGTGGAGGTTTGTGCAGGTTCTCCCCGGGTGCTCTGGCTTCCTACCCCAACTCTCGCCCAAAGTCAGTTGGGATAGGTTCCAGCCCTACCGTGACCCTGATGAGGATAAGCAGTTACAGATGATGGATGGATAGATGTAGCCAGCCTCGAACGGCTGTTCAACGAACTGCAGTTTTTGGCACTGGTTTCATTTTACAGCCACTTGGTTTAGCCACTGGTGGTCCCCTTTGGGAGACTAGCAGCAGGTCTGTGGACTCTAATGGAAGAAGTGAATGTGAGCACAGATTATGACCAATTCTTCGCTCCACAGTCACTGAAGTAAATATTGAACTAATTTTTCACAAGATTCATATCATCTGAACATTCTGACACTAATATGGTAAATAGATTTAGTTTGAGATCTGTCTCTGTCTCAGGAGCAACACACTCACAAGATCTGGTAACACAAATATCTCTCCTCGTCTCTGTGGATGTCGAATCACCGCTCTGGTTTGATAAAAACTAAAACTTGAATAGCTTACTGAAACACAATCTGTTTTCATTCGTCTACATGATGTTCACAACACAACACCACTTAGGCGACAGGAAGTTTGTACCATTTCATAGTGTTTTCCTCTGTTACAGAATCTTACAGATCTTTGGGCTGGTACAGATGCCAGAAGAGTAGACACATCCAGGACTTTCTCGCTGTCTTGCTTTGGGCTCTTTGCAACATTCAGGGTTTCCCGCAGTCAACAGCTCTCCACCCTGAAATGCCGTCTCAACTTTTGAGAGGAGAAAAGGGGGCGGGGGGTGTTTTGCACAAAGTGCTATTGTTAATTAAATATTGAATATTCTCACATATGATATCTGGATATTGTATAAAAGAGGAAATCACACATTCACAATGTACAGCATCCATTAAGGTATCATTAGAGAGCCTCTGAATACGGCATTTCAGGGTGGAGAGCTGTTGACTGCGGGAAACCCTGAATGTTGCAAAGAGCCCAAAGCAAGACAGCGAGATAAAGGATTTTCAGCTGGCAGGTTTCTTTTGAAGTTTTTCCTAAAGTCTATCTCTGAACACGTTGTCTCCGAATGTACTTTAAAAAAAACTCAGCATGAGATTGAGCCAAGTGAACATGGAATCTCTCTAAAGTCATTTAAAGCCAAATCAGCTCAGTTTCACTTACTGTTTATAGATGCTTTATTGGGAAAACACCAAGTGTGTGTCTGCCAAAGAAGCATCATTATGTGCATATGTGTGCTCGTATGTGTGCTTCAGTATCTCCACATGAGAAACGCAACGTGTAGGTTGATGAAAGTTGTTCCCCGTAACCAAAACCTCCACTAAGCATAGATGGACTCTGAAATTATTTAAAAGAGAAAACATCAAAGTACAAAAGTACAGAAAACATATGAATGTTTCAGGTGAAAAGCAAGAATCACTGTGAAGCAGTCACTCTGTGTTCCTACATCTCGAGGCGGTGATGTGACTGCAGTATGACCTCCTTCACCCACAGAGACATTTTTCATCTCGCTGCAATGATTTGATTGTGAAATGACAGCTGTAAAAAAAAAAAAAAACTTCATACCTTTCACATTCTAGGAAACAAGGCCCGTGTCCTTGCCTTCTCCTCTCTTCCACAATCCCTTCCCTCTCTCTGCAGTATTTCCTGCGGGGCACGTGTTCGAGGTGTTTCCTGGGTATTTGGCTTGGCCTGGGCCCACCCATCAGCCCTGCAGGCATCTGGTGCTCTGTACAAAGAAGAAGTCCCACAATAACTCTCGCGCTCTCTTATCCTTACTGGCAACTTTTCATTGAGGAGTTCATATTTGAGAAGCAAAACATATGTGCGTGGAAGAGGGGATGTACTCAATGTTCTCGGCCAAATATCTCAAATGGTTACTATTCAGTGAGTAACTGCACTGCAATCGGTTTCTGTTTCAAACCATACATTGTAATAAGTTGAAACTTTATTAATCACGTTGAAACACATAAAATTACTCCTCCGCATTTAACCCATCCAGGCTGGCACCTGTTGGAACACACACATGCACATGGTCACACACTCATAGAGACACTGGAGCGGTGGGCATCAATTCACAGCACCCGGGGAACAGATATTGGAGAGGTACGATGCCTTGCTCAAGGGCACCATGAGTGGGGGTCGAAACTTGGGGTTATTAGACGACCCACTCTACCACTGAGCCAGGGCTTCCCCAATGCAATAGCACACAAAATATTACAGTTTTTCCAGGCTGTCATGGCTCATATCCCGTATCAATTTGTTCCAACTTTTAACCAAAGCTGCATGGTGTTTAGAGTGAAATATCCAAACTGAAGACCCATGTTTTTTATGCTCCACCATTCAATCAAATGGAATCAAAATCTCAACGCCTTGTGCCTCATTTTTACACGTTTCCCCCAAACTCAGCTCATCATATCTGACATCTTTTGAACCTTTGGGATCTTTTAATAAAGTAAAAGAAAAATAAAGTTCAGTGAGTTTGAACAAAGTTTGGCTGCACTGTTTGAGTTCACTTGCTTGCTTGCTTCTCAAAACAGCCCTCATCAAGAGAATAGTATTATTTATCAAATCGAAGCATTTTAACAAGAAAGGACCTTTAATTGGGAAATGAATTAAAAGAGGAACTTAGAAAAAGACAAAAGATAATGATAGATGTCACAAATAAATTGAAAATATTCATTGGGGCTTAAACATTCACACTTCTTTTCCATTATAATGATAATAAAACATGAAATCTGAAATATTTGTGTTTGTTGTTTGTGTGTGTTGTAAAAGACTGACTTTAATGCCAGTCATGATTTTATCTTAGGTGGTGGGACCTGCACCGCTGACATTTTCTTTTGTAATGACACTTTATACATCTTTATACATGGAGCTGTTGTTATGGTTATTATTATTATTATTTTTTTTTTTTTTACAGTGAACAGAGACAAAGTAGGAGAGAAATTACACAATTCATGTCAAGTTTAATTGCATGGCCTATAATTACAGCTAGAGTGTCAAATGGCTTTGCAAACCCACATTATTCAGAGAGACAAAAGGAGCTAACATCCTAGTCATGAAAAAAAGAAAAAGGGAAAAAACCTCTACAGAAAATCTCACAGAGGATTAGACCGCTGAGCCTCCAGAACGATCCCCGAAGAAAAAAAACATTGATTTTGTTGTTCTTAATTTAGTTCAGGTTGGTTAGCTTTTGTTAAATGTGATCAATGAAACTGTTATTCTCCAAATCGTGCTATTATGTTACAAAATTTTGCTCTTTAAGTGACAAATTGTACAATATAAAAGCATGTTGTTACTCTGTGAGCCTGAAGTTGGGCTTTAATGTCAGCATGTTGTTGTTTGATGTTCAGCAGGTATAATAAGAGTAATTCACTATTAGTCTAATGCAGGGGTGCCCGATTCTTTTCCCTTGCAGGGCCAAAACTGATACTTGATGGTCTAGAGCAGAGCAAACTGTTCCACAAAAGGGTCGGTGTGGCTGCAGGTTTTCTTTCCAACCAAGCAGCAGCACACCAGACTTGACTCATTTAATCAACTGATCTCAGTCTTCAGAGGGTTGATTGGTCAAACTGTGTGCTCTTGGTTGGTTGGAACAAAAACCCGCAGCCACACTGGCCCTTTTGTGGAACAGTTTGACACCTGTGGCCTAGAGCATTGTTAAGATGAGAAATGGTATAACCCTAAACTTCCTTAATTGGCTGCTAATGAGCAGACATTACTGTCATAACATGAGTTTTGCAGGTATTGGGTCATAAATGAAAGTATTCACGGCAATCCACCCAATAGTTGTGTGTGACATTTTACTCAAAAACTCAATCCCTGACTGTGGCACCAGCAGGATGACGCTGGTGCCGCAGTCAGGGGATCATTAAAGTCATTAAGATTCCTCCTCTGGTAACCATGAATGTTTTTACTAATCATTTTATGCCCACAGAGCCACCCCCAGAGCCAAGTGTAGCATAGCTAAAAGCAGCCCAATTCATTTGACATGTGTGGTGATGTTTGCAATGCATCACAGTAGAACACGTCAAACATTAGTTTGACAGGCAGTATAGTATATGGATTTGGCCACCCAGCCTGTCCTAGTTCACTGTGATCTAAACACATATAAAAACATGAGTTCTCTCCTTTTGGCTGACCATTACAGACTAGTGAAGCTGGCCCAGTGAACCAGTTTGTCCAAACATTTGAAATGTAGTATTTGTCTGGTCTGGACTGGTCCATTCTGGGCTGGGTGAAGGTAAAATGAGCACAGCTCCTGTTTGGTTATGGGGAGGGTCCTCCAGCTCGGCCAGGAAAACAGCACTTACAGAGGCCTCTGTCTGTGTTATTGTAGGGCTACAGGAAGAGAGGGGGGTGTGGGGGTGGGGGTGACGGATGAGGAGAAAATGCAGAAGGAGAGAGTGAGGAGGGTCTGAAGAGGCTGAGGAAGATGGAGATATAAAGGAAAGAGGAATGAAGAGTTATTGTCAAAGAGAGGATGTGGCAAAAAAAAAAAAGGATGATGATTGTGATAGAAACCAGGAGACGGTTAGAGGAAGTAGAAAGGAGGATAAAGACTGTAAAAACAAAAATCTTTCATTTCCCCAGAGCCAGAGTATCCTGTCTTGGGGATTTGGACCTCAAGAGGTCACGAAACAAATCTAGTGCAGTGGTGGAAAATAACCAATGATATTTATTTAAATTCAGCACTTTATAGTTCTCCTCCATCAACCAGAGGGAGAAATATTGTGGGTTTTATATCTAACAGCTATAGTAACTTCATGACTTTAACACTACAGCATTTAGTTAACGTTTCTCAACAGAGAAATGGAAAGAAGAGATAAAAATTGAGTCACTGCTAGTGAACATACTGTAGAGAAAAGAAGCTAAAGCAGTTCTTACTCATTCAGCTTCAGACTTGAAGGTTTTTATCTCTAGTGGATGTTTAAAACAGGAAACAGTGATCTCCAGAGGCCACGACTACCTCTAATCTTAGCTAAGGTTACTTTAGATATCAGGATTTTACATTCAAAACATGTGATCATTTCATAAAATACAGCAGTTAAAATGAGCTCAACTTCCACCAACATTAAAATGCTGCTCATGTGTTAATGCATCAATAATAATATTCCAATTATATGAAATATACTCTAGAATAATTCTCTGAGAGGGATTCTTCTTCTCCAACAAACTTTTAACACTTTTGTACTTGAATTAGTTTATCTGATGCTTATATGAATTTCTCTACAGTTGTGGCACCACTTACTGACTTGCTGATGGCCGGTTTTCATCTCCACCCAAGTGCCAAGAAACTTTTGATAATGTCAAGTGTCTTCTGTGTTCAGCATCAGTGCCTGCCACTCCCAATTTTGACTGCTGTTTTGTTTTAAAGGTGGATGCAAGCCATGTAGGAGTTGTGCTGATGTTGGGAGCCAACAGGGTAGCAAGAATATTTTAGGGAAATGGGGGCCAGTGCTCATTCAGAAACATCTGGTTTCGAGTGATGTTTAGGCTTGTAGTGCTGCGTCATTCAACATCGCACACACTTCTCTACTCATGCACTAACCTTTATTATTTTTCTAAATAAATCATTTCTTCATGATTTTTGCCATGACCGTGCGGCCTGGTTTGCGACAGGAATGGGAGCATTTCAGCTGACTTTCCCTGCTGGGAATCAATAAAGGTTTATCTTATCTTACTTTTACAGAAGTACTTCTTCCACTACTGATCTAGGTCATTGCAGCATTATTGCCCAAATGAGACACATTTTCAGATTCTCTCTAATATTTGTATCCTGTTTGCAAAATACCATGTCAGGCCTTATTATTAAAATGAATTATGTGTGATTCCACCTGACTATATTACATTTTCCTCTGTGTTTATTAATAGTAACAAGTGGAGTGAATATAGCGGATCTCTGCTATGACGTTGCACTGTATTCAATCAACTCCAAAACCACTTCAACAGCCAGCCAGCAAATCCTATTCCAAGGTTTCTCCTTGGATGGCTTTCATGGACGGGTTAAATAATGCTACATCTCTATCCATCTCCCCCAGCTACTTGCATATGGTTACAGACCATCTGATTGCCATGCAGTAGCTTGTTTCCACAACAGATTTTTTCTTTCTTTTGTCTTGACACGTCACTGATGAACTCAAAATCCTCACTTGCCACCCACTCATAATTATGTGAGTATTCTGCAGAACTTCACACCCATTTGTGAGAGGTAGTGGTAGAGACTGATGCTTCTATTTGTGATCTGAGCAGTGATAAATCGGGCCCGAGCCTGCAACACATAATTTTCTATTCTAAACTCCTGTTTAAATTCAACATCACACACTTTGGAGCTCACTGTACCATTTCTGGATGAACTTCGGCCTTAGTTCAGCTGATGTTGTCACATTAGACAAATCACAGTCATCTAATATCTGCTAAATATGTAACAGACACACTCCAGAGAGATACAAGTTCATGAATACAGCCCCAACACTTACCACAGAGCAACAATTAAAAATGATCAGGAATTTTGTATCAAAACACGTGAGCCTTTTTGTGTATTTACTGTGTTCATTACTCGTATTGTATATAACATTATATGTAAGTCAGACAAACTACAGTATACACCTTGATACAGTGTCACACAATGTAAAAGCTGTGAAAATCTCATACAACTTTCATACTTTCAAAGTTTAATCTCATTTTTCATTTCATTTCATTGTTAACTGTACAAATAAAACTCTAAAGGACAGATGTTGGTAGTGAGCGTATGGCCACTCACACGATACACAAAAGTGAACATGCAGAAAAGAAAACACTTCTGACTAATTCAGCTTCTCAAAAGGCTTGGAGCTATTATTATCCAGTGGATACCAAGACCAAAGAACCAGCAATTGTGTTCTCCATCAGAGTCTGTGACTGCAGGTAAGTGCATTACCTCCAGTATTACTGAATCATTACAGGGCAGCACTGAACAACATGGGGTAGAGAAAAACATCACGCTGGCTTGACCTGAGGACAACACGTTTTCCTCATCTGCTCATACCAACAATGTTTCATTTTTTTTTAAATGTTCTCATTCTTCAACATTTAACCAAACTGTACATGTACTGTATATTCAAAATAAACCAACTATTCGTACATCATTCAGTATTTATCTTAATTAGCTGTCAGTTCATCACACATCTAGTATCCAATCTGAGAACCCGTCTACTTACACACCACATGAAAGGGCTACTGTGGAGGCAAGCTTCGTCTTTAAGCCGCGGCACAAGATGGTTTCCACAAAGGACTCAAATTCTGACAGGATGTGTCCTTGTCCTGGTCTATCCTTTTTGATGTCATGTTTTTAAATATCTTTTATAACAAGTAAACTTAATTTCAACGTTGAATGCAATTCTTTGTCTGTTGTCGGAGCTAAAGCGGCCATGGCTTAGCACATAATGAGGGAGTTGGCGCTTCCTCACAAAGACCCTTTTGACCCTGTGAAAACAGCCATCACAAGTCACTCAAATTCAGCCATGAAATACATAGAAAATAAATACACCCAGTCAGAAAGCACTCAGAGAGCGTGCACCTCTGCCAAGACTGAACAGTCTTCTTAATGTGTTATTTTAATGATAGAAAATGATTTATCTGCACCTGGATCTAAAATGTGCATTAGAATACACAAAGTTGGGGCGTTGTTTAGCTCAGTTGGTAGAGCAGCCCCCCCCCCCATGTACAAAGGCTCAGTCCTTGCCGCAACGGCTCAGGGTTCGAATCTGACCTGCGGCCCTTTGCTGCCTGTGTTTCCCCATCTCTCTCTGTCACTCTTCAGCTGCATCTACATGATAAAGCTTGAAAAAGGCCAAAAAAATATCTTAAAAAAAAAAAAAAGAATACACAAAGTGATAGATAACCATGAACACTGGCTGATGGCCATGGTAAAACATAAATATACAATGAAAAAATATTTTCAGTCTCATCAAGGCTGGGTTTGGCGAGGTATAAAAGAGATCAATCATATTACCATTTCGATGTTTAGGAAAGAGAGAACGGAAGGAAAAAACAAGAGAAACAGAAAGAGAGAGTGTAAGTATGTGACACAGTGATTCACCTACCACATTAATTAACACGAAACCCAGCTCTGTACTACTCTTCACACTGTGGTATGTGTTAATTAGGATACATTTCTTTGTCCTGTCAAGGAATCTGAATCTACAATTTTCTCAATATGCTCGCTAGGTTTAAAAAAAAAAAAAAAAAAATCTGTCTACCTAAATGGCAGTCAGTGTTACTATTAAATCTCCTTAACAAGGCAGAAGACTTGGTGCTCAGTTCCATCACTCAGCAACACCTTTAAATGTCAGCTCAGGTGCCACGAGGGGCAGCTGTAGATCAGGTGGCAGAGCAGGTTTGACATTATTTGTAGAGTTCAGTCCTCACCTCGTCCTGTTGAAGTATCCTCAGGCAAGACATTGAAGCCCAGATTGCTCCTTACCTGTGTGTATTAGGAAATAAATGTTAAGTCACTGTGGACAGAAGCATCTGTTAATTAAATGTAGAGCACTCATTATCCGGATTCACTGATGTTGAGCCTCTTGTGGCAAGAAAACTGAACTGCACTCCTCCGTGGGAGTGTGAACAACAGCTATTTTTAATTCACCTATTATTAGATCACAGTAGTAGTAATAGTGATTGTAGCCTGCAGTACAAGACAGCGAGTCCACAAATGAGTTTCACACAAGTAACATCAAGGTTACAATTTAGAAGAATAGCCAAACGTTTTGGGAAATATGTGAAGTTAAGAATTAGAGTTAAGTGAGACGATCGATAGAGTGCCACTCTGATGTCTGTTTATTAAATATGAGGTGACAGCAGGGAGATGGTTCATTTCACTTAGCGTAATTATTAATTATTAATAATTTAATAATTTAAATTATAATTTATTTTGTACAAGGTAAAAACTCTTATTACCTTATAACCAGCTATGTGCCAGAATATTCTTGTCTGGGTGTCAGGCGTGTAAATAAGCATCACGAATGAACAGGCAGTGTGGTTGCACTGTGGCCCAGGGGTTAGGGGGGCCCGTAGAGAGAACAGGACCTCCAACAAAGTGTTAGGTGGAGAACAGGCGAGTGATTCAGACTTTCCTTAACCCATTTAAAGAACTGCTTTTTCAGCTTTCTTACATAGTGACAGCTGGAGAGAGGAACAGGAAAATATAGGGAGGGGAAGAAAGAGAGGACATGACACACAGGACTGAACATCTGAACTGAACTTGAAGTGCCCAGGATTGATACATGGGGCAGGTGAACTACTGGCTTTCCTCTACTACGTGTGTCCAAATCATAGGCTGGTTGTTTATTTAACACATACAGTATTTAGTCCTTGTTTTGTTCTCTGGCTAGCCATGTTTTCCTCTTTTCCTTTTATCCCTTTTACATACACACTGCCCACAGGACAATAATGTTCTTTGACAAGCTGGTAAGGTCAACCCTCGGGCTGTGTGATAGCTTCACTCCAGGGGACTTGTTGTGGAGATGGGCATAAACCTTCCACCCTTTACTCACCTGACCCTCAGATATTAACTAAAGACCGTGTGTGTGTCCATGTATGAGGAGTTAGTTGCAACCATGTTCCCTGCATAGAGCGAAAGAAAACATGGAGGAAGTGGAAACTACAGCAGGTGGAAGTCAAGGATAAATGTGGTCGCAGAAGCATGTAAGCATGTTTGTCTGCTGCTACTCTACTGTCTGTGTGTGTGTATGTGTGCAGAGAGAGAGAGAGAGAGAGAGAGAGAGAGAGAGAGAGAAATAGGTAGTAACGCATTTGCAGATGACTGGCATTTAGAGATAATGAGAAATTCAGCTTACATAAATCAAGCAAACAATTGTGTGACAGAAAGAAAACCTTTAAAAGGGTTTATATAATACGTCACATCACATCTTTAGTGAAATTACATAAAATTAGACCTAAATTGCATCACATCATCTAATGCAGATACAATTAATGACTGAAATGCATTTGCACACATAAGTGTGGAATACGGTGCTGTAGAAAGAGTTATGTGAGCATTATGTATGCATCCTTATGAGCTGAAACATGTAACATAATTGTGCTTTTTTCACCTCTTCATGAACTTCGAGTTGAAGTTTTTTACACTGCAAAAAGTACAAATGTTCTAGATACAGTATAAGCTTGGGATTGAACACGTCCACCTCCGTCTGTGGTTTCCAGGACCAACAGTGTTGCATTTGAATCCTTATTTTGTATTGGTGAGCCGTCTTTCAAAGTAATTCAAAGTCACATCAGCAGGACCTCACATCCTTAATAAGCGCTTTAAATTCAACCCTTTAGCAGTGAAGACGGCAGCGGCATCCTCTGGGGGCTCATCTTACAGCTTGCCACACGCGACTCGAGCTCTGTGCGGGAGAAGCTGAGGAAAGACAACAAAAGGTAAACAAAGGTCATTTCATATTATCACATTTATGAGAAACAAACACAACAAGCACAAATAGATATCTCTATTATCAGCATACCAGCTGACAAGGTGAGAAGCGCAGTCATAATGGATAGACAGATCCATCCATTTTGTAGCCAGCGTCACATGGCCATTCGAGGAACTGCAGATGTGCGCTGGCTTCACTTCACTGCCACAGAGGTTGCTGTTTGCCTGTTAATTGGTCTGTGCTCTTTATATGCTACAGGGCTAATTGAGTTTCAGAATGTGGTGGTGGTCTCATTTTATGGTGCCACATTTCCATTTGACCTCCCTTGAAACACACCATAATAGTAACATTAAGGATGAAATAGCATGCTCAAAGTTCGGCCTAAACACTTACTGCTGAATTGTGTTTTCTTCCACTACAAGTAGAAAGATTGTAAGAGTATCATCAGTGGACAGACTAAATTCAGCCCTTCACAGAACCAGCAGGCTTAAACCACATTTTTTGGAAATTGGCTCCGGGTGAAATTGCCTTGGAATTTACAACATTCACAGCTTGGACTGATTTCTTCCTTTTATATTTTAAAGCACCAGGGTGTAAAATGTAAATGTAAAAAGAGGGAGCTATTGGCAGAAATTGAATATAATATTTATAATTGTGTTTTCATTAGTGTATAATCACATGAAACTAAGAGGTGTTATGTTTTGTTACCTCAGAATGAGCTTTCCATATCTAAACTAGGTCCTTCTTCATAGAGTCTGCCATGTTTGACAGACACTGGCTCTAGACAGGGCGTTTTTTACAATGAAGTGGCAGCCACTGTAGCTTCTCTTAAATATGCTTGGAAAGGGGGAGTGTGAGGTGAGGGGTATTCAGTTGGTTGCAATCTTCAGCGTCATCATTAGCTGCCATGAAATCCTACAAACTGGTCCTCCTCTCCAAGCAACCCCTTGTTGACCAGGAGTGCTGGTATTCAACCAATTTCCAGATGACCAGTCCTTCACTACAGGAAACAATAAAAGTCTTTTTGTGTGAGCTTGTACATTGAATGTAAACACAACGTTTTATCTGTTAGCTAGAAAACTCCACAACAGTAACACTAAATGCTGATTGTAATCTTAACCACATCAAAACCAGCTTAGACCAACAGCCAAGTGTTCCCAAAAGAAGAGGCTGTCAATAGTTAGCCCTGACAAATATAACTAAACGTCCACACAGAAACGCACATACAGTACACACACACACACACACACAAACCCGTAGCGCTGGTCTATTCCCATCTGATAACATCGCGCTTATAGATTTTTTTCCACAGCTAAAGCAACTTTGTTTCATGATTGTCAGGGGAGTTCTTTCTTCTACCACAAGCTGTGTTTTACCACAGCCAATGATCAGTTTTTTACAGCACTAATTGTTCTCATACTTACAGTACAAGTGATTTGTTAGTTATTTGTGATCTCATCCATCCCTTTGCTGCTTCTGTATGTGTGTATATATATATAAGGTGAGTCAACACTTCTTCTCCTAAACAAAACTTGACCACACTTTTCAGGAAGGCAGACGTGGAACAGAACACTTGAATCCGTGCTCGACACATCCTCTCTTTTCTGAAAAGCTCTCTGCCTGTAGTTCTGTCGAAGATATGCATGAAAAGTGAGTGAGGGTCTTTGACAATGCTTGTATGAAAATGAATGGAGATCAATTGATTCCAGCGTTTCTTTGGTTCACAATCCATCAAACAAAAGCACTACATCCTGAGGGGAGGGGAGGGGAGGGGGGCTAGTTTGCACTACAGCTGCTCGATATCAGTCACGACAGTCTCGTGAACATGGTGTCAGTGCTTTGTCTTTTTTTCCTTGTGCTGTCACGAAGTCAAAATATTAACAAGTCCATAACTTTCAAACCACTCAGCGCTTCAAACATAAAACAATACATACAGAAGAAGTTATTCTGCTCTCTGAAAATATGTGTCAATGTCTGCTGGTCTAATTGTTAATAACCTTCATTTGAAGATGAATATTTTGCGTGTTTCAGATAGTATTCTCATAATTTCAATATTTCAATGCGATACCTCTGATGTGTATTTACTGGACCTGCTTGTGTTTACTTACAGCTTCTAGGCTGTGTTGGAGTTCATGCTGAATGTAAAACTCATATGACACTGTGAGACAGAGTCAATTTTTTGCATTAATATGGGATCTGGATGTTCTGCTTTCTTTATTTTTCTTTTTATTATGTTTAGTTAAACTAGCTCTGTAAAACATCCTGTAATAATACGCCTCAGTTTGATTTCACATTTGGCCTTTTAACAATCCAGAGGGCCGACAAAACCACATTACCCTGTTCAAAAATCTTTCATTACACATTCTTTCAGTGCCTCAGAAACTAGATAAAGCTTTGGTCTAATCTAAAATAACTATTGCAGAAGCTATGATTCAAAGATGCTTGTGGGACTATACATAATAGATGACAAAGTTCAATTTCTTGATTGCTTCAAAATAATAACTTGAATCATAGTCACATCTTTTATTTCAATCAAAGTGGTAATATGACATAACCATACTCCATATTCATAATCTTACATAAAGTATTATCAGCTAAATGTACTTAAAGGTGGGATAGGAGATGTTGGGAAAACGGTTCCAGCAAGCTATATTTTGAAAATACACACCCATGCCTTTTCTTCAGACCTCCCCTCGAAACCACACCATCAAAGTAATGGAAGGGTCTCTATTCGTTCACGAATGGGTGAACATGCAGAGGGGGAGGGAGAAGCAGACTGAAGTTTGATGGACGTGTCAGGATCCAATCATAATGCGCAGCCTCATCAATGTGATTGGATGGTGTTTTCCCATGATTTCCCCCTCTAGACTGGACTAAAACATTTTGTTTTTTTGACAAACCTTCTATTTTACTGGCTGCAATGGGGTCATGAAGAGGTTTTCAAGCAATATGGTAAAAAATGCTCCAGAAAAAATCTCCTATCCCACCTAAAGTATCAAAAATGACTTATACTATAGTACTTATTAGGCACAATGGCCCCTGTCAGAGTGTTATATTATAATTGATGTTTTTTATATTACTACTGCCATATTAACACCTAAGAAGCATTTTAATGTTAAAGGTGGTTGCGGCAGAATTTATTATAGACAAACTTTAAGGAAATCACTGTGTACCAGCGTAATCTATAACACTTAATCAGAATTTATAGGACAATTGTCATATTTATGCAAAAGTAAATAAATGGTAAACCACTGTCAGGTAACTGTAGTGCAACAAACAAATACAGAGCCTTGCAAAAGTATTCACCCCCCTTGGCATTTTTCGTGTTTTGTTGCCTCACAACCTGAAATTAACATGGATTGTTTGAGGATTTGCATCATTTAATTTACAGCACATGCCCACAACTTTGAAGATGTTTTTTTTTTTTATTATGAAGCAAACAACAAATAGGACAAAATAACAGAAAAAGTCAATGTGGATAACTATTCACCCCCCAATACTTTGTAGAGCCACCTTTTGCGGCAATCACAGCTCCAAGTTGCTTTAGTTAAGTCTCTATGAGCTTGCCACATCTTGCCGCTGGGATTTTTGCCCATTCCTCCTTGCAAAACTGCTCTAGCTCCTTCAAGTTACATGGTTTGCGCTTGTGAACAGCAATCTTTAAGTCTGACCACAGATTTTCTATTGGATTGAGGTCTGGGCTTTGACTAGGCCATTCCAACACATTCACACGTTTCCCCTTAAACCACTCAAGTGTTGCTTTAGCAGTGTGTTTGGGGTCATTGTCCTGCTGGAAGGTGAACCTCTGTCCTAGCCTCAAATCACGCACAGAGTGGTACAGGTTTTGCTCAAGAATATCCCTGTATTTAGCACCATCCATTTTTCCCTCAACTCTGACCAGTTTCCCAGTCCCAGCTGCTGAAAAACATCCCCACAGCATGATGCTGCCACCACCATGTTTCACTGCGGGGATGGTGTTCTTTGATGACAGAAAAGTTCAATTTTAGTCTCATCAGACCAGAACACCTTCCTCCATACATTTTGGGAGTCTCCCACATGCCTTTTCGCAAACTCAAAACGTACCATTTTGTAATGGCTTTCTTCTGGCCACTCTGCCATGAAGCCCAACTCTATGGAGCGTACGGCTTATTGTCATCCCATGTACAGATACTCCAATCTCTGCTGTGGAACTCTGCAGCTCCTCCAGGGTTATCTTCGGTCTCTGTGCTGCCTCTCTGATTGCTCTACTGCCCGGTCCTTGTCTTTGGTGGGCGGCTGTCTCTTGGCAGGGTTGCTGTTGTGCCACGTGCTTTCCATTTGGTTATGATAGATTTGATGGCGCTCCTGGGGATCATCAAAGATTTGGATATTTTTTATAACCTAACCCTGACTTGTACTTCTTCACAACATTGTCCCTTACTTGTTTGGAGAGTTCCTTGGTCTTCATGGCAGTGTTTGATTAGTGGTGCCTCTTGCTTAAGTGTTGCAGCCTCTGGGACCTTTCAAAAAAGGTGTGTATATGTACTGACAGATCATGTGACACTTAGATTACACACAGGTGGACATCATTTCACTAATTATGTGACTTCTGAAGGTAATTGGTTGCGCCAGAGCTTTTTATTGGCTTCATAACAAAGGGGGTGAATACATATGCACATGCCAATTTTCAGTTTTTTATTTCTAAAAAACAGTTGTATATATACATTTTTCTCATTTCACTTCACCAACTTAGACTATTGCACTCTGATCCATCACGTACAATTCAGATTACAAAAACTGGTAAAAATCCAAGGGGGGTGAATACTTTTTCAAGGCACTGTAGTAATAACCATTTCCATCTAAAATGCAGTAGTATGATATATAAAACATCATAAAATAGAAGTTATTCAATCTCAAAACTGTACTGGAAACAGAGATTGTGAGTACAGTAGTTGAATAAATCTGCTTAATTTACATACCAACACTGATACTGAAGAAGGGGACAGACACGTGTCCACGGAGTGTGGCTGCTCCTCCTCCGTGATGCCATAATGACATTTTTATGAGTGACAGCTCGAAGTCTTCATTTTCTTTCTCTAAACTCAGCCATCACCAGACTGAGGAGCCCCAGTCATTTACCCCTGCTGTGTTTCCCAGAAGCAGTGTAATAGTCTCTCTCTCTCTCTCTCTCTCTCTCTCTCTCTCTCTCCCCCCCCTCTCTCTCTATCTCTTAACAAATCGCATCAAAGAAACAGCAGAGCTGTGTGGGAAGAAAGTTGAGGGAGGCAGGAGAAGCGGGAAGCTACCGCCGACACATTCTGCTCAGCACCACGGACAGCGAAGGATTGGGAGCTCGGACACGGGCTATCCATCGATTATTGGTGATTTATTGGACAATCCAAGGACTGAATTGACAATGAGGAGTTTGGTTTGGGGGGAGGGGGATCTACCCATTTTAATGTCATCACACAGGAAGTTTTTTCTCTGCTCGCGAAAGTAAGCATGTTCTTGTCTCTTGCTCTCTGTATACATCATTAATGTATGTTAAATTAAAAAATGTAGCTTTTGCAGATGGAGTACAAGTCAATAAGCATAGAGTTGAGATATTAATACTTAACCTACATATAGTTAAGTAAAGTGTCGTGTGTATTCTTACCACAGACATTAATAGAGAGATTGTATTTAAGCAGATCGGCCGTGCGTAAAAGCTGTGGCACTGTTCCCAGCGATAGTCTCGCTCGCCACGCGGCACAGCAGGTGAACTGTGGCTGTGTAGAGTCAGATTGAACGAGGCGTCAATAATCAGTGTGATTAAAGACACAAGAGAGATGACCGCATCAGGGAATACTGGTGCGTAATTACGGACTCCTTCGTATTCGCAGCTGTGGCCAGAGCGCACGCTTACATGCTATGAGTCACCCTCTCTGTCTTGCGCGCACAAACACAGTTACATGTAAGATTAGACTAGGGCTGCAGGTCAAAGCACCTTTTCTTCGTTTTAATGTGATATCATGTGTGGCGGCTGCTGTTCCAAAGTAAGGATGGAAACCAACCTGGCAGGAAACCAGTAAAAAAAAACAAACAAAAAAAAAAAACCCAAAACAAAACAGGAGGGAACAAATCTACAACTGGACTTTCTCTTTGAAACACAATGGACCCCTTAGACCAGACACACTGGCTTTCCCTTTCATCGGACCCCAACTCCTCCTCCACTCCCTCACCTTTCCTCTTTTCTTACCCGCGCCTCTTCAACATCTCCTCCAACCTGTCCACTCAAAGTGCCCCCTTTCAGGGCAGCAGCACTCTGGTGACGGCAATCATCTCCCTCACGGTCTTCATGGTGGGTCTGACTGGCAACACACTGGCCATCTACGTGGTTCTGCGTCATGCCAAAACGAAGACAGTGACCAACATCTACATCCTGAACTTGGCTGTGGCCGATGAGCTCTACATCATCGGACTCCCCTTCCTCACCACACAGAACGTGCTCTCCTATTGGCCGTTTGGCTCTTTCCTGTGCCGCGTGGTCATGACGGCAGACTCTATGAATCAGTTCACGTCTATTTTCTGCCTCACTGTCATGTCCATCGATCGTTACCTGGCTGTGGTTCATCCAATCCGCAGCACCAAGTGGAGACACCCTCGCGTGGCCAAGGTGGTGAGCGCGGCCGTGTGGGCGGCGTCTTTTGTGGTGGTCCTGCCTGTGGTCATCTTCTCTGATGTTCAGGTAGGCCTACAAACATCAGTCCTGGTGGCCACTCTTTGTCTTTACTGATAGTTCAGCTAAACTTTTTACTTGCTACCAGCTTGGATCTGTCCAAAGGTAACAAAATCCACTTACCAACACATCTAAAGCTCAACAATTAACGTATTATATCTTATTTCATGAATCTGTACAAAAACCACAAAAACAACAAGGCTTCATTTTGCAGAGGTTATGTACTTCATTTTATGGCTGGGACCAGTAACTTTTTAGTAACTAGTCCAATTAATACCTGCTGGCGGGTAGAATTTTTTGCTAATCTAAGCTAACTGCTCTTGGCTGTAGCTTTATATTTAAAATGCAGACAGCAGTGTCTGTAAAACATGCTCTCGGCAAGAAAGCAAATAAGCAACCAACATGTCAAACTGCCAAATCATGATGCAAAAAAAAAAAACAACCAAATTCACATGAACTGAAAATCAATATTGTTTTCATGCATGACTCTAAAATGATCCTACCTGATGAGGACATGTGGCCAGAATGTGTGTCCCTTCCTGACATTGTGTGATGTGAAAGCTGTCACTGATAGTCTTAAGGGTTGGGGGATAATCACCCAACCCTGTAATAGTTCTCCTCAGCTCTACAGAGCGTTTTTTTTTTTTTTTTTTTTCATTTTTTTGGATCACTTTTACTCTGTACAACCTGCTGGCAAGTGCTCTAATGCTCTAATGAACACACTAAACCCACTGTATGCCCCCTTGCCATCACCAGACAGCAAACTGTCACTGTTAGTGACAAGCTGGTGAACACAGTGGAGCATTCAGCAGCTAGAGAGCAAAAATATTTCTCTCAGGAGTTGGTGGATACCAAAACCAGAGCTGAAGAGAGTGCAATATTCACTACTCTTCAGCTCTGGTTTTCTGGACTAATATTCATCAGGTGACCCGAAACACAGCTCCTAATGAATGATAATGTTGCAAGCGAGAGAGAGAGCAGCTGTGGTTGAGCGAGCTAGAGAGTAAATGAAGATAAAGAGCATTTACATTCTCAAGCATAAATAAACATAACCACACCTCTGCGCAGCCCTGCGGGAAGGTGCTGTGTTAGTGGATTATTGTGTGAATGCAGCAGACTGTGGCCTCTCTGCTCTGAGTATGTAGCTCAGCTCTGTCCTCACACAGATATGCAGCTCTTTATACAGCCAGAGCACAGATATGGAGCAGAGGAGAGAGACAGGGACAGTGATGTAACCTGGTTTTTGTTCCTTTATTATAGAGTACTGACCTCGCACCCTGCACACTGCTGTTGGCTGCGGGCAACACACCCATTGCCCAAAGGTTGACACCCAGAAACATCCTGAACATAACAAAATATGAAAATCCTGGCAGGGGGCTCTGCAGTTACAGACACTGCCAAACATTTCTAGTGGTGTCTAGTCTATAAGTGATGACTGAGAGAGATTACTTTTCCACTGTTTGTGTCTTTTTTTTAGAGAAATCCTACTCATTCTGCCTTTAAGACCTCAAAGTAATTAACTACACGGAAAGAAGGCTTTTGTCTTTTTCTTAATCTTTGTTATTTATGGTAAGAAATGAAGGGCAATGCAAGTTGCTGTTGAAAGACTAAACATGGAAACAGAAGAAAAACACTCTGAAATCCTTTTTTTTTTTTTTTCAGAATTTCAGCAGAAGCTATTACATGAGCACAGAAAGAAAAGCATTGCAACAAGTTCTGTAACAACAGGGAAACAAAAGCTTTTAGAGGGAAGGTGGAAGGAGAATGTAACTTCTGATAAAGTTGCTATGATACATAAGAGTGCTGAAGGCCATTGTTTTGAAAAAAAAAAAAAAAAAGAAAGACGTTGTTGGGTAAAAGGGTGACTTGTTGGTTATTTCCACACACAGTTACACACACAGTAATGTCTGGAAATGTCACACACAATTCAAGATGTGCCTTTTAAAATCCCACACAAGCAGATTTGCATTTTTCCACACTTCCCTTCCTGCATAATTCAGGAGCTTTCTAGTTTAAACACTTATCCCCTGGGCCTCACAGTCCAGTGTTTACCTCCCGTATTTAACTCAGTGTCTGAGCAGATAATGACTGAATTCTTAATTTGCTGTATAGTGATTTTAATATTTAAATTTTATCCAGGCTATTTGATTTCTTTTTAGGACACATTTAACTCCTGCAACATGATCTGGCCAGAGCCAAAGAATGTGTGGTCAACAGCCTTCATACTCTACACTGCCACAGTGGGATTCTTTGGACCGCTGCTCATCATCTGCCTCTGCTACCTACTTATCGTTATCAAGGTGTGCATATGTGCATGAATGAGGCTGATTAAAAAAGCTCATGTATAAATTCATACTGTAATATGCATCAACATAATGATCAACATCCTTCCCCTCATTTTCATCACCATCACAACTTTCATATTTAATCTCACCATTATTATCATTAAGCTATCTTTGGTGTTTTTCCTGCAGGTGAAGTCCTCAGGGGCGCGGGCAGGCTTTACCAAGCGCAGGCGTTCAGAGCGCAAGGTGACGCGGATGGTGGTGGTGATCGTGGTGGTGTTTGTGCTCTGCTGGCTGCCGTTCTTCATCATCAACATGGTCAATCTGGTGGTCATCATCCCAGAGTCCAGCGCCACTGCCGGCATGTACTTCTTTGCTGTCATCCTGTCCTATGCCAACTCCTGCGCCAACCCGGTGCTCTATGGCTTCCTTTCGGACAACTTCAAGCAGAGCTTCAGAAAAGTAGGTTCAATATAACAACTGTGTGAAGGTGAAGCTTAAAGAAACAGCTCGACATTTTTGGAAAAACAATTATTTTCTTTAGTTTCAAGAGTTAGATGCGAGGGATATCGGTATCATGTGTATTTGCTCAATAAAAAGCTATTTAACTAATCATAAAGAGTGAAATCAGGGGAAAACAACAAGCCATTTTCTGTGTAAAGGCAAAAAAGATCAGTCTAGGAGTACCTTTAAAGCTTATTAATTAGTACATTTTCAAAACCAAAAGTGTAAAAACAGCTTGAGGGTCTATGGGGGATTATGTGCCGGACTATTTCTTGGCTGTGAGCAGGGACTACCTGGATGTCAAACTAATTGTGCAAACTGCAGTAGTTTGAAACACTCCACTCTCTCTTTGTACTGTACTAGAATAAGGAAATACAGTTTACATACGCATCTTCTCAGCTTATTTATTGTCTTTGTTTTAATGTTTGTGTTTTCAGAGCTGTTTCAATATCTGTATGCTATTTAAATATAATCTACAAGTCAGAGTCTCTCACAGCATGTACATGTAGGACAAATCAACAAATGATGTCGGCCAGGCCCCAGCTGAGAGCAGCTGATTGCATTTCTAAGCTCATGACTCATGTCCAAGTGTAATAATATTTCTGTCTAGATCCTGACTGATCCTTAACACTATCAGATTATGACTGGCAGTGAATTAACATGAGCAGAAAGTAAAGACAGCACAATAAAAAAAAAAACCCTCATGACAAACGTATTGCAGTTAAAGGAGAATTTGGTTTGTGGGTAGTTTACTTTAATGTTTCTCACCCAGGGAGCAGCAAACTAATAGCTGCCTTTTCATCTCTCTGCATAGAACATTTTCAATTTGGTGGTCAGTGTTAACTGTCATGTAATTAAAAGCAATAAAAATAAACTTTTCATTTTCTCCAAAGGTTGAGGTCCTCTCTTGAGACATAACTTATTAATAATGTTGCTAATTTCACCATATGATAAAAGGGAGTGTAAATTTAAACCCAGCGATCCAGGAGCAATTCTGAAAAGTTATTAGTGTGGTAAATGAAGATAGATGATTCTTTTTGTACATGGAAAGTGAAATATTGCAGAACACTAACAGGAAACAAACAGTCGAATTAACAAAATAAATCAGGCCACCATTATTCTCACTTACGGTACATGAGTTAACACAGCCATATTCTTGGCATTTAGCTACATCTTCATTTAAGTCCTCCATTTAACGTACACGCTGTCTTGTCATGGTTTTAATGAGAAAACCTGACAGGGATTAAGAGTGGCTGATTTGCAGAAGTCTATGTCCAGACATGATGACTTATGATCATTTTCAACTCTAAACGAACCAGAGCAAGGCAAGGCATTAATAATTAAGCACCGTTGGGAGTGTATTTCCCTACAGTATGTTTGACCGCTCAAACATACTGTAATTAATGTACTGACCGGGCACAATGTTTAATGTTAACGCACTTCTAAGATGAACGGAGAGACAAATCAAAAGTATTTCTTACATGGCCATCTCTGTATGGCATGGCTTACTTGCTAAATTATCTTGCCATGTAGTTTATTAGCTGACAGCGCAGCTAGGCACAAACATGTTATTGTAGCGTAACTCAAAGGTCATTTATAGTGGAAAAAAGTTTGTTTCCCATTCCACGACCTCAGAATGAATCAGCTATCTTTCTCCAGTACGGCTGACCCCGCTTTTAAAGCGATTATGCGTAGTAGTGAAATCTTTATCTCTTGTTTTATGGCCTGGCTGTCAAATGCTGTCTTATCTTACTATGTGCATACGATCAATGGACCTTCAGATCTTCAGATTCAGATCGTCTACAGATAACTGTTGTTGTTGTGGCCCTGCAGCTGCTTTGTGTGAGGAGTATGAGATGCAAAAGCAGCGGTGTGGACGATGGCGACCCCAGCGCTCCACGCACTGAGAAGACCACAGCACACGACTGCATCCTGCTCTCCTCCCGTAACCAGGTCTACAATGACCCCCAGAGCCGCCAGGTACTGTGTGTGTTTGTGTGTCTAGGCAACAGATTTTTTTTTTTTGCGGCGAAAAATGGGAATTTAAGGTGACAAGGTAATGAAACATCTATGTTTAGTGCAGCACTGACTCAAATGGGAGACATGTATTATTATTTTTAATTTGCCAGTATTTTAAGGACAGCCGAGAGACGCAGGGCTTAAACCGTATCCCGTCAATAATGCACACATGTACAGACATAAAGACACACAGAGAGACACTGCAGCTCTGCATCACCAGTAAGTATGATGCATTAGGTTTTGTAGTTTTCCCAGTGAAGAGTACAACACTTCCAATTTAATCAACAAGCAGGTGTGTACTGTATGTGTAGCTAATTGAAGAAGGATGATAAATTAACGCTGCTGTGGAGGCAATGATTAGGGAAAATTCTGAAGGCGCGAGTGAAAGATTATGAGATTAGGCCTGTGTGTGTGTGTGTGTATGAGGGCAGTCAGGAAAGGAAAAAGCTTTGACTCACTCTGGTGCATGGGGCTTCATAGTGTCCAATTAGATAACTTGTGTATGAGCAGTGGGATGCATTAGACTGACAGTGTGGCACTGATGAGACTCTCCAAAATTACTTTCAGCAGTCTCAAGGTTAACAAAAGTACAACTTCCTCCATAAGTCACAGAGTGTATGTCCAAGTGTTGAATTATTGATGTATGGATCTCTGGTTATACTTCACGTCTTTGGTGTCATGTGAACTGAAACGCAGTGAGAAAGCAGATGAGTCCTAACACAGTCACACACACACACAAACACACTCTGTAGCCAATGTTAACAGCTGTTTAACAGTTAACAGTTGTTTTTGTCCAGTCTAGAGTAGGGTGACCATATTTTCACATCGCTAAACTGGGACCTTTAAGTGTACTGTGTGTTGCACATGCACATGCGCATGCACACACACAGTAGGTAAATGCTAAATGGACTGTACTTGTATAGAGCCTTTCTAGTCTTCCGACCACTCAAGGTGTTTTTACACTACATACAGTATCTTATTCACATACACATTCATACACTGATGGCATTGGCAATTTGGGGTTCGGTATCTTGCCTTAGGACAGTTCAACACGCAGACTGGAAGAGCCAGGATAGGGGACAATTATTTCAGCACTTAGCATACCTACCGAGGGCATCTTTCTACACTATGGACACTGTAAACACAAGCAGGAACTGCTTGAATCCACCGGGCATGGCTGTGTCGCATTCTGGCTTCGATGCAGCCGCCAAAAGCTGATTGCAACCATTCTTGAGCATGTAGCACATTTTCAGAAGCGTGCACTGTTTTATTTTGAAAATTGTCTGGATTCGTTATGCCGTTTCTACATCCGTCTTCCGGTTTGCTCGATTGGCTCTGTGCTGCTTGATGTGACTGATCGCGGCTTCCATCAAAATAATAATTTTCAAAATAAAACACCCTGCGCTGACTCCCAATCATAAAGACAGACAAAAGGGAAACAATTTAACTACGTAGCTTACCTACCAATGGTAGATGGACATAAACCAATGAAAAATCTCAAGTTAATAAAGTCTGGCGGGCAAAATCTTTCACTTGTGACACTCGGACAACGGACCAGAACAGTGTCTTGGCTGCGATGTCGCAGAGCCATGCCTGGTGGGAATCAAGGGTGAACAAAACACTACAGTGACTCATTGCCACTTCTTGACTCATTACCACGTCAATACAGAGGTTGAAAGTGTTTATTCTTCTTCATTCTGTTGATAATCTTACTTAAATTTAAACAAAAATAATAAATCTCCTTTAATACGACAGATCAGACTCACACATAAAAAGCTAATGGGGTTTTTATTCTTGAAAATCTTTTTAAACTTTGTCTTTTACTGTGGTATATTAAGTTTCTTTAATTAAAACATACATTTAGATATTAGCAACACTCGAGTAGTGCCCACGCACAGATTTTCTAATCTGTTGCTTGAATTCTGGAAGGTTGTGATCATGACTTATCTTGCATACTCATGAATTAAAAATAGGTACTTTTTCTCTTGATGAATGATGATTAAGTAATGAAGAAAAATGCAGCAAATAATTAATACAAATATAGCTTATAATAGAGCTTTTTTTGGCCTAATTATAGTGTTTCCTTGGAAATATTTTCAGGCCTGGTACTAGTCTGTAGTTTGAAGGTTGGAAATCTCTGCTTTAAACACAATGTGAAGGTGAATTAAATTTCTTTGCACCCCCAAACCGCTCCGCCCACTGCCTTTGCTGCCTTCTTTGTTTCTTTATTTCCCTTCCTCCATGACTCTGGCTCTCTTGTCCCTCTTTCTGAAGATCTCTCCTCAACCTACGGGCTCACCTACCTCTCACACAGCAGCCGACCTGCACCACAACACTCCTACATATCTATCACCCTCCACTTGCCCAGGAATAGGACCCACTACTGCCACTGTGACCTCCACGGCAGCCTCCATCGTAGCCTCCATGGTAACCCAGGCTGATCTTCCCACCATCACTGCCCTCACTACGCCCTCCTCCTCTGCATCCATAGCTCCAGAAGAACAGTAGCCAACAGACGTTTGGCGCCAGGTGTTTAAGGAAGCAGAAAGAGAAGCTGAGGAGGACAAACATGGAAATGAGACTACAGAAGAGGACACAGATGGTATTTACATGAACATTCATTCTAAATGCATTGCAAAACGTATGTTCCATACCAGTAAAAGTATCTCATGAATATTTCTCATATATCTGCACCTGTATGAATCGTGTAGCTATTTACCAAGCATCATTTTTTGTCCCGTTGAGCCATCTAACGTAAGTGCCTTTCCAGACGCTGTCATCACCACGGCTCCTAAATGGACAAAGGAACATTAACCCCCCACCCCCACACTTCCTGTTTATCTGTCACACAAAATATAAGAATGTATTTACTTTTCAAAAACCAAAAAAAATCCATTGATATATTTAAAAACAGTGGAGAAGATTTCCTGCAGGTATCATTAAGTGTCATCGGTATTACAGGGTTCTTTTTTGCAACCACATTCTGTGACTTAAGCTGAAAAAATGAGGATGTTTTCAGATAAAAATCTCACTTACTACAGCTTTAATCAAACAGCTAAATGGCACAGTGTACTAATATGGAGTATATCTTTTCTGTTTTAAGTTAAAAATAGAATTTTCTGTTTCAAGATCCCACATTTGTAAGATTTAATGACAACTAATGGTGATGTTGCAGACTTCAACCAACTGAATACCACTTGCTTCACCCTCTCCTTCCAAACTATGATGGCTGTGAAACTATCTAGAGTTTGATTTGTCCATTCTGGGCTACTGTAGAAACATGGCGGTGCTACATGGCGACTGTATCGTTGCCTCTAGAGAAATATAGTTCTGATGGTCTAACAAAAGCTTAAAAAATTCTTTATTTCAGGTGATTACACACAAATTAAAACATGCTTATGAATATTATATTCCATTTCTGCCATATGCCAATAATTTTCTCTAAAACTTGCACACTAGACCGACCAACAACAACTGGTAAATTGTGATCAATGATTCTGACATCTGTACAGCTTTGTGGCTACTTTTTGTATGCTGTGGGTATTTTCAGTCACTCAGTCACAGGAAATGTGACTCCTTGTCTGCTCAGTGTCTTTTTGCAAACATGTAGCCAGCATTGAACACAAAACCTCTGACCTCTTTGTATATATATATATATATATATATATATGTCTTAATTTGTGTGCGTTATTTATGTGTGTTTGTGCATTTGTGGCTGCACATATGTTTCTCTCTGCAGAAGCTGTCATGTTGGTAAAAACAGGGTTTATTGTTGCTAGTGTTACTGTGTGACCATGCTTTTCTCCTTGTATGTATAGTACATGATATTCCTCATCAGACTGGGAGCACAGTACCTGAGCCTCCATTAGCTTTGGCGTATTGCAAATGTGTCCACCCTTAAGCTTTAAAATCATATAACAGGACACTTCAGACACATTTCCAACCAACCACACTGGCCAATGCAGGTACCCATAGTAACAATATTTCTGCTTGTGCTAAAAGATTTGAACACAGCTTCTCTTCTTGCCAGTAGAACAGTAAGTGTCCATTGTATAAGCAGAGAAATACGTGAATGTATCATTTGCCATTAGCACACCTAAAGTATTAGTAGTACTGCTTATGTAACAGTTTGTATTTTCAGTCTTTGTGGTTATTCATTAAAATTAGAATCAAATAACGTTCACATCAGTGAAATCAGTGTTGTATTTGCAGATATTCGAGTGAGAAGGAGTTTGTGGAATGGTGGGTAGTTTCAGCTGTGTAAATAAAAAGAGAAAGTGAAGCTGAGCAGGTGAAAAAAATGAATAGAGGCAATGACAGAGAAACTAATGGAAACTGTCCCTGCAAAGAGAAAAAACAAGGCTATTCATATGTGAAGGTTTCCACATGCAAATGCTTAGAATATGTTGTATATTTTAATATATTATTTGTAGTTGTTCAGATGCTTCAGTGCTGTATGTTTGTTTCTTTGGAATAAAACGTGATCAAAAAAACAAAAACAAAAAACGGACATTTCTGCTTGCTGCTGTCACACAACAACCCTTATTAATGCAAACTGTCACTGTCAATCTATAGAGGCTATGAAAACACAGTCACACAACAGTCTGCACTTTTCACCAGGAGACATATTGCATCAGCTAGAAGCTGTGGACAACATCTGTTGTATCAGCTGGAAGACTTGAAAATAGTTGACATGTTGCACAGACTGAGCACAGAAATCACAATTGTGGAACAGTGGTTGAAGATATATTCAGATCTTTTGCATTAGTAATATAGCAATACTACAGTGTACAAATACTAGTAAAGGATCTTCAAACCCTCACTTAAACAAAAGATGTCAAGTACAAGTCCTTCCAAAGTGTGATGGAGTAGAAATTTAAAGTAAATGGAAATACTCAAGTACTTGATTTAACTGCTGTTTTGAGGCATTTCACTTAAATGCACTTAACTAATATGTAATAGTGTGTAGTATGTTTCATTCCACCACTGCAATCTAGTATGTTTGTACATGATGGATATACTGTTTACAGATGATGACATGACTTTGTGCCTTCAATTCGCGTATCAACAATCCTGTCATGCCTTACTATATGAAGTGATTTATATGCACAGCAACTGCTCTAAATAAGAAAAGCATGCACCATACCTGCAATTGGACACACAGAGAATCCTATCAGACTCGGTTACGGTGTGTATGTCTGTGAAAAGACATCTGAAAGTATTTTTAAAGGCCTGAGAATATATTTTCTCCATTAGTTTCTTACTGTGATTGATGGAGGCCAAAGCGAATACCGTGTTTTCTGCAAAAGCTGGAACAGTTTTCATTAGAGATTTGACGATTTCTGTTTATTTTTTTAACTCTTCTCATTGATTTGAAGTGGGCTCAGTTAGAAAGCGGTGATATCATGCACCAATCAAGATTTATATTTAAAATATGTGTTTATGTGACTTAAATCCTTGAGTGTTGGTGTGTTATTTACTTATGTTGTCAGTCAAAGCTGTTAAAACCACAAAAACACAATTCCGAGGCCGCGTAACTGAGTCTTTGTGTGTTTAACGTCATCTTCATGGACCAAACTGCTTCAATACTGTGATAAAAATGCTAGTTTTATCCAGAGTTTTCGGTCTCAAGTCAAATAACCAAAGGAGTAACCTCAGTGACTTGAAATGGTCACACCACCGACTTGGAAGGAAGAGGGATTAAAGTCGTCACCCAGGAGTCAGTGGATAGTCTGTGTGTGTGTGGTGTGTGGAGTGTGTGTGTGTGTGTGTGTTTCATCTTTCTCAGAAAGGTCTCTTGATACAGCTTGTCTTTGTAATAACCACAGGCTGGATGCCAGGTTGACTGTCCTTCATTACTTATATGCATGCACTAACACAGGCAGATGTACACATGCTTATTCGCGTAATGTAATATTAAATTATACAATATTGCATGATTTTTATGTATACGATTTCATCCTGTAAGACCGGCATCGCAGACATGTGTGTGACATGCATGTGTGCGTGCGTGTCTTTACATTCAGAGCAGAACATTGATTTTTTTTCCTATCTGTGTACACTTAATTTTCTCTAACACAGCTGTGAGAGGAAAGAGACCATGAGGAGGCCAGCAGCAAGACAAACATCTTTATTCATAAACCTTTTATATATCATGAAACATCGAGCAGATGTGGTCAATGTCCTATTTAGTGTGAGAATTACTCTCTACTAAGGAGGCCGTTTCCATCTTGACTCATCGGATTGTCTGTCAGCAGGATTTCTCATAAAATTAGCAATAAATTTACATGAAATTAGGAGGACAGACCTTGCTCCTGGCCAAGGAATAATGATTCATATTTTTGGTGGTTTGCTGGGTCCAGAGAAGGACATGTAGTATGAGATACAAGTTTTTTTTAACTAAGACTCCAGATCATTTATTTTCTGTCTTCTGTCAAAGTATATGTTTGTTTTAGATTAGTCTTTGTGGGCTGGTGTGAAAGAGTCAAAAATAATGTTGAACACTGCTGATATACTGTATACTGTATATATACAGCATATATCAGCAGCGAGATAGATTAGTCACATGTATTACCGTAATTATTGGTGCATTTTTACTGTGTTTCATTTTAAAATTCTGTGTATTGGCTGCTAACATTTCTATTTGAGAAAACTGTCGGTCTGTCCTCTAAACTGACATTTTTATCTGTGACAAAATCATTAGGTAAAGATCATCTTGACAGTATAATGAATGGAAGGTACTGCCATGTTGGCAGTACTGCCTCTTCCGTCTCCTGGCTAATCTAAAAATTGTAGAAGTCTTGGAACGTCAGTAGATGCACCCAGGCTGAACAATGCCTGTGTGCTTTAACAAGACACCTGTAACTATGCCCAGCTGTCAATCAGAGTGGCCCCGCTATTAATTATGCGTAAATATAATTGACTGATTCAAGGGTTGAGTTAAATAGAAATTCAGACTCAGTACAGTTGTCATGAATGAGGAAATTAGCTATACAGACCACTTCCACATTGGTTTCACTTCACTACTGCACAAATTTGTACAAATAAATGAGGAGAAATTATATGTTTGAGAGTGACGTCAAGAATTGATGGAGGTCTGTGTCTTATACGTTCCTTCCAGACTGCAATATAGTGAAAAACTCCCTGCTGCTAATTATGAATACAGTTAGCACATGAGAAAATAACATATTCTTATATAATTTGATTTTTGTTTCAGAGACTATTCATGTTACCCACATCTGTTACATGTTGAATCCCCACCCACACAAACTAATTTTAATCACATTTACATCTGAATCAGTAATTCACAAGTAATAACTGATGAATTGTGCATATCACATAAACTTTCGGCAAAATTAAAACGTGTTAATTGCGGGACTTAACTCGCTTACCCAGCATTTATGTTCCATTGTTTCACCCGTCCATCAATTCAATGCCCTAGATTCTTCTGCAAAGATTGATTGACGTAAAAGACATGTGAGTCAAGTGGCCATCAAAGCTTGTTATATGCCCACCTGCAAAAGGCTTCCTCTCTGGATTAAGACTTGACATTAATCACCTGGGGTTTGACTGTCACTCACTATATCTGTCTACAGGCTCACAGGCTGACTGATTGTTCATTCCACTGCATGACACACGATAAAAATAATCACAATGACAACAGACAGCTGAAGCCCCGTTGACATTATTATATCGAGGAGGAAACAAAGACAGCTGAAGGGGAACGGTTTGAAAATAGTTTCCCATTTTCTGTCACAAATAAAATTGTCACAATAAGTCACAATATGAGAGTACACACTGTTCATAATAGTGGTGCGTAACAGTGGTGTCAACAAACAGATGATATGAACTATGCGGCACATCTTTACACAGCTTTATTGTCCCATTACTCTTGAGACTTACAGTGCTTAAGAAATTTATTAGACCACCACCCAATGCAAAGTTTATGCCACAGCTGCCCTGAATTGACAGCACTGTTTCTGTAATGGTTAATACACCAGTATGTAGAAACTCTTTAACCCAAATTACATTACAATTATTCTTGTTATCCACGAATCTTCAAATGTACTGTTTTACAAAAGAAATTAAAAAAAAAAAAATAGCAAAACACATTATTATTTCTCGATTAAGATGTCAAATTATAGTTATTTACTTACACTCCTGAACAGAATAATTTGTTTTAGTGGTTGAATGTTATGCTTGGTTAATTTCTGACTTCTCACATCAACAAACATCAACAATCTTACCATAGGGTGCCTTTAGCAGCAAATCCAGAGCTTTCAAATCACAAGCTTTATCAGGAGATGGAACTGTAGCTGTTTAAATATATATTTTGGGTGGCAATTTAAGGGCTTCTCTTTGAACAATTAAATGGAAAAGTATTCAAAGTGCTTGAGAGAAAACAAACAACAAAACTCTAGGATAGCTACTAAATGGACCTTGACGAATGAAGTCTCAACTTTAAAGCCAACATGGACAACAGTTCTGGGAGACCTTTTAACACACATGCTATGATTACACACATGGCATCACACAAAGAGCTCAGCTGTGAAATGAAGACCAAATAACCATGAAGGCGGAACAAATCCACAAAACAGTGACAACACGTGCCTTAAATGTCTCCAAGAAAAGGGCTGGGCTAGTCACAGGAATGAAGTTCACAAAATGTTATATCTCTATAGGCCAGACCTTTCAAATTTCCATTTGGGGGAAAGGCTGCCCATGAAAGGAGAGAGACTGGTTATCCCGGACCACCTGAGGCTGGATGTACAATGGAAATTCACCAGTGACATGAGCAAATGCCTCACCAGAGCAAAGGGAGTCAATTTGGTGGCCAGGGATTATGTCGCTTTTGCCTGGACTTAACATATCTGAATGAGAGTGTAGAAAGAGAGCAGTTTGGTGGAAGATACAGTCTTCACAAAACTCTGAAAAATCAGGCGTCAGGCAGGTGCTGCTGCACAAAGATTAGCTATGCTATGACATTATTTCAAAAAGACTGCCTTTTGGAATGGCATCAACCCCAGAGTACTACCAGAAGAAAATCTCTCAGCTCATTGAATTGAATGGAAGGTGTGCTCTGGCACGTTGATGATACCCTTTGACAGAAAGAGACTGTGCAGAACATGGCGCCAACCTGCACAGAGTCAGTTTGCTGTGAGGACAAGCAAATGTCTCGTCAGAGCAAGGGAATCTGTTTGGTGGCCAAGACACAGATAAAACAAATGGTAGAACAATATGAGACCAGTGTACAGGAAACTCTACCTCCAGCTGAACCGCTGAACACAACAATGGGGAATGGGGTATTTTTTCAATCTCCCAAGTGACTTAAATCCTTGTAGGACTAACTTAAAATCCGTGTAAAGGCAATTCTGAGATTTCTTTCGAAAATAGTTGCTGAAAACATGTGAAAAGACTTTGAACGGTATATTACTGAAATGTGGAGTTAGAGGTTAAAACAGATTTTCACCAGTTTTTAGTCCAGGATTTCTTGGGCGGTCCTAAAGGGTGGCTCGATGACACGCTGAGGCCACCCTGAGCATACCCCTGAACCACTAGCAGAGAGAAAAATTAATCTCTCTCAGAATGTTTCAAAGTTAGTCATGTCATTTTCATCTGACATGTTTTAGTCGCCTCCAAATGGCTGCCTGACTGCTCCGACAAGTGGGCGTGGCTTCAACACATTCAGTGGACACGCCTCCACAGTCCTGGAGCTGAGAATACTCATTTTTACCTGATTTTGACACCTAATTTCATAACCTTGTCGATATTTTAAATCATTCAAATTTGGCTGGGTGCTTAATAACACTTTCTTCTTTGGTCTGACAAACTCAGAACACATATTTATTCCTGTGTTCATTCATCAGTTCTGTATTCTGCTCCCTTGTTCTTGACTGTGTTCCTGCTCCTCGGTTCGCTGTTCTGGATTCTGTTTATTGGACTTTATGGATTTATGGATTTTGTTTGCTTTTGCCCGGACTTCCCAGCTGCCTTCTCTGATTTAGTGTTTCTCCTTTTGTTCAGTCACACATTCATGAATTAAACTATGTTACTGTGAAAACGTTGGCTATTACATTTCCAGTCACACCTCTCCTCAGGGTCACTTCCTGTGACTGCAACCTTGACCTCTTCAACAAAACTCCAGGTTGCCCTATGTTCTCCCTTTTCTTTTTCTTTTTCCCTCTAACCTCAATGTGGCCTGCGTGACGCAAACGCCCTGAGAAAAGCCAAGAAACGATTACGCAAGCAACACGAGTGCCTGTCTGTCCTTCAGATCTCTGCTGATTAGCACGTTGCTAACTGAAAGCTAATTAAGTTAGCGTCTGCAGCACACACAAAGTCTGGCAGCTGACTTTACAAGGAGCAATGAAACAAGTTAATGCTGAGATATTAACTTTGCACAGACAAAGCAGCGACCCAGTTTCCCCCAGTGTGCCTGCACCAGCAACCGCAACAACACAATATGAAACAAAACAGCAGTGACAGTCAGTGACTACAAAGAAAAAGCAATATAGTACAATAAGTATGCATTGAAGTAGGAGGTGCTATGGCCTATCTAGCCCTACAGTAGCCAGGGGACATTTCATTACTATAAGCTTGAATTACATACAGAGGGAGTGTGAATAAATTCACTGCTGTAGAATAGTGGTTTGCTGCTTTATTAATGTTCAGAATCTCACATACGGTATCTTTAACTCACCACTGTTGTGTTCTGTTTCTTCTCTACAATAGTGGCTTAACCAATTGGCGACCAGGCTAATACGTTGAAAAAGCTGCATATTGTAACTTCAAAATCAATTTTCTTCTAGGCATCATCAAAGTAAGTCAATACAAAGCAGTTCACTCGACCCATCTTGACCCACAGGTTGGAGCGAAAGGACTGTTAGATGAGTCGTTTGGTACGCTCAGTCTGCTTGACCTTTAGCTCTCCTTTTTTCTGAATAAACAAGCTTGGACACCCACATAAGCATGCAGGCATGGGTATGCTAACAATGCAGGAAGGGCAGGCCACACCCTGAATAGCTCCTCTCACCATACTGACACTGATACTGCGCTCCATGAGGCTGCGTGATAAAGTGATGACAGACAGCGAGAGAGAGAATGAAAGATGTGTGTGTGTGTGTGTGTGTGTGTGACCTATAAAAGATAAAGAGGCTGCATGTGAATTTCAACAGAAAAAGCAGTGAAAGGAATCCATGAGCATATCATACCTGGTGGAGTCATGCTGGAAGACTGGCTGAGACAAAGACCTGATTCAGTGACCGTTTGTCCTTGTGTTTTTTGTCTCCAGCTGATAAAGCATTGAATGGAGCATTAGCAGCAGGTAAATGTGCAAACACACACACACACACTTGCAAGAAATTCAAACACAGGCAGGCTTGTGTAAGCTCATATGCATTGCCCTATTATAGTAGACCTTTGGCGCAGCCACTGTTGTTGTTCTCCTAATTTTAACTCTCCTTTCATGCTTTCAGTTATGTCATGCTTTGCGCTGTCACCTCCCCAACGTACACACCTTGCATCCTTCTCTTCTTTGTTGTCTTAATTCAAAGCTTTGTCAGTTCTTTCCAACCCATACCAAACAGCTCCTCTTACACTGTTTGCTTTTTCTTTCTCCGTTTCCTGTGCCATCTACCTCTTCACCCTACCTTTTTATTCATGCTGGGCAGTCCTCTTGGCACTGAAAGAATAATCATGAAAAAATGAAGAGATACTGTGTGTCGACAGAGTCATGAGGTGACTAAAGAAAGTGTGCAGGTGTCAGACAGGAGAAAAAAGTTGTCCGGTTATCTCCTGAGGCCTCATTTCCCTTTCCTTCATGCAGTCTTAGACAGTAAACATCCTCTATATAGTCATCCTTTATTGATGACGGAGTCCACTTCGCTGCCAATCAATAACAGGTCTTTCTTTCTGACCCGTGATAGTGGAGCCCTTGTTCAGCCAATCAGTGTAATCTTGAATCCGCTTGGCTGCATGAGATGTATCATTTCACCACTGCAATCAGAGGTTTCAGAGATATTGGTTGGTTGTCATGGTCAAATGAAAAAAACAATCAGTGAAAGTGTGTGGATCAATCAGTATGATGATGAAACAACAAAGATGCATGAGATGCAGGAGTCATTTCTCCAGGTTTCAGAAAAATACACTCAGATATCTGAGGGACAGGCAAAGTCCTCTCTGATGCATTTAAAACTGTCAAATTTTGTGGCAAAATCAATTCAATAAAAATTTGATGGATTTTCTCACAAAGGTGAGGTAAATATGTATAATTGTTTCATGTCAATTTCTACTTTGGTGAACCTGGTGACACACATTTGCATCACTGAGCGCATTAACAGTGTTGTAGAAGGGCAATTTAGCCGGAGGGTCAAAAATATAAGACTTCCTCTGTTGGAGTTTAAGAATCAATGCTATAGGTCTTTATTGTGCATCTTCTTTTTGGCTTGCAAATCCAGTAAGCAGTTAACTGCCAGTTAGCAAGCTAGTTTATCCCAGTTCATTCAGCTGAATTGTGTAAAATCCCGAGAATAAAACGCCAACGCAGAGTTAAAGAGAAAATAGAGAGAAGCTTGGAGAAACTTACTAGTGCTAGCATGTACCTGGCTTGCTAGTATTTGAGGCATGGTCTGCCAGGTAGGGGAGCAAGCTGTAAGTACCAGGCGTGCTCAGCCTGCCAGATCTACTTGGAGCTCTGCATGTACACATCTTATAACACATAATCATTGCCTTTGCTGCCTGATCCATAGCCTACATCCTGTCTGGTACTTCACTTGTTAGCTACTTCTGTTATCATCTCAGTAACTCAATATGTTTTGAAGAAAACACGTTTTATCATCTTCTGGATGCAGTCTGACTGGTGATCTATTTGTACATGTGTGATGCATAGTGGACCATACACTATATATTCAGTGACAGGCACTGCTTTCAGATAACTTAGCTAATGTTAACAAAAGTGGCACCAATGTTTTTTTTTAAGTTGCTACTTTCTGTGATATTGCGAGGTAATTAATTTTTATATTAAAAAAATAATACAATCTGACACATTGTTTTTTCCAGAGCTGAGAAAGCGAATTAGTGAGCCGTCTCATTTCTTTTTCATGTCTGCTCTAATGTACAGTCAAGCACAATTTGTCAATGAGTTACGGCATCCATAAGCCTAAGACCCAAGCAGAGTGGCCAGTAGTTATATTTCATACATTAAGCACTTATCTAGTCTGTTTTGTGGTTGAATGTTCCCACAAAATGTTCAAAAAAAGTGCACTGTTTTTTTTTTTTTTTTTAATGTCTGAATCTTATTTTCCACGGAGAACTGAAAACAACACATACACACAAAAGAATAAATAAATGTTTGTCCATTGTTCAAGGCTACTTTGAATTATTTTTAATGTAAATTGATGTTTCAAAGAAGTGACAGAATGAAAAGAGTTTTATTTAATTGGGTTATTATTTGTTATGATGAATGCTTTTAAACCCAAAATGCACCAAACGTAGGGCAGAATCAGTTTAAACGGTTTATTGACAACACTGGTGGAGTGCTATTCAAGGAACGGTGAGGCTGAAGGTGGCTTGAGGGACGGAGACACAAAATGATAGAGGTGCGGGGACAGGTCAGAGCAGGACACGATGAGGTGAGTAACGAACTGATTCCACAATGGAGTCCAAACTATCTGGCAGAGTCTGGCTGGACATATTGTGAGGGTTGATTAGACGATGAGCTGCACGTAGTGAGGAGAAGACTGGAGGCCACCCCCAGCAACACAGACACAGACAACAGAGACAGGCAGACGCAGAAGGGAGGGGAAAAACTAACAGGAAACACCAGGTCTACAACTGACATTACTAGGGATTTTGGCCACACCCTATATAACCTGAATAAAATACTTGACTTATGTTTCAACTATTTATAGGATGAACGGCCCTTTTAACTTCAGACATTTTGACACGTCATAAATGGGTAGACATGAGTGTAACCATTAAGAGTAAGTATTCATTATTAGATATGATTAATGCTGTTTAGCACACTATGACAGGGCCTATGCTAAAACAAATAAACGTCATCTAAAATTTTGTGTCAATTTACAGTGAAGTTGCTAGTTGGTTTCCTCAACTGTCTTTGTGTAACTATGAGGAACACGCATGATTTGGAGATGGTGTGAAGACGATGGGCAAGAATTTGTGACCGGTTACACGTATTAAATTACTACATAATGTTATTCATCATTAAAAATGGCCCATGCACAAAGGTGAGTTTGACGCATTGGACGCATTTCATACAACTAAGACATTTAATGTAATAAATATGATATAAGAAAATTAACGTGTAAGAAATATTAAGTACTTAGCTGTTTTGTGGCAGTAACCATGTGCAACGCCTGTTTATGGTCTGACTGTGTACGACTTATAAATAATAAAAAAAAAAAGATGGAATTGGTAGAGGACATGTGTATGTTGTATACAATAATATGGTTTACTCTCAGTTAAATGGCTATGCTAGGCTAAATAAATTAAATGAGATGCATTTCTATTTTTCAAATTTGAAGTTTGTCCCTGTGATCTCTTATAACACTACTATAACAATAAGTGGTTATGTTATGATAATGATAATAATAATAATAGCTTTACTGTGTCACTTCCTGGCTTGGCCTTTAATTTGAAAAGAGCAGTGGAGTGAAGGGCAAAGGCAGAGGAGAGTGAAAAATGCAACTAAACAAACAGCAAGAATTTCTAAGCATGTGCCATGGGTTTACTGCATGTACTCAACCAACCCCAAAATGTGTCTGATGCCTGCTTACATTTATCACCATGGTGTTTGGAGGCACAGTTTCAACACCATTTACATTACATTTATGAAAACAGACAACATTTTATTGATACCAAATTTTACCAATACAGCAAACAAGAGGAAACAAGTCTCCAGGCTCCCTTACAACATCTTGCAGATGTGAGTTATTGAGTAAGGAGAAACTTCATAAACGTCTTTTCACTTTTCACTGTCGTCAATAAGTTCTTAATTATTTGGGCGTTATTTTTTTCTTCATGTGAAAAATCATTGTTTGTCAATTTGTCTGAGTGTGTTAGCCGAACTGAAAAAGTTAGCTTGTATATCAAGCAGGGAAACGTAATCCAATCATATCAAGTGGTCACTTGAGACACATGTGGGGACGCATTCTCACATCTCAAGTGTGTGTGCATGTCACACAAGGTCAAGCATATGTCTTGTGGTGACTGTAGAGACAGAAATTAAATCTTAGATTGTTATGGGGACGCTGACTTCTTTAGATACAGCTACTGTATGTTTGTGTTTGCAAAAGTAGTCTCTATTTTGATCATTACTATGGTAACCGAGGTCAGAGGGCTGTCTCACTCCCTCGACACAACAGATAGGTACATAACGTAGAAACCTCTACAGAGTCAGATAGTAATGTTGTTTGTAGACTAATGATCAACTGGCAAATACCTTACTGAGTATGAACATTTATGGACATAGAGTAGTTGTGCCACTGTCCTGAGGGCACATAGACAAGCCAGAGTAGAGGCATCATCATGTCATGACAAATGTATTGATAAATCCTCCATTTTCTTTGGCCAAGCTCCAATAGATCTTTCAGTATAAGACATCTTGGCCTGTCTGTGCACTTTCTCCATTGACTGAACTGACCATTGATGAATAAAATTCTCCAGAACAAGGTGTGAACGGTCAACATCAAATCACCCAAGACACACGTAATACCAGGTGTAATTAGGTTCACTGATTGAGTATACAGTGCACAGTACTTTGAGTATGCCATTTGGAACGCAGCCAGAGTGATTTCTTGTCTGCTCCGATCAAAATGACAGCTAGCCGTTGTGGCATTTGCACTCTTATATAATTAGAGCAATCTTCGTTGTCTGGAGGAGAGTCGACCTGAAGCCTCTGCAGAAATCTTGTTTATGTGTGCGTTAGCATGTTTGCACTTGACAGTGTGTGTGTTCAGGCAAAATCATGTCTTTGTTTGTTTAAAAGCTGAAGACCCCCTGGCAAGATTATGAGACTTTTTGGGCTGGACAGCGAGGTCTGCCGGGGAAACAAAATGAGGAGCAGGGGTGTTGAAATATGAAAGGCCACGCTGTCGGCGGCCTGCATTTATCACAGCTCCACACACAGCACCCTCTCTCTCTCTCTCTCTCTCTCTCTCTCTCTCTCTCTCTCTCTCCTGCCTTTAACATTCTCTGCTGGTCCTCTCTCATCTCTTCACAGCTCTTCTCAGCCCTCTCTACTGTACTCAGCATCAAGCTGGTGCTCTTTTCCTGCTCTTTCCTAACCTCTTTTTCTGCAAAACAAGGGTACAATGTGTCCCTGCTCTGCACCGGTTCAGATGGCTTTATTGACATGAAAAGGCGAATGAATAATAATAAAGCTGACAAGACTTCTGGAAAGAATGATAATCTGAAACATAAAGTCAGAAAGTAATAGATAAACAAACAGAATATGTTTGAGAAGCGCCAACACTTTATGACACACACACATACACACCTGTTACTGCAGCTCACACTATAATGAGCTCCAAATAACCTCTGTAATGAATCTGTTGTTGACAAACCGAATCTTATAACTGGCAATAGCTCACAAATTAACTACAGGGCTTCAGATTTTTTTACTCTGCCTTGCATGGTATCTAACTGTGTTTACTCAGCACCCCTAATTACAGTAGATGGCTGGACCTGGACTCTGACTACAGGACTGTGAAGCACTGCCTCATGGGAAAGCATAGCAGCCTGTCTCAGGATCATTTAATTTAGTTTATCTTTGTTCAAGCTCGTTTCAAGGACGCCGTGCATGTCACCAGGCTGAATCCTTGGTACCCCATTGCTCTGGGAAGGTTGGCGCCCCACCATTTGTCTTCCTGAACTACTGTGCCATCTGGAACATTCGGACAATTTCCAAGTGTGGTTTAACATTTTCTTGTCAGCCTTGTGGTGTCCTCTTGTCCCTCAAAAGAATATGAAATTTCCCTCAAGCGCTGCTGGCAGCTATTGGGTCTCTCAAGGCTGTCTCTTAGGTCTGATACTCATTTGATTAATGTCATACACAATATCATATCATTCTTTCACTGTTATGGTCATGATGAAATAAACTCATAAGAAGTCAGTCTGGGCCAAAGCTGATGCAGCTTTGCAATTGATCCTACTTTTTAAAATAAAGTTTTATATCCAGGTGCAGGAACAAAGAGCATGCCTTGAACTCATCTTAATCCTGAAGTATTTAAGCACACCTTATCCGTTCACTTCCTCTTTGACTCAGTTTTCATGTTCCCCCCCCCCCCCCCCCCCAACCCCTTTTTCTTTTTTCCTGTCTCTTTCTCCCTTTCCCTCTCTTTCCACCCCCATCCATCCATCCATCCATCCATCCATCCATCCATCCATCCATCTTTGAACTCCTCCACCTATATATGACCCTGGCTTCTCCTCTCATCCTTATCCCTCGATCCCTTAACTCTCATCCATTGCCCTCCATCCACCTACCCTTCATCCTCTCATTCCTGATCCCCTCACCCTCATCCCTTCATCCCTCATCCCCTGACCCTGTGGCTAATTCTGCAGTCAGTGGCCTTAGTGCAGGAAGGGGACTGCTATGCTGCGAGTAAAACACATTACATTTCGCCAAATAAAATAAATGGTATACATTTCCATTCAAGTGCTTATAGACTACCTGCATGGCTTCACTTCAACTAAAAGTTGAGATGAGCTGCTAAACATAACTGCCATAGCTGCAGAAAATCATTTGAGATAGTCCAAAACCAACTAAAAAATACAATAAGAAAAGGACACAGTGTCCAGTAGTAAGAATAAGGCTGCATCTTATCAAGTATTCCCAGGTGCATTCAGGCAGAATTTATACTGTTTTTTGCTTTATTCTCAAAAATCCAAATTTTGGAGAAGCAGAAGTGTGAGTGTCTTCTTCTTTTTTGCATCCAGAGCAGCAAATAACTCACTATCAACCTGTGATTCTGAGGACAGGATGGACGTCTACAGTATATAAAACATGACTCATCATTAATATTATTTCCATTTTCATGTAAGTTATGGTTTTACAGCATGGAGCATGTTTTCAATGTCTCATTGATATAAATGGGGTGGACAAAAACAAAACAAAACTCTGTTATTATTATTATTTTTTTAAATAGGCATTTAGAGAATTTAATAATCAAAAAATGTTATGCTTCTGGAGCCTTGATTCGCCTTCCTCACAAGTTAAAGTGGCAACTATTGATTTTTTTTATAATAACAATGTATAAAATGACAATATGAAAGTGGCTGCTAGTGATGAACCTACAAAGATGTATCACCTGAACCCACCGCTCCCCTCAGCCGCTAGCTTTTTAGTGCGTTTCCGCTCATTGTTTAGCTGTGTGGTCTTTCGCTGCAGCTGTTTCTGGTTTTTCTCTTCTGTTTATCTTCAGCTGTCACTGTCCAGGCCAAAAAGTATATTCTTATAATGATGTGTTTATATTATGAGTGGGTTTCTCATAATTATGAGATACAAAGACATAAGATACCATGCCATACTCATCAGACACTTTAGTTTAATCGTCACAAATATGTATGTCTATGTATCAAAAGGGCTATAAACACTGTTCGTCTGACAAAATGGCCTTAAATTAAAGTGTCAGAGACTTTGCTGCAGCTTGAACATTTTTGCCCACAGTCATGGTGGTGTGTTTTTTATGTATTGATTTTATTGTCAAGCTACGTGTCAAGCGACTGTGACTTCCTTCCTTATTTTTTAAAATGTTTTTTAAGTGCTTTTTGTCCCCTTGTACCCACAAAAAACTGAGATTTTACAAAGCTCCTGGTCTGCTATTTCAGCAGCGGTGATTCATACATTCACATTTCACACATTATCCGCAGTGTCATGAGCTGCAAATGACTTGGATTAAAATAGTGTTCTTTCTCATCTTTTTACACAAATAGATCCTCAATCCTGTTACTCCAGACTCGCAGCGCTGCTTGTTATCTATCCTTCAAGTAGAGTTCACATAGCACCTCACTGCTGGGATTCAAGTTAGCACCTTGTCTTCACTCGCTGTCTTTCTCTTGAGTCGATGTAATCTCTGTACGAGAGGCAAGTCCTTCTGGTCCACAGCAAGAGAGCAAAGATGAAGAATCAAGCAAAGTTTTAAATGTTAGTCACAGCCAAAGAAGAAAAAAAAAGTGTTGCCAAATCAGTCTTCCATGAGGTTGATTGGATGAAAGCCTTGAGAAAGTGCCAGTGTGGAGTGAACCATGTCAGCACAAGAAAATTAAGAAATTAAAACTTCCTTTGAGCTCTTTAATTTTCCAGAGTAGCTCTCCTCATTTTTTGATGATAATGAATTAGCGCTGATGTCCCTTCATCTGTCCCTAATTAAGATAATAAAAGGGACAGTAGATCTTTATGTCCACAGTGCAACAATGAAAGCAGAAGGTTATCATCGACTTACAGGCTGGGTTCTTTGCAGTACTGCACACTGTGGGATACATTTAATCCTGGAAGCAAACATTTCATACTAATGCCCAGAGGGGAAGGGCGTAATTTCTCCCTCACTTTTACAGTTTCATATACATTTTTGGAACATTTTCATTTTACTGTTCAGCCAACACGATAAGAGGAGGGTTAACAAAATTGCTGATATTCCTTTCTGAGTCTTGTTCAGTTATTAATGTGCACTCAAAGCAATGAGCTTAATGAGCAGCAAGTGGTGCCGTGAGTGTTTGAAAGCCTTTTTTCGCCCGGCAGGTTTCTCCTCTCACCTGAAAGAAACTTCTGCAGACATTAATAATGGCTGAAAACAGTACTGCAAACATAAATTTACTTGGGTAACAAGAAAAAACAATCTTTTTGTCCCCAAAACATCAACAAGACAAGCTAAATGCATGTTGGTTCAGCAATGCTTGATAAAAAGTGCATATACAGAAGTTTACATTGCATTTCTGTTTTCAGTCACCAACCAACCATAACCTGTATTTGTCATAATCATGCCTATTTCTACCTTCTTTGCAAAAATAATATATTTTTACATGGAAATAGCATATCATTTTAGCTTTTTCTGAGATATAGCTGAATGAAAAGAAGTTTTATACCAGCAGCCCCATTTTAGCTCATCGATTGGATGTCAAACTGTCACTGTGCATGTGTCTGTGATGTTCAAAACCATGTTTTTCTGTAGTCTGTCTATTCATTCTTTTGCAAGAGAGACTTGAGTACAAGAAAAACAACGTGAGTTTGCTGGAAAAAGGGTGCCAGGCGAAAAAAAAGAAAAAAAAAAGACGTAAATTAATGCCTTAAAAGTCTGTAAAAATGAACTGAAATGAACTTGGACTCCAGGTTAAATTGGACATCGTGTGCTGTAAATTGTGTGCAAACAGTGTTCAGCGCTCCTTGTAGCCTTCATCCAATTATCCACAGGGGGACACCAATAAACGCGGAGGCTGTCGAGCTGAAGAAGAAGGCTTTCTTAACTTGGTTGATACACTTGAGAGATAGCGACACACCATTAAAGTTTCTGCTGCTGTAACAGCCCAGGTGGGAAATCCAGGTGTGAGAAGAAATTCAATTAGGGGAGACAACGACAAAAATAAGCATTATACGTTGAAAGCCAGCCGCATGACTTGTAGTTAGGAGGTTCATTAAAACGGATTGACCAGTGTTCACACACAGGTAAGAGTGATTATAAAAGTCAGTGATTATTGGCTGAAACTTTTGTGAGCCTGTTCTGTAGCGATAACAGCAGAAAAGTCTGCAGCCTTAAAGACACTGATGAAAATACAGAACCTGAGTTGTTTTCATTAAAGGTTAGAGATAAAAGTTACACCTCAAAATAAATGTCAAATGAAATTCATTTATATAACCCAATGTCACCTACTCTGTCTCAGAAAACTGAACATAACAGCAACAATGAATCAAGTGGAACACAATGGCCATTCATGCTGGTCTTTTGCTCGAGCTGTGGCGTCCTCCTGTCATCTTGATCGTTTGGCGAAACCCCGTTCCGATAAAATCAAACGTGTGTAATATTTTAGTTTTTAGTGTCGGCGCAGGCAAATAGTGGTGTTCCATTACATGAACAGTGTCAGCAACCAATTCAACCACTCTCTTAAGCGCCACCAGGAGGAAAGCAATTGACCACAAGTAGTAAAAATGTAGTAAAAATGGAGGGGAGGCAGAAGAACATCTCGGTTCTCTTGGGCTGTAGAAAACTAGGAGAAATTGGTGGGTTTGTAGAGTGAGCATGAGTGCCTCCTTGACATGTCTCCTTGACGTTTGTACCATGATGGAGTGGAGAAGGAAGAAAAATGGACTGACATTGCTGCAGCTGTGGCCAAAAGCTGGTTTTGCTTCACAGTTTTCCTTCTGTTCTTCTTGTAAATCTTTACCAGGTGCACGATAATAATCTCAAAATGAATTGAGTTGTAATCCTGTAAAGAGTGACCCCAGTCTTTGCAAACTCTGTGACTTTTGAAACGTTGCTTTTGAATACGAAAAAATGTTTTCAAAGTCTTTTCAGCATCGTGGTGTATGGTAGGAATCAGTCTCAGTCCAAGCTTACCAACAAGAGAAGGAAAAACTCCCATATATCAACACTTATTACTACTACTAAGGGATACAAAAGACAGCTGTCTGTAATGTGAAAACTTCAGTGCAGCACAAAATGCATAATAAATGCTGGAGCTGCTGCCGAGTTAGTCTGTTACTGTAGGAACATGGTGGATCCACATGGCGGACTTTACGGACGATGAGGAGCAGTATAAGTGTCACAAAAAAAAAACAATGATTGGTCATAATGATAATGATTAACTCATAAAACATGGTTATTAGTTAATTATTACATTATATTAATTTTCCCGTAAATAGAAATCTTACACACTCAGCCTTTAAGTGTCTTTCAGCTCAATGTTCCTGCTGTTTTGCCAAGTACAAACTAACAAGTAGAGCCAGTGGATTCAGTCCAGAGCAGAGTACTGGCTGCATTGGAAAGCCTGCATGGTTCACTGGACTTGCACAAGGACTGTAAAAACAGCAGCACAGCAGAGATTTAGGACTGCCAACCTCAGGGCTCTTAACAAAAACACACATAAAGGTGTGACTTTTAGGTTTAGTGAGTGTATTGTTTGATAAAGACAACCACATGAAAAATCACACATCAGATGCTGTTATTGCGACTCTTGAAGTATATATCCTTCGTCCAACAGCTGGGACGCGTTTTGAGGCGGTCAGTCATGATTAGTATGTGTTAACATGAGAAAGAAACAACAACAATTCTAATAAAACAGATATGACATGATGAAACAAAACAGTGTTTTAGCTTTGAGAGGGGATTTAAAAGATGTCACACAGTCTGCAGCCTCAGATCCTCAGGCAGGGAGTACCACAGGGGCTCTGACTGTAAAACTAGGTCACCTTTACTCTTGAGCCGGGTTTTAGGAGCAGCCAGCAGAGCCCTTCCTGATGATCTGAGACTCTGGCTCATAGGGGAGCAGCAGTTCAGGAACATAACTGTGAGCTAACCCATGAAGTGCTTTAATCAGTAAAATCTGAAACCCACCGATAACCAGTGAAGAGAAGCTGAAACAGTGTGTGATACGATCTCTTCTTTGTTCAAAAGCTGGACTAGCTGAACAGCTGAATATACTCAATTACAATAATCTGACCGAGATCTTATAAAAAGTGTAAATGACATTCTCGAGATCAGGCAGAAAGAGAAAAGACCTGACCTGCTGAGCTGATAAAAAACATGGTGTAACTTGGTTTTTAAATGAAAGCTCACTATCAAATATTATGCCCCACGTTTTCAGCTACAGGTTTGACATTTGGAGACAGGGAGTCAAAATGTTTTCATAAAACTGGGATAGGGGACAAAAGAAAAAGGAATCACCCACATATATATATATATATATATATATATATATATATATATATATATATATATATATATATATGTGTGTGTGTGTGTGTCTGTGTCTGTGTACATACATGACCTATGCACTGTAATGACACCTATGCAACAACAAAAATGTACGTTATATACAGGCATATATAAACCTGCAACACTGTGTTTAAACATTTTTCAGCCAGTCTTAATCAAATTTGAATGTCTTTTACTTGAGCGTTGACACTTGATATAACAAGGTTTTAATTGCTTTGCAATGATGTGATGAAATAACAACGCTTAATCAAATCACAAAAGTCACAAAACAAACCGTTTTTGTAATCACAACACAATTACGCAATTCACTTCATCTGCTTTTTTGAGTTTAACCTTGTTTGTCACTCTAGACTTCACTAGCTGTTCTGCGATATTATAACGTCCTGTTTTTGCCAGAACTGGGAAAAATTAGCAGGGGGAGCATGCACAACGTAGAGAAAGATGCCTCAGAGCACAACAGCTCCGCTCCGTTTTATATCAAAGACATAAAGACAGGTACTGTCTCCTCTGAGCTATCATCTGTAAATAACAGGAGAAAGACGGAGAGAGGAGTGTATGGACTTCAAAGAAACACGGTTATTTCTTAAACACCTCAGATGAAAAGATGCACTGCTGTGAGGGATGACAAAAACGCCCGTTCATGTTTGCAATGTTCAATGTCAATAATCATTTTTAATGTCTTCTTACTGGCATATTTGTTGCCCCGACCTCGCTGCTCTCAGGTTAATGTCTACAGTATCTAAATAAACACGTTCAGCACAAACTACTCATCTATCCGCTTACTGTTGTTTAGTGTCATGAAGGGCAGAGCGTCTAACACCTGATCTGCATGTCTTTGTGGACTGGGAGGAACCCCACTCACCTTAGTGATCGTGTTAATACCTGAGCCATAGTCTCCAGCTGAAGCTTATCTAAAAGCAAATAGAAACTGTTTTTACAGGCTGGATAGAGTCTGTGGACACAACCGGCTGTAGAAAAAGCCTCAGAAAGAGACATGTGGTGAGTCACAAAGGCCACATGACAGATAATACTGTTGGCGAGTATAGCTGCAACCTTGTTAAAATCGGGGAGTTCCCGCAATGTTTGTGTCTCTCTAAATACGGCCTCTATGCAAAATCACTGTACATGTAAAACTGAGTAAACATAGTCTTGATGTCATGACAAGCGCTCAAGAGATGAGACAAATGAATCCTGGCAACGCTACATGACTGGAGACAAAGCAAAATTCAGAATGAATTTGAATGTCAGCAAACAAATCACGAGTGCCGACGCACACGCAGTCTGTAAGTGATAGGAGGACTGGGGCGCTGCATAGATGGCGCCTCACATCACAGGTAGTTTGAAGGGTTTGACTGACAACCTGAGCGCCACTTCCACCACAAAACACACAGCAACACTTCAATGTGTGTCACACTGAGCCCTCTGCTGGTGGTGGTACTTCATTTTTTTCTGACTTCTGTGAATTCCTGTTGGATACTTACCCCAGTTTGAATAATACTGACTAAAATCAGTGCCCAACTGTTTGAGGAAATGATTATTTATGTTTATATTTATGACCCACTTTTAAAGATTTACATCTTAAGTAGGCCCCTTTGGGCTTTGGGCTGAGGCAGGCTGGGGAATATGCAGACTAATACATCATTTGTTTTGGTCTTTTCATACGATTTGAATAATATCAGCCTGATCGTTTCGAGTGTTTTCCTGTCAGTCTTCCAAAGGCGATTTAAATTTTTTCTTTCAATTACCAAAATATCTCCAAATGTCGTGACTAAAGCTTTGCTGATATATATATATATACACACACCACTGCCCATAATGTTGGAATAAAATATTTTTTTACCTCTTCTCACGAAATGATTGTGACAGTGTGATTTATTCTTGATACATGTATCTTCTCAAAACATTACTGATCAATCGCTTCCAAACATATCACATATTACCACAATTAACCTGATGTGTATAAATAGGAATAAAAAGCGCTGAACGTGAAATGTTTTAATTGATATATTTTTTCCTGTCATTCATTTTTTATTATTTGTTACAACTGTTTTTTTCCACCTCTCTGTGGATATTGTCTTTTATGATAGCTACACGTAACTACTAATTGTCACACTAGATAGATAGATGTTATACGTATGTATAAGTTATGTATTAAATGTATATATCCAAAGAGCTGTTCTATAAAGAATCTCTTCTCTGTGCAAAATATCCCTGTAAAGGTGCTCCCACAAAACAGCTTGAACTCATTGTGAAATATTTAACATTTAAACATTTCAAGAGTCTCGTAATTGAGTACTATATAACACAAACTACGGTAAATCAACACAACTATAAGACTGTGTCTTTAAAAAGTTTAGAGTAAAGCAAGTTTGTAGACACAAGGTTGTTTTCATAGCCTGTAGTGCTTTATGACTGAGTATAGCAAACACTGTAAATACCCTGTGATCCACACCTATACAAGTTCAGCTTTTCCACATTGTTGCTCCTCCTTCTTTCAGACACATCATGTTAATAGTTGCCCTGTCTTACTCTGCCACTCTGAAATATCTGAGGAAGAAGCGGTGGCAACAGCAGGCTCTCACATACGTAAGGTAAGCAGCATTGTGTCTGACTTCATTTGGGAGAGCATCAAACTTAAGGTACATACACAGGCTCAGAGTATGAAGAAATATTACATGGCAGCATTATCTGAGAGTTTCTTGTTTGTCTGATTTGTTTTGACTTGTGTAATTCTGTACTTCAAAATCAAAGAGCTGACAGCAAATCTGTCTGGAATTTGGAGTTTGAAATGCTGCTGAAGTTTTAAGAGTCTGAGTCAGGCTGTTTTATCTTTGACTCGACAGACAAAGTAACAAAGAAAAAAAGTCTGAGCACAAGCAAAATATATGAGTTATACTATACTACAGTACAGGATTCTTAATGTTTGTGGAGTTTGTGTTGTGTTTGATGGGTGTACCAGTTACCTGGGTAACAACAGATAACAACAGATACTAAGTGATCAAAGTTGATAGGTCATTAAATCATTTTCACTTGACTCAGTAAACTTGTTTATAAGTCGAGTCATCATCATCTTTACAGGATTCGGCAGGTCAAATAATCCCGGATGGTCATGGGAAAGTAGTTTTTGATTTTCATTCTAAAACAGGCTGGACAAGATTTCACACCTTAGACGTCACCAAACTTTTTTTTTTTTTTTTTTCCATAAGCGTCATCCTGTATTCTCAATGCAAACAGCTAAAGAAAACATGAATGAAAATGAAGAGGACGTCTGCGCATACAGTCAGCAGCGGCATCTAGAAAATGATGCAAAAACAGAAAACAGAAACAGGGGAGCCATTGTTAACAAAATATACACAACTTTCCTGCCATGAAATGACAAAATGACTTTTGCAAAAAGGCTTGTTGTGTTTTGTTTTTTTACTAAGGTGTTGTGTTTGGCCTGCTCTCTGTTTGTGTACAGTATGTGACTTTCTCTTCATTTGCTTGTGATTTATTTGCTTGTGTTTTCTCAGATGCGTCAAACTCTCTCTCTCTCTCAGTCCTGTGCCGAGATATTTTTCTCACGCATTTCACTACATTGTCAGTACACATGCATTCAATCAAAGGGCACTCCTTTGGAGAGTGATAGCCACTGCCCACAGTGTCAAGGCAGTTTCAACACACATTCAAAACCACGGTGGTTTGTTTGCATTAGTTGTTAACAGGTGTGTTGGCTAAGTTACATGCAAATAAATTGTTGATAAAAAAAAAAAAATAAAAAAAATACCACTGTGACCCCAGGACAATGGGACTCTTCTAGTCTTCTAGTTTCGCTTTGGGCAATCAGTTGTTTGCAATCTAAAATTGAAATGAAATGTCATCAAACCAGCTTGCCTTATGCATGGGTCATTAGGAAAGTTTCCCTTTCATTCATAAAAATAGCTCAAACCTGTTTAGCAGCTTCTTTGCAAAGAAGGAAGGGTGCAATAGAGAGAATTCCAGTTGGCACAGCACTCAATTTACTCATTGAACTACTCTGTTCATCATTTATTTCCTGCGCCTGTAGCAGATATCATGGAAAAGGGACCTCCTGCTCCTGCTCCTCCTCATCCGCAAACGCCCGCACCGCCGTACCCCGGCTCCCCTGTCGGTGTGTACCAAGCTCAGCCTACCATCCAAACGGGTAAGATATCAGACACCTTCATCTGTGTGATATTACCTGTAATGTTGCTCCTGTTTCTTGAATTATTGCTCACTTGAGCTTGTTTATCATCCTGTTATTTAAAACCTTTCTTCATTTTTTTATCCATATTTACTTCTCATATCCAGTTGCTCAACCTGCTTACCAGTACTCTGCACAACAACCCCAGGTTGTCCATCCTGGTGAGTATCACTCTCCTGTTGCTTCTCACAAGCTGAAACAACTTTGTATGGATAGAAGTGTTACAGGCTGTTGAATAGAAATAGAATAGAATAAAATAGATACTTTTGCCTCAAGGGGAAATTCTTTTTTCACATTGTTTACATCGCTTTTTACCTGAAATACAACCACACACACACACATGCAAATGTGGAGAGAGGGTGGACTCCTAAGTACTACTGCCGCCCCCTCACTGGTTCGCTGTGTGTTCTTCCTCACAGTGAACCATGTGGTGGTGGTGCAGCACCTGCCAACTGATTGTCCCGGACAGATGATGTGTCCTCACTGCCAAACCTCTGTTGTCACTAGAACTGAGTACAGAAATGGTATGCTCACATGGCTGATCTGTGGCATACTAGGAGTTTTCCTGTGAGTAAAACACACACACTCACACACATAAATTAAAACTGTGTACACATTGATGATTAAATATTATTTTGACTTTATTCTGATACACCACACCAGGTGCTGGCCTTGCTGTTTGATCCCGTTCTGCGTGGATAGTTGCAAGGATGTGGAACATATCTGCCCCTCCTGTAACAACGTCCTGCATGTCTATAAACGCAGGTGAAACACTGCTGCTCGGTAAACTTTCCTGAAGTAACAACAAAAGCTGAAGCTGAAGTCTAACATAAACATAAAATACATAAATATTTGCACTGGAGACAAGCTTTTTTAAACTCTATGCTTGTTTAACATGCTGCATTACTCTGTATTGTACATATGCGTTGTACAAACAGCTGTGACTCTTTCTTTTCTTTTATCTGTTGATTTAAAATGTGTGATCATGTTGCCCAAATAAATGTAAATATTCAAATGTGAAATCTGATTATCAACATATTTTTTCTTGATCTGAGTGATGTCTCAATATAATATACCTCAGTGTTAAATATAAGTATCAATGCACATTTAATGACATACTGACATTAAAAAAATAAGGGAAGAGCAGTTACATGGTGATGATGTATGAAAATCATATTAAGTGAAATTGTTTACTGATTTAACTCTGTTAATAATTGAAGGCCTGTCTTTTTTTCTGCAATAATACCCCAAATCACTGTTTGTACCATGAAATTATTCAAATGAATAAATTCCCGATTAATCACCACTGAATTGTAAATTACATTGTTTCTTTCTTGACTTTGTCACGTATAAGTTATCATATACTTTTAAAGGTTATAGGTTAAAGGTTTTAAATTAGGAAACACATTTAATGTATTCATTTTTTATTTAAATCAGTTTTTTTATTGGTAATATGTGAACAGGTTTTAACGTAACTCAAAGTCTTCAAGTCTGATTTAAAATCAAGTAATGCAGCATATTGCCCAAAGCACATGCTGCACATTTTATGTATTTTGTTATTTGCTTCAAAGGTAAAGATGAGATGATCAAATAAATAGTTACTAAAAAAAAAAAAAAAAAAAGTAAAGTTAAAAAGTTACTCCTATTTTGTCTTTGATTTATTCAACCAAGAAAGAGTAAAATGAGGTTAAGAAGACAGTATGATCATACAACTGTAACATGTAAGAACATCATTGCAAAGAGTACCACTCAGAGAATACAGTCATAAGTATTTCAGCTGAAAGGTCAGAGATCCTCACACACGCATGGTGGTTCATAGTTTGACAGAGTAATAAAAGTAAACATTTATGAAGTTCCTGCCCTTCATCTGACGTGTTATCGAAACCTCAAACTTGATTACAAGAAACTAAAGTTCAGCAGTTTCTCACTTTGACATGTTATTCTTTCCATCATGTGAATCTGACCTTTACCTTTAGCCTTGAAGGTTACCACAAGAACTCCTTGTACATAGTTTGCTACCTGGCTCTTAGCAGGCACTTGTAGCAAGTCACAGCTGTGAGAACAAAAAGTTGTGAACTGTAGTCACATTCCTAAAAATACACAAAGCACTGCAAAATACAAATTACAGTTAAAGGTTAACAGTGCATCCCAGAAAAGTAAATGAAAATGTAAGAACATATATTTTGTTATACAGGCTGTGAAATCAGAGGGAGTGTTTTTGAAATGTTTTTATTTATGAAATAAATCACAAACCATGTTAGTTGGCTAGGAGTTAAAATTGTCTCTTAAAATGGTATTACTAAGGGTTGGACCACTTGCTGGAAAAATAAACTAAGATCTATTACATATATGAGTCTACTGCCATGACTCACTCTAGTTATTAGCCAGACCTTATGTATCTCCATCGAAATGGAAAGTGGAAAAAATGTTTGTTTTGAGAATAAATTGCCTCATAATATGAATACATTTTGATTATATGTTTAATTTAGTTGGTAATTGTTGTAAAATATGTTGGAGGTGAGCCTTACCTTATTATCGGCACATCAGTGATGCTTATGGATACAACAGTGGTCCTGTTAAATTTGGTTTATGTGTCCTGACACAAAAACTGACTTATTATTATTATAATAATTAATATTCTAATGACCTACAGCCTCCCTGTTGAGAGCTAGCTAGACTGCCAGAGGTAAAACATGTTGCCTGTTTTGTTGATGTCAAAGAAGCCTCTGCTTGGATCAGTAGAGATCTTTTAGTGTGTAAGTTAAGAGGGAAGCCAGGAGACGTGCTCCATAAATAACTCAAGAATTCAAGAAGGCTGATCCAAGCATACTGATTAAATATATGATCTTTAATATTTTGTTATATTCTGATGAGACTGTGTTAGTATGTTAATGTTCCCAAGGCTAGTACCACAGTAACAAATGATTTGGGTCCAATGCCTTTCAGTTCCCCGAAAAAAAAAACAGGTGGGAACATTCACAGGAATGAAGACACAAACCAGTAATTTCTCTTTTCCAGTCATTCATCTTCCAGACTTTCCTCTGGAAGATGAGAGGTTGGAAACCTGCACGTAATACCACCTTGTTGGTTCTGCTTTTCCCTTTCAAAGTAAACTGAGATTTCTTCTCACAACTGAAGTAAAATAAATTACTGACTACTACTGATACGGAAATGATTTGCGTAAAACATCCTTCAAAAAGAAAGCATTCATCAGTACAGAGTTTTTGATATAGTAAATGGAAATGTTCTACTAGCAGTGAAAAATACATAAATTATACATTTTACAAGTTATGGGAACAGCAGAGCAGTTTGGATCAATGACAAATCAATTCCACCAGTTCTTATAAATATCTTGGATTTATTTTAATGGAAATATGAGAAGAAAAGCATCGGCACAGTCAGCAGTAGTTTCATGGTAAAATGAAATCGTGTACTGACCTTGGTTCAAAACTTTATGATTCAGTCTTTGGCTCAGTTTTATTTTATGATGCAAGAGCATGGAGTTTTAAGGATAACCCCGACAGTAATGCTATTCAGAGTTGACCCATGAGGTGCTTTCTTGGGGTGCATAAATATACTGCAAAGTGGGCTATTGAAAGGGACATGGGATGGGAGTGATGTCTTGTAAATAGTTTGGCTGTGGGAACGTCTTGTCCAGTTTCCCGAGCAAAGGCTGACCAAAACAAACAAACAACAACAAAAAAACTTTGACTGGTACAGAGCACACAGTTCTCTTTGGCCAAGAGAGGTTGCTGCAATATTTTCTCCATCTGATTTACATCTACAGTGTAATATTAATTTAGTCTATAAACACTAAAGAGCCATAAGGATAAAACAAATCCAAGATGATTACTCCAGAGATCCATATATTACATTTAATTTATGGAGAGGATCCCTGAGAATCTATTTAATGTTGTGTTTTATGGCCCCTGTGTATGAAAAATTTCATTTATTTAAGTCTGAGAGTAATTTTTTGAGTTTTTTTGAGATTTTTGTCTCGGCATCCCAAACCATGATATTGCATTTTGTGAGACCATATGGGCTCGACACCATATGATGCAGGACATTCAAATAGACAAATCCATCAGTCGTAGCCTAATGACAATGTATACAAAGAACCCTAATAATAGAAATGTGTGCATTGGTAAGTTTTACTGAAATCTTTTGCACTATCTACATATAAATGTTCCATACTTTCAACAGAGCGTGTCATAGTCTTTCGGTGGACTGAGAAAGTGCAACCATTGAAAACTATTATGTTCACAATGAGCCACCCTAGAGGTTCATCATCTATGCAAAAGGCCGAGTTAATGGTGAGTTACTTTGTTACATAATTCTCTTAAGATTTTAAAGCATAAGCATGCAGCTACCAGCATGTGTCTGTATTTCTGTCTTTTTTCTTTTCTATATAAAGTTGCATGTGTTGCTATTTACTTACGTTTCATTATTAATACTGTTAATTATTATTGAATTTTTGTACATATTGGCTGTTTTTTAGCTGTTCATTAGAAAAGGGCAATTAACTCCTGGAGGGACGACAGCGATAAATGGAGACATCATTATGGAGCTTTCTCACAGCAGACATTTTGACATGTGTAATAGGTACTGTGCGTGCTCACTCACTGGCTTGTCTTACTGAAATATTTCCATAAAGCAGAGCTGTAGCTCCTCCAGTGACAAGCATGAGGCAAGAGGTCTTGATTAAAATACTGAGAGAGGTTTTATTGCTGGGCTGGTCAACCCGTGAGAACTGGGTTAAAGAAAGAAAATATAAATTAACAAATAAAATAATGCTGTATGCATGTCTCATAAATCTTGTGTCATAACATAGCATAGATACAGCTAATCACTTTACAATTGGCTTGAATGAACCCAAAATCGCACATATACACAATATCTTCACACAAATTCCCCTTCCACTGCACATAAACATTATGAATAACAGCCACCATATCTCACTGCTGCTTATCACAAAGAGGTGCTAAACATCCTTTTACAATCTTTTGTCTCTTCTATCTCTCTTCTGTCTATCTTCGCTTCTCTATCTCATATTTTCATAACAACAACACTTCAGTTAAAAGCCACTCGGGCGAAACACGCTCGGCGGAACCAATAATTAGTTCCGTCTACCTGTAAACATTTAAAGTGCCAATACAGAAGACCTATCATTATCTGTATAAGCTCCACCCATGCTTTCGTGCTATGACAAACAAACACGTAAAGGTAATTAGTGTAATTTAGTTAAAAATGTAGAACATGCACTGTAATTCATATGCTTGTTTTTTATATATCATCAGTATTTGCATTTAGATTAAATGACATTACTCTGATACAGTAGGTGGTGGTATAATTGTTGGTTTGTAATTTCACCAGCGAGCCTGGTTAAGCATTGAGCAGGTGTCCATTCCAGATTTACCATCAAATTTGGATCTATATTCTTCAGATATAAACACACACATACAAAAATCATTTTCCTAAAATATATTTTCAGGTTGGCATGCTGTAAATATATAGGTAATATACCTGTATTAAGATTTGGTGAGAATGATGCTTGTTTAAAACTGTAAACAATGGCAATAAATACAAGGTTTAAAAAATGAATAAATAAAATCATCGGGGGTCCGCTATTATTTCAGATGTTTGTTCTTTTTTCACTGTGTGTGGGAATGTCCAAAGATATGACATGTCACACATGTTTAATACGAAAGTCTGTTCAAATTCCAAACCAGTATGCTTGGAACACATCCAAAGGATTTTATACTTCCTTGTTACAGGAGAACTATTGCACAACGCCGTAGTTGAGTAATGGTCAGGTTAGTTACCATCAAACAATGTTTTGTTGTGAAAACAACAGGGCAGGAAGTGAAAAAAAAGTCATCCTTTTGAATTATCTATCAACATAAATTTCCTCTCTATGGCGTTTGTTTACTTGGCTGAAGATACTATTCAATGTCCCATTTTATGTGAGCTTAGTGTAGTTCTCCAAGTAGACAGCAGGTAGAGCCAACAGACTGTGAAATGCAGCCCATCATCTCACACATCACCACTTTCGCTTCCACTCTTCCTGTTTCAGATGACGTGTATGAAAGAGATGCTAAAAAAAGACCCTTGCACTACCCCAAAAGGACATCAAGCAACTGCATAAAAGCAGGACTCTAGTGACAAATAAAACACTGACTTAATAGTTAGTGCTCTAGAGCAGACCAAGGTACTCTATCCTAAATGTACTCGTGGCTCACATGAAGAAACTACACGTGTCCAGCTGTGGCTGTAAAGTGCACACCCAGCCCAACAAACCCTCCCTTGTGTCCTTTGTGTGTGATCTGTATGTGGCTGTGTGCAGAGAATAGTGAGGAGAGACCTGAGGTGGGATAAAGCTGGGATTATGGGATGGCCCATACTTAACAAGGCCCTATTAGACTGTGACCATAGTAACCACTGGATTACACAGATTAGAACTGAAGTCCTGAGTTAGTCAGCACTTCTCTGCCCTGTTGTCTCCCACCTCTGTCTTTTTTGCCCCTGTGAGAACAGGGCAAAATAGCACACAATACACAAACCAAAACACCAGCTGACTGACATTTTCCCAAACTTTTAAAAGACTATGACTCATGATTCATACTCATCATTCAGAATAGTGAGCTGTTAAAAAACACCTTAGAGGCTGTGACTCCCATCTGTGTTACTGGATTGCCTGTGATGCAGGTGTAAGCTGTGCAGCTGCAACTACTGATTATTTTCATTATTTCTTCACCTGCTTCTTCATTTCAATAAAGGTTTGTCATTTTAGGAAATACACTTGCTTCCTTGTTGTAAGTTAGAGCACAGATTTAATGGCACTCTTATGTCTGTATGCTAAATATGTACCTTGAGCACCCAGCAGCTGGTTTAGCTTAGCTTAGCACAAAGACTGGAAACAGGGAAGACAGCTAGCTTGGTTCATTTTCTAGAGTCTCCACTTGTCGTGTGGTAACAGCTGAGCAAATAACTGTAAAACAGTGAATTTTGTTTTATATGGCTATTGCAATCACAATATAATTTGTTTATTAGTGAGATTTAAAGGTGCTGGTAGGTAGATTGTTTTTCCATTTGACAGATCTAGGAAAGCTGTTACTGTCTACTGTTGACTCAATTTACGCAAGGTATAGTTTCAGCTGTAATGATAACTAGACTTGATCAGTGTAGGCTTTTAGACAGAAAATATTTTGACATGTCAGTCAAAAGTTGCAAATAATAAAATGAATGAATTCCATTTAGCTGCTTCAGTTTCAGGGTCATGGTATTGTGCATGCTGGCTGAAAAAGGGTCAAAGCAAACTACTTTATCTCTTATACATTCTTACATCTTGGGAGATACATGTCATGGATTGTTTTGAAGAACCCATTCATCACACCATTCTTCTGCTCTAACCAAAGCAGTCACTATCCGGATTAGACTGTCTTGACTGACGCAGCATGGGTGCAGGTGTGAACTCCTTTGCTTACATCTGTTTGTTTGTGAGTTTATTTGTGTACCACAAACCAGCTTTGGCTTTTGTCGCTGAGCTCACTAGTGCCTGTCAGCATCAATCTCTCTCACTTTGATCCAAACTGACTCGATTAGCTGGCGCAATGGTCGCTTTCATTGTCGTGGTTGTCCTCATGTCGTGCTGCTCTCCAACCCATCTCCGGTGGAGGAGATTACTGCACTCTAAAGGGAGACTTGGCTGAATCATGTCTTCGAGGGTATTATGTAACAATCTCTACTAGGGTGGCCACGTGGTCACAGGGCTCACCTGTGTTTAGACTGACCATCTGCCCCTACCCAGCCAAAGCCCATCTTCACTCTGCAACACACTGACATGCGGAAGAGACCTCCAACTGTTTCGGTGATCAAAGATGCCTCTATATCTCCCACAGCTCTTGGTGTGAGGAAGGATTGTATAATGGTACGAGGAAGACGTGGGAGCCTGAGGGCAGGAAATAACACTGACGTGCAAACAAGTGACTAATACTGGATTGGCTATGAAATTACAATGCATGTATACTGTACTTACTTCCTATTTTCTTCTTGGTTAGACAGGTGCATCAGCAAATCATACTCCTCTTGTATGGGTGAAGAGAAGTAAAGCTGGGATTGCATCTCTGTTGACACCTCCGCAGATTCAGCGCGAAGCAGGGAGAGAGGAACACAGACATGCAGACAGAATGAACTGAAATAGGAGGAAAGAGGGAGCGAGAGAGAGAGAGAGAGAGAGAGAGAGAGAGAGAGGGAGAGACAGTGAGGGAGAAGAGTGAAAGAGAGACAGAAGATATATTTGACTATGTGGGTGTGTGAAGTAACAAGGCATGCAGCATAATTGTGGATTCTTCTCGGAGCAGCCGGACGTATCACTGCAGCAGCAGGACATTATATTGGTCTCACAAACTGTGTTGTTGTGTACTTTAAAACAACGGGAGCTGTGAGCGCAGAGAGAGCGGGACAAGAGACATTCTCAGAGACAAAATGGAAACTGCTTTGTTTCTGCTGCTTCAAGGTTTTCAGTAAGTGGGATTATTAAGAAGCACACTTGAACTAGTTGAAGGGATGCAGGCTGGGAAATGATGACGCCTCTTCACCGTTAATAATCAAGATCTCAAGTCAAGAATTTATCTGAGGTGAGTTTGGAATTATCTTGATAGAGGAAAGAGATAAATCATTTTAATGCTGTGGTATTTTGTATGTATGTCTGTGTGCGCGCGCGTGTGTATGTGTGCGTGTGTGTGTGCTCTGACACCTCTATCCTTGTTGAGTTTTAGACCTTAACAATGAAAGGATTGTGGGCTCACATATTCACTGTTTGGGGTTAAAAAGGGTTTTAAAAAAATCTAATTAATCTCATGTTTGGGCTAGATAATCCTGGGGAATGTGTTATGTCAATGAGGGTCCTCACAAGCAAGTACAAACATTGTGTGTGTGCGTGTGTGTGTGTGTGTGTGTGCGCGCGCGTGCATTTGTCTATGCTTTTGGGCGCTGAAACTCCACTTCTCAAAAGCCCAGTATGTGATGTAGTCAGCCCACGCTGTTTCCCGTTCCCATGGAAACCATTGCCCAGTGCTAAAAGCAGTTCTATTCTGTGCTGCAAGAGCGTGAGTGTGTGTTTGTGTGTGTCTGAAAGACAGAGAAATATATTAATTTCTGACACATAACAGGCTTATTGGATCTTCACGTATATTTATTACTGTTGTTTCTGTTGGACATTGTGAATCATGGAGATTATGCATGAACTGATGTTCAGCATTTTGTCCCTGCACTCACCTTCCTGCTTCCCTCCTCTATGGATCTCTTTCCACAATATCACTCTTCTTGTTTATGTCTGTGTACCTCTCTTCCTCTTCCTGTCCTTTAACCCCTGTCTCTCCTCCTCACCACATATTTTCTGTCTCTATGTCTCTAAGATGGCCGTCAGCCCTATCATCATCTGCCTCCTGTCACTGATTGGCTATGGCTCATCCCACCCGTCTCCTCCTCCTCGGGGATGCAGTGTGGATGTGGACCCACCCTACAGAGTGCTATGTGACCTGGAGTCTGTTTGGGGTGTGGTTCTGGAGGCCGTGGCCTGCTGCGGTGGCCTCAGCTCTCTAGTCCTCGCTGTGCTCCTGCTAGTCAAGCTGCGCTCCATTTCTGACCCTGCCAGGCGTTCCGGCATGGGGCCTCTTCTCCTGCTCCTGGGCACGCTCCTTGGCCTTTTCTCCATCTCATTGGCTTTCCTGGTGGGGAAGAACCAAGCGCTCTGTGTGGTCCGCAGGGCCTTCTGGGGTCCCCTTTTTGCCCTCTGCTTCTCCAGCTTGCTAGTGCAGGGTGTGAGGCTCAGGAGGCTGGTGGCTGGCAATACGAGCCCATCGGGCAGCACCCTGGCAGCACTCGGTCTGGCCCTGGCCCTGGTTCAGGGGATCATCTCTGCTGAATGGGTCTTGCTAACTGTAGTTAGGGAGGGTCACCCAGCCTGCGAATATCCACCTTTAGACTTTGCTCTGACATGCAGCTACACCCTGGGGCTGCTCCTCATAGCCATGGGGCTTTCTCTGGGGGTGGTGCTGTGTGGAGGAGAGTTCGGGACAGAGGGAGCAGGTGGGAATGAGGAAGATAGAGAAGGAGAGAGTGAAAAACGGAGATGGAAGTGTAACGCTGTGTGGCTCTTCCTGTCCAGTCTGGCGTCAGCATTGCTATGGGTGGCCTGGCTGGGCTTTTATCTCTATGGCAGCCAGGCTCTGAGGGGAAAGGGGAAAGGAGAAAGATTAGGAGCAGGAAAGAAGGATGTAAAGGTGTTGGATGAGCCTGCACTGGCCGTGGCCCTGGTCATTCAGGGCTGGATCCTGCTGCTGTTCCACGCTATTCCAGAGGCGCACCTGTGTCTCCGGAAACCTCCACAATCCAGCACACAAGACTTCTTCGACACCACTCACACGTCCCCTCCTCCACATTTTGGTGACGAGCTGCCTGCACACTCTCACCGACCCTTCCCAGAAAACCAGTCCTTTTCTATGGAGGAACACGGCGCAAGTACGTTTATGTAATGTCTGTGTGTCACTGTGCATGTTTCAAAGGAAATGTATCTTTTTCAACCTGAGCTGAACGCTGCCTTCAAATTGAACTCATTAGGTCACATTTTCAACATATTAGGTTGAGTATACAATGTGTTTGGCATTTAAGTGTTTTAGAGTATACGTCATGAGACAACACTGTTGCCTGGCAACTGATAACAAAAATGGATGTTGCCTTGACTCTTTCCTGCATTTAATGTCATGTTGATGTGACCAGGGCCCGTATTCAAAAACAGTATTACCGTTTGGACTCCTCCTATGTGTCACTAAAGTTACTAGCAAAGATTGTTTCCTCTTAAGATTTTTTTTCACAGAGCTGCAGAGAGAAACTTCCACTGAGGGTCTGAGAGTAGATAGTTTTGTGAATATGTGAATGGGGAAAAAAAAAAAAATCTATATCTACCTATAAAAAATAAAAAGGCATAAAAACTTTCCAAATCACTCCTGCAGCTTAATCCACGCTCTGTCTGTTACATATTTTTATTTACCAAACAGTCAGTTTTTTCTGGAGCACATTCAGACTCACTCTTTAAAGATTATTTGTGAATATAAATGTGCCAGATGAATAAACTTTCATCCACCGCACTGCAGATCAATTTACTGTTAAAAAAAAAAAGATAACTATTACCATAGTGCCATTTAGGTTTGTTTACAGCTACTGTACACAAACCAAAATCCAATTAAACCTTATGAAATGCCTGGTTATCCAAGAGGTTTAAAGGGAAATCTATGAGTCATTTCACTTTCAGTGCTTTACATATTCATCTGAGCCAAATGCACAGATGAAGAGCTAAACCACAATGAACCAAGACAAACAAAAAGTGGAGGCAGTGACAGAACACAGTCATAAACAGCGTCTCGCAAGACAGCAAACTTAAGCAGAAGCAAAATATTGGCTGGCCAATTTATGGCTGACTGAGGGGGGACAACCTGTACTGTAAAGAAAGGGGCAGTAAGATGGTGTAAGCAAGTGACTAGTGACTAGATTTACTTTGTAGTTCAAAGGTTGAGGTTAAGGTTTCTGTCACTTGCCCTAATGGCCCGTAAACGCCCTGTCTCTGTCATCTCTGCAGCAGAGCATATGAGTAAAGTGTTAATACAATGGACTGACAATAACATATTTACTGCCCACTGTTTCATTTGAGTATCCAAATACTGAGTGTGAAATGCATTTACTTTATACTGCCAGAGATAAAATGGAGATATTTTTGCCTTGAAAAGCATACATCATTTGGGAAAAACATGTTTTCCAACCGTCTTCATCATTCTGAAACCATAACACAACAAATGTTGGTTGACAGATTATTACTCCTACCACCTAAAAGGAGGCAAGAATTGTATGATGTCACTATTTTTAAGATACATAACATAAGTAGGATAAAAATTTCTGACTACTTAAAAGCGTTTTTTTTTTGTTTGTTTGTTTGTTTTGTTTTGTTTTGTTTTTTCATCCATTTAAATTCATCCTATAATAATCTACAGATCAAAGCCAAGTATATGTGGTCTTCATTACTCTGAACTGAATATTAGGCGAAAAACATAGAAGAACATATAAAATACAAAAGCAAAAAAAGTTATTTTAAAAACCTGAAAGATTCTGGGCTCTTGAGAAGCCGCCACCCCTGCTCTGCCCATGTGTAGTGCCCTTATCTGTTTTAGCAATGGAACTAAAAAAGTAGTGTCCATGGCTTGTATGCTACTTTAAAATGTGAAAATTACAACACTACAGCTGTAAGTGATGATGCAAACTCTCGATTTATTGCGTGCTATATTGAGTGTCATAGTGAATGATACGAGTGATTTTGGACACAGCCATAGTCTCACTTTAGAGGCTCTACACACCCAAATAGGCATTTTTAATGTTTCAGTTTGATTACATCTGCTCAGGATGAAGGTGGATGTGGCTGTGCTGGGAACAGATTTGAGAACTGGGATGGACTGCTGGTTCTAAAAGTGATTTTCCTATTCTGTATTCCCATTGAAATGATTTCTTTCAACAATCTGACTAATGCTACTCAACACAGAAACACGGGACTCTCCTGGACAACTCAAAACACTAATACCCATGAGCCTTGGCCTCCATTGCCATGGAGATGTAGCCAGTAAAAGGCGTGAATCAGAGTGTTAACAAATTCAAGAACAAAACACAGCGCCAAAGTTGAAGAAATCGAAAAACTCTATTACGTGAGGTCACCAACACCATGTACAAATAAGCATAATGAATGTGTAATTCATCCAGACCCACAAAGCTAACAGAAGAGTCCCTGAGGTGTTAATCATGCACAGCCATCCACTCAGTCCTGAAATGAGGTCTCATCAACCTTAATTACAACGACCTATGCTATTACAATGTTTAGCTTTGGGTGTGACGGGCCTCTGAGTTACCCAACTGGTAGAAAAATTATACTTCAACTTCAACTTTGATGCATGTATGATTTGTATCAGTCAGTAGCACAGTCATCTGTCATAGTGAGTACTCTTGCATGACACCTATAACCTTTGTATGTGCTTTACCTTGTTTGCTCTGTCAGCTCTCCGAACTGGAACATACCACAGCAGCCATGGGACTGCCCGTCCCGGCATCGCCTTCAGAGGACATGTCTACCAACCCACTGAAATGGCTCTGGTCATGAATGGTGGAACAGTAAGTATGGAAGAAACATTTATTCCAAATTCTTAGATGTCAACCCCATGTGTATTATAATCGTTCACTACCTGTTTGTCTCCCTAGATGCCCACAGCCCCCATTAACTACACTGGACGACGGTTATGGTGATATGGGGCAAGACTTGAAGAGGATACACTGGTGTGCGATAGCAGAATTTTTCTGTTGCGTATGAAGAAGACATCACATATCACACAGTATGGATTTGATGGGAGATAAATATGTTAAATGTATTTGTGTTTCTGCACACCCTAATAGTATTTTTTGCTGAAGTTCGACAGGCTGGACATGAAATCACAAGAGAGTAAAGGTGACAGCTTCCACAGTTTACGATATTTTGCTGAGGACATTTTCAAGTGCATTATTTGAGAGCACATATAGTCTTCAGTGTAATATGTAAATACACTGATGAGGGGTGTATAAGGGAGGTTAAAGTTATTATACAGAGCATAAGGGGAATATCAAAAACTTCAGTTCAACGTGATATTGAATGGGAGTTACTGAAAGAGCGGCTGTTAGGTCATGAGAAAGAAAAGATGAGGATGATCTGAAAGTGAAGTAAACATTCTGCCTGAGCAGCTGTAAACAAATGCTGTTACTTACTTACTGATGCCATCAGTGATTTTTGCTTCATAAAAACAACACTTTCCTTGTCTTTCTTTTTGGCGTCAAGCTACAACTCAGAAACAAAAAAAACAACCTTTAGGATGTTTATGTAAATTACTTGCATACGCCCACATAGCTTGCTTGGCCTCTGTGTTACATGCTGGAAAAACCCAAAGGACTCATTGTGTTTTTCTCTCCACATCTCCACACACAGACAGTGTGGCACATTTTACCATGTGTATTGAAAAATGTCATGCATTTAACAGAGCTTGTGCAGAGTTCTGGAGGATCATATGGTGATTTAAAAGGCTAAAGATGAGTCTACCGCTCTTGGATGAGTATTTTTTAATAAGCATATCATAAAAAGCCATTTAATATACTGCAATACAGTATACAAATTATTGTATTGTTTACAGTATACTGTAAACTATACAGTAATACAATATAGTATATAAGGTTTACTGTTGGAGGTTGTAATTTTGCACTTTATCAGCGCTGATCATGTCTGGGCATTGTGATATTTGAGATATTTGAGATGCATGTGAAAGCACAGTTTAAAGGTAATGTATTTTGTCAAAATGAATGTATTTTAAATGTTTTCTAGACTTTTGATATATACGTATTGAAGAGAAATACCAGTTTTAGTGTTGAATTTTAAAGTATATCCTTGACAGTGGAAACAGAAATCGACAAATCAATCTCAAGTGCTCAGAAACTGGGTTGTCAACCAGTTTCGGTGTGTTTTCACTCATGTTTTCCCAAGTCTACTTTGGATTCAATAAGGATATTCTAAGGATTATATACATTTTTCTTGAGATCTATGGCAACATCTCATTATTTTCTGGTATTCAAATCCCACTGAATATAGAGAAAGTATTGAGTCATCCATCACTGTGACTATAACTGGTACAGATTCAAATGCATATATATTATTTATATTAGTGGCTGAGTGCAGACAGATTTCTAGTTGATAGTCGTTCACATGCACTGGCAGTTGAACTCTGAGGCAAAATGACAAAATTTGACTTGAGTGTTACAGTTTCCATCTTCTCAGCTAGGACGGTTTATCACAACACAACTCAAAGAACAGTCTCCATGTTCATGTTTGACCATTTCCTCTTCCTATAAGACTAAACTAAGTTACAACAACTTTGCTTTTGTGTACAGGTGTGTGCTCTGATATTGTACAATGAAAATATTCTAACATGATTTTTATGTATTATCCCTATATAATGGAGTTTTAACCATGTAAATAATCCAAATGTGAAAAACTGATTGTATTTTCCTTTTGAAATGCTCTTATGATGATAGCACTGTCACTGTTTTATGGCAGCGTAACATGAATGTCTGTAACGTGATTTGCACAAAGTGGCTAATACATCAGTGCACATTTCTGTTAATTATTGTCTGGTTTATTGAATTCATCTTTTTTCAGCCTTGTGTCCTTGGTGCACTAATGGATCCACTTCACTTCATGCATTGGCCTCTACATAGAGCTAACATGCTGTGAAAAGAGTTGTAACACAGAGAGCAAGCCAATCAAGAAGGCACCTTCACCACTTTGACAGCAGACATGTCACTTTTAGAAAAAGAAAATACAGAATACTGTATGGAATGCTGTAAGCCAAGTTTCCAGGGGAAACAACTGATCCATGTGTGATTTTTCTGTCTGTGTACAGTAAGAAAAAAATGTATTCTAAGTTTGTCAGACCAAAGAGAGAAAGTATTATTAACCACCCAGCCAAATCTGAATAATTAAAAATATCGACAAGTTTAGTCTAACTCCACATTTCAGTAATATATATCGTTGAAAGTCTTTTTACATGTTTTCAGCAACTATTTTCCAACATATTTAATGTGTTTTGGAAGAAATCTCAGAATTGTCTTTACATGGACTTTAAAGATTATTCCACAAAGAAAGACATAAACACACATACATTTAGTGAGAGCCCTCGCAGGGTTATTTCTTGCTTGTCTTACAGAGTCTACAAGAATATTATCATTTTAGTGTTATTTTTAGTGTTTTAGTGTTGTCAACAAGCATTTTTAAAAGACGTTTTACAAAATTATTTTTAGTGTTGTTCTTAGTGTACACAGCATAAAAGGTGTATAACACTTATCATATTTAATTAATGTCCCTAATCCTGAAATATTTGTATCATTCGTACCAGGTGTATGGAGTTCAGATGGTTTGACAGCCAAGTGAAGTGGTGTACAATGTCTCCCGTCTGCATGATGTGCTGAATCGTGAGCCAGATCACCTCATAGCTTTATCCATCAAAAATAGCTATGGAGCAGCAGTTCCAAAATCCCTCACTGCATGTGGGAGTGTTTTAAAAGCAAGCTGAGCTATATTCAAATCATGGCACCTTAAATAGTTGGGCTTTTTAGAGGTTGTAGATGTAGGTAGGGACTACAGCTAAAAGCTCTACAGTAGTTGGATGCTGTAGCTGGGGCTGTAGGTGGCTTCTTAAAATTCAGGTTGACGGCTTGGTGCCAAGAGGCTGTAGGTGAAAGGTTATACGTGGCTTCTAGTCTGTTGGGGTTACAGTTGCGTCTCAGAGGTAGTAGGTGGAAACAGGAACACCAGCTTGACCCCGCAAGCCATAGTCAAAAGAGTGGGATGTAGCTGGCATAGACATGTGCAGAAGGTGGTGTTACAGCTACAATAGAAGTAGCAGACTAAGGCACAGTGACAGACTGACACAGTGTATGTAAGTATATAGTTGCAATGGTTGCAGGTAGTAATGAGTCAATCGTGAACAAGCTGGTTCAAAGAGCCGGCTCTTTTAAGTGAACGATGAGAGCCAGCTCCTGCCCATTAGCTGTTTGTAAATGTAATGAAAGCAATTGGCTACAGCAATTTTTTGATATTAAAAAATGTAATTTTTTACTTTTGAATACATCAGTAAAAAGGACGCATTGAATAATTGAAGTGATATATGTGCACACATACGAATCATAAGTCAAACAGTGCTAAATTTGGCCGAATTATAAAAGGTATAAGTAGTAAAACAAAGAGTTGTTTGGAGCTGAGTCGAATGATCTGGCTCACTAAAAAGAACAAAATTCCCATTACTAGTTGCAGGATCTACACTCACTGGCTACCAGAAGCTGCCAGAACATATACATATGTATACACCACCAGACACCATGTTTACGTAACTATTATTTGTATCTGTGCTATGCTCAGTGCTTTTGCTCTGACACCCACCGTGTCTTGTCAATACACAAATTACTGACTGTGCTAGTGTTAGCTTTATCTTAGCCTTAGTTCTTTACAACTGAAGTTCAAATTCACACATTTATGAATAACCATGATAATATATATATAAAGAAGTAACAGGTTAAATTTACAAAACTGTCTTTAGTTGTTAAACAAATGAAACAAAAGTAAAACAGGTCAGCAGTACGTCTCACGTGCGCGCTCGTCAATGGTTGCTACGGACGCCTGGCACATGCGCAGAACGATGGAAAACTACTTCCGGGTCAAGAAAGCAATTCGACGTCCACGTGAATTACCAGAGATTACAAAGTAAGTAGACCACCTGAGTTTACATTTCACAATACACTGTCTAACTGTAATGAAACTGTCTGTCTTGTCTTTGTTTCTTCATCGGTTTAACCTTTTAACTGCTGATTAACGTTATCTGCTGTTAGCTAGCCAGCATGGTGGAGTGTGCTCTTTAACGTTAATAAACTAAGTCTTCTTCTTTCTCGCAGTGTTGTGTCACTCATTAAAGCTAATCACTCGTGATTCTTAATAACTCAATCCAAATATAGGTGCCATAGACGTGTTGGCTCACTTATGCATACTTGGACTGAAAGCGTGTTTGTGGTCATCCTGCAGAACACTGGTCGTCTTATGTGATGTTAGTGTTGATTTGTGATCAGATATTATGAATCAGAAGAAGTTGCTGACCAGTTAATGCATGCAAGGCAGAGGTTGCGCATACAGGGTAGACACTGTGTGCCAAACGCTGCAGGTGTCTGTCTGACAATTGCAGCAACGCACATTTTGTAACACAAAACCAAGCATGAGTGAACAATGAGCAGTCCACAAACCGAAGATTAAATTAGTTGCACTTGGCTGATAGATAAAAGGGTAATTGTGTGAATTGTGTTTCTAATAATTGTATTTCTCCCAACAGACAAGTCAGAGGTCTGTTGCTGTGAAGTAGCCTGTGGAGAGGGTGAAAATGAAGATGGAGGAAGAGAAGAGTGAGGAGAATGTTGTGAAGAAGAAGAAACTTAAGAAAGGACAGGCCCCTCTGTCTAACAATGAACACTGTACTGTTGATGATGAGAGCCTAGCAGAGGTGAAAAAAGTAAAGAAGAAGAAGAAGAAAAAAAATGATGCAGCGGTTATAGAAGTAGAACAGGAGATTTGTGATGGGGATGGTGAAAAGGAAGAGAAGAAGAAAAATAAGAAGAGAAAACTTGTCACTGAATCTCTAAATGAGGCCAATGGTTCTGAAGAAGTCAGCAAAAAGAAAAAGAAAAAGAAAAAGAAGCAGCAGCTGCCTGACACTGAGAATCAGGTGGAAACTGCACAAGTAAAAGAAGAAGAAGTGGAAAAGAAACAGAAGGAGAAAAAAGTAAAAAATAAGTCTCCACCAATGAAAGCAGAAAATGTAAAGATGGAAGAGGAGGACGTACAGCAAGCTGTAAATGATGATGTGCCAAAGAAAGCCAAGAAGGGAAAAAACATACAACAACAAACAACACATTTAGTAGTAAGCACAGAGGAAACTGAGGATCAAGTTAAAGAAAAGAAGAAGAAAAAGAAAAAGAAAAGCACTGGTGATGAAACCTCTGAAGCCATGGATGGAATCATTGTATCAAAAAAGAAAAATAAAGCTAAAACGAACATGGCTGAGAGTGAAGAGAAGTTAGAAACACCAGAGGCAGAAACTGGTGAGTTTGAAGAGGTAAAAGTAAAAAAGAATAAAAAGAAAAAAGAAGATGGAAATGGAGGAGGAACGGCTGAGATCAAAGGCGAAAACAAAATGAGCAAAGCGGAGAAAGAAAATCTGCTCAACAAGAAGAAAGACACATCCACAAAGGGTGAGATTATCACAGAGGAAGAGGAGACAGGGCTAAAGAAAAAAGGGAAGAAAGAAAAGGGTAAAAAAGATTCTGTTGAGGTCAGTGAGGTAGAGGAGACAGAGCCGAAGAAGAAGAAGAAAAAGAAAAAGGGCAGCTTAAAGGAAGATGAGAAAGAATGTGAAGACGTTGAGGAGCAGAGTACGGAAACTCCGGCTACAGCAGCTGAGGAAACAACGAGCAAGAAAAGGAAGAAGAGCTCCATTAACGGTAATGGACAGGTGGAGAATGTGAGCTTTGAAACCGGTGCAAAAAAGAAGAAGAAGAAGAAGATTAAAGAAGAGGTGGAAGACCAGCAGGTGAGTGTGAGCGGCGTTGACACTGTGATGACACTGTGTTTGGATTATGTTTTTTCATTTTCTAAATTGTGGGTGAACCTCGCTTGTGTTTCAGGAGTCAGCCCAAGAGGACGTGGTGTTCCTGTCAGAGAAATCGGGAAACACTGACGAGGTCACCATCAACCAGGTAAAGGATCAGTTTAAAGTATTAGTACTATCCATCCACAAGTGCACCTGTCCCACAGGCGAGCTAATAAGCTGACCATCTTTCTGTGAATTATATGCCCTGTAGTCTCAACAAAAAGTGTATTGCCATCTGTCTTGGGATGGATGGGTTGTTTTTTTTGTTTTGTTTTTTGGCAGCTGCTAGCAGTTTGGGTTCTTTTTCTTCTTGTTTGTGCAGGCAGTACCCCAAGCACGACTAACAGTGGGGTGCTGGGAAGTCTGAAACCAAATACTTAGAGAAATAGAGAAAATTGAATACTCCGCTCCAAAATGTACTTAGAAGAGGACATGTTCAGAATATATGCGTGTGGTTTGCAATGCTGCCTCCACAGTTTCTGCAGAATTCACCTGTTTGCTTGCGGTTATTTTTGGATACAATGTGAGAAGTCTAAATGAAGCTAATAGTTATCTTCTATTTAAAAATATTTGGAGCTATATAAAGAAATCTGATCTGGGTAATTTAAATTTGTTCAACCGTCTTTAAAAGTTCTTGCTCTTTTATAAGCTGGTAGATAAATTTGAACTGTACCTTCAAAGAAAACTGTAAGCTTGTACCTAGAGGATGTAACATTGTCTGTATTTTTATTGATGTTTTATTGCTTTTGACAACTTTTATTCCCAAATAACTCATGTACATTGCTTGCTATGTCCGTTCCATGCGCTAAAGCCTAATGAAGTATGTCTTGTTTTGTTATAGGACAGAAGACAGGCTTTACAAATTGAGATCGACAAGGCCTCTCAACCTCAAAAAACAGCCAAACCTACAGTAAGTATTAGTGAAATTAAACTATGGAGTTTCCCTTACTTCTGTAGTTTTTTCTTGAAAGGTCACATCAGTGTTTTACTATTACATTTTCTCAAAATCAGGGGAATTGCTGAAATCAGATTTAAAAAGACTGATGCAGCAGCAGCAGAGAGCTCCTGATTTTTAGTTTCCATCATGGATGAAACTGAGAAAAACTCAATAGCATCTTAGTCTGTAATGTTTGTCTCTGTTCCTCAGGGTTTCGGCCAGTGGAGCACTGCACAGTTCAGCAGCTCTGATCAGCAGCAGAAGTTCCTCCGGCTCATGGGTGGCTTCAAAAAGGGTTTCCAGCCGGCTGCTGGAAACGCTGGAGGAGGAAACATGGCACTGGGAAAGGACGCACAACAGCAGTTGCAGCAAGGGCTTCTGGGAGAGTTTGAACGCGCTCAGTCGCGCAGAATGGACTTCAGTAACAGGGGCGCAGGACTTGGTTTTACTGCACCGTCTAATAAGAAATTCTCCATTGACATCAATTCATGTCGATCAGTTCGTTTTGATGATTGATGTGTGTGTGTGCGTGTGTGCGGTCGTACAAAAGTTGTGGGGGATTTTTTTGTATGTGTGGTTTTAAATGTAGAACTGCTCAGGTTCACTGGGACATCCATATCGAACAACAGACCACTTTTAAACTTGTATACAGATGAATATCAGAGAATGAACACACAAGACAAAATGCCATTTGTACATACTGTATATTAAACATCCTGCTTGAGGGGCTGGACTGTTTTTATGTAAAATTTTGTTGTAACTAACACACCGAGTTAGTTTTGTAGATGCAAATGAACACACCTTCAGTCCCACTGCTTATAATGAACACACATCTACAGCACCTACACTTGAATGAAGATATATCTGCTTGAGATCTTAACAAATTTGGAGTGATGCCTATGAATGTTTTCCCCATTTCAGTGTTTTTCCTCGGAACACTCGGGTAGTGTGCTCAGCCCTCACTGCAGTAGCCTGGGTTCAACTCCAGCCTGCAGGCCTTTTTTCTGCATGTTGTTCCCTCTCTCTATCCCACCTCTGTCCAATAAAGGCAAAAAAAAAAAAAACGTACTCCTCAGAAGTTTGGATTGTGTTCATTACTTTCATTCTCATGGAATGCAAACTTAGAAGCACAGACATGTTAGATGACCCTGATTTTACGCATATCCACAACCTTTACGGTCAGTGTAATCAGTCCAGGATTGTTCATGGCATGAATCAAAGTAAGGAGGAAATAGTGTGTGTGTAGAGAGAGAAAGAATGCTTTGTGCCACACCCCTGATCAGTCTGGACAAAAGAGGAAACGCACTGATGGTTCTGATAGTCATTTTATTCCAATCTTGCACATGAATAACATTTGATGTAAAGTTTAAAAAAAAAAAGAAGAAAAATCAAAGTTCATTTTACTTTCCGCTTGTTTGTTGTAGGCTCATTTGTTTGGTCTTGATAATGTGCTAAAGAAAAAGTTTGACTATCACATGTTGTACTTCAATATTCCGCGCATGGTAGCTGTGTTGTAATTCTGACTGAACATCAGGCTTTCTAATCACATTCATTTCCTTTAAAACTGCTGTGTGGACAACGTGTCCATCAGTTTATTTGAAACTGGAAAAGCTGGAAAAGAGGGGAAAAAAAGAGCCTGAGGAGATTAAAATGTCCTTAAACTAAATGAACCCTATACATGACACCATGCAAACGAAGTTTCAGAGTGCTGCGTCACTGTTTGGTTGAATCCTCCTTATTTCAGACCAAATACAGCCGCTGCCCTTCGAATGATCTCTCCAGTTATTTTACATGAGATAGTGTCTGGGTCTTGTCTTAACCGAGCCTCGCGTTTAACGCAGCCAGCGACATGCACAGACTGCCTCATCCTTTGAGTGCCCTGTTGATCTGCTATTACCGCTCATTATCATTATTCAGATGTGTTTAGCTTCTCAACATAGCGCTCACGTAGAAAGTTTAGCAGCTGTGATGGAACATCTTACGAGAACTGAGTCAGACACAGTTCTAATCAGGCAATTTAAAAAGGCAACTTCAGAAAAACCCATGTTCCTGACACATGCACTGAATTTAGTCTAAAAAAAAAAAAAAAATCTCAACAGTCGCTACGTTGTTTAGAATACGTCGTGACAATTTTGCCGTTTGGTCTGATGCTTCTGTGTTTTCAAGCTGGCACAATCAAATGATGACACTGTGCAGAGGGAAAAGCTATTGAAAAAAACACTTAAGAAAGACATGTAACCAGAAGTAGCCAGTGATATACACGTCGTGCAGTCTCTCGGGGAAACATCAGAGTCGGGAGGCCGCTTGACGACAAGGAGGGAGGGGAAGCTGTGTGTTCCTTGTGGAAGAGAGAAGTTTCAGGGCTCTCAGGCCTGCAGGTACTCCGGCTGCACTCGCGCCACTTTGCGGAACTCTTTGACGTGCGTCCGCGGGCACTGCATCTCACACCAGCTGATGGGAACCATCTGCGCACCTGATTGACCATAGAAAACGGGACAGAGATGTGACAAAATGGAGACAAGTAACATGACATGACAAGAACCATCCACAGGTATCTGGACAGTTCAACTCTTGCACCACCTGGTGCTCAAACAGGATACTACCAATCTGCAGTGCTGTGCTGGAACGCTGCAGCGTTTTGAGGTTTTTACATGAAAACACGGAACACGCCTTGTTTGTTTGAACACTGAGCGTTACCTGATTCACTGTGTGCCACCACCACTCCCAGTTCGTTCTCTGCTGTTGTCAACAAGTAGTTAGACTGCACGTCACCGAGAGAGATCTGACATCACAGGTCAAGGGGTCAACAACACATGAGTAAAAAGCTTATATCTATCTCAAGGAAGTGGCACTGTTCAATGAGTTCACTCACAGTGGATGTAACTGGTGAAAATGTGCGTCTACCACAGATTATAATCCTCACACCTTTTCAATAAACACAGACACACTCCTAGAGATCATAATAACAGATAACTTGACTTCTTTTGAGGCGATTTTGTTCCCATGAACCGGTGTTTTGGAATTTCAGAGGCAATGAAATAGTCACAGATGGATAAGCTGAATAGCTGATAAATTGTTATCATCTGTCTCTTTAAAAAGGGATTCATTTGCCAGAGGGCCAGGTGAAGGATACCACTTTGGCCAAGACGATGTCTCCGGGTCTGAAGCTTTTGTATGTCTCCACCTGTAACAATAAAGACCAAAGCTTTAAGCTAAATATGTCATCTTAGGCTAATAAGTAAACAGAAGCTGTTTATGATCCATTTGAATACATGGAGTCAAACACACCTTGTCTTTCTCTGTTGCGCGCACATCTTCTTTTCTGTGGAGCGAGAGGGAGTGGGCTCAGTATTAGGAATGATGCAGAGAAACATCACATAAAACATTGTTTCACTAAGGAAACCTTATAGTGAGTTACCTGATAGTCCCTCTGAAGCGATCCTTCAGTGGTGTGGAGCCAACATAAAGGATGTGAACCTTGGCGAACCTGGGGTTGATGCTCGTCACCTGTCAAAGCCAAGAAGAAAGCTCAGGTTCCACTGTGCAAAAATCACTTCATCGGATCATCCGATCATAGAAACGGAGGATCTGATTTCTCTGCGTACCTTACAGGTGACTATTGCTCCTACATCGGGTAATAGTCGTGCTTCTGTTTCCCTGACTACCGAGATCACTGGTAACTAGAAAGAGACAAAAACAACATGTATAGATACACACACACACACACAAGTCGCGCAAAACAAGTTCAGTTTGTAGGAATCCAGTCCAAAAGCGCCTGAAGAAAAGACCTGTCACATAAAACATGGTGCATATTTCATCACAGGCGCTGAACCAACGAGCTTCAGTTCAGTCACATTCACAAATGTTGCGTAACACCTTCAATCTGGCACTCCTACGCGTCTTTCGTCACGTTCCTCGCACCCACCACACCCCTCACCTCCTCTCCTTCATTTTTCTTGAGGACATAGCCTGCTAGTGAGGAATATATGTGGCCATGTCGCAGGTACACCCCTGTGCCAGGAATACAGTCTTCTACACTGCATAGCTTGTCACCTGGAGACAAACAAAAAGGGGAAAAGACAGAGTTGTACATGCTACATGTCAGTGTTTTTGTAATGGAGTTCTCTGCCGCAAACATGAATAAAATAACACGCTTTTGAGACATAAAACAACAACCTTTGTAGTAAAACACCAGAGCTTCTCTTACACTAACAGAATGGCATGAGTGTGTGTGTCTTATTCAGGCTGTCATCTGCAGACAGAGCTGATCACATCAGATGAATTACACAAGGACGAGGGTGGATTACAACCTCTGCGATCATCTATAACTATTCATTCCCAGACTTAACAAAAAGTCATGTAATCTTATCACTAAGATGACATTAAATGCCGCATGGTCTTGACAGACAGACTGAGAACACTTATATTACTTCTGACACATTTTAAAGGTCACCATCGCTCTTCACATAATTGCACACCCACAAGAAAAAAAGAAAAGTGAAGATTTCTCATGGGTGAGTCAAAACAAGTGAGAGAAGGAATGCTGCTGTCGCGCCTGAGGCGATAGGCAGGGCAGCAGATGAAACCTGCCGTGGAAAGTAAAAGTCAACAGCTCACAGCCCTGCACAACTAATGCATTCAGCTGAAAAACACTTGAACGTCAAAGCCCTGAGCGAACACACGAACACACGGACACACACACACACACTACCTTATATTCATTAAAATAACCACACATTCAAAAGTAAGTGAATGTAACGCCAGCTAACGTGACGCTAAAAGCTCACGCATGGCAGCTGGGAATAATCAACAGTCTGTCTGAAGTGAAACCAGATTTTTTTTTTATCAACCCAGCGACGTGTACAAGTCCCAAAACGAGCGCTGAAGGAAAACGGCGGTCTAAAATCTGGTTTAACTCCCTCACAAGTAAAAGAAACTTCAAATTTACGAGACTCACCTGGAACACACAGCTTCATGGGCGACATGTTTTCGAGAAGAGCAGACCGTCAGGCGATTGGCTGTGACGAAGTGCTCGAGCTGATTCTGATTGGCCGGTCTCACGCTGAGCGGAAGTGAAAGAAGGACGTTTTGGTCCGCCATGTTTGTTGAGGCACATGGGCACCAGTCCAGGGCACATGTTCTGCATGACACAAACTTCCATACACTTTTATAGGTTATATACGTACAATCACATACTTTACTTCAACTTATAATGAAAATGATAATAATACTATGTAATTATTACAATCATTTTTCTGATTATTCTTATGTTATGGCATGTAATTCCCATCTTTGATTAGCATTGACATTTCTAGATCAAATAAAAGTCAATCAATCACTCAATCAATTATATTTATTGTTGTTGTTGAAGAAAAAACACCACAGACAGAATAGTTCTGATTGGACTACAACAGAATGTTTTCTTAATAAATATTGATGCTGTCACAAGAGTTATTCTATGACTTTGAGATCTATACATCTGTGGTTTTGATGTCCAAAATCTGTGTTCTCTAGAAAAATACTACCAAAGAGAACATAATAATTTACAACTACAAAAGGCATCCATCCATCCACCCATTTTCTGTAATCACTTATTCATATCGGGGTAACAGGTGGCCAGACCCAGCTTTGATTGGGCAAGAGGCAGGGTACACCCTGGACAGGTTACCAGCTCATCACAGGGCTGACACATAGATACATTATGACACATTATACTGCTATATTTGCCATATTTATACGGTTTAGATTTTTTTTAGATTTGCCATATTTTTCTTAGATATCTTTTAACTTGTATATATATTTTATTTCATGTATATTGTTGTATGCACCAGGGATGTGAGGGAAACACTATTTCAATTCTCTGTATGTCCTGTACATATGGCATATATGACAATAAAGTTGACTCGACTTGACTTGATAGAGACAAACAACCATTCACACTCACATTCACACCTATGGCCTATTCTGAGTTATCAATTAACCTATTAACTACATGTCTTTGGACTAATACATGCCATGTATTATGTATGCAGCATAGTCTCTAGTAAATGTGTTTACTATTCTTTGTCATTTGAGACTGCACCCAACCATTCCTCCATAAATGCATGATTCATAAAGCCACTGGAAAATAAAATCAAACGCTGATAAAAGATTTCATCACATAATGGTTCACAACATTTATTTGTTTTCACAATGCCACAGCAAACAAAATCAGCAGTGCAGAGAACTTGTCCTTTTAACAACAGCCAGTGTTACTTTATAGGTTATAATGTTTTCACTGAGCTTCACTTACAGGGATAGTAAATAGGAAGGAATACTTGGAACGACTCTGCAGGGTTAGTCTATGTTTGCTCCTATTCTGGTGCTGGTCCCTAATTTTGCATTTTGGTCATTGCTTAAATCATAATACAGCTGAAATCCATTGTCTAATAATGAAATGTATGTTTGAATGTATGTCACAAATTAAACACATATCAAATCAAACTCTAGATTGTTTGTTTGTGTGAAAGCTGGGTATCAAAATAAAGTGCACATTGTGTGTATGTATGTATGCAAATCTGTGATGACAGTAACAGGAAATGATATTATAATAACTTTATAACTGAACAGCACATGACTGGTCTGTACTCTAGCCCGTCTGGGGTCGTCGTGGTGGGGCGTCTATTTCTTGGCTTTTCCTTGAGCAGCAACAGCTTCCATGGCCTTCTTGACGGTCTCCTCGTCTCCCAGGAATTGCATGGGTCCTAAAGGCTTCAAGTTCTTGTCCAGCTCATACACGATGGGGATACCTGTGGGCAGGTTCAGCTCCATGATGGCCTCCTCTGACATACCTGGGAAACAGTAACAGACATGCAGAGGTTTTATAGAGCACAGGTTTTGGGACATATTTGTTTTGACAGTCAGTCAACCAATGATGGGTGAATATTTCATCTGAATATAAGAGAATATGGTATGGCTAATATTTTGAAGTTATCCAACATCTCACTCACTACCCCTAATTTGATGGACCAAAGATTAATGTGACCATGTAAATCAACTATGAGCCCCACAGACGGTAATTCTAAAACTGAAATGAAAAGAAAATACTTCAGTGTCCAGCTAACGTTTGTACAAAATTCATTAAATTCATCATCTGTAATCACTTCAGGCTGTAATTTTGTTAAATAACCTTTGCTGATTTTTTTAATTACACAAGGAACTCCTTGATTCAGCGTTGAATAATATCAAGGTCATCAATAAATGTTCACTAACTTTCTGGAATTTAATAGGTATTAACACTTCTGGCGCCTCAAAAGTCTCTGTTCTGTCTCTTACCCTCGAGATGCTTGACAATGCCCCGGAGACTGTTGCCATGGGCAGCAATCAGCACCCTCTTTCCCTCTTTGATCTGAGGAACGATCTCTTCGTTCCAGAAGGGCAGTGCCCTGGCGATGGTGTCCTTGAGACTCTCGCAGCTGGGAAGCTGATCCTCGGTGAGGTCGGCGTAACGCCGGTCCTACAATGAAAGCCAAAGTTACTGTTTGAGGAGGAGCTTACACTGATGTAATAAAAATGTCTGAGAAAAAAAAAAGACACAATGCTCCTCTGTTTTTCTGTGGCGTCACCTTGCTTATGTTCTGATAGTAGTCATGCTCCGCATCCATGGGCGGGGGAGGAATGTCGAAAGAGCGCCTCCAGATCTTAACCTGGGCCTCTCCGTGTTTAGCTGCTGTTTCAGCCTTGTTCAGCCCGGTCAGGCCACCGTAGTGACGCTCATTGAGGCGCCAGGTCCGGTGGACGGGCAGCCACATCTGGTCGATGCTGTCCAGAACAAACCACAGGGTGCGGATGGCCCTCTTCAGGACAGAGGTGTAGCAAATATCAAATTCATAGCCAGCATCTGATGTGAAGCGGAGACAGGACATACAGAAGATGTTATGTGCAAATTAGCATGTGAGGCAAAGAGAGGTTGTAGTGAAGCACATAATTCATATTCCCAGAGAGTATCTTCTTTGTTTATTGCTTCTCTCCTATAATTTATACGGCTGCTTTTGCTTAGTCAGGGGCAGTGCTACAGCATGGCATTCTGGCAGACTGTGGGCTCTGCAGAATGTGTCTGCGGGGGATTTTTGGGTCACACGAAACCAACAGGAGTGACAGAAAGAAACACGTCAAACAATGTGGAGGACTGAGAGGAGGATTGCAAATCTGCCCTGTGCCTTTCCCCTCTTCCCTCCACATACAAATCCAGCAACACTTCACTCAGCACTCTACTTCACTCTACTGATAAGAGAGGCAGCTTTGCTTCATCATTCCTCAGATGTGAAGGACACGTCTTTACGCTTATCACCCCTGAAAGTAGACACAAGTTTTGGCACAATCAACATGTTAGATGATTTGCTTGCATTTGTTTGATTGTGCACTTAGAGTTTCTCTGTTGCCAATAAAGTTGTGTCTGATCCTGTGAGGCCTGACCAGATTTTTGTTGAAGACACTACCAACCACCGCCAAATATAAGTTTAGGGGCTATGAAATATGAAAATGTTCCAACATTACAATAAAATCATTACAGATATGTGTCAGTAAAGATTACCTCTGCTGTTAAATTCACTACATAATACATATGAATCATTTATTTAGAAGACACATCAGGCCTGGAGAGGCCTCCAGACTGTTCCTACAGAAACGTGCTCCCTCCACATGATGTTGAACATCAAACACTAACAGAACCATCCAGCCCAACAAACACAATGATGATCCTGCTCCCTCTCTCCCTCTCTGTCTGCCTCCCCACATGCTGCTGCTGGCTTGTCTCGTGTCGCAGTGGGCCGACTACCTGTTTCCCTCATCCGGCAGAGTTGCATAAGCTCACAGTGGCCTAATCCAATGACCGAGAGAGAAAGCCTGATTAGGCCCCTGTGACATTATCTGGTACCTTTCAGTGCCTGTCCTCCTCTCTTCGCCTCTTGCTCCCCGGTCTCGCTCAGGTCCGCGTCGAACCAGCCGCAGAATCGGTTCTCCTGGTTCCAGCAGCTCTCTCCATGACGGATCAGGACCAGCTTGTACGCAGCCATTCTCACACCGATGTCCTCTGCGCTGTATTTCCGGATTATATGGAGTGAGTGATTCTTCAAGTGCGGCAGCGACCACCGCAGATTTGTCCTGATCCCGCCGCAACGATAAATACGGCTGCAGAGACACGGGCGCAGTATTTTTGTCAGAGGACAGCGTGCGGTCGCTGTAGGTTTATAAGAGTTGGCTGGTCTGCACGGAACTTGACAGATCTCACGGCCCCAAGCGCTCTCTTCCTGATGGTTTCCACCAATCAGAGGGCGAGCTGTGTGTGAGCCGGAGGAGGAGGGAGGCAGGAGGATGCGCACCGCGGCACGTCCACACACGCCCAGCAGGCTAGCGTCGGAGCATCACACGGAGAAGATGAATAAATGTCATAAACGATCACCATCAAGTGGAAAAAGTTACCAGTCTGCACATTTTCAAATATTAGTCAGTCACAATACATTGCTGCAAACATCACAGACTATCCAAACATCAGCAACATCTGCATTCACCTACTTTTTTCTTATTATCTGAGATGCAGCACAGGATCAAGACAGATGTAGTCATTAGGTGACGTGTACGTTTTAACCTTGAGTCTGGATCATACTTTGATCTAGGATTTTTACGAATAATAATTAGTTTATTGATAGACCTAAACATGTCCGAAGAACTATTAAAACTTTGAAAGGAACATATTGAACCATTAATTGTTGAGAGCTGAAGGACTAGAAGCTTTTAAATTGCAGTTCATGAGGACTTATGGGGACCTCGTGGACTCAAGACGTGACTTGGACTTCCCCAGCCATGACAGGAAGCGACTGTATTACTCACAGGATTTACAAAATAAACGTTGGTTAAATAGGGGTATTCCAGTCTTGAGGTAGACTATCCTTCAATAGTTCCTCATTCAAATCAAAATCTGCCCTGCCGAGTATGACACTGACTACAGAGAGCTTCAGATGTTGCCATCTCTGACCTTTAACTTTCCAATGGAGAGGGGAGCCATTCATTTATTTTTTGGAGAATGGGAATATGATTATAAATGTATGTTAATACAGGGAGAGAAAGAGATAACACGTAGCAATGACACTTACACGTTAACATGTAGATGCAACAGATGCGACATCATGTATTTGAATACATGAATACATTTCATGTATACATACATAACATTTGCACCTCAACAAGGTACTCAAAGTGTACTCTGAATGTTATGTGACTGCAAGCATCACTATCTCATGTTTCTTTTATTCAAAGGAGTAATATATTACATTTGACCTTTGATTCGATTATTCGGACATACATAAGACATACTTGTTGTCTGAAGATGAATGTTACCCTGACATGAACGAACAATATAGATTAAGACAATGTATTGTTATCAATGAAAAATGAATAATATCTTCAAGGCTGATCTTGAAGATATGATTAAACTGTCCTGAGACAAAACTAAAGAAATATTCCTTTAAATATAAACCCTGACAGAACAGAAACATGTACATGATTTACAGCATGTCAATCAGATATAACAACTCTTAACATTTATTTATTATATTTTGTAAAATTAAACATGTAAAAAACTAAATAACTGTGAGTGAACCAACTATTCCTCTCTGGCATGTTTATCAAAGACCTCTTTATATATGGACTTAATTGATTGGGTTAACTACGGTGTCACGTGTCTTCCGTGGGCGGAATTATTGTGTCCAATCAGCACTAGAGAACATGTTATTGTCAGGAACTTTTGAACGCTGATTGGTTAACGATCAAAACATTTAATGGATCCCGCCTCTTCCCGGAAGCTGACAGTCATCTGACTTTTCTTTTTTTTCTGTTTCCTTGTTAGCCGCAGTTAGTACTAGCCAACAAAACAAGCGTCCCACTTTCTCCCCTTCTTCTATTTCGTCCTCTTCTGTCTTTTCTTCGCACTCTCCAGGACTTGAGGTAACTCCCCGTCCACCTCCAGCATCATGGATGAGACGAGTCCGCTTGTCTCTCCTCTCCGGGACTCCGGTGATTTCAGCTACTGTCCCACAGAGCCCACAAGCCCCCGAGGCGCGTTTGGAAGCACACCGGGCTCGGTGGTGCGCATCCCGGCCGGCAGTCCTGGGCGCAGCCGGGAGAGACAGCCGCTTCTCGACCGGGACCGTGGGAGCTCGCCGCGGGAGCCCCACAGAAACGAGTTCCCGGAGGATCCCGAGTTCAGAGAGATCATCCGAAAGGCCGAGCGAGCCATAGAGGATGGCATCTACCCGGAGAGGATCTACCAAGGATCCAGTGGGAGCTATTTTGTCAAAGACTCACAGGGGGTAAGAAGAGGAGCTGCTAACTTTCATCTACTGTTACTGCTGCTGTGATGCTAACGGCTCCATTTAGCTGTCTCATGATTGATCTGTGAAATCCTAGGTGTTGTGTTTGTGATGCAACGGCCGTAAGACTGTTTTCATGTCGCTTAGAGAAAGGCCTCTACTAAACTAGCCTGTGATGACTTGGCAAATAGGCTGTCAGGCATGTAAACACAACATGAACCTGCACTTTGTAGTCTAAACTGATAAACTCTCTCTCTCCTGGAGCAGAAAATGATAGAATATGACTTTATTGTCCAACAAGGACAGCAAAACAGACAGTATGAATACTCAGAGTAATGATCAGTTTGAACAACATGAGGAAAGATTTTTTTTTTTTTTTAAATGAAATCTATAAGAACTGAGAAAATCAGTTGCGGGTTGCATAAATGACGTTGCCAGTTTGTTCCCGTTTTCACTGTATTACAAGATATACAGTTTCTTAGCTCCTTCTAAACACTTTCATCATCAGTGCGACTGCAGCTGTGCTTGCAGGTAGTTTGTTAGTGAACCTCCATCTCTGACCAGCTGCCACAACAACAACAACAACAACAACAACAACAACAACAACAACAACAACAACAACAACAACAACAACAACAACAACAGCACAGTCCAGGGCAGCTTTCCTGCTTTTATTGCTTTTCACCTGCCTTGTAAGCAAGGCACAAAATTAGCGCAACCTACACGCCAAATGCTTGGTGAAACCTGAGCATTCACTAGCCATTTGGCATCCCGATTGCAAGCCTGAGCAAAGAACAAAGTCTTTGAACACCCAATCAAACAGAAGGTGCTGAGCACACACGTCTGATTTGCCGCGGCACTTGTAATCACTTTTGTTTTTCTGCGACCAATCGAGGAGTCAACACATGGATCAATAGAGAGCGTTTCTTTCGTTTTGTCAGCCTCGTCGTTGTCTCCTGACTCTCTCTCTCTCTCTCTAATCATGCCAGAATATTTGATAGTAAACTTTAATCAGCACTGCTGGAGCCGCCCAGTAAAAGTCTTGAGCAGCTCACTGATATTGTCCTCCCACTGTTCTCATATCTACAGTGCTCAGTGTTCAGTACATGTTAAAAAAAAAAAAAAAAAAAAAAAAGGAAGTGGGTGTTTCGGCATTGTGACTGGATCCTCACACATTTCACTTATTGTATATTCATCATCGATCCGTTAAAGACAAGATAGTCGAGGCCTTTTTTGTGCCACTTTCTTCACTCACTGAAGGCTTACAAATCAGAAATAAGTTTTCTGAGCTGAGTTATCCAATTACCGCCCCTTCTCCTGTTTCTTTAGTTACTCACCAATGTGCTTAGGAGTCATGTGCTAGCTCCCTGTAAGAATATAATTCTTTTCGATGACCAAGTTTCACGTTGTAATCGGTGTGTGTGTGTGTAAGCGTGTGTGTCATACTAACGTAATGCAACATGTGACTTCCTATACACGACTTGAAACACCCTTAATCTTTCTCTAAAGACAGTTTGCAGTTTTAACTTCAGTTCATGTTTTATACCCAACAGAACCTTCCTTCCTTCTCCATTCTTAAATGTTCCTTCCCTAATTCTCTAAACCTCTCTGCCTGCCCTCTCTCTCTTCCCCGACTGTCCTTCTCACCGTCCCCTACAGAAAATCATCGGCGTGTTCAAACCTAAGAATGAAGAGCCCTATGGCCAGCTGAACCCCAAGTGGACAAAGTGGCTCCAGAAACTGTGTTGTCCTTGCTGCTTTGGCCGCGACTGTTTGGTCCTGAACCAGGGTTACCTCTCGGAGGCCGGGGCAAGCCTGGTCGATCAGAAACTGGAGCTCAACATCGTTCCCAGGACCAAGGTAGAGACGGACACGCACCACCTGACAGAGGCAGCAAACCATCTGACAAATAGCAAGTCTCTTAATCAATCTTTTGCGCTCTAGGTGGTGTATCTGGCGAGTGAAACATTCAACTACAGTGCTATAGACAGGGTGAAGTCTCGAGGAAAGAGGCTAGCCCTGGAGAAGGTGCCTAAAGTGGGTCAACGGTTCCACAGGATTGGACTGCCACCAAAGGTAACCTGATGAATTGTTTTATTACGCATTCACTGGTGAATTTCTGTGTAACTTGAACCAAATTTCACCCTCAAATGTTTTGAAGTTAAAACCATTGGATGTTTCTCTGAATGGCTTTCAAAAGGGGGTATAAACACTTTGCCAGTTATTTGGCATTATTTGTGATATTTACAGTTAATAATTAAATTCTGCCTTCAAACGTCATAGCTAGCTGTGGCAGAAATGCACACATCTGCTGTGAGTCACAGGAGAATACAGCACAAGGTTCAAAGTTCAGTCTTGACTGACTCAGTTTTGAAGCTTTTCTGGGTATTTCAATCAAGAAAATACATTGCTAAGCATCAAAAAGACGAGGGAGGGAATTGAAAGCCTATAGCAATTCTGCTTATCGGTCCAATTCTTAATTGATTTCCTTACTGATTCCTGATAAATTTTCTGAGTGGGGAAAATGAAGTAGGCCTACATAGGTTTTTAGCGTCTTGTTTTATTTTCTGAACACAGCATAGAAACAGATTAGAAAATGCACGTGACTCAGGCTGCATGGTGCTAATGTTATTATAACATGGGATCTTTACCCTCGGTAACAGACGTGCTGCACTCGTGCGTAGTGTGTGTGTGTCAAATACATGGCATTCCTGGAATTTAAACCTATGTTGCGTAGATAAGATGTTTCAGCAGATTGCTGGTGTTTCAACCCCCACTTATAATTGCAATTTTCTGGATATTACGAATAGCAATGTTGTCATCTTTCTTCGTGAAAGTAAACCACGCTTTGGGCTTCCTTCCTCTTCCTGCGACTCCTGCTTGTTGCAGGTTTCCAGCAGCGTAGACGCATGAGTTTGATGTTATTGTTTTGCAATGCTTAACTGTCAGACAAACATGCTGATATTGAAGAAAAGAATTGATAAGCTCAGAGGCAAACGATTCTGATGGATTAGATATTTTGGAATCTGTCAGTCGGGAACGATTCACATTCCTCTATGACACTGCTGGGCTTTTCAGACTGCTACTCTCACCATGTAAGAAGGAGCGCTGACCACCAACCGTCGTCAGACTTCTTAACACCAGCAAGACTTTATTCAGCTTGATCTTTTTCTATACATTTCTTATATATGAATAATTTCTTATCCACCTTGTGTATACAAGCTGCTGTGACAAGTGAATTTCCCTGGTCTGGGATCAGTCTGTCTTATCTTATCTAGCAAAAAAACACATTTTGTGGGGTTTTAGGGAACATTGCAGTGTGAAACCTAAACACCCTGATCTGTTGCTTTCCCCGCAGGTTGGTTCCTTCCAGCTCTTTGTCGATGGATACAAGGACGCAGATTTCTGGCTGCGGAGGTTTGAGGCGGAGCCATTGCCTGAAAACACCAACCGTCAGCTCCAGCTTCAGTTTGAGCGGCTCGTAGTCCTTGATTACATCATCAGGAACACAGGCATGTAGTCAGCCTGCTCAGCACAAGCTGTGCAACTCTGGGTTTTGAACAGGATTTTTAAATTGAATCAAATTGAATTTTTGGTGTTCTTCTAGACAGGGGAAATGACAACTGGTTGCTGAAGTATGACTGTCCCATGGATCCTGTTGGAAATAGGGTGAGGACACACACAGAGTTTTTTTTAAAAGTGTTGATAGCAGTATATCTTTATTTATTATCTGTATCTTTATCTCTGTAGGACACAGACTGGGTGGTGGTAAAGGATCCCATCATCAAGCTGGCAGCTATAGACAATGGCCTTGCCTTCCCCCTCAAACACCCTGACTCCTGGAGAGCCTGTAAGTAACGTTTGTTTAAAGATTTTTCCCCGTTGTCATAACTTTCCGGCTCTTTATAAGGAGTGTACAAGATAATTAAAAGTTTCGTTGTCCAATCACCAGACCCGTTCTACTGGGCGTGGCTTTCCCAGGCCAAAGTTCCTTTCTCCCACGAGATCAGGGAGCTGGTCCTGCCCAAACTCTCTGACCCAAATTTCATCAAAGACCTGGAAGAGGACTTGTATGAATTATTCAAGGTATGCAGAGACACAAGATGTAAAAGTATTGAGCAGTATTTTATTCAGCATTTCCGGACTGATGTGGTAATAATGTAAGTGAGTGGAATGTGAGAATCTGGCTGAGTAATGGACACAGAAATTGAAGTAAGGGAGAGAGCGATGAGATGGAGAGGATGACTCAGTCCTTTTAGCTGTGAACATTATATTTAACATGTATTGTCTGCCGTGTCTCACAGAAAGACCCTGGTTTCGACAGAGGACAGTTTCACAAACAAGTAGCCGTAATGAGGGGGCAGGTGAGTTTTAAGCTGGCACTGTATTTAAATGAACAATGAAGGGTTTCTGCCACTTCTTTTTCGGCAGTTTGATGTACTAACTGTTCTTTCAAAAGCATAAATTCACCTGTTTTTAAACTTCTAAACTTACTTTTTCTTTCTCCTTGTTTCATCCCAAGATCCTGAACCTGTGCCAAGCCCTGAAGGACGGTAAAACACCCCTGCAGTTGGTCCAGATGCCCCCAGTAATTGTCGAAACAGCCAGAGCACCTCAGAGAGCCAACAGTGAGTCCTACACACAGAGCTTCCAGAGCAGAAGACCCTTCTTCACCTGGTGGTAGGAACAACTCGCTGAAGAGGAAGAAGAGAAACAGCAGGAAGCCGGAGCGAGGAAAGAGAGAGTGAGAAGCGTTGATGTGTGCAGATGGAAAACTGGGCAGAATCTGAGAGCACCAGTGTCTGGTCCCAGAAATGGAAATAACCATCACCCTCCCATCCTCTCCTTATGGATATTTTAATTACAAAGAGTGAGTGAGTGGGTGGAGAGACGAGGCCAAAAGAGGAAGAATTTCATAACATAGCTTCCTTTGTCTGCCTCCGTGCCTTGTGTGGATGTCGAGGAAGAGTTCATGCCTAAATGATAAAGATTCTGTACCGTCCGTTGAGAGGCAGAAAGATTTCAGTGAGATGTCAGACATTTCTTTTGGACTCCTGGGTGCACGTAATGTTTGCTCACAGACACACACATCGGTCAGAAGCCTCTGATACTTTGTGTTTTGATAGGAGGTGTTGCATTCCATGTTTTTTTTTCTTTTTTGTTTGTTTTTTTTCACCCTTCATACCTCTCTGCCTTTTAATATTAACCTGCATATTCCCTCCCATGCAGTAAATAAGCCCTGGGCTGGCGAAAGCAGTGGTGCCACTAGTGAAGATCACCATTTTATTTTTTAACAAAAAAGAGAAGTGTTCATTGCGGTTCAAGTTTTGAAAATTAGAACACTGGGCACTCAGTGGTGTGTATGTCTTTACACAATGAACACAAGCCATGTGAACTGGTTTCACACTTACTCGCTGCTCGTCCTAACTGTTCAGATCAGGATCTGCAAGTCATCTGGAGTGATGCTGAAAAAGAGAGGCACTTTTGGTTAAAGGAAAACTCTTTGTTAAGCTCATGACTGCCTCGCCTAATTTTTCTTCTTTCACCGACCAGTTAAATCATCGGTGAAGAAGACAGAATTATCCCATCTGCAAGCAGGCAGAGCGAGGTCGGTGATTCCCCAGACCACAAGCTCCTGCTTGTCTCGGCCATGTTGATTTCTATTAATTTTCTGGCTCGCGGGGTGGACACAAGTACACAACAAAGTAACTTCCTGCTGTACTGAACTGACATAAAATGTATTGTGACAATGCACTGTATAATTTGTATGTAATATTTAATGATAGATTATAATTAAAACATATTACATTAATACAGAGGACTTGTGTGTTTGTGAATGAGAAAAGGTATACGACACAAATGCGAAAAATTCAGCCAGATCCCTGATGCTTTGTTGTACTCTGTCAATCAATGCTGGCTATAATTACAACTGCAGGTAATTAAAATAATGTTCATCCAATAATAATATGCCATTAGTCAATTAAAGCCGCTATAATTCATATGTTTTATTAACAATGGCTTGCCACAGAGGATTACAGCCCTGATTCCCAAAAGATAGGGACACTGTGAAAAACAGAATGCAATGATTTGTAAAAACTTTTCTGCCTTCCAATAAAGTTGTGAGAGAGACAAGAAAGTTATGTGATGTTGAGCTAATCAGTAACCTGTGATAATATGATTGGATGAGCATCTTCAAAGGCTCACTTGTTCACAAGTAAGAATGTGGTGAGGTTCACTACTTCATGAAAAGCTGCTTCTGCTTCAAATGTGAGTAGTACTTATTGTTGTACGTTAGTGCAACAATAAGTACTATTCACATTTGAGGGTAGGGAGGGATGCTCCTGCTCAGGTAGGATCTGGTAGCACGTTCCGGGGAACGGGGAACAACATATGACAAAAGTTTGGATTGCTTTGGGTGAATGGCAGAGCCATGTGTCATTCATTGGAGGAGTGCAATAGTTGAGGATTAACATATGCCTGTATAACGGTATTCAAGTAGGTGGGTGCAGAACCGGAGACTACTTGATGAGCAGTGGGCTAACGTGCCCTGAGTTGATTGAAGACTAGGCATGCCACCGCATTCTAAATCATCTGAAAGGGTTTCACTGTGTAGGATGGGAGGCTCTTCAGGAGGGTGTGAGATGACCACAGCCTGTATCAGGAGTTCTGTAGCATGTTAGACCACAATGGACCTTTAAAAATATACTTTTATAAAAGATATCACATGGACTTGGAAACACACTCATCACTGCATCAACAAATGCAAGTTAATACTCTACAATGCAAAGTGAAAGCCATATCAACAACAGCCAAGCATCGCTGACTTCTCAGAGTCTGAGCGCATCTGAGATGGACTGACGGACAGTGGAAAAGTGTGCTATGGTCTGATGAGTCCATAATTGTTTTTGAAAATCATGGATGTTGTGTCTGAAAAGGATTTTCATATCATTGCATCCTGTTTTCATTTACGTTTTACACAGTGTGCTACCTTGAATCAAAGTTGTATTCCCATTTTTCTTCTTTTTCTTTCTTTTTCTTCCAGCAATATCTTTAATGGTTTCAATGACTTCCAACAACAACAACAAAAAAAAGTGCTCTCATCCAGCAAGAGAAATATCAAAGGCAAATAGATTATTGTCCAACATTAAATTAGGCTTCTCTTACATGTTTGACATTTGGAAGATAACAGAATGCAAAGAACAATAACACATTAAAAATATATATATAAGTAATAAAAAAGAATTTCAAGCAGTAAACAAACATCCAAGGCAGAAAGGTGTATGATGTTTGTCAAGGTCTAATCTTAAAATGAAAGGGTCTTGAGTGTATGAACAATATACTTTCCAGAGCTTGTTTAAACTCCCTCCACTCCGCTTTGTTATACATCTGTGTCATAAAACCCACAACATAATGGATTAGGAATGCACTTAAAGTGCACAATTTACTTGGTGTACCTTCAAAAATTGTGTTGTACTAATGTACATTGGAAATTTTGTTTTAGACTACAACACACTGCTTCTGCCTGTCTCCAACAAAAGCCGCTCCAACATGCCTGCACTGGAACAGATACACATTTGACTTGTCTGTAAACTGGAGTAATTTTAATAGTAGGACTAATCTAAACCCAAGCAGGCTTACCAGAGTTCACTGCTAACTTCTTTATGATGGGATCTAACATGTACGCGTTAGCAAAAGGTGCTAACAGTTGTAATACAGTCGTTTCATGCAGGATCTTTAGCTGCATTGTATCTTCAACCACCGTACATTTTTCCAAACTCTGGTCTGTTTTCAGTGGAGGATGCGATGAAGGTAGCGTTCAGAGTGTCTGGCACACTCCTGTCTTGCCATATCCAACCTCCATGAGGAGGGTTTGAAGGGATTTGGGCTCTCTGGGATGTCTTCCTCAGTCCCTGGAAGAAATTCTTCTCGGCTGGTTGCTATGTTGGCCTCCTCATCTTCAACGGTGTAGCCGGATAATGGTTCCTCAATCCTGGAAGTACAGAGAAATAACTAGTATAGCTCAGCTACAGATATAGCTACATATTATATTAGCACATTAGATCTGGTTAAAGCATGCAGTACATTGGTCACTGAGGAAGAGAGAGGGGCAAAAGAGCCATTTGTGACTAAATGTGGTGGAGAGAGCCTCAAAATGGCTCTGGCTCAAAAGTGGCACAAGAGTCATGAGGAGAAAGTAGCTGGCTTGCCAGCTGGACACAAGATGAGGTCTGATTAACCTCTGTTTGGTTGCCTCGGTGTTTAAAGACTGAATATGATTGAAAAAGCTTCACAACAACCCCTTATCATTTGTCCAGAAGAATTACAAGACACATTTGCACAGCCTCTGATTATTATCTGTTCATAATGCAGCCATGATCCTACATTAACCACAACCATCCTTTATTTCACAGGGAAATGAAAAGAAGAATATAACCACAGAGTTATGCTGAAGAAGTGATTTTGAAACCATAATATGCCATGCTAGCAGCTGTGAGTCTTCTCAACTGTACTGTATCTAGATGGTGCTTGGGGCTAAATGCTAACATTTAAGATAATGTTAAGTACAATGTTGAGTGTCAGTATGCTAACATTTACTAATTAGCACCAAACTAAAGTACAGTGGTAAACAGGATTATAATTTGTTTGGCATGTATTTGGCAATCTATCAAATAGTTGTTGAAATATTTTGTGCTGGCACACAAAATATTGTCAGCTCCAGATCCATGCTGCTGTTGCAGTGCACCATTTTGTTATTACTACACCGCCCTGTAAACTTGCACCACCATTTTAACTTTATGTGGCACTTCATTCAGTCCTTCAACAAATCTAATTACGTCTCAGTGAGGAATGTCGAAAGCAAAGCGTGACAGTGTGTGTGTGTGTGTGTGTGTGTGTGTGTGTATGCGGTATGTTGAGAGAGGAAGACAGTCTTGTGAGGTCATGCTGAGGTTGTTAAACACATGACAATTCACACAGTGCAAAACTCAGAGGGAGTGTGGACTCAAGTTAGAGAAGACATTGAACATTTACAAGTTCAGTAGACAGATTATTAAAGAGAAGTCGTCTGCCACTAAAAGTGGGGGATTAAGAGAATGTTTCATTCATTTTAATCACTCATCTAGCTTCGATATATCACTTTTCACATACTTTCTATACTTTTTTGTTGGCCTTGTGCCATTTAACAGTCACTTACCTGAGATATCCTGATGCTTTGAGCCACTTGTGGTCTTTGTGTCCCTCTGTTCTGATGCCTGTTTTATTCCTAGCTCGGACTCGGAGTCCCACCAAGGCCTGGGCCAGCCCTGACTCATCCACTCCCTCCTCCCCTTCCTCCTCTGTGTGCTCAATATCTGCATCCATCCCTCTCCACACCAGCTTCGCCCGATGTTCAGCGTCTCTGTCTCCTGCCATTCTGAACAGCTTGTGCAGTTGATGCAGGTTGACACCTGTAAAGATGTTGGAGCACCCTGACTTCCTGCGGCATCGGTTGGAAATTTTCCAGGAGGTGGATGCTGGGGCCTCTGCCATGGTGTGACGGTGGAGAGCTTCCTGGTGGTGATATAAGGACAGGAGGACAGTCTCAAGGGTAAAGGTGAGAAGGCTGAAAGGAAGGTAAGTTAAACTGGGAAAGCGGGGGAGGGGAGGAAAGAGAGGAAATTGGTAAACAAGAAAAGCTCCAGCCTTCAGCCAGTACACACATTTCCATGGCTGCAGCCAAAACACCCGATTACCTCAGCCACTCTTCCTGTGTGATAAAGTCTTATCTCATTATTTAGAGGTTAAGTATGTTGGTAACACACATACATATGAATACATGGTCAGTCAATAGTCCAAAATGAAGCCTGACTGATATATTAGTCGGTGCAAACGGATCAGTTAACTCTATATTATTGTTGTTAACAATAAGTTATTTGTTTAAGAGGACCCTTCTGGGTACCTGTGCTTAGTAACATTGGTGCTAAATAAACATGGAAATGTTATATTTTCATTCTAGTACAAAAATTCACAATAATCTATCTGTCTATAATCTGTAAATTTATTCTCCCCTAAAATCAGTATCAGTCCCAGTAATCCCATATCAGTCCAACTCTGGTCAAAAACACAAAGAAATGTAATCTTATATTATAGACAGCCACAAAACATTCACCTGTAGAGTCTTGGCATATTTGCTGTAAAGATAATGAGTGTCATCAAAACAGACGCAGAATAGTTTTCTGTCAATTGATTAATCGATTAAATGACAGCTCCAACCAGAATATGCTAATTTTTCAAACGCAGTTCAAGTGCCCCAGTCTCCTGTATCAAGACACTGTACTACAAATGAAAACCCATGCCCCTTCATAATCCAAGTTTCGAGTGATTAACTTGGCTATTTCTTGAGTAACTTACATTTAGGTGATGCAGGTTTTTAACTAGACAGTGCAAGGAAAAGGGATGAGGAGAAATCAAAGAGTTGTATACATCTCAATTCACCATACAGCAGTCTTTTGCTATACAAAATCATTGTTAAATGTTAGTTCAAGTCAATCTTACCTTTCTACCTACCTATTCCAAAACAGTCAATTGCACCAACTCTTTCTTCCCATTAACATCCCTATTAATTCAGTTAATTCAATAAAAAGTAGGCTCTACTGGCTGATACTGTTCCCAGCTTATGTTGAGTTTACACTACAGGTAAAAGGATGTAGTAGTATGAGAGTGCTTACCTTGTCCTCTGTAGTTTGAATGAGACAAACTCTAACTATGCACCACAGACAGACAGACAACCTGATTATCTAACCCGCATCCAGCCTCCAACCCTAATGCCAGGCCGACCCATTTCCGATGTGCGAGGCCTCTGGGCAACGTAAAGGAATAATCAAAGAGTAATCCATGAATGACGTTAGTGCCGATGTGCTTACCTGACAACGAGAGCCAGAAAAACCCAGTCCAACAGGACAAGCAAACACAGTCCAAGGGACAAAAGTGACATCGTAGCCTCCTGCTATTTAAAACCTTACACATACTCTGGTTTAAGCTGTAAGTAGCACCTAGAGACAGTAAACAGAACATTTTAACCTTCAAAGTAATCAGTTGGTGCAAAATAACCACTCCAGTTACTATCTAACCATAAAATTACACGTGTTCCTTTTAAATACAAACACCAATACACATAGTCTACATCAGAACTGCACTTAAATACATTATTTGAGTAAATCTGTTTTTTTTCAAACCCTAGTAATTTAATTAAATCTAATTGTTGTAGTGATGCTTAGTTTCTTGCACCAGGTTATTTCACAACAATCGGTGTGCCTAAAGTCTGCAAGTTTGAGAATACACTATAAAACCGTCATAGCACCAACCTGCAGTGCTTATAAAGTAGCTACAAGAATTTGATGCTTGTATTTTTTTTTTTATGCCATTCCCTGTACACAAAGTCTGCACTGTGACTAGTAGCTCCCACTATAACCTCAGAAGCATTAAGAGATCTGCTGAGAAATAGTTTGTTGGTCAGAAATTAAACAGGACGCTTTAATGTATGCTTTACTTACTATTTTGTGATTTGTGTACAGAGCAGCTTTTCCTTCACTTTCAGTCAGCTTGATTTCATGCAGGTCAGTCTCAAGAACAGGATACCTAAATGTTCAATTAACTGCCTGTCATGTATTTTCCAACGCTGCAGGTGCTTATAATGGAGATTAATGGAGCAAAATCTCAAGTTGGTAGGCCTAGGTAGTCCCAGACCAAGTGTTAGGCTGATGCTTGATCCCTGTCCTGCATCATGCCATATGTTGAAAGATTTTAAAGAGTTCTATTTAACTAAATGATGCTACCTTCCCTGGGTTGCTGGTGAAAAATATGAATGATTAATAGACTCGTTTGATATGAATGGATCTGTTTGTATAACGATTGGCCACGAGGTGGCGCTGTTTTTCGACATTTCGACCTTGTCACATTGATGGTCGATCAACAAAAAGCAACAATTTGTGAAAGCTGGTCAAACAAAATGAGCAATTTCAATACTCACGTGTGCCAACTTTTGACAGTTACTCAACATTTTAGGGACTAAAATATTGTGAAATGTAAAATATTGTTAAACCAGGAACAAGAAACAAGCAAATATTTATCTTGACAAATGGGAATGGACACTCAACTTATTAAAGCCTTTTTTTTTTTTTTTTCCCCCTATAGCACCCAAAAGCAGCCTAATTAAAAGTAGACCAGGAGCAGTCATGTTAACGTGGACTAGCAGGGTCAACACGGGTGTTAGCAATGATACTAATTAATGCTCCATTTCATTTACAGAAGCACAGTGAGCCCATAGCGCCACAGCAGCACCCGGTTTGACCTGAACCTTCAATAATATCATTGGCAGCACCTGTGTTTACATGTTAAACTGTATGCTGTGAAAAAGGTCTGTTAACTGACGGAGGACAGCTACTTCAAAGCCGATGTGTGGGGTCTCCCATAAAGTCTTCCATCGTGGTTTCTCGTCTCTCCCACTCTGAACCGGGTCTTTTCCTTGTAAAGCCGAACATGTGCGGGATGTTTGCTGGACTGCTGAGGGCTCGTTGGGCTCTTGCTCCCAGGTCAGGTGTAATGATTCAACAACGAGCTGGTTACATCAACTGTAGACCACCTAAAGACAACGTCGGCTTAACCGTAAGTTTACACATCTTAACTAGGCCATGCCTTGTGTTCTTGGGTACTTCTTTGTGAATTATTGAAGTAACATGGCCTGTTAATGTCCTACAGGAATCTGGGTTGGTGCTGACTGTGATGTTAGTAGCCTTCCTCGGACCTTCTGGTTGGGTACTTGCCAATTTAGACCATTATAAAAGCCGTGACTGATGGACGGGGCCCTGAAGAACTGCTCATGCCTTTTTATATCCATTTGGAGCATTTCTGACATGTTAATTTAATAAAGTTGAATTTCTCACTTGTCAGTTTCTAAGTGTATAAATGGGTGCTGTTCCACCTCTCCGCCACCAGGTGTCAGATGCTGGCAGCGGAAGTGAAACCTCGCTTTGCAAACACACAGTATCGCCACAAGGCATCCATAACGAAGAAATCGTTTTGCTTGCACGGAGTGTTTAACACCGATTCATTGCTCACGGGTAGAGTGCATTTGAATGCGTCATGAAGCCGCAGCTGACTGGCACTAAAAAGCACCCATCTGTGGACAAACCAGCCGCAGCCGACGCTGCTCTGTCTCTGCAAGAGGAGCTCGTTGCAGCGATACATGGAGCATTTGAAGTGGCAGTAGAGATCGCAGTTCATGAGGTGACCAAGCTTGTCGGTCAGGCGACGGGAGACGTGTATGAGGAGATGCGACGGGAGAACGAGTCCCTCAAGCAAAGGCTGCAGAGAGCGGAAGCTTTGCTGGACTGTGCGCGCAGGGAGGAAAGCTGTGGCACCCTCCCTCCTCCTACAAAACAACTCCTGGATGCCACCGACCATACAGATCAACCGCCTCCCTCAAAATGCAACCAGAAAAGCTCAAATCCCAAAGTGGGTAATGTGCACGGTTGCACGGGGGTCAGAGATGATAGTTTTCCTTCGTGTCACAGCCGCGTAGACCAGCCTTCTGACCCCCAACATAAACATAAGAGCTGTAATGACGAGCAGAGATCAGGCGGTGACGTAAAGACACAGCACGAGAGTGCTGCTTTGGAGAAGACCAATGCATGTGCTGATGCTTTGACAATAGGTATGTATCAGTTTATCTTCTGTTAGATCCCTCTTCTAATATGGGAAATGTGCTATAACATTTCATGCCTTTTAATCAGAGGCCCTCAACGATGGGTGCTTCAAAGTTTGATTCTTTTCTTAAGATATATGGTTTGAAGTAATCAAAGGGAGAGGTATGTGGAAATTAATACAATGTAAACACAAAATGCTGTTAATCAGGTAAAGAGCACTATGGTTTAAGTAAAGTTGATTTTATGTGAGCACACAGTATTGTTAATGAAGTAATGAGCACCATGGTTTTAGTGTAAAGTTTTCCAACACTGCAAGTGCTTATAATGGAGATTAATGGAGCAAAATCTCAAGTTGGTAGGCGTAGTTGGTCCCATACCAAGTGTTAGGTTGAACAAGTTGCTGCTAATATCCGATGCTCGATGCCTGTGCGGCATCATGTCATATGTTGAAAGATTTTAAGGAGTTCTATTTAACTAAATGATGCTGTCTTCGCTGGGTTGCTGGTGAAAAATAGGAATGATTAATAGGCTTGTTTGATTTGACACCATGGTTTTAGTGTAAAGTTGATTTATCATGTTAAAAAACTGATAACCAAGTAATGATTGTACCAGAAGCATGTGAATGATCGGGACACAAACTTCTTGTCATGTTAAAGTTCATAAAGTAAAAAAAAAAAACATCTACGACATAGTGGTGTAAGAAAATAGTAATAAAAGGTTTTTAAAAAAATATAAAGCAAACTAGGTTTTAATGGTGTAATCTTGTAAAAAGTAGTGTAAAAAAGAGAAATCTCTTGGCCTAATACAGAAAGCCAAGAGGCCTGTGAGTTTACTGATAGCTGAACAAAAATGGCCCAAAGTTTTGCCAGTTGTGTCCTGAAGTAACCTGAACACCTGGCATGTGTTGACACATGTTGACAGTTGAAAGATGGGCAGGACTTATGCAACTGATGTATAACACTGAAAAGTATAAAAGGAGATGCTTTGAGACAGGAAAAGTCTTTCCATCTGCTGCCAACTTTGATGAATCCTGCGTGTTATTCTTTTCACCTAAAGAATAATACTATTTGACCTATATGACAAGTTGGAAACAATGTTCTGATCGAGACAACTTTTGACTGAGATCTAACAGAAGTATGTAAGACCTGGCTCAAATGAAGAACGCACAAAAACTGCACATGGTGCTGACAGTTATCACACATTTTACAAAGTGATATGAGTGTGAAATTGTGGAAACACACTCGCTAGTTGCCATTTTATGTGTTACCAACAGTCAAGATGACTGAAGCTCACAGGGTCACTTATGGCACACTTGTACGGGTGAAGCATGACAATAATCTTGCACACCAGAACTGCCTACGTGCCTAACCAACTTGAACTCCACCTAACTACCTAGTAGGTGGAGGAGCATGTGTGCCACAAAACAGCTACATCTCATTAAGCAGCTACTTAACCGAAAAAATTAATTATGGTCAAACTATCTACTCCCACATATTACACGATGAAAGCAACATACTCCTCTCAGTTAAGTTGTGACTTGAGCTTTACTCAACCCTGTACTGATCCGCCACATGTGCTTCTACATGTAACTAGAAATGTTCTATTTTCAAAATGTTACATGTTGTTTTATAGTTTAATAGTACAGCAGACCTGACCATTGTAGCTTCACTTAACACTGCACCTGCTTGTACACCTAACTAGGTTAACCAGAGTGAAAGTCAGGCAGGCAGTTACCGCTTTCAAGTTCTGGTGTGCATGAATGTTGAAATGCTTACACGTGAATGAAATCCAGATCGTCCACGCCACATGTGTGACACCTGCGTTACCATTGTAAGTCGAGGGAAATTGTAGGTGTGATGTCAGGTTGGTCAGATCACAGTTTGAGGTAGTTGTGAACATCAATATATTAATATGTTCCACCCCTCATATTCCTAGAAGCTGATAAAGTGAATAAAACACCTGTGTTTGCTCATGCTTTCTCAAGTTACCGAACATTAAAATTTTAATAACAAAATCCATTTTGTGTAACAAAAATCCACATTATGGTCCAAACATCCACTGAAATCAATCAAAATGTGATGATGTAAACAAGTTGAAACCCCACATTTGAATGAAAATAACAGAAAGACAACTTATCAGATGTTGAAACTAAGAAATTTTTATTGTTTTTGGAAAATTATATGCATTTTAAATTTGATGCCAGCAACACATTTTGGGACAGTGACAACAAAAGATGGAAAAGCTGCTAAAACACCTGGTGGAATATCTCACAGTGATTGATGTTAACTGGCAGCAGGTTAGTAACAGGATTTGGTGTAAAAAGAGTCTTTGCAAAGTAAAGACTCTGTGAAAGACTGTGCTGACAATTAGTGCAACAATTTAAGAATAATTTTTCTCAATGTAAAATTGCAAAGAATCTGTGGATTTCATTCTGCACAGTACATAATATAAATATGTTCACTTGAAAGTCCCCCACTGAAGATGTGCTATCTGTAAATGTGTATCTGTAATTCTTAAGAATGAATTCTGTTTTATTATATCCAGTCACAAAAATAATATAGTAAATATATAACATACATGGCTCACCGTGTGATCTTTTGTTTATAGGAGTCAGTGAAGAGATGTCCCACGTATGTGTGGTCAGGATAGAAAGTCTAAACCAGCCACGTCGAGACCTGGTAGCTCAAGACTGTGACACGCCACCACTTCCCAGTCGAGATGACAAGACCACTTTAGAGCAGGTCGCTGTGAAGCAGGAGAAACCAGAAGAGGAGAGAGACGGTTCAGCTTGCTGTTTGGACTCGATCAAAGTGGAGGATTTTACCCCAGAGTGCATGTTAGCGGTCCAGTCCAAAATGCTGGAGGAGTGGAAACCTGAAGTGCTGGATGCTCAGAACCAAGACGCAAACGCTTCTATGTCCTGCACCGGGCTGGCTCAGAGTAAGAGGAACTATGAGTGTTTAGAACAATCACAAAATGTCCCTTTTTGTAGCAACAGATTAAGTTGGCTTAATTAGACTGAGTTTTATTAGAATGTCTTCAACTACATGGGAACTGTAGTTAGATAGTTATACTAATGTTGAATTTGACTTAACTTCTACTAACTATATGTGTTTTCAGCTCATCTTCCAAGCCTGACCACCAACCTCCAACCACTCACAGATCTTCCATCCTCAGAGTTCCCAAACATCTTCCAGCTGGCAGAACCAGCTCCCATCCCAGAAACCCCTCCACAGGTTTATGGAGTCCATGTACGGACCAGCCGCAACCACCCTGGCCACACCAACCTCCACGCCTGCAAGTCCTGCGGTCAGACGTTCCACCTGCCCAGCTTGCTGCGGCGGCACTACGGCCAGTGCCAGCAGAAGCAGAGTTATCAGCAGCCCGTAGCAGAAAGCAGGAGAACCAGACTGCAGCTATACCCGCCGGGCTGCAGCCCCTTCTGCTGCACGGTGTGCAACCGAGAGTTTAACCGCATGGAGAACCTCAAGACTCACCTTCGCATCCACACGGGAGAGAGGCCGTACACATGTTCAGTCTGCTCTAAGTGTTTCCGTCACTCTGGTGCATTAACCAGGCACTTTCGTATCCACACTGGCGAGAAGCCTTACATCTGCGGACAGTGTGGAAAATCTTTCAGAAACTGTGGGGGGCTGAAATTCCACCAGCGGTCACACAACAAGCAGCTACAGTAGAGTGGGAGGTCCTCAAGATTACATTTTGTATATGAGATGTATGCAATGCTCAATATGTTTATATCTTATCATTTATATGGTAAAAAAAATATATTTTTTAAATGGTCTGGACAGACGTGTGATATAGATCCCTTATGTACACTTGATAGACAACCCATGAGAGTCTTGAGAATGGTGCTATTCAGTGTCAGTTGCATTCATACTTACTGGCTAATATCAGATTTTGAGCCATTAATGGCAACACACAAGCCAGACTAACTCACTAACCCTCACTTAAATTACATAAACCATCTCCGGTAACAGTAATAGATAATTGTCACATAACAGGGTCTGTCCTCTGTTTGTACTATTTCACCTTTTCCCACCAGGTAATCCCTCTGAGAATGCAGTTATTGTATTTTCAGAGCTCATACTTGTAATTGTAATGTCTCTTTGTTTCAGCCACTTCAGATGACCAACCTGATGAACCCCCTTTCTAACAAAAGATATCAGGTTATTTTGTGTTTTAAATTGCGATGTCCAGATTTACGTTTGCACCTACATACAAGACCCTGCAGGATACCCCAGATGTAAAACACCCCCAAGGGGGTCGGCGCCGATACCTGCAGCAGACAAAGAGATGTGAAACATACCCTGGGGGGCCTTCCTCGGGTATAAATGTTTAGGTCTCCCTATATTCGGGGTCTTTCTTCATCTTTGAGCGCTCGCGTGTTGATTGACCTTTTCTTTTTTGCGATCAAATGATTGACCTTTTCTTTTCAAAGAAAATAAAAACCTTGTCGGCCGGAAGAAGTCTCCATTTCATTCTTCACCAGTAGCAGAGAAATTTCCACAACACACCCAGAAAACAGCATCTCAAAAAGTCATGGGAACGCTCAAGTGCATTATTTTGAGGTAAAACAACACATTTTTCTGTTACTGAAAGACATTTGAGTAGCTTTATTTCAATGTTGATGTTCTACAAATCAGCACCCTCTATTTAGTAGAAATACTGTACAGTATGTGATCAGTTACAGTCAACCGTTTAACTTATATGATGGCTCTGTAGCTCTTATTGAAAAGAAATGTGTTCCAAGTGATTTTCCAACTTGTTCTTTAACATTTTGTTTAACAGTTTGTATTTCTAATTCATTGCCATCTCGTTTTTTTCCCCCAGTTATTTGTTTGTGTGCCTGATATTTCTAAATATGCATCTTATTTTGACTACACTGTATAATTTCATCTGATAAATAAAAAGTCTGAAAATGAATCAGAAAGATCAAGTGTGTCACTGTTATACTGTAGACTGAAATCTAAATTTTAGTTTGATTTTGACAGAGGTGGAAAGAAATACATCTACTCATGCATCCACAGCAGAGTGAACTGAGTGTTCAGTCATACAGCAGCCAGGTTTGAGGTCAGTAGAGGAAAGGAGACATTCAAATTTCCTACAGAGGGCAACAACGATCAGATATACCACTACACAAACTGTAATCACAAGCTTGTAACCAAAGAAATTAAGACCACAATTAAGTTTTAGTACATAAGTCAGTCACAAACTGCATGAAATCTTCATAGTCAATGTCCACTTAAACACATACTGTATAAACTATGTTGAGCAGAATAATAATATGTAATGTGGTTTTATTAAAACTCATGTTTGGCTCACAAGTAACTTATTTCTCTCCCCCAGTCTCTCTTAAAAGGGGTTAGGGTGTGTTAAGCTGCAAAACAGTCTCATTTAGGTTTAATTAAATCATTCCAGTGTTAGTCAAATCAGTAGCAGCTTGATAAGGAAATGGAAACATTGTATATGTGTGATAACCCTTGTCTATCTCAATCTCGTTATATTTCTCTATTTCCTCTTTTAATTAGTTTTTATCTCAACTCCCTGTCTTTGTTACTTCCTGTCTACATGCTCTGGTGAAAAAAAACAAAAAACAAAGCTCCAAATTCCTGCAGAGAGCAAAGTTGTCATCAAATATCCACCAGCAGCTGCAGAACACAGACACCGCAGACACTTCTGTTCACTGAGTGACTCAAACAGCACTTTAACTGATGAGTTTTACTTTAAACCTCTGTGAAACTCCACAAAAAACTGTGTTTAGACTGTCACACTGTGTGTGTGTGGCTCTACCTTAGTCACATGTTGTCCTGTTGAACTCTAATCAAATCAGTTTTCAACAAGGTGTTATATTATTAGGATAATATTAAAGTCCTCAGACTGTAACCAATTGAAAACCTGTCACCTCTCCCTCTCGGTTCAAGCATGAAGGAGAAACTGCAGTGGCTGTGAAACTTAAAAAAAAATGTGAAAGGTCCTATGTAGAACCAGTGTTTAGTTTGTCCCTTGTCCCTGTAGAAACAAAGTGGTTCAAAATGGCAGACTCTATCAAAGAGGACCTGCTCCCTCTGTAGATAAAAGGCATATTCTAAGGTACATAACAATTCTTAATTTCAGGTGATTTTACACAAATGAAAACATAGTTATGAATAAGATGTTGCATTTCTATCAATAGATACCCTCAAATTTTACACACTGGACCTTTAAATCTTTAATTAAAGGTCCAGTTTGTAGGATTTAGTAGCATCTAATGGTGTAATCACTGCATTGGATCGCTGCATCTCCTAACATCACCCTCACCCTCACCTTTTTTTAACATGGCAGTCTCCATGTAAGAGGACCCACTCCCACTGTATATATAAAAGGAGGATTGTTAAGTCACAAAGACAGAAATATTCTAATTTTCAGGAGATTATACATGCATGAGTTGAATATTATATTCCACCACTGCCTTATCCTGAAAACAGAGGCTATCCAATCGTACACATTGGACCTTGAAGCCTATTTCATTTTAGACTTAGACTTATATAAAGCCTTTTACTTTCTCACACCAAATGGAGCTCACAGAGATCAGTTCAACAGTGCAGGTCCAGCCAGAGATCGTCCTGCTCTGTGGTCGATTGTGTCGGACATGAGCCCCTTTTTTCTGGTATCAACTACTCGGCCTGGATTAAACGAGGAAGCGGACGTCCTCAGAACAGCACGGAGCTAACAAAGCTAGCCGCGAACAGCAGCCGTCCACAAACAAACTAACAGCTTTCCCCGCCGGGTTTCTCCGCTGACAACTTGACAGGCTCGTAAATCGTCTAGTTTTGGCAGGATAGTGCTCATGCCGGAGGCCAGGCTGCTGTCATGTTGAGCTGGCCGGTTGACTTTGGAGGCTCTCCCTTCCTCCGGGCTGATGATGTCGGTGCGACTCGCTAGTTAACGCCTGAGCTCTTCACGGCGCTGCTGCTGCTGCTGCTGCTGCTTCACAACTTGGCTGTTGTTGGACACTCAGCTCGGGGTAACTTATCTCCTTCACCCTAACCTTTTTATACGGATAATATAAGGCGGGCTGAAGGAGCACTAATACATGTATAGTGTCAAAGTCAACTTTCCTGTTTGACAGCATCTCACAGGCCATAGCACTGAGCTTTGATTTAAGGAGATGCTGCTGATGAGCTCCTATCCGCGGCTAGTCTCACCGCACACAGTGCTGATGGTCAGGGATGGAGTGCACGCCAAGGAAAATACTTGGGTTAAAACTTGTGCACTCAGGGAAGAGTACAAGTTACAAAAAACTACATTAGTTACCTAAAAGTATCAGAGCACGTTAAATTCAATATATCCCACTGTCGTGGATTTGTGGTGCAAAGAAAGAAGAAATCAAAGAAAGTCGTGACACATTGCTGAAAATGAGTAACTTAACATCAGATTGAAAAAAGGCTGCAGGTGCACTCCCGTGTAGTGTGTGACACCTCTGTTGGGTGTAGTCACGAGTGTACTGTGTGTGCGCGTGTGTGTGTGCTCCTAAAAACAACACAGGTTGTGTTTGAGCGTGGTTTTCCACTTAATTTTAGTGTGACACTTGCGACTTGTACAATATCAAATTTGTCAGCGGCATCGTAAGCAACGCAGACTGATAAACGCCTGCTATAAATGGCTTACAGTGGCTCAGTGACACACAGATAATATCATACCCGCCGCCTCAGATGCTGCTCGCACTCACACACAGTTCAAGCAGGTTTCTCCACCCTTGTTGCTTTGTGACAAATCGTATGCCAGCTTGATCAACACTGAGGGAGTTCTTATGTTATACTGACACACCCTGGAGTACACTTGATTATATACTGGACTGCTGTGGTGTTTCGCTTGAGTTGCTGTAAAACAATTAGAGTGTGTGATCGAGAAGCCATGTTACAGTCTCTGTTTTTACTCTTCGTTCTTGCCAGTCTGATCTCATTAGGTCCGAATTGTGAATGTTTTTGCGGTTCAGGGTGTAACATTATCAAGTCAGGAATCTTTTGGCCTTTTCACCGTCTGAATCCTGCTTGCTTTTTTTTTTTCCCCCCCTTTCCTCAGGAATGATGATGCACAGCGTGTCCCAGGAGCCCTCGCAGAGTTCAGGGGAAGGGGGGGAGCTGGTACACACATTATCCAAAGAGACATCTCCGGATGCTTCTGAGTTGGGAAGTCCGCGCAGTACACCACACTTTGACCTCTTCAACATGGTTGTGTCCTATAAGAGAATGGCTCTGTTTCTAGAACCACTTGCAGATGCGGTGGAGCTGACCCGCTTCCTGCTCGGGTGTGTATGTGTGTCTGTCTGTGGCCTGTCTGGGCAACATATAATATAACTGCTGTCAGCCTTGAGTAGTAATGGCTGGAAGCCATATTTATATTGGAGTATTCTATATCATCTGCTTTTTTTTAAATCCCTCAGATGGAAGATGCCCGTGTGCTCTCTGCTTGTCTGTATATTCCTCAATGTCTTCTTCTGCACTGTTAATGAAGGTAAGATGAGGCATTGGGCATTAATATTGATCCAGCTTTTGTTTGGTGTTTTAAAACACACTTTAATAATTTATTAACTTGCTGTTGTGTCTGCCTCTCTGGTATCAGTGGGTTGGTTCACAGTGGGTGTGCTGGCACTTTGTGCACCTGCTGCCCTTGGTTACCTGCAGGACAGGTGCGGGGGCAGAGCCTCGGAAGATGAGCTCCAGAAGAGGCGTTACCATGCTGTGCACCGCAGAGACCTGCAGACGGTGCACCTCACCAAACAGGAGGCCATGTTGGAAGTTAAAGACCTGTAAGAAGAACACTGAAGGGCGTTGGGTTATGTGCTGCAGGGCTACAGCTAATAAGAATTTTTATTACTGATTAATCTCATGATTTTCAGCCTATAAATGTCCTTAATTGTATTGTTTTGTCAGACCAACATTCCAAAACCAAAAGATTTTCAATTTACTGACACATAACATTGTCCCACATCTCAATTTTGTAGTCATGTTTCCACGTTACCTTTTAAACTTGCTTGCTTCCTTTCTTCTGTACTGTAACTATAAATAAGCATTTAATTACAAATGATGAATAGACTAACTGAAGCTGACAGAGCGTTTCATCTTGTTGGAACAGGTTTTGGCTGAGCCCAATAATTTGTTCAGCTAATATTGGCTTATTGCAGACTTATCAGTCTTATCCTCTTGTAGGTCATGCAGAGAAATTGCTTGTGGTAATATATTGGTTATAAATCCACTCTCATTGCAATTTTCTCCCTCTAAAAATCGCTATTGTATCGGTCTAAAAAGAAAATCCCTTATCGGCCAGGCTCTACTCATGTGTACGTGACATTTGTACACACTGTTTGTTCGTGTGTGGTTCAGAGTGTCTTTGTTCTTACGGTATTTGTGCTCGTGGGTGTTTCCGTTTCTTGTCTTCACCAGGTTGAAGCACCTTGATGACATGCTGTCATCTGCCTGCCTGTCAGCAGAGGCTATTTACAAGGTCCTGTACTGGGATAATCACACCAAGTCATCAAGGTCTGCATCTACACACACACACACACACACACACACACAAGTTATTGATCATTTCTACTGTACTCTCATCATGGACTAAGTCGCAGCTGATTGGTTTCTGTTTCTGTGCTGTTGTCGTTGACCACATATATGTGGACTTACTAGCACTAACTAATTCTGGTAAGAAACGTAAATTAAATTTAAACAGCATTTTGCGATTACTTCAAAACAAATGAGGTCATATTTAGTATCAGCATAGTTAAATTGAGACACAGAGTGTTTTAGTTTTAAATTCACATTGTTGTTACTTCACTGGGCCGTGCTCTGTGTTATGTTATCTACAGCAGAAAACTCATGTAGACACCTTAAAGTGACATGACATAGAAACTGGTATTTTTATGATTTAGTGCGCCCAATTTTAGAGTGCAGTACCACTGCCATAAACATGATTATGAATTTGTTATGATTATATTACGTACGATCAAAAACTAGCAAGTCGACAACTTTGCTAACAGCCAAACATCAAGGAAGTACAACAACACAAGACATAGCAGCCAGCTAATATTGCTTACTAGTGCAACAGCAAAAACCCCAGCTTAGTGTCTGCCTTTCATTCGTTTATTTCTCAGAGCTCTCGTCAAAAACTGCCACGACACCAGCTCCACTCATGGTCAGTGTTCCCCCGTGCACTGGGCCTGAAAACCTTTTTTTTTTTTTTCCCAGTGGTTCAAAACACCCGGTGCTCGGAGCTCACAGTCCAGGCATCCTGGCTAACATTAGTATACAGCAGCTTTAGTTTGCAGAAGTGGATTAAAAGTCGGTGTAGCATCAAAATCATTTATTAATCGGTTTAATGCTATGAAAGTTATACAATGGTGTGTTTAATTGAATCAGTAGTTATAGCATTAACTGCGTTAAATGTCAGCCTAATGATGCTCGTATGGTGGTTTGTCTGAGGGAGACCTGACATTTTTAATCTCTCTGTCCAGGTTCTATGGAGGGATGTTAATATTGGTGTGTCTGTTATACGTTGCTCCTGTGGGATGGGTTCTCGCTGGGCTCAACAGCGCCATCTTCCTGTGGAACAGAGACTTCTGCAAAGGTTAGTTTGTCCCGTCCAGAAGAAGCAACGGGTATACACTAATTCTCATTTAGGAAAGTAAAGTGATGTTTCTCCCGTGGTTCCAGTTTTGCTGGACCTCAGGAAGCTGTTTCACCTGGGCCAGACCCAGACCTCAGAGGGGATGTGTGAAGAACAGCAACAGGGCAACTTGCTGGACAGGACCCCCACACCAACTAGCCTGGAGGTGAGAGGAGGGAGCAGGGTGTGCATGTGGGTTTGAATGCTGAAGGATTTAGTGGTTGTGATTTACATTAAAACCAACCATGGCTGTAAGCTGCTTATCTAGTTTATCCCGTGCTTTCAACGTATTCATCCAGTACGAGTAATGTGAATCTATGCATGTGCTCCATCTATCCATGGAGCCACTTTTTTTCTGTCGTGAATTTATTCTCCAGCAAAGGCATGGACGCGCTAAAGTAACTTTATCCTGTCGGATGGGTCACAGAGAGGCTACAGTGAACTGCAGAATAAAAATAATGAAGGCGGTCAAGGTTAAAAAAAATCACAGTTGATCATCCTACAGTTAATAACATCCTGCTGTTTCCTAAGCAGGTCAGATAGATCAGTTACAGCACGACTGCTTTCTAGGTTATGATCCTGGGACATCCAGGGATTCAAGAGCTGTCTGGAGTGTACTTATATTAATTTATGTGTGTGTGTGTGTGTGTGTGTTTGATGACAGGACCTTTCTCCTGGCAGTGTAGAGGAAGCTGAGGAGGCAGAGCCCGATGATGAATTTAAGGATGCCATTGAGGTAAATGCTCTAATCCTAAAGGAACACTTATTACGTTTTTATTACATTTTTTTCATATCAGTTTTTTGTCTGTAATCGTTTGTTTTGTAGTTGTAATTGTCAGAAGCTTTTCTCTTTTCTGACTACTCTTTACTTCTTCCTAACGACACCTGATCTAATGCTTGAATTAAAGACATCCAGGCATCTGATAACTCTTGTTAGATCAGTGATTTTAAATATGGATGAGGATAAAAGACACACCAAGAAGCATTACGGCAGCCATATACTGGTGAACGTTTCACACTAGTAGTCTGTTCACTATGCACCTGAGCTCACCTTGGAGGGCCATAACAAAGAGTTTGAATGCTAATCATCATGGATTGCAACATAGATAAAAACAGTACAATTCAGATTATTTATATGATTTAGTCCCCATTCCATTTAGGCGATGTCTGCATAGTGTTGCATGACAGGGAAGAATACTGAATACCCGCAAATATCCATTTCGGTGCAGTTGGACTGGAAATATCTTGAACCTGCTCTTCTTTGGGCTGCTGCAGTCCACGCAGTGGTTAGAGTAGATTTAAAGTATGATCTGATTACAATAGCACTAACTCAAGACCAACCAACCAACCTTTTATTTCTATTTTGAAGTTTTAACAATGGCTTTGCTAAAGCCACCCACCTATTAATTCCAGCTTGTCATACACAATATTGTGTACTTAACACTGAACCTAGAAATCTGTTTCTATTTAAATCTGCACAGAGTTTGATACCAAGGTTTCAGTTCCTTCTATTTTTATTTAACTGTTGCTCTAAGGTCATGTTCCGCCCTTTTAATTGTCAGTCTGGTTGAACCATTGTGCAGCATTTTGTGCTCCGTGTACTTAACTAATAGTTCTTGTATTGTATGAAGGCTTTGCAAAAAAAGTAAAGAGGACTTCCTGCAACAAAAAAGCATGAAAGATCATTCAAAAATATAAAGTAGTCCACTCAGACATCTGATTGTATCAAATCAAACATTTGTGCAGGCGACCCTAAACTCTTGAATGGTAGTGTAAATGCGATATTTTAGTTGCTGTGCGCAGACCGATGGCCGAAAATGTAATTTAATCCATTATCAATTAATTCTATACCAGATTAAAGTGTGTAACAAGTAACATGCCACTGTTTAATAAACACAGCTTCAAAAAACTGCATTATATATTCAAAACAGTTGTTGCAGCTTATCATGACTGTGTGACAAACCCTCCTCATCATGTATGTCCTGTTACTTCCTGTCTTGTTTTTTTTTTTTTTCTTTCCTCTGCTGTCCTCTGGACTCAGGAGCATTCAATGTCCCTGCAGGTGAGTGTCGCCCCCCTCTGTTTAGAAGAGGCTAGTGCACTGCCACCCAGTTAACTCGCGCTGAAGAACTACTTGACACATGAACAACATCTTCATGTGTTGTAATGCGCTGGTGACCTAGTGGTGTAGTTCTTGCTTTGCTCATTGAAGCACGGTTCTGGGTGTGTTCCTGCGTGATCACACTAAATATTTCAGTATTTGCGGGTAACATTGTTCTCATGTGTCGCTCTGCTTCTTGATCAGGAAACCCCTTTGGTCTTAGTGGTAAGTGGATTTCCCCGGTGCAACCCATCCATCCATCCGATCATGAGCTTGCTCCCTTGGCACGAGTTATGCGATAGCGATGACAATAATAATCCCATCATGCAGTGGTGCTCATTCATTTCTAGTCTGCATGACTGGAATTGCTCATGAGACGTATTGCATTAGTGAAATCAGCTTTTCCTTCCTTGTACCATTTCGGTGTGATGGACTCTTACTGTGCTGGAGTGCTTGTGTGTTTTGAAAGCGCATGATGGACAAATGTTTTGCATGGAGCCATATTCTGTATTTCATTACAACATGTGTAAGAGTTGTTGCATAATAACAAACATACATTAGTGTTTGTGGTTGGCATACTTTGCTTTTCAGTCCAGCTATCACATTTTTCAAATTGCTATTTGCTGTTAAGCAGCAAGCAGCAACAAGTTATCCTGTTCCCTTAAAGCCCTTTTTGTTGAGGTGGGTTGGATGGTTTTCTTTGTCAAGACAAATCCTTTTTTCCTTTTTAGTAGATCGGGTTGTACTAATCTGATTCTTTCGCCATTTGTTTCCATAAAGTGTGGATTAGACTCTCTAACAAGTCTTATTCTGGGAACAGATAGATACAGAGATGTAAATGTAGGTATATCTTAGAGTCAGCATTGTAAGGGTATAAAGATGCAACTGTTTTTTTTTCTCAGCTCTTTTGGGGGTTTGGTGTTCTCATGTTTGGCAGATACACAAGTATAGCTGTATATGCATGCGCACTGTACATGTATTTTCCACCATGGTCTGTCCCCCTAGTAGTCCTTGTAGTTTCCATCATTATGCTTAATTTATCTGCCAAACATCTGAAATCGCTTCTGTGAATTTTATCCAGCTTAACCCCGCTGCCGAGCCTGGCTCTGTTTCTTTTCCAGTTTTTCATAGCCTAAAATAACGACTTCATTTACTGTAGCTTACACAGCACGTAACTGTCCTCTTCTTTGTTCATCGTCCTCCTCCGTCCTCTGTCCCCGCTCCCTCAGGAGGATGACGACGGGCCTCTCGGTGCTCCCGAGTATGACACCATCTCTGAAAATGGACTCTTAAGCCGGAATGAACCAATACGCAGCAAGGTGTCCAAACTGACAGAGAAACTGCGTAAACGCTATCCCACCACCGCCACAGGTCAGTCTGCTCTGACTCATCTGCTTTTATTTCTTCTTTTTATATAGAAAAGAAGGCTCTTCCTGAGGTTAGTCTTATATTTTATTTCATAACACGGTTTCTTTTTTCCCTCCAAAGGAAACTGTTCTAGCTGCAATGCCGTCTTCTCAGTGCTGAAGAAAAGGGTGAGACTAAAAACTTGTGACAAGAATTGGGGATATATTTAGGCCTTACGTCATCATCATGTTTAATTTTGTCTTTTTATTGGCACAAGCTTCAACACGATGTCTCTTCTTATTACAGAGGAACTGCAGTAACTGTGGCAACAGCTTCTGCTCCAGATGCTGTTCCTTCAAGGTGCTGAGATCATGCATGGGGGCGACAGGTGAGACGGGAAATTAGAAAAGTTTGATCTCTGTAACATTTTATTGAGTTGACATCTGCTCTTTGACTTGTGATCTTATTCTCTCATTACTGTTTCTTCTTCAGCTCCGGAGGCTCAGAGAGAGACTGTGTTTGTTTGTGCTGCCTGTAATTCATCTCTCATCAAGTTACAATGAGGTTGCTGTCCAGTCTCATCTCCTAGTGGCCAGCTGGAGGTCCTTCGCTGTTCGCCCCCCTGAGCTCTACTCCAAGTTACTGAAATCCTAACACATGCCTTAGTTTTCAAGTTAAGGCGCTTCCATCTGTCAAGATACCTCCTGTGTTGGAACTCTGAGAAACCCCCATACCCCACCCATGTCTTTCCCACTCGCATCCCTCGTTAGCTACTCATGTCGCTTATGGGACTTCTATTGTAATATGTTAAATGTTTCCTGTTTCAACTCTCAATGAAAAAATGGACCTTAAGAATCTAGGAGACTTTCTACAGAGCACAATGGCTGCAAAATCAAAGAGCCTTTTCCCTTTGCTGAGCAGAGGGAGATGCAAAGCATACAGGGTGGTGGCCAGGATTGGACTGGCGGTGTCGTGGGTGTGTCGGCACAAAATTGATTCCTCTTGAATGTTGATATCTTCAGCCCCGTGTAGCAGTTTAACTGTACTGTAATGCTGAGAGGACTTTTCTGTACGAACAAGACTGAGGCCAGCACTATATACCTTTGCCGTGTTTTCATATTGGTGATGATTTGATTGCCACAGCGTGCACAGGCTGGTCAGCCAAACTTGCCAGAATTTTTGCCAGTCCGCCAATCCACTTTGACCCGCAGCTGGTCAACAATGTCATGTGATTAGGTCTGGCTTTGTCCTTTGGGAACAATATTCTTGTTTTACTAGTTGTGGCTGCTGCCACTGCAACCCACATGTTGATGTGCTGCCACTGAAATAGTGGAAAATTCACCAACTTGAGGTTTGCTTTTTTAAATGATTTTCCCACCAGCTAGAAGAGCTTACAAGATACATAAAGGGGGCAGATATGACGTGCTGTAAAACAATGACAACTCTGTGGCAGTAAACTGAAAATGCATGGCCGCCAATGAATCACATTACATTTTTGACAAGTTGCCAGTGTTTTTATGGAGGGCGATGAACAAGGCTTTTTCTTTTTGTTCATCAGACCAGCTTGGTGTACTTGTAATGAACAAATTGGTGCTTGATTTTGGTCTTCATTTTTCCAATGTTGACATGTCAGATGGGCTTTTCTTTGGAGTGTAGTAGCAGAGGTCCCAGGAGCCCCGTGCGTTTCCTCTAACTGGATCAAAAGTCGACCCAACTGGATTAGAGTTGTTTGAATGAACTGAGCAACCAGCTGAAATTGTGATCAGAGCCTCACACTCTTGCAAGCGGGACTTAAAAGAATTGATGTGGAGGCATTATAGCTCAAAATGTGGATCTTGTTGGTAAAATTGTTTTAATCATAATTCAGACACAGATGATTGTAATTGTTCGCTTTGCTTTTATTGTAATCCTATATAAACTGTCACCATAAATTGTTCTACTATATCTAATATATTTAATTTAAAACTCCAGAAAATGCAAGTTATTATTTCACCTAATGATTAATTCTGTATATATTGCCCCTATTTTATGGATATGCCATTATTGAAATAAACTCTGTAATGATTAACTTAACAGTTACAATTGGTAAGTATGGTCTTTTTGACTTGACTGGATATTTTTGAACGTTTTTTTTAAATGAAAATTGTATTTTGGAAATATCAGGAATACAAACAACATAAATATAGAGAAATGGTTTTTAAAGTAACATTTTTAAATACTAAAAACAATTCAAATTTTTACAGACACACCCCTTAAAAGCTGCTTCAAACAACATTTTTATTTTAACAATCATTTCAAAATGACTGTAATATGAAAGGTGTTACTCGTAGTGACTCAGGCTAGCATCTTTCATTTCTCATTGTTTTGGTTTTAACCACCTGTACAGTATTTGCTCGGCACACAGACATTGTCCATGTTTTAGCAACGTCTTCTTGTGATAAGTTACAGAAACGTTAGGTAGAAACGTTTATTTGTTACGATTATATTAATTAGGATCAAAAACTAGTGAGTTGACAATTTTGCTAACAGCCAAACATAAAGAGCTAATATTACCCAGCTAATATTACTTACTAGTCCAACAGTAAGAAGCCCAGCTCAGTGTCTGTCTTTCAGCCTTTTATTTCACCAAGCTCTCGCCAACCACTAAAAGTCAGTCACAGATTTACTTTTGTCTGCTCAGGTTCTGGCACAACACCAGCTCCACTCCCCATCTGCATTCATCCATGCCCCAGCCCTGAAAGCCTCCTCTTCCCGGTGGTCCAAAACACCTGTTGTACAGGTCCTTCATAGCCCTCTGAGCTTATGGTTTGTGCAGCCCAGCTAACAAACTGAGCTAACAGCAGCTATAGTTTGCAGCAGTTTCCTTTACTGTCCATCAGGAAAGTCTGTAAATTGGAGAGAGATGATGCGAAAACAGCTGGAGGACATCAGAGGAAAAAACAGGAAACATCTCCTTTGTAAAATATGATCCAGTTTCATCAGGATCAGTGAAATAGTGCTGCAAAGCATCATGTACAGTACTTTTCCGAGGATGACCGTACCCAGACCCCATTCACCTAATGACATGTCATCAAAATGATTTTACATCTGATATTTCATGGTAGAAAAGTTACACCATGTTGCTTTAACACTTGTTAACACTGACCTGATGTGAGTCAGTATAAGGGCTGAATTAAAAATGACCTAAACACCGTACTGGTGTTAACCCCGCCCCTCCTCTCTCCGCCCCGCACCGCCCTTCCCCCCTCCACTCCCTCCAATCCGTCCCCGTGTCCCACTAAAGCGATTTCAGCGCATGCAGGGACTCGTACCCTACGGCTACGGATGGCAACATGGCGACAGAGGTAGGACTGGCACATTATCTGACGAATATCAACGCCGAGGTCTCGATAGCGAGCACAAAGTATTGAATTGTGACTGACATAAAACAGGCGTGGGGTGCTGATAAGACGGTCAGTGAGGCTGCGCACGGTTAAACTGTGGCACGTTTGAATCACTACTGACGGCTGCGTCCTACATTATCATGCCAGCTCCGTCCTAAGGGGGTTAGTTCGTGTTTGTTTCTGTCATTTTTTTTTTAAAGGGAAAACCACGAACACGGTGTTTTAAAGTCAGCTGTGTTTGACGGGAACAGAAATGGGGGCAGAAGCAGCAGCGCGGTCCTTCACACGATGTTAAGCTGTTTTGGTGAAAGCAGATCTGTTTTTGTCTGTTTGAGACGCTCCGTTAATCCGGTGACAGGCCACTGTGTGGACAGTGACCACACACACACACACACACACACACACACACACACACACACACACACACACACACACACACGCACGCACACACTCATACATATGCATACAGGCGCGCACTGAGCAATAGCGTTCAGCACCATGGACAGAAGCCACGCCGCCCTGACCTTCCTCACCGCTTTCCCAGCCTCCATCTGTGCCTCCATAAATGCTACAAAAAAGAATGGTGATGTTTACCCAACACACACCTTTTTATGGAATCAACATTTCCAGCATAAACACGAGAGATTACAAGAGTTTTTTTTTTTTTGTTTTTTTTCATCATTTTTTTTCAATCATTCTGCTCCATCTTGTTCCACCTGATCGATCTGTTGTGAGCCGTAGTGAAATGTTGTCTGTCTCCTGCAAGATTTACTCTCCTGTAAGAGAATGAATGTGTGTGTGTGTGGGAAAGATAGTATGTCCACTGCTGGGCTCTGCTCCAACAGACAACAAAGCAGAAATGAGTGCAGACACTGTGAGCCACAGAGTGATTGATCACATCTCGTCTGCTTCTCCTCTATCATCCTATACTTCCGATTCAGCCACTGTTTGTACACATTCGCGAGGAAACGGGTGCATAGAGAGACGCTGAGTTTTCTCTGGGGACTCATTATGAATACACAACTGTATCAAACCTCATTATATCTGTGTGTGTGTGTGCGTGTGTGTGTGTTTCTTCCTCCCCAGTTCCACAATCTGCAAGAGTTGAGGCACAGTGCATCTCTGGCTAACAAAGTCTTCATTCAGAGAGACTACAGTGAAGGAACCACCTGCAAGTTTCAGACCAAGTTCCCCTCTGAGCTGGAGAGCAGGGTGAGTGTGTGTGTGTGTGTGTGATGGACGCTTTATGAATATCTTTTTATTTGTTAATGCCAATAATGTTTTGTGTGAGACACATTACAAGTAAATATTTTGAATGCCTTTATGTCCTCCATGTGAGAACAGATAAATGTTGCTAAATTCAAAGCTAATTAATTTATATTCACATCAAGAGATCCATTACAGCAATAATACAAACATACCACCTCATCCCAACTCCTATATTTTCATAAATCATCCACAAAACTACAGATAAACGCGTTCTCCAGCAGACAGTTATGAATTAGTGCAATAAAATAAGGTAACTGTTGAACGCATAGTCGACAAAAAGACCAACAAATTAGCATATTTCCAATGTTTTACCAGCCGCACCACTGTGCGGAGAGTTAATGTTGTGTTTACAGATGTAAAGAGTTGAATGTCGGAGGGGAGATGACTACACTGATCGATGCCTATAGTAGTTTTATTAATTATGTCATCAACAGAACTGCTAATGTGGTAAAGACACACACATCTTACAACTGAAATGTTCCTGGTTAGACTTGAGCCAGGGACCTTTGTTGCATCCTTCTCTTTCTCTCCTTGTGTTTCCTGTCTGCATCAAATCCAAAAAAAAAATATCATCACCAATCCTAAAAGATTATTTATGTGACAGGAATGCGGGGAGAGAGAGAAGGAATGACATGCAGGAAAGAGCCACAGGTCGGATTCAAACCCTGCCACAACAAGGACTGAGCCTTCGCACATGGGGCGGCTGCTCTACCAACTGAGCTAAACACAGCACCATCATCACCAATCCTAACCCTGTTACTCACACCTCTGCATGTGTCTCCAGATTGAGCGGACACTGTTTGAGGACACTGTGAAGACGCTGAATAACTACTACGCAGAAGCAGAAAAGATAGGAGGCCAGTCCTACCTGGAGGGTTGTCTGGCCTGCGCTACAGCATATCTGATCTTCCTCTGCATGGAGACACGCTATGAGAAGGTCAGACTGGTGATCTCACAATGTGCAATGATTAATATGTGTGGGATTCCTGTTACCAGTTCTTGTTTTTTTTTCTTCTTCTCTCTGTGTGTGTTAGGTGTTAAAGAAGATAGCTAAGTACATTCAGGAGCAGAATGAGAAGATCTATGCTCCCAGAGGGCTGCTCATCACAGATCCCATAGAAAGGGGAATGCGTGTCGTATCCTTACCCTGTGTTTTTAGTTGCATGTACACAAAAGCGTTTATCACAGCACACAGAAAAATCTTGGCCCCTAACTACACTCCCACCAGATTGAGATTTCCATATATGAGGACCGAGGCTCCAGTGGCTCCAGCTCAGGAAGCAGCTCCGTGTCTGGCAGTACTGCTCGATGACTGGGTACTTCCCAACAACCATGATGTCCCCCTGATCACTCAAACCCCTGGAGGAGAACCTTGGACAATGATGCTACTCCTGTTCCAAAACCTTAACCCATACACGCTCACACAAAGGATTCACTAGCTAAAAAAAAAAGAGAGGCATGTTGCTCCTGATGTGCTTACACGTGCTAAAGTTGTTGAAGCTTTTCTGTTCTTCAGCAAACACTTAAAACACACACTTTGGTAGTTTTATTTTGTAAAGCAATGTGCATGCGCTGATACAGTCATGTTACTGTAGGATGCAATGTCTCTGTGAAAGAACATTCTGTTAGCAATACTTTGTGTGATCGTACCATTACCTTCTTTCCTGTCCTCTTTGAAATTACCACAGCTATTGGTGGGTGAGAAAAAAAAAGAGGGAGGAAGAAAGCGTAGAGGCAGGAGTGAAGACCACAGGTTTCATCTAACCTCATACCTCAGCTACTACAGTTGCATCAATGCGGTCTAAAATAGCCACAGCCGCACCGCAGACCACACTGGACTGGCTAGGAAAATGGACTGAACCCATTGCCATTAACCCAGCACACCAAACACTGGCTTTAAACCTTTTATCAAATGTAAGTAGGATATTCAAGTATTCGATTAGGCCACCTCCCCAGAGCCAAGATAAACTGTATAAAGGATCTCTTCCTCCTCCACCTCTGATGTTAATCATGCTGTCTGGTAGCAGATGAATGTTATTCAGCCTGTCTGTGTTTATAATGTAGCAGATCTTCCATTTTTCTCACATGAAGCCTATATTTTATTTGTTAGACACTCAAACACAGACACATGCACAAATCTAGGTATTAACCTCTTGGTTTCAATGAGCCATGACCAACTCTTCCTAAATTTGTGATTATGCAAAGACATACTGTGCATTGAATGCGGTAGTATGTAGACAAAGGATGGGTCAAGAAGTCTTCCTGGATTGCATCTGTAGTGTTTTAAAATACACAAACCCTTCTTTGATTCCTGAACAAACTTCCAAAGAACAAAAAAAAAAAAAAAAGAAAGAAAACTGCCAAAAAATGGCTCATAAATGTGAACGTGTCTCTTCTTTTGGTGACATTTTGTGCAAGAACAAACTTTCGTACTGCTTGTTGTTTGATACACATGGCAATGAGGTATACATGACTGGTGTCAAATAAATACTGTTTCATCACAGCTGCAGAGCTCATCTTTATTCATACATCGTTATTGAACCCTAAATCTACTAACTAGACCTTTACTGTAGCAGACATTTTGACTTGTCAAAGTTAGCAACTAGCTGTTGAACATAGTGGAGCATTTATCAGAAAGAGCCAGATATTTCACTCTGGACACGGTGGAGGCCAAAAACAGAGCTAAAAGAGTGAGAATTGAACTTATTCAGGTGGTTTGAAACACAATTCCAGATGAGTGGTGATGTTTCTCCATAATGTATGTGAATAAGCAACAGCTTGCTGACAACATTTTTGTTGGATGATTATATATCAGTGCTGTGTTTACCACTTGTTCTGCTGCCCCTAAGTGGACAAAAAGATGATTAATTACACCCCGTTTCTGACACGTCATTGGTGCTCTCTCACAATTGATTTAATGTTTGAGGTTTGTCATCTTGGCTGCACAGGATTTCAGTAAATGTTTTCATATCACCATGTGAAATTTGCTGCAAATTATGTACCAAAAAACATGTACAAGGAAACATATTTTAGGCATAATACGCCTTTTTTTCCCCAAAACATTTTGACCATCTGGAAAAGCACACATATAAATAATAAAATGATGATGGCTGAATTCCATTTAGCTGCTTCAACTTCAGGGTCCTGGCTCACAATGTGACTGGGACATGACAAACACCTGTGCCGTTCCTGCTATGACAGGCCAAAATGTCTGCTATGAAAAAAGAGGCCTATAATAATAATACTAATAATAATACTAATAATGCTTTAAATATATTGCATGCACTGATAACATCAGACATTAATTGCTAGATTAAAACAACCTTGCTAATTCGATGTTGTGACAAGCTTTGGGCAGGAAAATTCCCTCATGTTTGCATGCATGCTTGACTGGTTATATGACACTGCAACAGCTGGGTAAAGGGCATGATACTGATCCCAGAGAGGACTGCATGCACTCAGCTCACCAGAGTGAACAGGAAATGTCCAAGCTGCAGGACGTCCACACACACACACTAGGATATGTATGTCTGTTGAAACACATTCGCTGTTACCGCGTGTCACAGGAAGTCAAGTCTCGCAGCGAATGCTTGCACACAGTGCTGGATAAAGGCTGTCTTACTGTATCACTGTTACGCTCGAGACTACTATCCCCTGAGCTCTGCCAATGCACAGAGCACCATAGCACACTGCTGAAAGCGGTCTTAAAACAGGATGCTTCAAATGAGGAGAAGGGGGGTGGGGGGCAGACGGCACTGTAAAATACTGCAACAGAATATGGAAGGGCGAGAAAAAAACGGTGGATGGAAGGCAGGCACACAGCAGGTTAAGACAGCACTGTGCAAATGGTTGAAACTGATGGAGATGGCAGTCACACAGCAGATAAGAAAAGGCAAAAGAGAGGTGTGGAAACAGGGGACACAGGGGAATCTCAGTATCTCTCCTTTGTGCTGAAAGCTAGCCCTTCCAGATTATTCCAGCTAGTCTGCGTCAGCTGCAGGAGTTCATGTCTTCTTCTTACTATTTCATTTTCAGCTGAAAACTCTGTACAATAGATATGATTTTTTTTTTTGCACCCATGAAATCATAATCTGGCCATATTGATTTGTAGCAGTTTATTTAGGCAGTGTACAATGGCACATAGAAAATGACAACCTAGCAGCAGCGGTAAGTAAACAATGAACAGTTAAAGAGAATTAGAAAAAATTAGAAACACAAAAATATTTAAAATACTCATGGAGTAAAGAACCAAGTAAAAACCAAGTGTTCTGTTACATTATTGTATTTTCTACTGCACTTTTGTATTGGATTTCATGTGATAATCGTCACAGACCTGTAGAAACATAAACAAATAATAGTTGATTTTAAATGGTTTTATTCAGGCACACCATTAAACAAACTAACCAAACAAAATGTGCTTACCTGCACAGCGGCCATTCTTGACAGTAAAACCTTTACCACACTGAGTAAAAAGAAGAAAGAAATGTGTGTGTTAGTAATGTTAACAGACTAACTAAGAACTGACACAATGATCATCTGTTGATATTTCTTGTAAAATTGCTTCTAATTGAACTGAAATTGACAGTGAGAGAAAATGAAGAGACTGGATCAGCTAGTTTATAAGTTTATAACTAGTTTATAAGGCCACTATCAGTGACTGATTGGAACATTACCAGTGTTCATAATTCGCGCTGTGGAGCTGGTCTGCGTACCTGCGTGTCATTGGCAAGCACAGTCATTCCCCCTTCTTTGGGATAGACTACTTCCACCACTGAGTTCATTTCACCAGGTTGAAGGGTTCGAGTGATGGAGCTGCCGTCGGGCCAGGAAACCTCCAGTACCGTCACCTCATCATTTCCTGGGAGTCATGGGTAGAAAAATCACTGAGTATCACACATACTGTATATAGCAGGAAAACAAACCTTTTTAGAAGTTGCATAATTTTCTGTATGTGAAATGATTTGAGGTTTTGGGAACTATTTGCTGAGAATTAGAAGAGAGGTTTTATACCACACTCATGTCTGTACGTTAAGTATGAAGCTAGAGCTGGGAGGCGATTAGCCTAGCTTAGCATAAACAGTGGAAGCAGGGGGAAACAGCTAGCCTGGCTGTGTCCATAGTTATACACCATGCCTACTGTGACTTCCCAGTGATTGTGAGGTGAGACTGTTTGTGTATGGAATACATGAACTTTAGAAGTTCAGGTAGGTGTTTATTTAGTGTAGCCTCCCTTCTTCCACTCTTTATGCTAAGCTAAGCTAAACTGGTATCAATCTTCCCATGTAACTCTAAGCAATAAAGATCATAAAAGCAACAAAGTATTTCCCAAAATGGTGAACTAGTCCTTTAAAAATCATTCCATACTAATAAAAATAATGTTTAGTTTGTGTTTAATACAAGCAATAAAAAATAAGGGTAAAGTATACTACATTGTATTGTATGTCTATGAAAGTGAAGTGCAAAGAAAGTTACCTAAACCAAAGTGTGCAACAGGCTCCATCTCACACAGGTACCCCGAGCCTCCATCAATGATGCGCATGTGAGCTCCACTCTCTCTGGTGAAGGCTGTTACTTTGGCTCCACGGGCAAAAGAGCCAAACTGAGTGCGAGGGATGACCCGCAGCCAGTTGTTGGACGAGCCCTGATGAGGTTTGACAATTTAGGTTGTAGATCTCTACGACTCAGTTACTATAAACACACACCCACACTCAAATACTGTACTTGAGTATTTTTATTTTATACAAATATTGTGTTTTTGACTCTACTACATTAACTGAAAGCTGTTACTTAGCTGAGTTACTTTTCAGAGTAATATATTACAAACAAACATTGGCTAAGGTCATGAAATTAAATGCATTTTGATATAATAAGCCAGTGGTTCTCAGTCTTTTTGGCTCGACCAGCTTGATGCATCAGTATTAACAATCATAACACACAAACTGAATATAATATTAAGTAGTACAATACATCTGCAGAATGAGTAGTCTGAGTACTTTAAGTATATTAAGCCACAGAATACTTTATAGTACTTTTATTTATGTAGGATTTAAAGTGAAGGGGATTTACTTGTAATGTTAATGTATCATTGTTGTATGCCTTTTATGTAAGTTTGGATTTGAATACTCCTTCCACCACTGACAACCAAACACACATGCACATACACACCTGTGTGACCTTGAAGACAGAGATTGGCTGTTGGGCACTTTCTCCATGTGCCAGCAGCAAGTCCAGCTGTCCGTCCCCATCCAAGTCTGTCACAGTGCCACCTGTCCAAAACAGGCAGAGCACATTCACTGCACTGACCTACATAAACAACTTCACTGTGGTGCTTGTTTGTGTCCTCTGTGCTGTGCTGGGTTGACCTGTTCCTCGCCCCTGTGGCTCTGCAGCATCCCCCACATTCAGCTCCTGGATTAAAGGGTCACCATCAGCTCTCCTTGACACCCTGCAAAAACAAAACACACAAGATCCTAAAAATAGCTAATAGTGTAAACAGTAATCCAGGATTTGTTTTACTACCAGTTTTTTCAATGGGCATTGGGTTCACATGATAACTGAAATGTTACCTGAACAGCCGGTTGGGGGCGTTGCCTCTGTAAGCAATATTGTTGAAAAACACGTCCAGCTCCTTGTCATTGTCAAAGTCTGCAGCGATGACTGTGCGAACAGGTGAGGGAGCAGCAAATCCTCCAGTAGCTACGTTCTGTGCGAGAGAACGCTGCTACAGTAAGTCACTCTATTTGCATCTTACAGACTTTTATATGTCCCTCACTTTTTTATTTGTTTTTCACCACTGTCCTTTTCTCTTTCCTTACCCGGAATTTAGAGTCGCTGCCCTGCAGGAAAAGTCTGTGTGGGCCGTTCCAGTTGCCGTAAACAATGTCTGTCTTTCCATCACCATTAAAGTCAGCCAGTGCTACTCCTCTCCCATGCTGGTAGCGGTCCTCCACACCTTTAGAAGAAGAAACAATATTGAACCAGTGATGCTAATGATAAAAAAAATAATATACTGTGTTTGCATATAACTTTAATTTTATTTTTAGGATCTGAAAATTCAACAACAATGGCGACTCCTAGTGGTAGTATAAAAGAAAGACAGTTTGGCAAAAAGCATTCTGCATTCTGGTACTCCCTACCAGATTACAGTTTCAATGTAAATATCAATTAAGAAACTTTCATCTTCTTCACTTCCTGTTTCATACTCACCTGACTGTCTGGCCATATCAACAAAAGTCCCATCGCCGTTATTCTTGAACAGGAAGTTGGGTCCATTCTCATTGTCGCAGAAGACATCCGACCTCGACTGGCTGAGGATCGGCCCAACCACCACACCACGCCCACCTGCACAACGAGTAAACTGTGACTGCTTCATTCTGATTCAGCACACTTCAAAACATCACAGACCTGACTCCTGACCTGTGAACTTGTTAACCCCGGCCTCAGAAGCCACATCCGACAGAGCAATGATACCCTTGGTTGAATCACTGGCAGCCTCATCCATTTCTAAGAGAGCGTGGGGACCAATGTTGCCACTTGCGTAGTTGGCCACGTAGATTGAGTAACGGCCTGTTCCCTGCAAAGGAAGAAGTGGCAACAGAGTGAAGGAAAGAATTGTGAGTCATTCAGAAAACGGCAGGACATAGAGAGGTGAGGAGTTTATTAATAGGCTCACTGACCTTTCTGTCAACGCATGCAACTGAACGCCCTGCCATGCGATTAGCGACGCCACGACGTACATTGAGCTTGTCGCTCAGAAGATCTTCAAATCGGCCATTCCGAAATTTGAAGAGCTTGTCTGAATAAGTTGCACGTCCTGCATAAAAAAAATTAAAAAATCATTCAACTACCTGAAAACTACTTGCTGGGACAAACATTTTGACGACACATTACAAGAATACACCACTTACCAGAGTAAGCATTGTTTGTGTTGAGGAAGTATATCTCCTCACGTCCATCTCCATCCACATCACAGGCTGCAACTCCTATCGCGTTTCCTGCTCGGTCCCTCAGAGCGTAGTATGGAGAGTTAATGTCATCAGTAGCAATGTTAACCAGCCTTTTTTTATTGCGATCATACTTCAGCACCAGGTTAGGCCCATTGTACCTGAGGGAGAACATTTGTTTGACTTGGTCATTTAAACATGTGTATAGTGAACATAAGACACAGCTGACAGACACATACAGTCAGAACTCACCCTGCCACAACCACCTCCAGATCACCGTCACCATCCACGTCTGTTACTGCCATCCCATAATTGAGTTGTGTGGGATTGTGCAGACTATCAGGAGGAAGCATTGTCTGTGTTACCACCTGAAGGATGGGCTTAGAGGTCTGAGCATGGGACCAATGCCAGAGCCCGACCAGAAGAAGCAACACATATGAGCCCCACATCACTTTGACCTGGAAGAACACAGGGCTGAGCTGAGTCATGCATTTCAATTCAATATGCAGATGATGAAGTCTTTAATATGAAGATGGAGGATCAGGCTTGTTATGCGTCTCTAGTGAATCCTCCAACTTTATGAACATGCAACACCAAAATTGCTGGAGTGCCCCAATAATGATGAAATTACTTTTAACTCATAGAGAACCTTCAAAATTCTGCGTCTCACAAAGAGATAAACAACATAAAAACATAAAGAGAACAAGTGTGAAAAAGCCACAATTATCTAAGGGATTCACAGCCATCATCAAACCAAACAATAATAAAATCTAATGAAAGAAGTTAGTCTGCAAAAACAATAAAATGAGTTATAGGCAATAGAGATCGATTTAAGTATGAGGTGTTTCTCTCCATAATCCACCAGGGTACCCCATTATGTCTGCATTTGAAGATGAATCATTTCTAGATGCTTGCATACCACCCAGAAAATCAACATTTTCTATCCGCTAACTATTCTACTAATTACATTTTCTGCAGTTGTGATGAAATCTTGTGTAATTGTTGTTAAAATGACGCATGATAATTGAAGATTACTTTATTTGTCCCTAGGGAAATTTGTCTTGGACATGGACAAAGCTGCTACATAGAAATACATACAATTACAGTGCAGTAACAGACATAAAGTGAATAGCACAGATAAGTGCATTCAGATCCATGGAACATCATTTCACACTCTCCTTATATTTCAGTATTTCAGGAGTTTAGGAGATTCACTGATAGGAATACATTTGACTGTTAACCTGTGGTGTTGTCCGTGTTTTGAGCACAGGACCTGGAAGGGGTCAGCGATAATTCCCCTGGCCTTTTGTTTTCTCCACGGAGTCATTGATCCCCATTGCTCATCAATGCTTATTCCTGAGCAGAGTGGCATGCAGGAATTTCATTACTTCTAAGACAGTCTTACCTGACAGCTCTATCAGTCTGCAGGGATGGAGATGATCTGCCGTCGTTTGGTATATTATTTGGCTCGCCACCTTACACAATTTATGCTTTAAAATGTTTACGAAACTGCTTGTATAACGTGTAGAAGATTGGCCAATCAGCGAAAGACTTTGTAAATAATTGGACTGTTGACCAATGGCTGACCTGTACTCCTGTGACGTATACAGAAGACGTGAAAGTCTACTTTGTTTGTAGGCGCTGCGCTATAAGTACATTACGGAAAGAGCACGTTCAAATTCAAATATATTAATAATTCCTGCCGGGGTAGAAATAATGACCCATAAAGACAACGCTTAACCTGATAAAAAAAATAAACAAAAAACAAATACGACAATAAACAAAACAAACGTGTCGTATTTGACTACATCTCCCAGGATACTTTGCGTTATCCTACGCCTGCGTCAGTTGTGCGACGAAAATCTGTTGCTAAACAAACCAAACACGGGTAAGCTGAAAGAAAATCAAAATAAAATAAATAAAATTCTGTTTTAAAAAATGTTTAAATAAAAAAATTCAATTAAATAATTACAGTAATGTAATATATTAAAGTTAACTTTATGTTCGTGTCCTCGATAAACATTTATTATACCCTCGACCAGAGGAGGTTTAGTTAGCTCGCTAAACGGTGAAGCTAACTGTAGCTAACAACAATGTAGTGGATTTACTCTTCATGTTTAATTTGCAGTTAACTAGTTCACGTCGTTAAAATAAAAAGATAATTCATATTGTCATTCTCGTTTAAGGCTCGTTTTGAAGTTTGTTAACAGTTCAGAAAGATTTCATACATGCCGTTACGTCCTGTTACTGCATTGCCTCTTCTCCTCTCTCCTTTTCAGATGTTTTAACACACATTAATGATGGAGTTAGAACAGCCAGAAGACTGTGCTCCTGCCCAGTCAACACCCACACCTCCTTCTCAGTCAAAAAGGCCAAGCCAGGCTCTGTACGTCCCCAAGCAGCGACTTCATGGCTCCAAAGACAAAGCTCAGACTCAGGGAGAAGTTAAACCAAGACCCCGGCCTCGCTACACAGACAAGGCAAGGAAAAACGCCAAGAACAAGAAGGACAAGGCTGGAGCAGCAGATAAGGGAGCGCCTGTTGCAGGAGAAGAGGGGAGTGAGTTACAGGATACAGATGTGCAGGTAAATGGGCACTCTGACTCAACCAGCGGAGTGGCCGATGCTACCACGAGGCTGGAAGCGACGTCCCTTCAGGAAGAACAGGGGGAAGAGGAAAGCTGGGACACCTTGTTCAATGATGACGGAGATTTTCTGGATCCACACCTGGCAGAGGAGGTGAGAGCTTGGTGTAGGTCTGGGTGATGGCAGAGTTATAATTCAAACTTAGTGCCCCTTGTTATTTCCTTGTTCCATTTCAGCTTGCTGTGAAGGCAGGTAAAAAGAAGGAGTCAGTTCAGGAAGCCAGGTTTGATTACTACAACATGAATCAATATGATGAGGATGATGACGACGACATTAACCTCCAAGACGACGAACTTTCGCACATCGTAGAGATCTACGACTTCCCTCCAGAGTTTAAGACGGAGGACCTTCTCAAATTATTTCAGTGTTACCAGTGAGTATTATTCAATGCACTATTAGCCGTAACCTTAAAAATCATTTAAATTAAATTCTTTTCCTTGCTGCAGTCTATGATCTCAGTGCATGTATTGCATCTGTAACAGTTTCTTCACTACTTTTCCCTGTTTTCAGACAGAGAGGCTTTGACATCAAGTGGGTTGATGACTCTCACGCCCTGGGCCTCTTCTCAAGCCCCTTAGCAGGTTAGTGAGGCTGTTTAGGGAGTTGGGGGATACATTATCCTCTGCAATAAATACCATTGTTGTGACACTTTCCCTGTCATCATGGGAGGAAAACTGTTTAATACAGAGGATAAGGGGGAAAAAACAGCAGTATTAACATTAAATTATAAGTGTTAACATGTGAGCTCTTTTATGATATTGTAAGTTGTAAAAGGAATCTCTTTTTGACATCATCGTTCAAACATGCTTTCTCAGTTGTATTCAAATAATTTGCCATTTGATCCCCCACCTCCTTTTCAGCCCGTGAAGCTTTAAGATCCAAACACCCTCTCATGAAGTTGCGACCACTCTCCAAATCCTCCTCTGCCACAAAGGCCAAAGCTCGTAGCTGCTCAGGTACAGATAGTTTACTGTCAGATAGACTGTCATAGATAGTTTGTTTTGCCATTTTTTTTGTTTGTTTTTGTTTTTTTAGCAGTTTCTCATCTGTACATCACACATTTAAAGACTAATATTATCTGCGTTCCTCCTTATTCTGCTTTGCTCCCATCACCCAGACTACCTCCTGCCTGCTAAAGAGAGACCTCAGACGAGTGCAGCACTGGCTCGCAAGCTTGTGATCGGCGCCCTTGGCGTAAAGAGCAACCTGACGAAGGAGCAGCGTGAGGCGGAGAGGAGGAAACTCCAGGAGGCGAGAGGTGATTGTTATGTTCAGCTTCAGATTGAGGCTTTAATATGCGAGTGTCAATATAGGTCCCAAGTTAACCTGGATGTTTAAGACACTACGAGCATGATGGTCCTGGTTTTTGCATCACAGGGTTTCCACCACAAGTGGGAGCTGTTTTTATGCTTTACAGAAAAAAATGGAAAGTGCAGTTGCAAGTCGATGCCTAGAGAAGTTGCTCCCCGTCCAGTGCTGTGCAGATCATAACTGGTCTATAATCAGTACAGCAGCCGTTTCCTTTCACAGATGGGACATAAGTATATAGGCACAGAAAACCACAAATGGCTGTCCACTGAACAGCTAGTCGGGAAGTCAGGGCCTTGAGTGAAGAAAACTAAAAAAAACTCCTTTGTTCTTAGCATGGACGCATTTCTGCGCTCTTTATTTAAGTTCACAACACACACAATGAATTTCAGTGCAGACGTGCATCGTGTGCTGAACATTGTGTCCTTGGAACGGATGCCACGTAAGGTCGTATCCAGAGATTAATTTACAGCTGGCCTTTCAGTGTGCCTTAAACTTCCCTGCATGTGGCAAGACAGCGATACAAATTTAGAGCAACAAATCACACATGTTGTTTAGTTTAGGGCTTTCGCTGATTGTTATGTTGAACCGTATCTATGTGATTTACCTTTCAGAACAAAAGCGCCTGGCAGCCAAACAGAAAGAAGATGCTTGGGAGGGGAAGTGACCATCGTACCCATCTTTCTGTTTCTTTTTTGTTTGTTTGTCTGTTTGTTTATTTTTAGATTCCTTGATTCAGCAGCTAGTCTCCTCTGTTTATGCTCCTGCTGTTTTTTTTTCAACTGGCCACGCCTTTCTATCACCGCACTCCCCAGAAATGGATTCCCACAATTTTTTCTTCCAGTTCTTAACCAGCTGTGACTGAACGTCTCATCGTCCACATCCAGCATCCAATTTATGTTCCTTCATACTTTGTCCGTGCTTCTGTGCCATTGGCAGGGCTAACACAAGCGACTCACCTCCTTTCATGTTTTTAACGTTTTAACCACAGTCTGTAGTGAGGCACTGAGTCGAAGTTATTATTATTATTTTTTTAATAGATCTGACTCAAATAAATCCACCTGTAAATGTGAGGGCAGCTTATCAGCTCTGTTAAAGGTCCCGTAATGTTCAATCCCGTCATGGTGCAGCACATCATATAGTATACTTTGAATGGTTGAATAAAACATTGTAATTTTTTAAAAAAAAGAAAGAAAGAAAAGCACATATTTTACAGTTGGTTTGATCTTACTTGGTTTATTTCAGTCAAAATTGGACCTGTTTGCTCATCATTTTCTGAGAAATGAAAAGCTGAAAGCCAAAGAAGCTGCTGCTGTTTTTGTCCGTTATCATGACTGTTTGGTCTGGGTCTTGTTGATGATGTTGATGATCATTCATTTCATTCATACAACAAATTTCAACCAAATTAGCTAGTTAGAATTAAAAAAATCATTTTGGGCGGAAAGGGACAAACCACAGTGATGTACCCGTCCAATAATTGAGACAAAACTTTTGTCAGCAAAAACTTGTTCTTTAACAAATTGACCTTTTCTTTTGATTGTGGTTAATCTGATACTAGTACATTTGTAAAGTACATCCTGAAAGTGAAGTGGCCAGGGTCGGCAAACTTGAATTGTATTTCAGTTGTATATGCTTTGATCTGTCAAACTGAAATATTTTTTTGTAATAATCTGTTGATTAAATGAGATTTTAAAAAAAATATGGCACCATTTCCACCTCAGCTCCAGTTTTGATGATAAGTATCCACTCCAGTCGGAGCGTTACGTGATCTTTTATTCAAGAAAGTTCTGTAACACGAGGGTTTCATCACATCCCTCTCAAACAGCTTTAGATGTGGTGGTCAAGCTCAGCAGGCTGTTTTTGTTTATTCCTGGAGAGTTGAGATTCTGGACTTGTAAAAGGTTTTCACTGGAGAGAGAGAGAGAGAGAGACGATGTTTATTGAATTAAATGGTTAACTTCAACCTCAGTTTCCTAATTCAGAGTCAGCTTTCATAATTCTGCTTCCTGAAACACACACATGCAGGCCCAGGAGACACTTGTGGCAGCTGGATGCAGCTGCCTCCTCTGAGGCTTCACCCAGCCGACCACAGACCATGTGGCTCTGCGTCTCCTTCAAGCCCTCAGCCAATAATTAAGTCTCGTTCTTGGAGCTCGGAGAAAGAGCTGCAAATTTGTCAGTTGTTTTACTGCAAATTATTGAACTTTATATCAACTTTAAACGAAAAATTCTTGTTAACTTTTGGCCTCACAAGCTGTTAAGTAGTAGTTAGTGGAACAGATTGTACATGTACATGTTTGAAGGTGATCATATAAAAACATTACGTTGCCTGCAGACATCATTTAGTTAGAGTATTTGTGAGAAATTTAACTTTACCACTACTATATATCCAAATCAGTGCAGCCCATTACTGCTGTAAGGAGCCCAGTTTGTACAGCTGTTTGGATCATTGGTCGAGAACGACTCAGACACACTGCCACGTGGCTCGTAGTGGGCTAATTAAAATGCTGCAGTCTCAAAGGAGGCACCATTTCATCTTCAGTTTTTCAATTGGCGAGCATAACACATTCCTATTCACACAATTCAGGTATTAATCTCTTTCCAGAGATTCCTTGTTTCAGTATATGTACGGCAGAAGCATTAGCAGTGATTCGTTAATGTTGTCAATGCACCATACAGGCTTATATGTTATTAAAGCAGATGAAAATGCATTTGACAGTGTTTGTATGGACATCATTCAGTGAGAGAAATACTACTATATTTAATGGTGGAGGTAACAAAAACAATGCTACAGTAGCATCGTACGTTGTAATTTATGCTTGCTGTTATTACACCATTATGTAAAATTATTCATTATGTGAAAGTAATGAAATGTAACTGTAACTATGCCAAGAAGATGTTATATGATAAAGTTATTACTCGTTTTATTGTGATTTTTACTATTTACTGTTTTACTTCAGTGACATTGCTCTAAATGGTCATGTGATTTGACTCCACACTCATTCTCATTCGTTTAACATCATGGACACCACTGTTGGGAATTTAGGAAAAGTGAACAACAGAAAGATTCTGCATCTGTTAACTATGTTTTGTCTCAGGTCCAGCTCTGTGTCTTACTCTGATTTTGCTTGTATGACCAAAGTCTCTTTAGAAGACAAAAATGCCCGTATGTTGTTGTGTCATCACTCTTTCTAGTGGCCTGGTCATGTGTTCTTTTCATTTGTGATTTATTAAACCCTTTTCTTGTTATTCCTATTTCTCTTTTTTAATCTGTTGAAGCAGGTCCCAGTAAACGTGTGATTTTCTCTTTTACAAACTACTTACATAACTACCAGCGTGGAATAAAACCAAATGTTCACAGTGAGTTTGCCAGAACAGAAGTGGACCTCCCTGTGCTCTGTTGTTCTTGTGACTGAGCTACATGCACAGCGTGTAGCTGCCCTTTACCATCATCGTGTGAGATCTGAACCCTGCCTATAATCTCGTGCTTTGCTGTGGCTTCACAAGGGGGTTATGCGCCACAGAGCAGCCGCCTGGGTACCTCGCACACAATCATTAGATTAACTACACAAACACAAACCGCTACTGTGCAAGAAGTTCGAAGTACCAACTCAGTACTGCCACAGACGCGCTTGCACAGAAAGGCTGTTATGTCATGGAGCAAATGAAATGTGAGGCATGGTCTAAATGAAGGAATAATCTAATGTCCCACCACAATAAAGGACTCTGGTGGTGTTGGGTGGTGTGTCTCCTAGCACCAAACACTTTGAGCAAACACACCATACATCATCTTTTTTCTTAAATTAAAAGCTTTGCTATGACACACTCAATGTGTCATAGCTCATCAGTCAAATGATGATTATTATTACTACTACTACTGCTACTACTACTGTCACATTCAATAGTCAGGAACTATGTACTATAGCAGATTTAGCTGTTAACTAAATTCCACCTGCACTCTCATGGCAGCACCAAGCTATGCGCTGATGATAATGCCCAATTAAATCAAGACTGTGCAAGTTTTAACAAAAAAGTTGGGTTGTTTAAAACTTTGCTTACACAGCGTTACTTGGTCTGGTAGCTTATTGTGGCTAATGCTAAGACTAGCATTCAGAGTTATCTCATAACTGTCGCATGAAGTTGCAGTGGCTACTGTTTAGCAAAAGTTAAATTGCTTTGCTTTACTCATGGGACAAATGGAGTGAGATGTATGATAGCAGTTGAAGGTATTGACGGTCATGATATGATGTGTTCAGGGAGCTATTTGCCACATTAAGATAAAGAGATTTTTTTTAAATCTACAGACAAGTTAGAGCTGTGGCCGTCGCATGAAGAAAACAGTAGCAGCACTCTCCCAGTCCTCTTAATGTCAATAAAAATGTGTCATTCACTTTGTTTATGTACTTTGTGTTTTTAATTTGTCATTTTAGTTTTAGAAAGTCAAAATTATATTCTACTCCAACTCATAAAAGGGAAAAAATAAATCCAAAGTAAGTCACATATTTAAAGTATAGCCTATGTAATGTGACAATGGGCAGCTGTGAGAGTTTCCAGTGTTTGCATGTGCTCATCAGTGGGAATGAGGTTGGAAACAACCATAAAAAATGAGTAAGCTTAGGCTCCCTGGGAAAAGATGGGAAACTGAGTCGCTGTTGAATCTTTTTTTTTTTTTTTTTTTTGTCCTTTTTGAGCTTTATTTTTGACAGAGACAGCTGAAGAGTGACAGGAATGTGGGGAGAGAGATGGGGAACGATATTCAGCAAAGGGCCACAGGTCGGATTCGAACCCTGGGTTGCTGCTGAGCCTTCATACATGGGGCAGATGCTCTACCAACTGAGTTAATCGACACCCCTGTTGAACCATTTTAGATCTTTTTTGCTGAGGGAAACAATGGAGTCTACATACTGTTGTGATCAGACTACTGTACAAACTGCCTGGACTCCTGTTAAAGGGTACCTTTAATTATCTTATATAACTTATATTATCTTAATAATAAGATAAATTACATAATATCATAAATATATATATTGTGTAGTCCGTTAATATGGGAATCTCTTTTAGCAAGATTCCCCAAATCTGCAGAAACTAACATTAACCTTTATCTTTTTTCTACATTAGAAAACTCTGCAGTAAAATAAACATGCCTCAAATAACCATACAGTTTGTCAATCTGACGTTTATTCTTTAACTACCATTACCAAGTACTGTTAAAGGCGTAATACCGTGGTACAACCAGATCTCATCTGATGTTACCGATGTTAAACAGATAAAGAACAAACAAGTGAAAATAGTTTTCATCATAAAATTAACAATACAAAACACAGCCACACAGGGACAAGTTTCAATTCAAAAGTACATTAAAATTCTGCATAAATTAGAGACCTAAAGACAAATATTCCAGAGAGGTAATATAAAACTGTACATGACAATACATTTGCAATACATTACAATATTTATTCAAATAAAGCAAAATAGCACCATGAAATAAAAAAATTCTCCATTCAAAACCAAAAAACCACATAGTTGTAACAGGAAATACTGCATTTGTAATGTGAACAGTGAAAGCACAGGAAACATGAGTTTTGTTGACAGTTTGTTACCTGGGTTGATATTATATGGACGACAGCCTGGTGGTATACTGTAAAAGTAAAGGACTTGTTGTTCTCATGTGCCTTCATGTTATTACTTTCTGAACTGTGGTTATGTTTTGATCAAGGTAATTAAATTCGTTACAAAATCCAAGACACATTTTAAAAATTGTTAACTACTTTATGTTTTTATCATGGTGACATGATGCTTATGATGGCCTCCTTTTTTCTTTTTTTCTTTTTTTTTTTTTACTCTTTTTGTCTTCTCCTCTTACTATGTTTCTCCTTTAATCTCTTTGACTGTCTAACAGGAACAGTCATCACAATCAGACACGGGATCCTAATTAATAAGTTTCGTATGAAGTCCCTCCCATACATTCCCAGTTTTCCACCCCCTCTCCCTCTTACCATCATCATCTCTATTTACTGGCATGTCAATGTCATTCAACCTCCTTCCCCTGACATGTTGAGGTGTGTTGAGGAGCCGTACAGTTGTTCTGTCCTTAAATATGCGTGTTCCCTAATTCACAGGAAGTTGTTGGAGATCTGACGTTGGTGGTCAAACAAGTCCTCCACCTCGGCGCTATAAGCATCACCTGATGAAAACAGAGAAGAGAAGTGGAATACATGGCAACAAATAGAGGAAGCATTTACGTGCACTGAAAAAGTCTTCACACTGTACCTGCATGGCATCCAAACATGTAAACTCGAGCTCCATCGTACTTGCATCGACAGCGCATCACATTGTTTTGGAAATCAGACTCAGCCATATCTAAGGAAGGGTTGACCTCAACCTGTAAAAGAAAATAGAATAGAGATGATTCAACTTTCAACAAACATGAAGTTTCAGGCGATCAAGACTATAGTGCTGTTTTTTGCTATACATGGAAAACTGCTTGTGTGATGACAGATGTTATGTCCTTCCTATTTTCACTGCAATGTTTGTGTATATAAGGTTGTCAACATCTCTACAGCTCTTAATCAAACAGTTGTAGCATCCCTGCCTATCTTTCGTGTTGTAATAGATGGGCACATTTGTTGAATTCTCCTGTATGCAGATGATATGTTGTTATATTTGTTGAACGTATAAGTCTCCTTCAACCATATGTATCCCTTTAAATGACACCTCTGGATATAAATAAGTGGTTAAAATCCAAACTAATGCCCATTCAATACTACAGTCAGAAGTATCCACCTGAACTCCTCCTTTATCTATCTGGGTATAAAGATTCACCCCACAACACTGAAAACTATTAAAGAAAAGTATGAAAATACCATCTCTAATATCAACAGGTATCTTTGCAGGGTTATATGAATATTTGCCATTTGCTGTTGTTTCTTACTTAAGTAATTTTGAGTTGGAAATATTTTGGTCCAACAAAAATATAACATACGTAGTTCATCAAATGTGTTTATAACCATAAAGTCACAGAACTTATTTTACACCATACAAATGCTATAAAATTGGTTTGACCTCTGACAAATTAATTAATATATAAATCTCATGTCTATATGTTACATATTAAGTCAGGAGATAGTTAGCTTAACTTAGCATAAGGACTAGAATCAGACTAGAATCTGCTTTCCGGGATGTGACCTGTAACTTTACAAAATCTGCCTACAGACATCTTTACAGAGTGTGGGACCATTTCATGACCAGGAGTTGCTTGACAAAAATTAAAATAAAGTAAGAACAAGTGAGAAAGTAATATTTTACGTCAGACAGTTAGAAAACAACTGGCTTGCCATGGGGGCCAATTGAGAAGCCACAGGATTGTTGTTCTCTCATTTTCTATATGGCTCATGATGTATAAATTGGGGGTTCAAATGATGCATGACATCACTTTCCACTGTTATCTCCATACAGGAGAAAAGTAGATGTAGATGACAGTTTTGGGTTTGGATTTAAGTTGCAGCCTATCATTAGACTGTAGCCATGGTTGGTTGCCATGGTTTGTTGTTTTCCACCCTGTCTGTCTGCCTGCACCATATATAAGAAAAGCACACAAATGAATTTTCCTGATGCACACATCAAACAAATAACCTGACCACATATTCAACAAAGCAACCCAGTTTCTTTTTTTTTTCACATACAGTATAAATTTTGTGGGTCCAATTATATTTACAACTTAAGATGTAAAATATTCATAATTATGATTCTTTTTAATTACATTTTCAGCCAAAATTGCTGTCAAGAACTTCATATATTTTTAATATTGCATGTTGAGAGCAGCCAACAATTTCAGCACATATTTTATAGTGCCGGTGTAAAACACCATATTAAGTTGGTGGCAGTTGATGTCCTTTTAAAAGCTCTTGTAATAATGTGAAACAAAGGGCCCACAGCCTGTTTTACAGAACTATGAAAGGTCGTCGCTGTCATGTAAAAGACTGCAGGGTTGTGCAGCTGATTCTTAAATGACGGAGCAATCAGGAGTAATCAAGCTGAGGTGGACATGACTCATCGCCTTAAATGTATGGTCCTAAAAATGGCTGCCACCCTGAGACTCTCGGTAAAGAAACACCCAGCTGCATGAAAGACGAGCGAGCATCTGTGCCCTCCCTCCATCTCTCACTTCTTACACAAATTTATGAGCGGCTCAACTACTGTTGAACCACAATCGCGACCACAAAGTGCTTCTGGGTCACGTTGTCGTGGCAACAGTGGATCTCTGCTTTATGACATGTATGCGGTTTTATCTCTTTAAGACGTGGCTCGTCACATCTGTACAGGCTCACAAAGAGTGGACCGGCTACAGCCTACAGGCTCGCATGCAAATCAAACTTAAACATCTTGATTTTATGCAAACACTCAGAAATAATTAGACGCTGTAAACATCATCACTCTGTTGCCACTAAGCTGTCAGGAAAAAATAGAACAAATGACACAGAGGACAGATGAGTAGGTCACCACAGCAGATTGGATGTCTAGAAACAGACACTTGATGTCAAACCAACATAGTGAGCTTTCAGACATAAAACTGTACAAATGTAAAGTGCTGACAGAGCTGCTCCACTGCCAATAAGCCTGTACTTTCTGAAGGGGTGGACTAATAGCAGGTCTACTTTCTATATAAATCCAGACTAAATTCCCTTTCCTTAAATACGCACACACCCATGAAACTACATACATGCTGTACACCTGAAACAGCCAAGAGCCATTTACTGAAATTATAGTCATTTATCACCACTTTTATCTCATGTGTGCCTTCAGATGTCGAAACACCAACCCCTGTGTTTGCTTGTTTTTTTCCTGCTTTTTTTTTTTTTTGTTCACTTTCATGCCCGATCTGAGCGGTTGTGTAACCTACTAAGACGATGCCATTTCACCATGAAGATTGAAAGGTGGATTATTTTTTTTTTCACTGTGCTTTTATTGGACTAACAATTTCACAATTAACTCTACAGACAGCTGAGCAGACTGTACGATGGATTCTTTTTTTTTTCCCTTTGTCATAAATAAGTCTCCTCCGTACCTGGAAGATGTATTCACCGGGTCGAATGTCTGTAATGTCGACCCACTGGCAGTCAATATCGTGGCGGTAGGTGTCCCAGCAGCCAACTGAAATACCCTGGTCTCCCATGTTATAGCAGGCATACCTCTTATGGATACCTTGTAGAAAAACACAGTTGGAAACATATGAGGAGAGATACAAAGAGTGGACTATGATGTGTAAATTTTCTTAGCTGTCAGTCGTTGTGGATTTGAATTTCTACCAACAGCCTGAAATTATAACAAAATGATTTAAAAACCAGATCTTTTTTGGGGGGGACTTTAAAATGAATAGAAAGCTGTCTGGGTTTTGTGAAGCCAAGATCAATTTAGGCTTGGCCTCTGATCTTACAGTCTGCCGCTGACTTTGAATGCTCATTATGGGATTTCAGCTTTGCACTTTTATGTATCCTTGATTCCCTTGTTTGTCACGAATCTGCTCTCATTTCCAGACGTACCTCAAAAGGCAGATTTATGTAGCATTAATCTGTCATTTGCCTTACCCTCAGGGCAGTAGGTGTCCTCGAGACAGAAGCTGGCTTTGTGACCCTCAGCCACCTTGGATCCATTTAGTGTCAGCAGATCATAGTGGGTGAACACTTCAATGCTGTGGTAGTGTCTGAGGATTGGATTAGGATGGGAAGATAAATACATAAAGGGGGTGAAGAAAAAATATAAAAAGTTATCAGAGAAACAGAAAAAGATTCTAATTGAGTTTGCTGCTTTTTTTGTTCTCACATACATCATTCTGTGAAAAAAAAAGGTGTTTATCTGAAATATAGCAGCCATAAATCCAGTTAGGTTGTTGCGAAGGCGTCAAACAGACACAGATAACAATTGTAAAAACACAAGTGGGCAGATAGATATCAGTTTGGTGGTGCTCTTTCTCTCATTACAGAAGCATTCCCAGAACAGACTCGACCAAAAACTGAAAGTCAAACCATATGTTTGCTGCTTGAGGAGGTAGTGATTGGGTTGTGGCTGGGAGAGACACCGAGCTGTGGCTCCCGTTTTGGGACACAGAACCACAACCGCTGCGATAAGAAGCCAGGCTGAGCTCTGAGTGCAGTCATGGCTCTGACTGTAACAACTAGGTGACCAGTGAGGAGGATGTTTATTGTAAACACCATTTTGGAGGATAAAAGATTGTGTTTATTGCATTAAATAACAGACTTTTAAATGTGTTTGGTTATTTTTAGTCCACCTCTTAAAAACATTGCACTCACCAAATCTTAAATTCCCATTCATCTTTCACTGCAGACATCTAATTGCGTGACCTATCCAGAGGTAGAAACTTTCTCAAATGCTTCTTTTTCTTGTGCCACCTCATTATGATGCCTAGTCCTGTGCCACTGAGGAGGCTTTTCTTTTTTTACAACCAAACCCTGCAGCGACTAAAGTCACCGCATAGTTTCTCCCTATCTGACCGAAGATATAAAATGAGCAGCTGTTGTCAAATGAAAGTCTGAAAGCTCCTCTAAGTGACATATATGCTTGGAACAAACAAATGGTTCAGGTTGTAGAGCCTCCCTTCTCTCTCCGGTTTACCTGTGACACTGGTGCCATGTCCAGCTCTCTCTGGTAGCTCTAGGTCGGAAGTCGGCGCGGCCCATGTTCATGATACGGGAGGAGAAGCGCAGCAGGCGGCGGTGTCCATAGGGCCAGTTCATCCTGGCGGCAGAGGAGGACAGGCAGTTCTCTTCATTAGCGCAGGTCAGCAGGTGAAGGGGTCGGTCCTCAAGGTAGGCCGTCTCTTGGACAAGTTGGGCATCCAGGACAAGGTCAGGCGCAGCTACAGGAATCAAAAATAAGGGGTCAAGAATCCCGCTGCACAAAAAGTATGATTGCGCTCACGTGCTGGTTTTGGACTCACTTTCTACACATGTGACTCCTGCTGCTCTACCATCTCCTCCTCTGGGACAGTAGACATTTGTGTTTCTGCGACACTGCTGGATGGACATCTCGGTACCGATGCAGTGAGTTCCACTCAGAACCACCTCAGCAGCATCTGAAGAGCCGGGCCAGTACCAGGTCTCCTGTGCAGAGACACAAAAAGAGAACATACCAGGTCATTAGAGCTCATTTGTGCAGTGGTGGAACAAAAAAAAAGAGGACACGTGAAAAGTGTCACAGCTGAAGGCAAATAGCAGTCTCTGCTATAAATAAAGAAACCCCATTTTATATAGGAACTATCAGTACACATGATCACATTTTCCACTCATTTTTCGCAGTTTTTCAAAAACTGCCTGTTAAATGGTCCCAGCAGTCCCCTTCAAAACACACTCACGCTGCCCTTTCCATGCACAGTTCTATTTTCAGTTTGTTTGCTCTGTGAATTTCTTCCGATCTCTCTTCGCCTCACTTTCCCTCTTTTATTTTCGGTGCGCTGGAAGTGGACGTTTGAGAAGCCTGTAATTACCTCAGGCCTTGGTAATAACACAGCAGACACACAAACAGCAGGACGGAGTGAGAGAGAGAGAGAGAGAGAGAGAGAGAGAGAGAGGGGGACAGAGAGAGGGGGAAGGCAAGGCAGAAGAGCAGAAACTTGCAGAAAAAACATCAACATATTATTTTCTTTGCCGTTTACCTGATGGGCTCTTGAGGCGAAACCCAAGCCAAGCTGTCGACAGACCACCATGGCCTCATTGATGCCCCAGTTCTCACTGCAGACAGAGCCCCAGCGCCTCACCCCTCTGACCTCCATCAGCACCTCCACACGGCCCTCTGCTGAATCTCTACCTCCTGCCAGACGCACCTGAAGGTGAAGGGAGGAGAGAGTGTTTTCTTGTCTGTTTGCGAATAATTCTAAATGTCCGTCTTTGGATATATATGCATGAACAGAGACGTTTCTCACCGTGGCCTGCAAGCCGGTGTTGGGGACGTTGCAGCGGACCGCTACATCCTGGTTGTGTTTGCAGGTGTACAGCGGCACCGGTCTGTAGTGACAGTCTGTAATTGACTTCTCCCTGCCTGTACACTGCACACTGTTCATGTGGATGGGACCAGTACCTACAGAAGAAGGGCGTGGAGCGACAGTTCATTGATTCACATCTGTCTTACCAACCATAAGCCACATGCAAGACAACAGGCTACACACACACACACACACACGATACATAAAAGACTAAAGCCGTGGATGTCCGCAGAGTGGGATTAAGAGCCCAGACATGATCAGGACCTCTGATGTGGCTCTGAAACTGAGATTAACCAGAGAGCTTTCTGTCTGAATGACTCTACACTGCACACCAGGGCCGTGCTTTACAAACCAGAACAGATACCAAAAATGGCAAAATGGAGGAAAATCTTCTAACACTTCTGTGTTTGCGTAGGTGTGTGAGGCCCAGGCTAAAGCCCTATAATTTAGCCTTAAATAGCTCATGATGTCATCGAGTCTAGCTGCATTACCCATGAGCCTTCACATGGCTCCTGCAACACACAGATTCACCCCCCTCTGCACTATACATTCACCCAACTCTGGCAAACAACCGGTCCTGAGACATTAAAAGCCACATTGCTCCGTTTTGCCATTTAACCATGTTCATTATTTAGACATAAGCGCCATAGCACCTACTTTAATAGAGCCCTAAAAGCAACACTCAAGCTGTTTCCATGAATTACTTCATTAAATAAAGTAGAGTGAGGGAAATGCACCCACCATTATAGGACATGCTATGTGCTCATTTGGGCAGAAAGATAATGGGAGGAAATTAACGTGATTATAGAGTTACTGCAGAGGTATGGCAAAAAAAAAAAAAAGAAAGAAAAACAATAACTGAGTGTGTGAAACGACGATTTAGTGGCTATACTTCTATGCAAACAACAAAAGCCGTGCCAAAGTAATCACAATCTTGATTCCAAGTTTGATTCCACTCAGGTGTTGATTGCCTCACATCCTGATTTCAAAGCTGCACCGACTTTTTCACATACAACAGGTTTATTTTGACAGCAATGCATTGCTATTGTTTACAATGTTAAAGCCTGCTAGCGTAGTTTACACTTGTATAATTGGTCATGGGTAGAGTGCCTCAACAATCAGCTTCGTGACAGAAGTAGAAGTCGGGCTGTAAACATTTTCCCTGGGTTTATTTGTCTGCTCTGGTTCTTGGTTCTTTGAGTGCTCCGTTTAGCACTAGACATTTAGGCTGAGAAGTGTTTAGTCTAAAGGATCACTGAGCTCATACTCAGGGTGCACGTTGAGCTAACGCACACATAACTTGTTATCAAATCAGTAGGCACAGGTTTTTTTTTATGCTCTATGATTTTATGAAACAAGATATCTGCTCACTATAGGACGAAAAAGACGAATAAAAATATAACTTTGTTTAAACATGACCTCACTGGTCACGCAAATACATCACGGGAAAGCACCAGAAAGACTTCAAAGTGCAGATTGACTTTATGTACACTATGTGTGTGGCTATGTTTATGTTTCCTATCTCACCCTGTCCCAGTTGAGCCTTGGTGAGGGCCTCTTTGGCCGTTCCAAAGCCCAGCTCTCTGCAGACCACGCTGGCTGCAGTGATGTCCCACAGGTGGTCACACACGGTGCCCCACTTGCCCTCCTTCAGCACCTCAACACGGCCCTCCCCGAGCCGGGGCCCCGCCTTCAGACGCACCACAGGCTGGACACAAAAAGGAAAAGTTAAGGTGAGAAACGGTTGTCTGGATCGACCTGGAAACATTGGACTACAGGGAACATTTTCAGATTAGTCAGTTTAGACAGTTAAACTGCCCCATAATTGAACTGGCCTGATAATAATATCATACATTGGCTGAATATATAGATTTCCTCAACATAGATAGGTCTCTATAGCAAATTTCTCCGTTCATGACAACTGTACTGAGTCTGATTTTTTTTAAAACTCACCCATTCAAATTATATTAAGGCTTAAAGTTATGCATAATTAACTGTGTGGTTGCTTTGACAGACAGGGGGTGCCATTACAGATGGTTTGTTTGAGCACAAGGGCATGATTCAGCCCGCCACAGGTCCGCTGATGATCCACGTCTTTGCCCATTTTTAGATTAGCCTGGTGTCTGAGGGCTGCCAACACGGTGGCAGCAAGTGCCACAGATTTCCAGCTTCAAAATGACTCTTGAGACACTTAAAGGTGATGTCATGGATACAACATCCATTCTTTATATTGTTAGTGGAATTAACACAACAGTTGTTTTGTAGTTGTTTTTTTAGGAGGAATTACATGCTGTAACTTTTTTGGATGGGGGCAGAGAGAAAGCACATAATCCCCTGTGAACCACAACTTGTTTTTCTGTTTGTGCAGAAAAATACATTTAGAGGTGCTAGCAGGCAGGTTTGTGCACTTTGTGCAGAGCCAGGTTAGCTGTTTCATCCTGCTTTGTTATGCTAAGATAAGCTAATTACCTGCTGGTTCTAAAACACAGATTAGATTGTGGTATTTCTGAAAGTATCAAGCTCCATCTTCTTTACTTTTCACACTTTTGTAATATTATTCCTTCATACTCCTTTATACTCACAGGTACAGGGGGTGGTGCAGGTGCCCTGCCATAGCGCGTAAACTGGTACCCAAGGACGCAGCGGACCACAGCGTGCATGCCTCCGTTGCATGGGACAGTATTCCTGGGGATCGACAGCTGTGCCTGGCACTGTGACAGAGAAACCTCCAAACCCTGACACTGGACCCTCTCCACCCAGTAGCCCTTCTTACTGCTCTGTGTCCTCAGCCTTGGTGGAGAAAGAGGTGAAGATGGAGGAGAAAGCAAAGAAAGACATAGGAGGTATGTTTGGAGGTATGATTAGGAGGTATGATTTGTCACATTATCATGAAGTTTTACAGTTATATCCTTCAAAGAGCAGATGTTTGTTTTTACCTGGAGGATGGATCAGCTATCTTGGCGTCCCAGTGTTTCCTAAAAGAAAAAGAACATTAGAATGTTTTTAAAAAAGTTACCACTGTGCATCTTTACATCCAGTAGACTAAACAAACAATCTGCTCCTCCCAATCTCCTCTTTCCCCCCCCAATCATCCTGTCTTCTTGTCCTTGACATCCTGACTCTGTCTATCAACCTTTAAATAAACAAATTGAAAGCTATGAAGGAGACACAACATGCTGGAAAGGGCGTGTGTGTCTTTGGATAAACATAGCCCTCGTGTAAGAGACAGCGAGTGAGCAAGAGAGAGAGGGAGATTTACAATAATGGATCACAAAATTCTTCTTTCTTCCCTTCCAAACCACCACTTGTCATTACTTGTTTTTTCTTTTTTAGGTCTTCCATTTCTGCATTCAGGGGTATTTCTGTTCCAGTGTTTGTCTATATGTCTACAGTGGACGTCTGGTTTGGGGCATCCATGTGGAAAAAAGCCTAAAAATATGAATAAGCCACTATACATTAATCCCTGTGAGAAGCCTTACTGAAGTCAGCCAACTCCAACAGGGTTTTCTAAACTGTGTCTAGTTTCATGGATGTTACTTTAAACTAGACTCAAATCCTAAAGGGAAACAGCGTGTATATACAAAATGAGGCCCCCTGTGTCTGGACACACACACACACACACGCTAATACACGCCACCTAAAAAGTGAAGAAGGAGAAAATAAAGTGAGAATTCAATAAAAAAGAATGATTCACACACCAGGCGGAGTCTGGGAAGTGTCCCTCCGCGACACACACACACACACACACACACACACACACACACACATTAGAGCTGAACCACTTGCATCGACCAGTGTGACCACAGACAGGTGCAGTGTGACTGACGCCCTTCATGAATGTGCCTGAATTAAATGAGTCACAACACCAAGTATAGACAGGAGGAGAGTTTACTGTACACCCAGATTCATGATGCAATTAAATATTTGGCAAACTAAAAGAGGACATGTTTCCTCTCCAGGAGAACCCCAGTGTCCTGGTATTCCACACGTTACAATGCACAGTCCCAACATTAGATGAGGCTGGAAAGGCCTCTAAGAAAACCCACAATTGAAGCCCTGAGACAGACAGACCATTGTAAGGAACATAAGCACCACAAATCATTTACAATCAGGCCAGACAGTGAAGGGCAAACTGTATATGGAAATGTCTATCCTCAGATAGCCATACACTGCTACATTATTTTGTGATAACAGTGGAGAAATGTTTGGTCCAGATGACTAATCTATGGTGAAAACATTCGTTTATTTTTCCTCTTGTACAATGAAATGATAAATCTGCAAAGAACCACTAAATATCTTGACTCGTTGTGTAGTTGTATCTTGCGTTGTAGCTTTTGGACCACTCATTATCATTCATGTGGAGTCATTTTTTCCTGGCCACCTGATGATCGTCAGTCAAATAGTCACTCTCTTATAGCTCTGTTTTTGGTCTCCACCAGCTGCTGCGTCACACCCCTGGCGTCTCATGCAGATTTACAAGGGACTCTTAAGCGTCTGTACGAGACGCTGTTTTAACATGTGGTCAACATGAAACGGTCGCAGTTTGTCAAGGATTAGGCAACAAAACTACTCGGTTAGATTTAGGAAACCATCATGATTTAGGTTAAAATGAGTACATTATGTGACACAAGTGACGTAAGTAGTGTAACTTAAAACTTTAAATAAATCAACGTCCACTTTTGGTTTCAGTGAGATAGCGAGCGGAGAAGTGTGCCGCAAAGCGTGTTTCAGTTAAACTAGCCACACAGTCTGATGAAATGTGAAGAGAATAAGAGAATGAATGCTAAACAGATAATCCAGTAAACATGTGCCAAGACCAAATAAAAAAGTTAAAAATAAGACTTAGACTTAAATAAATTCTGCTTATTTGTTTGAAGCGTTCCGCGGTAAAGGAGAAGAAATGAAAGCTTACTTACCATCTGATCTGCTTAAAGGAAAAGCGTCCTTTTAAAATTTTAATATGAAATATTTAATTAACCGTATCATTTGTTGATGTATTTAGTGATAGTTTTAATTTGGCTGATATCCTCTTATTACATTATGTCAAATTACGTCCAACCAACAGTGTAAAACCTGAACAACGCTGAGTTTAAGATGAGTTAAAATGGATTAAAGTGACAGTTCTGACACTTTGTGATGCAGGACGAATTATATACACTTTTCAGGTACTTCCCAGGTTGTGAACCCTGTGAACTCCTGCTGGAGTTTCTAGTTACTGTTTAGTTACTAGTATCTCTCTTTATATATTTGTTCATTACTTTATTTTACTTCTGTTCTGTTTTTATGTTTTTCCTTTCATTCCCACTTTGCTTGTTTTCTTTTCTCTCTCTCTGTTTTCGTCATTCTTCCTTCCTTTCTTTCCTCCCTTTTATTGCCCTCCCTTTGTTCGTGTCTAGCCGGTCTGAAACAGATACGACCTCTGCGAGGGAATGAGATGTCTAAAACGGTATATCTATCTCATGACTCGTGCATGGTAGTGTGTGTATCTATGCATGTTTGCACAGTTCAAAATGTTTCATAACTCGGTGGTAAATCAAAATGAGAGGCACAGACTCTGAGGGGGTGTTACTTCATGGTTCAGAGGAGGGGGAGAAGGGGGGAGTGAGTGAGTGCTACCCATATAATTGCCTGCTCTGCTTGGCAGTGTCTGCTGTGCGGTTGAGCAGTAGCATGTTGGTTCACACACAGCAGACATGGAAATATGCACGTACATATCAACTTTCCCTGCCTTGCCTCTGTAAAAACAAAGCTCTTTAAAACCCCAGTGTCGTTACCCAGCATTTTGGCTGCATGCTGGGAAACAAGGAGCGAGTGATGTAAGACTGAAATCTCTGTGAACTGGGCAACTTTTATGAGCGTCGCCCAACTTCACAGGAAGAGGAAAAGCATGTTCTTTTGGTTTTCACTGACACGTGTGAGTTGTCCAACTGAGAGATAAAAGCACGGTGTATGCTATGTCTCATTGTCAGGTTGGAAACACAGTTTGGAGCAGAGTTAAAACTCTCTTAAGTGTTACAAGGAGATTTAAATGAAGGGAAGGTAACCACAGCATCAAGCTTCAGGCGCAACAAACAGGTTACGACCGCATCACTGAATCCTCTTAACCAGGAGAGGACTTTCTTATTTCTCAGGATCATCAGCTCAATGCCAGGTTTTTTTTATGCAACTCTGACCACACAATACCATCAGCCAAACTGGAGAGTGGAGCTGACTCTCAGGAACGCAAAGATAACCTGTTATTATACTGCATGAATGCAAAACTGCCTGACTGGAACAATTGGCTCACCCAGGAGACAGCAGGTTGCCACACTGACTTCATAACAGCCTGTAGACAATCCCATCAACCTCCATGGAACGAAAACTCAAAGGGGTCATAATGATGTACTTTCCATGAAATGCGGGTTTTAGTATAATTGCCACAAAGGCATAAAAAGTCTTTAAAAAGACGTAACTGAGGATGGGAGAAGGAGCAGGGGGTTAAAGTAAATTGAGCTGACGACATTACTGTCAGCCTCAAAGAGAGCGTGGATGTGATGAAACAAGGGAGATGGAAAATGGCTTTAGCACTTGCCTTTTGTAAGCGCAGCAAAGTGGGGGAGTATTTAAACATCTGTAAAAATGCGCTGAGCAACTTAACAGGCTGAGACAAAGCCAGTCACACCAAAAAAACAACCACATGGCCAGAGGGGGAAGTGCTGACACAGCATAGGGTGTGCAGCAGGTTCAGCCGAGAGAATATTCTAGATTAGAGGATCCCTCAGACCATAATTACAGCTGTTCCAGTGGACACAAACCCCAAAGAAGAGCAGGCATGGACAAGTGCCAGCCTAGCGGGTAGCACAAAGACGTTATGTGACTGTTATCACGTGTGGATCAATATAAACGAAAAGTATAGCCACGCTATGCGGCTCGGTGAGGCTGCATTTAGACACAGTGGTGCTTTGAGCAAAAATGTTAGCGTCAGCATGTTGATATGCTTGCAATGACAATGCTAACATATAGAAGGTATAGTGTTTAATATAGGCAAGATCTTATCACAAAGTCCAGCTGAAGTATTGGACAAAGAGATGAAAAGAAAAAGAGATTGTGTAAGTTATTGTAATTTATCCTCAGGAGAACAGGAAAGTCTGAACTAATTTTAATGGCAATCCAACTGATAGTTGGTGAGATATTTCACATAAAAACACAAATGTCAACCTCTGGGCGGCGCTTAGCTCAGTTGGTAGAGCGGCTGCCCCATATGCGAAGGCTCGCTGCGGCTGGCCCGGGTTGGATTCCCAACCTGTGGCCCTTTCCTGCATGTCATTCCCCATCTCTCTCCCCACATTTCCTGTCACTCTCACTCTTCAGCTGTCTCTACCAATAAAGCTTGGAAAGGCCAAAAATATAATCTTTAACCTCAAGATGGCACCGAAGCGTCTGTAAATCATAAATGTCTGTCCATCCTCTGGGGACCATGAATGTCTGTACAAAATTTCATGGCAACCACGCTGTTCACTTTACTAAAAATGGCCATTGTCACTCTGTCTCAGGAAACATTTTCAAAAGAAACCCGACATAAATATCTGCTTTAAAATATGTAAACAAATGTGGCACCAGATGCCAAAGATCCACCTCTTGTTGCTTGATCCTCCTTGTTAAAAAAAACTTTCTTCTCCCCTCAGCTGTTTACTGTTGGACAAAAATGGCTGCTCCATTCGTCTCCCACGTAGCTGGGTGGAGGTTGACAAAAAGCAAACAACATTCTCTGGCCTCGACCAGTCTTTACAGAGGCTGCTGGTTGGGTTCTTGGCAAAGGAATATGGTGTTCCTCCAGACAACTCTGAGGTGTTTTTCTGTGTTGTTGTCCACATTAGGTTTAGAAAGTTTGCACGATGGACAAACAGACTTGGACATATATTCTTTTCTACGTTTTTGCTCCATCTTTTTCTTGAAAGTGCTCCTAGCTTGATCAAAACAAGCCACTTAAGTCAAAGTGAGGACAAATTGGATAGAGGTCTACCACATCAATGCAACTGAACAACACAGCTCCGAAGAAGCTTTAAGAGATAAGACATTATGAGATGTTAGTTATTCATTATTAGGCTGTGGCCATCCTTGGTCAGCCAAGGAGAAGCAGCCTGTATCCTGCTGCCGAATAGAGCCAAGCAGGACACAAGGGATAATTATTGCCGACACGGAGCGACAGATGGTGCAGGGCAGGCCAGCGGTCAGTACAGTCGTCCTGTTAGCCAAGCCATAAAAAGACCTCTGTGGGCAGACAGACGGACACACAGCGGGTTGTGTTTGTGTGTGCACAAGCGTATATGTGTATGTGTTTGGTGTTTATTTGTGTATGCGTGTGGATCTCGTACATTGTTTATATAACGTCTCATAGGACGCTGTGCGAAGAGGGTGGAGGGAGCGATGTATTAGCATACGTGTGTGTAAGTGAGGTATTTGGGTTTTGGTTAAGGGCTTTGAAGGTTTGTGTAGGTGCTTCAGTGGGTATTTATGGCTAAAGTTAGATGGATGAGCTGGATTTGTGGAGACAAAATAAGTATAACAGTCTGACATTATTAGTTGAGCAAATGATTTGTGCTTGAGGGGCAATAAAAGACTTGTGAAAACATAGAAAGCTGAAGTTTTGTTTGTTTTCCTACTTAGCCTCTGTACTAGCTTTTGTAACTCAGTGGGGGTTTTCTTATCCTAAATGTGCAGTTAAGTAAATTAAGTAAAATATTAACACAGTAATTTTGACAAAGAAAATTCTAGATTTGTTTTGATTCAACAACTATGGCTCCAATGCAGCTATGCTACTAGCTAACAAACAAATTTTCTCTTTAATTTTACTGTCCAGTAAAGCAATAGATACCTAGTTTGATTTAACCTGCATCAATCATTTTGTCCACTTTTGGGCAGCCAAAACAAGCTGTGAATACAACACAAACATCATACCCACGTCGGTTTATACACAACATGTTAGCATACTCTGTCTTATTGGCGTATGCTGCAGATACCGAGCAATATCATTCATTTGGAGTCGTGTTTCTATCCACTGGATGAATCCCAGTCAGAAATTCAAATATGGTTTGGTCTCCAGCAACTGCTGAGGGAGCTATCTGGCTCTACTTTAGTGGCTAAATGCTTCACTAGCTGCTAACTTTGTCTGTCTGGTGTTCTGTGCTGGTCGATAGCAGGTTTTTGGAACAATTTTGCTGCCTGCTGTGGCGGAAAATGACTTGCTGTGGGTTCGTCAGTACGCGCAAACCCTTTCACATACATGCATTCCTTTTATCTATTGTTAATATAAGAATGTTAATTAAAGCAGCATAAAAATGAACGGAAATGCACAGAAGAAGCTTTTCAGGAAGACAAATAAAAGGAAATCTTTTGAGTTACACATGCTAGCCAAGGTCCCTTTTAGCTAGCATCTAGGAAGCTAAAAAAACATGTCACTGCTTATTTATAGACCACTGATATTTAATCTGGTAAAATCTATAAAATCTATATAAAATTTGACTTGATTAATTCCTGTTAAATGATATAGTGTTCAAATTGGCTCAATGGTGCTTTCAGACATACCACTCTGCATCAGAAAATGCTGCTGCACACAGTTTTTCCTGGGGGGTTCTTAATTATATGAGATTAGAAGCCATGTAAGGGAGGTTACATGTAAAGGCACACACCATAATGATGATGATAATCTTCTGGATCTAACATAAATAACATACTCTGCGACTATTTTAAAGCTCTGTGTTAAGGCCCACTCAGCCAAAGGGGCAGACAGCCCTGGAGGACAGCCAGGCTCAGTTAATGCCACAGTGGACATGGTCATGCCAAGTGTGGTTGTACTAATGACAGCAGTTGTGGTTAACCTTTACTACGGGGGGGTTGGAATAGTAATGCAGGCATGGGGCCGCCTAATTCGTGAAAGGATGTGTAGTCCACCACACTTTTCCATCCCTTTCATAACCACACGCACACACACACACACACACACACACACATATGTGCACACACTCTTCCGCCACTCGCTGTATCCACTCTCGCATATTCACCTGTAGGCATTTTGGTCAAACGCTTCTGCATCAGGGAATCCTAACATGCCACAGACGACACGGCTGCTGCTGAGGTCCCAGCCATTGCTACACACATGACGCCACCTCCCAGCATGCTTCACTTCCACCACTCCTTCCGTCACCAAACCGCCATTGTTGCCGGACAGCACGGGCCGGAGACGAGCCTCCTCCAAGTGAACAGATCCCTGTACATGAGAAAACATACAGAGGATAGAGCTGGATCTCTGTCACGCTTTTTGGAGGTGTTGGCCTCGGCATACATCAACCAAGCTTTTGTTATGCACACTAACACGGGATTAAGTTGAGTCAGTAAACACAGCTTTGTTTAACTACGTATCCGCAGACAGCACACAATCAAGAGAAGAACAACATGATAAGATGACATGCCTTGTCTCTAATCATCACACTCTCTAATCATCCGCATTATGTACTGTAGGCAGCAGGAAGGAAACTAACAGACAACACGGTTTGTTTATTGTGTCTGGATTTGTGTCATGATGATTACAAAATGGTAAGGAAAGTGTAAACTCTGCAAGTTGAAAGCAAAGAAAGCCAAACGCAAGTGATAAATGTCCTGCAATTTCCTTTCATTTGATTTTCTTGCATGTTTGAGGAGTCGGGCCGTAGATCTTCTGGTGGTTGGGTCCTAAACTTAAAAGTCCTGCTGCTGCACAAGAACTGGATCTGGAGAGGGTCTGGTTTTAGGTTTGTCTCTAATTATACATGTCCATTGGCCTGTGGCTCCACAAATTACATTTAATGTATGAGAGTCTGAATAAAGCTAGATCGGACTAGTTTCTTGGTGTGCACCAGATGTTGTGTGTGTCTCTGTTTGTGTGTTTTTACCTGTGTAATGTATTGCATATCAGTCTCCAGTCCCATGTCTGGATAAACAGGCTCTGGTTCGACATGATTCCCGCTGAGCTGCTGATTCCTGTCACTCCTCCGCTCAGACTGCCTATCTACTTGTCCCCCTGCCTCTCGTCTTACTGCTTGTGGACTGGTCCTCGCTGTCTCTTGTCTCTGTCTGTAGGATGCACCATTCACCAGACGTGACGGTAGCTCGTGCCCTTGTGGGAGAGCTGAGTTGACTTGTGGGGCTGATCTGGAACCATCTCGATTCCGACGCAAGATCTGGATCTCATGGCCATTTTCCTGAGGTGAGATGCCGCTGCGACGGGTAGCTGTTGGGTTGCGATGGAGGGCGATCTCATGGCCTCTTGCAGAAGAAGAGGTGGAGGCTGGGGCTGAAGGTGGAGCTGGAGGGGAAACAGACTGTGGTGGGGTTCTCTGTCTTGGCTGGTTCCTTGAGGATGTAGGAGGCTCCTGCACTGTAGCAGGGGCCCCAGGTCTCCGTTCTGGACTGCAAATGACTCCCAGGTCCTCAGCATGGGTGCAGTCATTGATTCCCCAACCATTGGAGCGACACTCTGCGATGGAGAGCTCTGTGCCCGTGCAGCGCACGTTGTCCAACCAGATCAAACCTAACAATGAGAAAGGTTTAAAATCATTGAAGCAAAAGATTAAGTAAAAACTTTATTAGTAAGGCTTACAAAACTAAATGCCATTGGCCGGACATACCTCGTCCCTCGCCAAACTTGGCACTGTGCGCCCAGGTAAAGCCACGTTGGAAACCCAGCTGTCGGCACACCACGTTGGCCAAGTTAAGATCCACCTCGTCATCACACACTGTGCCCCATGCACCATTGTAGAACACCTCTACGCGTCCCTCATTGGCACCGCGCCGCCCCACGCCTGCTAGACGCACAAGCGCCTCCTGGGCAGACAGCGGAGGGGGGTAGAGGAGAAAGAGGAGGAGGAGTGTGGACAGGGAGCTGAGGCACAGCATCCTGGAGATAAAGAAAGGCAGGGTGATGGGAATTGTTGACAGTGGGAAAAGAGAAGCAAATAATACAGAAAACAGAGAAGATACATGTAAAGCTGGAGGTCCTAAATATATATGCACATGTTACCACAAAAATCCCAAAAATCACCCAAAGCCATGAAACTCACATTCCATACTCTGACAAAACATATAATTAGAAACGTCTTCTAACCCTAATGGGACATTCCACAATAAAATGAAAGATTGATAGATGTTTTTATCCTTTAAAATAATCAGTCATTTATAGGACAGTCAGATGCATGAGAAACATTGTGAAAATGTAGCCCAGTCAGAGCAAAGGGAGTAATAACCAAGGCTAAAAGTAGCCTCTCCATCCAGCCAACGGAAACTTTGGCTTTCCGCAAACCCTCAAGCTTAGCTGCATGTATTTAGCCAACAGACACAAATGCAAATAAACAGTGTCATAAAAATGTTCTCACACATAAATAAAGCAGAAGGTCTATGCCTGTGAGAGACATTTTGGTTAATGAGCAATGATTAATTCATCCTTGGACAACCCCAAAAAAACTTTTTCTTCTAACAGAGGGGAAGAAACTGGAGAGATAAGGAGCAAGAGGAGAAGAAATCTGAAGGATGAAAGAGACACCTTATAGTAAATGAATCCACAGAGGGGTCAGTCAAATTCTGCTTTCCATGTGCCTACATACAATGGTACAAATAATTATGTAGAAATAAAAGCCAACTCAGACTAATTACGGTTTAATTAACAGGAGAAGTGAGTAAGGATGAGTTCAGGCACCAGCAGGGATGAAATCAGTGATGAACTATGGAGGACAAATGGACTGAGACTAAAGGTGGGCTCAAGAGAAGAAAGAAAAATGCCAAAGTGTAACTCACCTATCTGTTGATCTCAGCCTGGTGTCACTAGGAGAAAGAAGGGAGCGAGCACTGGAGGGAAAGAAGGCAGTGAGTTTGGTCCTGCTGTCTCTCTATTCTCCTCTTTTCCCTCCCTCTTTCTTTTTCTGTCACTCCCTCAGATCAGCCACTTCATCCATCCCTCCCATTTTCTTCATTTAAACAACTTTTTTTTCCCCCCATCACAGGTCACATGTGTCCTTTCCATCACCTATCAAGGGAAATGCGGGAAGTGAAAAGTAACCGCACAAATCAAAGAAAACACAACGGAAAGATCCAAACATGAAAAATGTATTTTATCTTTCGCTTTCTAAATATCAAACGAGACTACGGTGAATTAGATGATTTTTCATTTGTGCATCTGAACACGGGCTTGTTAACACTTGTTTTACACACACACATACACACAGTACAAATCAAACCATCTTACCATCTTTCTTCTTCTTTACCAACGGGTCACATGATCAAGCCACACAGGACACTCAACTTATAAAAGACCATGATTTCACCAGGATCTCGCTGTTTTTTCTCTCCTAATTTGACACATTCGTTTCAGTCATTGCACATTTGTTTTTATTTTATTGTTTGTGCACTGAATGTATCAAAACCTTACCCAATCCTTCATCTCATCTCATTGTAACCTTTCATGTAAAAAGGGGGGGAAAAAAAAAAAACTTTCCCCTCTGTTGTCTGAGAGGGTGTGTGTGTTTTCTTCCCCCCACACAATGGTAAAATCATATGCACAAATACACAAACTCATACACACACACACACACACAGCGCTGGCACCATCCTATGCCCACAGTTAGTGGTGTCATGAAATAAATGCTATGTAAGAACAGAGCTGCTTGTCTGAACTCTTTCTCTTTGCATAAAGTTCAGTTTCACAACATCCTCAGTCGTGGCACCTCCTCACTTGAGGAAAGCTCTCTCTAAGAATAGAAATGGATGGCGGCTCCATGTTTAAACAAAGAAGAAGAAGAAAACAAGGCTAAATCTTAATCCATAGTGATTCATATAAAATGTAGAAATGGCAGAAAATGTCTCCTCTTTTGGTTGTGTAGGGTCGAGCCTCCATTCTTTACCGTCTTCAGTATTATGCAGGTTTGAGCGCAGCTCAGCAGAGAGAAAACATGAATGGAAAACAAATACGTGTATACATCTATGCCACAAATATAAAACTTACTCTGACATCTTCAGGTGCAAGTGATTACATTTTTACATTTGCATGTCAAATATTCTGACACTGGATTTCTTTGCTGCTTTTGTGGTGGAAGACGGCTCACTGATGTGGCAGGAGGCGAGCTACTGAGGCTCAAGAGCTCACTCTAGTGGAGCAAACCATTACTATAGTTACATTTTAGATATAGACGGAATTAACAGACAAAAGACAGTCAAACAAATAAAACATACAACATGTACGTCGCATGGAAATGCTGCATTTTTCAAGTAAGAAACATTCACCAATTTGACAATCAACACACAGCCTAAAGAAGCATGCTTGGAAAAGTTGAGACTCTACTGTACGTGCAATTCCATGAACTTTGGGGACTTGTGAGAAAGAGATAACAGCTAGACTTTGATGCATCAGAGGCAAAGCACAGCCAGTGCCACACTAACGATGACATTAAAAAAATTGTTCCATTTATTATAAATGATTAATTTCATGAATGCGCAATTACGAAACAGGACTTTGGTAACACTTTATTTGAATAGTCCAGATAGTATTTGTAACATTTCAACAGTTTATTAGTTGAGATTTAAAAAATTCATCTACCGGTATATATGAAATTCAGAAATAATTCTTGATTGATTTTCTATATATTAATATAAAAATTATTTAAGCACATCGTCATTGGCTGTCAGTTCTTGATTATTTAATGAAGTGAAATTAAAATTAAATGTGTTTTTTGCTACTGAGTTTTCAGGTTTCAGATTGATCCTCACAACAGCACAACAAAGAGACAAAACAATCCAGGATTTTAAACTTAAAATAAAACCAAAAGCAAAATCCACCCAAACACTTGGAGTCGACGTCTTCAGTACCCAGACATCGTGGAGATCGTCGGGTATTGTTTACGGTGAGTCATGCACTTTTCTCTCTCGATGAACAATGAGTGGGTTTTGCAGTTGATGTCCTTCTCAAGGGTAATGCGAGACTCCTCCAGGTGGGACAGGGAGCCTCTGGCCTCACTCAGCTGCTGGCGCAGAGATGCCACAGTGACATCTATTTGCCTCACCTCCCCTTCCAAACTACATATACAGGAAGCAAATAAAATGAAGAGAGAGACAGGAGGTAGACGTTCATAATAATAATAAGAAGAGACAGAAAGTACATGTGTACCTGAGCTGGGGTGGATCTCTGCAGAGCTCCATGTTGGGTCTCAGGGAGCGGAGATAAAGTCTGGACTGAGCTACTCTCAGTGGAGCCTCTTTGTTGTGGATGGCCTGCTGTAGAGCAACAATGTTCCTCTCCTGGACCCCGATCTGCTCCAAGACCTACGCACATCATTATAGAAAATCAGTCAGTCAATCAATCAGCTATCAGTGCTGGAATGTAGATGTATACTATCTGATTTATAGAATGTGACATGAAAAATGTGAGGATTTTCTCTTCAGAAACTGTTGCAGGGGAGGTTTTTTTTCCCCTAACGCAGGACCTGACACAGAGTATTTCCTCTGTGTGGTATTTGTACTTTTACTTTACTGTCTGTTTGTTTCTCAGTCTGCCTGTCCACCTGTGCGAGCTTCATCTCCAGCTGGGTCTTGGCCTCAATCAGCTCCACACAGCGCTGGCTGAAGGCTCGGTCCACTCTGGAGCATTGAGCTGTCAGATCCTCTGTGGTCTCCTGCAGGACTCGCTCCACAAGCAATCTGACACACACAAAGAGCCTCACTACATTCACTGAAAACTTTGAATGATGTGTCACATTCATACCTGGTACTGTGGCAGCTTAAACATGCTAACCTGAGACTGTTGGTGGTCTGTTCCTCCAGCAGGGCCTTGGACAGGTTGTCCTGTGTAAACTTTGTCCACGATGTGCAGTTAGACACCCTGCAGCAGACCAAAGTTGTATAACCGTCATGTATACATTTGATGGTAAGTTTTGACAATAGCATTGCACACAGAAAAACACACTCAGACTTACTGGTCCTGCATGGCGGCTGAGCTGGGGTGGTGCCGTGTATCTGTGGACATGTTACTATATCTTCCACAGTTCTCATCAAGATTATAGGCTTGGTACTTATCAGACCAGTCCAACTCTAATGTCTGCTTGGCCTCTCTGTTCATCCTGACATACACACACACACACACACACACACACAAAGATACAATTAAGAGCTTCAAGTGGGTTTGCACGTCAGACAGTTTAACTTTAAGTAAAATGGGTTTGACACTCACTTGATCTGACTCACAACCTGAGCTGTGGTTCTCTTCAGAAGAGCCTGGACGCTCCTGATCAAGTCCACTTCCTACAAAACTCATAGTCACTTTTCATATTAAAATGTGTGTAAATATGTCCTCTTTTACTGTTTCACTGAATAAAATTGTCAACACACTTGTGATCCTGAGAATATTACTGTAAGACACTGAATTATAATTTAATATAATATAAATATAATAATAATAATAATAATAATAATAATAATAATATATATATATATATATATATATATATATATATATATATATATATACGATTTTCATTCCTTCAAATCTTTCATTTTCAGTATGCTATTATTCTATGTAGCTATGCTATTTATTAACATTGAATATGTTATATTACTCACCTTTAACAGCTCCTCCTCCACAGAGTCTCTCACCAGGTCTGGTCCCAGTCTTCTGGCCCTGCAGTTCAGGTTATCGGTGGAGATGGCGTAGGGAGTCTCGGTGGCATCCAGCGCTTTCTCCAGCCTCTTCTTCAGCGCCAGCAGTGACTCGGTGTCGGCCCGCAGCCGGTCGATGTGCACCTGCAGTTCAGACTTCCAGTAGTAGATCTCTTGTAGTCTATTTCCCAGAAGACGTGTCCCGTCCGCCTGGGTGTCCAAAGTTTCAGCCTCGGTGTCCTGGTACAGAGTTTTGGACTCTCGCTGGATGGTACGGCCTCCGTTGCAGTCGGTGCCGGCCTGTTGGAGGATGGTGTGGTAGTTGGAGAACCACTCAGCCGGAGTGTATTTAGCGGAGCGGTATCCCGCCGTGGCTGAACCCGAGGACAGCTGCGGGACCTCCGGCTTTACAGGAAGCTCTTTCTCCAGGATCCCTTGAGCCACAGCTCTGCTGTCATGGTGTGGCCTTGACACTAAAACCTCAGAGCTCATTTTTTGGACAATTTAATTACAGATATAAGAAAAAATAAATATTAAAAGGAGATTTTGGCCTGTGTAAAAAACAGCATCAGATGCACAGTTCTCAGTCCTAAAGCAGACCAAGATGTGTGTTTGTTTGGTGTTGCCTGGTTACACGTGCTGGCAGGAGCAGCTCTGCTCAGGTGACCAATTATCAAATGAGATAATGGAGAATGAATGAATGAATTTTAGTCATTAAACAAACAAGAGAATATAATAATGATATCATTAATATTATAAACATCTAGAGTCCATTAAAACTCAAATTAAATTAACACAATATAACAGAGATTAACTTACTGTACCTATTGTTGACTTATAGGTAAATGATCAATTTAGGATTAAGGTTGAATCTCACTTACAGTAGTAAATGCATAAACAAATAAAGCAGAACTGATTTCGGATAGGTCAAGATCTCAGAGTTTCAGTATTTAATCAATTATTTAATCAATATTGCAAATTGCAGTATTGATTATTTGAGTATATAAATTTCCTATCTTAGTCAGTCAAACACACTGTGAGGTAACCTCAAACATGTTATTGCTTTATAATTAATTGTTTTCTTTCTGATTCTGTGACCTCACTATCATCTACATCCACCTCACAAGTGTAGGAACTTTTCTAGAAGTGACTACAGCCTGTTGCAGTTTCTAGACATGTGGAGGGCTGGTTTCTTCTGCAGATGTACTTCAGCTTGTTCTTGTCTCATAACTTTGGACTTTGATGGATCAGTCGCAGTGATATAAAGAGAACGCTTGGCATGAGTTTTGCACAGATTTTTGTTCAGTGAAACAACATTCAAGGCAGCTAAAGGACAATTGTCATTTATCATTATAATTCATTTTAAGTCAGCAATATTTATGGCTTGATTAATAATTATTAATGGGCTATGCAGTTTGGACACGTCTCAGTGTAATAGTAAAACAATACCAGCAGAGGCCTCACAGTCACACACATTAATGTGTTATAATACATGGACTTGGATTTGTTCCTGTCTGTGCTGTTCTGTGGCTGATTTGACAGTAAGTTGGTGTTCATGGTTGCTTTCTACTTGTAAAACACAGTAAAACTGCTATTTATAGTATGTAATATATGCGAAAGCAATTAATCCTGCCCAACATTTTGTTTGACATCATTGAATTAGTTTCTTTCAGCACCCCCAACTCTGACTGACTTTCAACACCCGACTGTTTTGGGTTTTTGGGACTCTGCTCACAAGATACATTTGGGGGGAAAAAAAACAAAACAAGAAAGAAAAAGATATAATATAATATATAACAGATAGAAAATAGAAGAAAAAATATAAACAGAACAGAAGCAAGATCATTTGGGTACAAGTGACCTAAAAATGTAAGGTTGTATCACCGATGTGCATTCTGTTCACCCCTTGTCTTCATTGTAAATTACAGTAAATATCTTCTGTTTGGGAGATGTTTTCGTACGCAGAGCCTCGTGGATCTTGACCTGCAACATCATTGAGATTGTAGGAGCTCTGTGGTTTGGAGGTCGACTGCTTTGAACACGGGGCAAAATCATTTTCATAAACCTAAAAAAACAAAAAAAAAAACAAGAAGATAAGATAAGAGGATGACGTTACACTGATGATAATTCATGTTGTTGTCACACAGACTCTAATGGGTGAACCTCAACCAATCAATGAACCATGTAATGTAGTCAAACTTTTGCTGAAGCCATTTGAAAAAAAAGAGCAAAAACATTTCTCCATCCATTGTGTGTTAATGAAGAAATACTCTCCAGTCCTGGTATAACTTATTCACGCAGCAGCTATGCTAACCTTTTTTGCAGCCGTCATTGTTGTTTTTAGCATACACTCGCTCCTCACACATCTTGCAGATCTAGTGTTAATCACACCTTATGTTGGCGTAGCTGCCAGTATTTCCTCATTTAATGCTGATTTGTCTCTAAAAGCTGTGCTCGGACACAAACACATAGCTTGAAGCCTGGTGTGATCGCACAAGTCCAGGTGCCATGTTGGTTATTAATAACCTACTTAGAAATAACTTAGCAGAGCCTAAAATTCAGTTAGTTGGTCTTTTATTTGCTCAGCACTTTGGCCCAAAGCAACGCATCTTTCCATTCTGAAGTTTGATTGCTGTGAAATTTGGTGTAAGAATTCATTAGTCAATCATGAGGCCCACAAACCCTTCAGTTTAAGTTCCTGAGATTTTCTTGACCACCCTCACAAAGTCAGTGATGTCTAAAGATTACACAGGGTGGTCTAATAGGCAGACTGCAGTGAAACTTGCTCTTTTACATTCATAGCCTCAGTGGTATAAACTCTTTTGATTTTTGAAACCATCGGTAAGTCATTCTGTCAAACGTTTGTACTGTGTACAGTCATGAACATTGCAACCTCTTGCGTCCACTAACAAGTCTTTGAACTTGTGTTAACTTACGTCTTGGACATCTTCCTCTTCTTCTGCTGACTCGATTCTGTTCATGTCGGTTCGGTCCATGGTAACTTCAGCTCCTTGAAACACACAGTATAAGAAATGGTTTCACAGTTTGTTTGCCTGTGTGTATATGCTTTCAATACATTTGAACAGCAAAACTCACTTGTCACTTGGTGACATTTGCGTCTATAAACTATACCGAGGATAATCATCAGTATGACAACAGGGGGCACAATGAAGACCACAGGGTGAAAGAGTGCTGCATCTGAAAAAAGAGAACAGGGTAAAGATAAAGTAAACACAGGCACGTCTCACATATCTCTTATAATATTATAAGTAATATAAATACTTACCCTTGATGTGGTTTCCTGGGGTGACTGTTGTTTGTGATCTGCCATGTTCAGTGCTGGTCTCTAAGACTGTAAGAGAAAAGGTGTCCCAGTGCATGTAACAAATATCCTTTAAGCCATGCTAGATGCCAGTCCACCAATTTGGTCTAGACTGTAATATCTCAAAATTACTGGATGGATTGTCTAATTGTATTTGTGATCCTGTAAATTTTTATATGCAACACTGGATCAAACAAGTCACTTATACTGTACCATGAAATATCTCAAAGGCTACTGCATGGACTGGCACATTTCGTGCATTTATGGTTCTCAGATGATGTATCCTGATGATTTTTGTGATCCCCTTGACTTTTCCTTTAGTCCCACCTTGAGGTTGACTTTATTTAACAAATATTTCAATAGCTTCTAGATGTTCAGTCTCACATACACAGTGATGCATCTTTCAGGATAAAATGTAATAACTCTGTTGATCCCATGACTACTTGCTCGTTAAATTCATTTTGTCATGGTGACAGGATGCAGACCTATGCTAATTAAACCTGCAGGGCACAAAGTTTATACAGCATGGCTCAAACCCGGATATAACCTACAGCTACATTCATTTTTACTGTCATATTTCGAGCTGTATTCTCCATCTCTTGTTCTTTTTGTAATCTTACCTACTGACAGTTGAATCTTGGTGTAGTCATTAGCACTCCACTGTGAGTCTGAACCACACCAGTATGTCCCAGCATCACCTGCTTTCAGCTCTGTGATCATCACCAAGAAAGAACTTGAAGAGACGTCATCTTGCAGTGTGAACCTGCTTCCACTCATCACCATGTCTGCACAGTTGTTGCGGTGGTCTCCCTTACAGATGAACTTCCTGTTATCTCTGTGTTGTGGTGGGTAGGGACACTGCATATTTACTTGATGGCCAATGATGCCGCTCAGTTTACTTGTCCTCACACAGCACCACTCTGTGAAACAGAAGGAGGTTTGAGCCAACACTGCAGCCTGTATTCAGGTACAGTGGTTCTCAATCTTTTTGGGTCATTCCCACTTTGGACAAGGGGGAATTTTCAGTTGCTAGTGCTAGTGAAATACTCCAAGCGTAACATGTTCAAGTAACATCATGTTGTATCTAAATTCTAACTCAATAACATCAAATTAAACAAAGTTCAACAATAGGGAAAATAAAAGTGCAGCTGTGTCATAACTTGCATCAAGTTCAAAACTAAAGAAATAGAAAGTTTGTTCCACTCCAATTAATATGCCGACGTTAATCATTATTTTGGCACTTTGGTTCCAGGTTCCATTTTTCTCAGGGTCTCATATCTAATGTTCTTTTAATTTAGGCTGCATGTAGGCTAGTAATGATTACTTTGTTTGTGCGTGTTTTGTTTTGAATGTATGATCTTTGTTGTCATTAAAGAAAGGCACTGATAAAGCAGACATCCCAACGTGCAACAAGTCATTTCAGGGAGGTCACTCTCTAGTCTAGTGCGTGTCTTGCTCCAGAATCCAGGAGATTGAATCTCATTTGCAGGCGTCAGGGAGCCGCTATCAATATGCGGGAGAGTTGGGATCTTTGGATAAAGACAGGCATGAAAAGGAAAATTTCCTCCTGTTTGGCGCACCCCACCTGTCACATCTCTATTCCCCAACAGTGGGGTGCGCCCCACACTTTGAGAAACCGCAGGAGTAAAAGGTTGTTAAGTTTGGCTTTCCTTCAAATATTTAATATGTTTTGACATTTTTTTTTATTTTGAGGTAGAACTATGATCTCTCACGTTTGACTTCCACTTCAACAGCAGAGAAAACATCCAGGCCAGTGTTTCTATGGACACCACAAAGGTATGACCCAGAATCCCTCTGGGTCAAACTGGTTATGGTCACTGTGAATTGTCTCGACCTCTTGTCATCAGTAAGTCTGAACTGCCCGTTTTGTTGCTTGTCAGAGGTGACTACAGCCTGCTGCAGACATGCGGAGGGCTGGTTTCCTCTGCAGATGTACTTCAAGTTGTCCTCGTACTGAGACTCATACAGACAAGCAAAGGACACTGAACCTGTCTCATAACTTTGGACTTTGGTGGATCGGTCACAGCAGGTGTCTGCAGGTCAAAGAAACATCAGAAAGCTTTATGCAGAACAACCCCTTTCATTGTATTACTACTGGATTATGGGTACTGATATTTTTTCATGTAAGCAGCATAATAATTGGCTAATACTTTTTTTACTGTTAATAAGCGAGTTTATTCTAAAACACTGAATATTCTAAAATATTCAAATATTAAAGGATGATCACATGATTTGTATATGAAGCTATTTAAGCAGTTAGACAAATGTAGTTAGTAAAAATTGCAATATGTGCCTCTGAAATGTGTTGGAGTACCGCAGGAGTAGCAGAACAAGTTCCTCAGAATTACACAACATTACACAAATGAGTTCAATGCCCTATGGCCTTATGTGTATTACATTGTGTACATTGCGGGGACAATAAAACAAATTCTAGCCAAGTATAATGACATAAGGAATTTTATCCGACAATGTGACTGAGGTTTATTTATTTACCATTTCCTACTTCCAGCTGTACTTCAGTGTAGGTATCGATTCCTTGCCTGCTCACCCCACACCAGTATTTCCCAGCATCTGTAAGATTCAGATCAGAGATGGTGGCTGTGAAGACTCGTTTCTCTTGGTCATCGTGGATGGAGTATCTGCCTTTCTTTATTTGTGTTGTTTTAATAAGCACGTCATTGTCGAAGCAGTAGCCCCTGCACAAATACTTCTTGTGAGATTCGTATCCCTCTTCATAAGAACAGGAAACATGAGCTTCTCCCCCTTCATATCCAGATGAATGGATCACCTGTGCTGCACTGGTCAGACAGCTCAGAGCAACTGTAAAGAGAAGACAACATGAAAAGTAATCAGTTAAACAAAACAACTGGAAGTGTTCATGTTTTACATTTATTGTTTGTATGCAGCATATCATTTTGTCACTGAACATATACAGTATCTACATTCAAATCTGTTGTAATTATTTATTCTGAGATAAAATGTAATCTATGAAACTTACTGCACAGGGCAAACAGCAGATTTTGAAGGCTCCACATTCTCATTCTGCAAAGGCACAGAAATGACAAACGAAATGTGACTAAAATCAACACCCACTGTACTGTATATGTCAGTGTGCCATGCAAATGTTGAACACTCTCACTTCCATATTTAGACCACCAGTGTTTTATCAATCTTGAACTATTGCAAATGTATCATGAATTAATTGCCGGTTTTGTGAAAACTTTGTCATGACTGACTTTTTATGTCAACACAGAATAATCTGTAAAAGAGCTGAAGTAACTGATTTGTGTGATTTAATGTTAGTGAAACTTACTCCGGGGTACAAAGAAAAGAAAGTCACCTTTATCCTAGTCTGGTGGATATGAACTCAATATCTTGAGTCCACGTAGGCTTTTAAAGAGAAACAGTTCCTTTAAGTTGGTAAATATGTAGAAGTTCAGTCAAGTGATCATGTGACCACAATGGCGCCACAAAGGGGCACTTGATCCAACCTTATGCCATATTGTCATCTTATATTAGTCATAATAGAATATAACATAAGGCATTTTTGAGTATTTATGCTAGTGGCAGCATGTTGCTTTCAGAATAAAATTGATTGCACACACACATACACACACAAACACACACCTGCACACACACACACACACACACACACACACACACACACACGTACACACACACGCACACGCACACACACACACACACACACACACACACACACACACGTATCTAACACACATCACTTTTACAGTTAAATAATGTGTCATGTTTAACTTTAAACATGGTACCTATCAGATCAGTACAACTCTAATGTCTGCTTCAGTTCTGGTTTGCATGTCAGGGGTTTGACATGCACTTGATGTGACTTAAACTCATAGTCACTCTTGGTGTTAAAATGTGTGTTACAGAGCCCTCTAATGGTGCTGTTTTGCTGTTACATTGAATAAAGTTATCAGACACACTTGTGATGCTGAGAATATTCCTGTAAGTGCTCAAATGAATTACTATTTCACAGATTATTTCCCTTATTATCTATCTATCTATTATAATATACAAGATTTGTCATTATTTATTATTCATTCATGTATAAAACATCAGAAAAAGTCAAAAAGTGTTCCTCTGGTTGTCTGGAGCCAAATGATATCATTAAATGAGTTGGACAACAGTTAACAAGCCATGGACAATCTTATTTAAGACAGCTGCAGACTCTTACATCTTAGAAGCTGGAATAAATAGTTAGCATTTTTGCTTGAAATTTTTAAGCTTCTTTTCCCTTTGCTGACTAGTCTATTTATTGACTAATGTTGTCAATAAATGTGTGGGTGAACATCTTAACTAATATTGTACTATGTGCTACTACTTCCGTGGCAGCAAGTCCAGCATGACATTCCAGACATCCCTGGGTCTGTTCCGGGGTCTCATAGCAGTTGAACATGCGCAGAACACCTCCAAAGGAAGGTGCCCTGGGGGCATCCTAATCGGATGTCTGAACCACCTTAGCTGGCTCATTTCAGTGCAAGGAAGCAGAGGCTCTACTCCAAGCTCCCCCAGGTGTCCCAGCTCCTAAATCGCTAAGGCTTAGCTCAGCCACCTGATATAGGAAATGCATTTCAGCGGATGTATCCAGAATCTGATTCTTTCAGTCACTACCAAAAGCTCATGACCACAGGTGAGGGCTGGAATGTGGATGGACTAGAAAATTGAAAGAGAGTTGTGCCTTCTGAATCAGCTCCCTCTTCCCCAAAAATGGCCTAGGACAACATCTGCAATACTGCTGACACCGCACCATCCCATCAGTCCACCTCACGCTCCATTTTCCCATCATTCGTGAGAAAGACCCAGAGCGTGATGTAACTTTTTTGCTTGGAGCAGAGACTTGCTCCCACTGTCTTCCAGCTTCCATCTTCCATCGGACTGATGAAGCCAATAGGCCAACATCATCTGCAAAAAGCAGAGACGTAATTCTGAGGTTCCCAAATTGTCCATGAATGTCACAAACACAATCTGGGACAAAGAGAACAAAGAGAACTGAGAACATATTTGACTTTGTGCTAGAAATACAGAAACAGTTCTCACTTTGGTTGTACAAAGACTGGATGATTCATAGCAACAACCCCGGACTCCATATTCTCTCATGAGTCTCACAAATATTGCCTATTGATTCTTCCATGTCTGATCAAATGTGTCACACTGTATTCAGTGTCATAGTAAAACAGTACCAGTAGAGGGCTCAGCGTCACACACATTAATGGGTGTGTTGTCATACTGTACATCGATTTGATCGCAAGCATCCAGGCTCTTCTGAAAAGTAACTGAATAATCCTTTGAACTGTGTGTGTCAAGGATGAATAGAAAAGCCAATCAGACCCTAGAGCTGGACTGGTCTGATGAAGAACAGGCCAACAACTACGATGACCACAGTTGAAGATACAGTCACATGAGATGGAGCAGTAAATGTAAATGTACTTACTTTACAACACTTTATTTCAGTTCATCAAATATCTGGAACTGACAGTCACTGATAATGTAATGAGTTTTTATATCCCAACTATATAATGGGACAACAAATAGTGATGAGTTGTCTCAATAAAGACTATGGTCTGTAAAGACCGTCTTTTCTTGGTTTTGTTTGTTTATTGTTTATCACTTTAACAAAGGTTACATATGCATGTTATATTTAGCTGAAATGGTTAACCACAATTTCTTACAAAGAGTGCAGGCGAGTTGACAGTTGGTTAAATTACCAATAAGCAATCATAGTGAGAGTAAAAGTAAAAGCAAATATGTGAAATAATCATGTTACTGCAGTTTTCAGTCAGACAATGCAAAGGTTAGACAACAGTCCTACATGAACATGTGTTGATCAGCTGTTTAAGATAAGAGCAGGACAGAAACAAGATAATTTGGGTACAAGTGTGACATAAAAGTGTAAGGTTGGATCACAGATGTGCATGCTCTTCATTCAAGGTGTTCATGTAAATTTAATTACAGCAAATATCTTCTTGTCGAGAGGTTTTGGCACACAGAGCCTTGTTGGTCTTTAACTTTATCGTCACAGTGATTGTAGGACCTCTGTGGTTCAGAGTCGCTCTGCTCTACAGCAGCATCTGGATTTTCATAGTGCTAAAAAAAAACCAAAATAAAAACATAAGAGGATTATGTTACACAGATAATTCATGTTAATGTGTAACCTGACTGCATCAAATTATTATTTACACAACCATCTGGGAAGAGTCTTTGTTGGCCAAGGAAAATGATTCCAAATAATTTTGGTGACCAGATCTTTCTTCTACAGAGCACCACAGGTGACAAGATACTCATGTGAGCAGTATGGTTAGTACAAGTACAATGTTCACCATATTCACAATCTAGTTTAGCCTCTTATTGATAGCATTTCCTAATTATCAATTTCACGTGTTGAGCAAACTAAAGGTCCAGTGTGTAAGATCTAGCTGCATCTAGCGGTGCAATCACTGCATTGCAATCTCCTCACATCACCCTCGCCTTCTTAGTGTAAAGGAGAAGCAACACTTGAAAGGCCCTGTCTAGAGTCAGTATTTAGTTTGTCTGTTCTGGGCACCTGCATAAACATGGTGCTTCAAAATGGCAGCCTCCATGGAAGAGGACCCGCTTCCACTGTAGATATGATAGGAGAATTTTTAAGCCGCAAAAATAAAAAGATTCTTACGTTCAGGTGATTATACATGCATGAAATTATAGTCATGAATATTATATTCCATTTAGATTAGATTAGATTAGATTAGATTAGATTAGATTACATTTCTGTCGTATTCTGAAAATAGAGGCCCCCGATTTTACACACTGCACCTTTTAAATTATGACCTGATAATGGTGCTAGATGAACAGTCTGTGGACCAAGTTATTCTTCACTTCAGTCTGGCCCAAAGTGGTGGACTGACAGATCCACAGTGTCATAACCGAAGCGACTAACATAAGCGACTTCACAAGCAAGAAAACATGCCATGAATTTTGTATGTTTTGGTGACCTGATCATCCCTTTTTGTGGCTGCAAATTCATGCTCCAAAGGGGACAAACCCCTTCAGTTTTAGACACTGGGATTTTCTTAACCATCCACACAAAGTCACTTATCATTATTTGCTGACTTGGTTTTGTTTCTGTCCATGTTGACTCCAGCTCCTGGAAACGTACAGCATAAGAAATGGCTACACGATTTGTTTGTGTTTGTAGAATTTCGGTGCATGTATATGAACCGCAAAACTTACTTGTTACTTTGTGACATTTGTATCTATAAACTATGCCCAGAGTGATCATCAGAATGAGAATAGGTGGCACAATAAAAAGCACAGAGCGAAGGCGTGCTGCATCTGAAAAAAAGAGAACATGGAAAACACACATGAAAACACACATGCACAGCACATTTCTTATTTTTTTAAAGATATATTTTTTTGGCCTTTTCAAGCTTTATTAGAAAGATACAGCTGAAGAGTGACAGGAATGTGGGGGAGAGAGAGATAGCGGAATGATTTTAGTGTACACACGCACACTTGATGTAGTTACTTGAGGTACGTGTTGTTTGTGATCAGTGCTGGTCTCTAAGACTGTCTAAGACTGCCGTCATAAATATTCTTCTTATTAGCTGTTGATTCACACCTCATACCATGGAACATCTCAAAATCTACAGCATGGATTGGGACATTGTGTGCATTTATGGTTCCCAGATGATGTATCTTAATGATTTTTGTGATCCCCTTGACTTTTCCTCTAGCCCCAGGTTGACCTTATTTTGTTACATATCTCAACAACTGTTGAATGTTCAATCTCATATACACAGTGATGTTTCTCTCAGAGTAAAATGTAAGAACCCTGGCGATACAATTACTTTTTTTTTTTTTTATCAGGTTTTCAATTTGCTCCATAAATTTATTATGTCATGGACCTCCAGGACATAAAGTTTATCTTAAATTCATAATCTAATTGGACTGTTTGCAAATATGACCGCTGCTACAACCAGACTGGAACATTATTTGTGCAATACTTGTTATACTAACACACCAGTCACCTGTCTGTAGTCACTTCAGCCTGTTTCTAGTCACTTTACTCTTGTTTACACTTGTTTAAATCTACACTGTGCAATATCCAACATCTGTCCATATATAGAATTTATTTATACAGCTCACTTCAATACCTGTGTACACATATTACAACACTTGCATATATGTTTTTTTGAGTATATATTTTATCTTGAAGAAATCAATGAAGTCAGTTGGTGAAGGTCAATGGGAGCAAAGCAGTCTAAATATATATTTAGGGCTGTTGCTAAGCTTCCTGTGTAGGAAGACCAGTTGGTGCCTGATGAGGGCAGGAGCTAGTGAATTTTGTCTCTAATAGTTAGAATTTTATTTTGAAGATCAACACCCACTATCATAAATGTCATACATGTGCCATACAGATGTTGAAGTTCAGCCATGTGTTCATGTGATCACATTGCTGCCACAAAGGGGCAGTATCTAACCTTATACCTTGACAAGGTGCATGGTACATGAAAACTTTTACCAGCTTTTATCATCATCTTATGTTAATTTTGTATCTTGGTTTTGTATTTCTATATTGTTCTTTTTTACCTAAAATTTTATAGTATTTTATTCTTAGCTTTTTTTTATAATATGTAGTGCTGTTACACTGTTAAGTACTCTTATGCTGAGCTGACCGGATCTTCTTCTCCCTCTCTTGTTCTTTTTGTAATCTTACCTGCTGACAGTTGAATCTTGGTGTAGTTATTAGCACTCCACTGTGAGTCTGAACCACACCAGTATGTCCCAGCATCACCTGCTTTCAGCTCTGTGATCATCACCAAGAAAGAACTTGAAGAGACGTCATCTTGCAGTGTGAACCTGCTTCCATTCGTCACCATATTTGTGCAGTTGTTGTGGTGGTCTCCCTTACAGATGAACTTCCTGTTATATCTGTGTTGTGGTGGGTAGGGACACTGCATATTTACTTGATGGCCCACGATGCTGCTCAGTTTACTTGTCTTCACACAGCACCACTCTGTGAAACAGAAGGAGGTTTGAGCCAACACTGCAGCCTGTATTCAGGTTAGATTAGAAGGTTGTTAAGTTTGGCTTTTGAAAATTAATGGTTCACTACAGTATGAGGTATGAGGTAGAAATATGATCTCTCACCTTTGACCTCCACTTCAACAGCAGAGAAAACATCCAGGCCAGGGTTTCTATGGACGCCACAAAGGTACGACCCAGAATCCCCCTTGTTCAAATTGGTAATTGTCACTGTGAATTTCCTTGACCACTTGTCATCAGTAAGTCTGAACTGTCCGTTTTGTTGCTTGTCAGAGGTGACTACAGCCTGCTGCAGACATGTGGAGGGCTGGTTTCCTCTGCAGATGTACTTCAAGTTGTTCTTGTACTGAGACTCATACGGACAACCAAAGGACACTGAACCTGTCTCATAACTTTGGATTTTGGTGGATTGGCCACAGCAGGTGTCTGCAGGTCAAAGAAACATCGGACACTGTCACAAACACAGATATAGTATTAAATATATAAATATATACATATTTTCTTTTACTTACACACTCACACTTACACAGAATCATTGTTAGTTAAATGTAATGTAAGCATCAAAAGTAAAAGATCTTATTATGCAAGCAGGACAATCACTTCATTGTTGTATTACCACTGGATTATGCTTACTAATGCATATTCATGTAAATAATAGTTGGTTAACATGAAATCATTTTTATTTTTTTGTTTAATTCACAGGTCGGCAGTTTAATTTAAAACACTGAATATGATAAAATATTCAAATATTAAAGGATGGTCACATGCTTTGTATATAAAACTGAATCAGCAGAGTAATCATATCTTTCAGACAAATGTAGTTAAGTTAAAATTACAATTTCATGAAACAAGGAATTTTACTTGACAGTGTGACAGGGGGTTATTTATTTACCTTGTCTTACTTGTATATTTACTTCAGTGTAGATATCCGTTCCAGTCCTGCTCACCCCACACCAGTATTTCCCAGCATCTGTAAGACTCAGATCAGAGATGGTTGTTGTGAAGACTCGTCTCTGTTTGTCATCATGGATGGAGTATCTGCCTTTCCTTGTTGCTGTCGTTTTAATAAGAACATCATTGTCCCTGCAGTTATTCTTGCAGAAGTACTTTTCATAAGATTCATATCCCCCTCCATAAGAACAAGGAACATTAACTTCTCTCCCTTCATATGCAGACAAGTGGATCACCTGTACTGCACTGGTCACACAGCTCAGAATAACTGTAAAGAGAAAACAACATGAAAAGTTATCAGTTAAACAAGACGACTGGAAATGTTCATGTTTTACATTTGTTTTTTGAACGCAGCTTTGTGTCACTTCAGTTGTCACTGAATATATAAAGTATGTACATTTAAATCTGTTAAAATCTATTTATTGTTTAAAATTTAACTCAGAGAAAAATGTAATCTATGAAACTTACTGCACAGGGTGAAGAGCAGATTTTGAAGCCGCCTCATCTTCATTCTTCTGCAAAGATACAGAAATGACAATTGAAATGTGACCACTATGGGTGAACAACACCCACTGTATGTGTCAGCATGACATGCAAATGTTGAACACTCACCTCCATATTTAGACCACCAGTGCTTTATCAAACTTGAACTATTGCAAATGTTGCATGCATTATGATTAAATCATGAATTAATTGCCGGCTTTGTGAAAACTTTGTCATGACTGACTTTTTATGTGAATACAGAATAATCTGTAAAAGAGCTGAAGTAACTGATTTATGTGATTTAATGTTAGTGAAACTTACTCCGGGGTACAAAGAAAAGAAAGTTTGCATATTTGCATATCAGACAGTTTAACTTCCAATAAACATGGTTTGACACTTACTTGCTGTGACTCACAACCTGGGCTGTAGTTACCTTCAGAAGAGCCTGGAGGCCGGAAGTCCACTTCCTGCAAAACTCATAGTTGCTCTTGGTGTTAAAATGTGCATTATAGTGCCCTCTCATGGTGTTGTTTTACTGTTGCACTGAATGAAGTTATCATACACACTTGTGATCCTGAGAATACTACAGTAAGAGCTCAAAAGAATTATTATTTCGCACATTATTTTCCTTATTATCTACAGGTCTGCAAAACATTAGGACAGGCAAATGATATTATCAAATGAACTGGACAACAGTCAAAATCCAATAATCAGTTTGGTACATTTGAAGACAGCTGCAAACCTTCACATTTTAAAAACTGGAGCAAATAAGTTGTCATTTTTGCTTGAAATTATAAATTGTTTGTCAAAATAATAATTTTCCCATGGGTGACTAATCTATTTTTTGAGAAGCATTCTGGTCTGGTACATCCACTTCATCCACATCCACTTCACAAGTCTAGGAATTTCACTGGAGGTGATTACTGCCTGTTCTGGACATGTGTAGGGCTGGTTTCTACTGTCCATCTAAATTTCCTATCCTGTATAACAGTCAGTCAAACACACTCTGAGGTATAGGCCTTATCACAATGGCAACATAAAAAAGTGCTAATATTTTACAGATTTGCACAATCTCAAACATGTTTTTGCTTTATAATGTATTGCTTTCTTCCTGATTCTGTGACCTCTCTATCACCTACATCCACCTCACGACTCAAGGAACTTCACTGGAGGTGACTACTACCTGTTGTACACATGTGGAGGGCTGGTTTCTTCTGCAGATGAAGCCTACAGTACATCAACTTTATTTATGGCTTGATTAATAGTTATTAATGAGCTATGCAGTTTGAAAGGTTGCCTTTTGATTCTTCAATCTGTGATCAATCCCATGCTAAATTCAGTATCACAGTAAACAGTACCAGCAGATTGCCCAGTGTCACACACATTAATATGTTAGTGTAGTAAATGAACTTGATCAGGAGCATCCAGGCTTCTGAAGAGAACTAAATAATCTTTGAATAATCCATGAATAGTCTGATAAATTTAGAGGGGAAGCGTCTCTTTGATGGAACTGCTAACAAGACATGAAAATCTGACTAACTACATACTGCTTATTGAAAACATTATAAACTTTTATTTTATTTTATTTTACGTAAAATCTTAAACTAGTAGAGTGTAGATAGTATTGTTTTTATATCTCATTTATATAATGGAACAAAAATTACTGATGAGTTGTTTCAATAAAGACTATGGTCTGAGTGGCTTTTCTTGTTTTTTTTTTTTTATTGTTTGTCACTGACAAAGGTTACATATGCATGTTATATTTAGCTGAAATGGTTAACCACAATTTCTTACAAAGAGTGCAGGCGAGTTTAACAGTTGAATTGTCATTAAGCAATCTTAATTGTAAAAGTTAAATGTTAAATAATCATGTTTCTGCAGTTTTCACAGCCCAGATAAAGCTGCTAATAAGCAAAATAAAAAGTTATTTCCCGATTGTTTCACAGCGGTTACATTCAGCAGGTATAGACACACCCACTGCAACCCACCTCAGCTCCCCTCACCCCCTGACCGCCGCACTCCCCCACCACCTGTTGCCGGTTTGCCTGTCCCTGTCTGAATGCCCACTAAGGTTGCATCACAGATGTGCGCAGTGTCTGTTTATGGCTTCAATATGATTTTGATTACATTAAATGTCTTCTGTTGTGGAGACCTTTTGGTACATAGAGTCTTGTTGGTCTTCATCTGCATCATCATAGTGACTGTAGGACCTTTGTGGTTTGGCAGTCCCCTGCCTTGAGCACACTACAACGTCTTGATTCTCATAATCCTAAAAAATAAGAGACAGATAATAATTCATGTTATTATAATATTATTAGCATCAAATATTATGTTAAAAATATTATTTTTTACAATCATCTGGGAAGTATATTGAGCAAATTAAGATTATGACCTAATGATGGCGCTAGATGAGAAGTCTGTGAATCAATGAAGTTTTTAGAATTAATCCTCTTGAGACCATGAATGAGTGTAAAAATTTCATTGCAGTTCATCCTGTAGATGTTGAGCTGTTTCAGTCAGTCAGACCAAAATGGTGGACTGACAGACCCAGATTGTTGTAAGTGACATCGCTAGCATGACTAAAAATGTTTTCAATGAAAACCTGCCATGAATTTTGCTCTAGACACTCGTTAACTTGCGTGTTTTGGTGACCTCCTGACCACACCTCGAGCACAAGTCTAATGGGCTTCAAATTCATGCTCCCAAGGTGAAGAACCCCTTCAGATTTAGACCCTGAACTTTCTACAAAGCCAATTATATCTAAATAGTAAACAGTATGGTCTTCAGAGTTTATCCCTTCAAGTAGTGCCTTTAGTATGTTGTTCTATCAAACATTTGTATTGTGGACAGTCATGAACATTGCAGCCTCTTATATCCACTAACAAGTCTTTGAAGTTATGTTAACTTACATCTTGGACATCTTCCTCTTCTTCTGCTGACTTGGTTCTGTTTCTGTCCATGGTAACTTTGGTTCCTGGAAACACGCAGCATAAGAAATGGTTACCCTTGGTTGGTTACATTTATTTGCATATCTATATGTGTGTGTGTCTGTATTTTGTGGTTTCAGTGCATGCATTTGAACAGCACAACTTACTTGTCACTTTGTGACATTTGTATCTATAAATTATACCGAGGATGATTATTAGTATGAGAATAGGTAACACAATGAAGCCCACAGGGTGAAAGAGTGCTGCATCTGAAAAAAGAGAACAAGATATACGTTGTGACAACACCATAAGCAGCACACTCCTCTCTTATAACAATCATTTCACAGTGCTGGTCTCTAATTGTCTGAGAAAACATTTCTCAGTACATGTAGCAGATGTTCTTATTCTTAGCTGTTGATTCACTTAAGCATAATAACAAATATCTCAAAATTGACTGGCACATTTTGTGCATTTTATTTTTGTGCGTTTTATGGTTCCCAGATTATGTATCCTGATGATTTTTATGACACCCTTGACTTTTCCTTTAGTCCCACCTTGAGGTTGAGTTATTTGTGAAACATCGTAACACATTTTGGATGTTCAATCTCATATACACAGGGATGTTTCTTTCAGGATAAAATGAAATAACTCTAAACATCCCATGACTTTTACTCAGGTCATATTTATTCAATAAATTCATTATGTAATGGTGGCATGATGCAGACTAACTGAACTGAACCTGCAGGATGAAACCTGGATATAACCTACAGCTACATTCATTTTTACTGTCATATTTCGAGCTGTATTCTCCATCTCTTGTTCTTTTTGTAATCTTACCTACTGACAGTTGAATCTTGGTGTAGTTATTAGCACTCCACTGTGAGTCTGAACCACACCAGTATGTCCCAGCATCACCTGCTTTCAGCTCTGTGATCATCACCAAGAAAGAACTTGAAGAGACGTCATCTTGCAGTGTGAACCTGCTTCCATTCGTCACCATATTTGTGCAGTTGTTGTGGTGGTCTCCCTTACAGATGAACTTCCTGTTATATCTGTGTTGTGGTGGGTAGGGACACTGCATATTTACTTGATGGCCCACGATGCTGCTCAGTTTACTTGTCTTCACACAGCACCACTCTGTGAAACAGAAGGAGGTTTGAGCCAACACTGCAGCCTGTATTCAGGTTAGATTAGAAGGTTGTTAAGTTTGGCTTTTGAAAATTAATGGTTCACTACAGTATGAGGTATGAGGTAGAAATATGATCTCTCACCTTTGACCTCCACTTCAACAGCAGAGAAAACATCCAGGCCAGGGTTTCTATGGACGCCACAAAGGTACGACCCAGAATCCCCCTTGTTCAAATTGGTAATTGTCACTGTGAATTTCCTTGACCACTTGTCATCAGTAAGTCTGAACTGTCCGTTTTGTTGCTTGTCAGAGGTGACTACAGCCTGCTGCAGACATGTGGAGGGCTGGTTTCCTCTGCAGATGTACTTCAAGTTGTTCTTGTACTGAGACTCATACGGACAACCAAAGGACACTGAACCTGTCTCATAACTTTGGATTTTGGTGGATTGGCCACAGCAGGTGTCTGCAGGTCAAAGAAACATCGGACACTGTCACAAACACAGATATAGTATTAAATATATAAATATATACATATTTTCTTTTACTTACACACTCACACTTACACAGAATCATTGTTAGTTAAATGTAATGTAAGCATCAAAAGTAAAAGATCTTATTATGCAAGCAGGACAATCACTTCATTGTTGTATTACCACTGGATTATGCTTACTAATGCATATTCATGTAAATAATAGTTGGTTAACATGAAATCATTTTTATTTTTTTGTTTAATTCACAGGTCGGCAGTTTAATTTAAAACACTGAATATGATAAAATATTCAAATATTAAAGGATGGTCACATGCTTTGTATATAAAACTGAATCAGCAGAGTAATCATATCTTTCAGACAAATGTAGTTAAGTTAAAATTACAATTTCATGAAACAAGGAATTTTACTTGACAGTGTGACAGGGGGTTATTTATTTACCTTGTCTTACTTGTATATTTACTTCAGTGTAGATATCCGTTCCAGTCCTGCTCACCCCACACCAGTATTTCCCAGCATCTGTAAGACTCAGATCAGAGATGGTTGTTGTGAAGACTCGTCTCTGTTTGTCATCATGGATGGAGTATCTGCCTTTCCTTGTTGCTGTCGTTTTAATAAGAACATCATTGTCCCTGCAGTTATTCTTGCAGAAGTACTTTTCATAAGATTCATATCCCCCTCCATAAGAACAAGGAACATTAACTTCTCTCCCTTCATATGCAGACAAGTGGATCACCTGTACTGCACTGGTCACACAGCTCAGAATAACTGTAAAGAGAAAACAACATGAAAAGTTATCAGTTAAACAAGACGACTGGAAATGTTCATGTTTTACATTTGTTTTTTGAACGCAGCTTTGTGTCACTTCAGTTGTCACTGAATATATAAAGTATGTACATTTAAATCTGTTAAAATCTATTTATTGTTTAAAATTTAACTCAGAGAAAAATGTAATCTATGAAACTTACTGCACAGGGTGAAGAGCAGATTTTGAAGCCGCCTCATCTTCATTCTTCTGCAAAGATACAGAAATGACAATTGAAATGTGACCACTATGGGTGAACAACACCCACTGTATGTGTCAGCATGACATGCAAATGTTGAACACTCACCTCCATATTTAGACCACCAGTGCTTTATCAAACTTGAACTATTGCAAATGTTGCATGCATTATGATTAAATCATGAATTAATTGCCGGCTTTGTGAAAACTTTGTCATGACTGACTTTTTATGTGAATACAGAATAATCTGTAAAAGAGCTGAAGTAACTGATTTATGTGATTTAATGTTAGTGAAACTTACTCCGGGGTACAAAGAAAAGAAAGTTTGCATATTTGCATATCAGACAGTTTAACTTCCAATAAACATGGTTTGACACTTACTTGCTGTGACTCACAACCTGGGCTGTAGTTACCTTCAGAAGAGCCTGGAGGCCGGAAGTCCACTTCCTGCAAAACTCATAGTTGCTCTTGGTGTTAAAATGTGCATTATAGTGCCCTCTCATGGTGTTGTTTTACTGTTGCACTGAATGAAGTTATCATACACACTTGTGATCCTGAGAATACTACAGTAAGAGCTCAAAAGAATTATTATTTCGCACATTATTTTCCTTATTATCTACAGGTCTGCAAAACATTAGGACAGGCAAATGATATTATCAAATGAACTGGACAACAGTCAAAATCCAATAATCAGTTTGGTACATTTGAAGACAGCTGCAAACCTTCACATTTTAAAAACTGGAGCAAATAAGTTGTCATTTTTGCTTGAAATTATAAATTGTTTGTCAAAATAATAATTTTCCCATGGGTGACTAATCTATTTTTTGAGAAGCATTCTGGTCTGGTACATCCACTTCATCCACATCCACTTCACAAGTCTAGGAATTTCACTGGAGGTGATTACTGCCTGTTCTGGACATGTGTAGGGCTGGTTTCTACTGTCCATCTAAATTTCCTATCCTGTATAACAGTCAGTCAAACACACTCTGAGGTATAGGCCTTATCACAATGGCAACATAAAAAAGTGCTAATATTTTACAGATTTGCACAATCTCAAACATGTTTTTGCTTTATAATGTATTGCTTTCTTCCTGATTCTGTGACCTCTCTATCACCTACATCCACCTCACGACTCAAGGAACTTCACTGGAGGTGACTACTACCTGTTGTACACATGTGGAGGGCTGGTTTCTTCTGCAGATGAAGCCTACAGTACATCAACTTTATTTATGGCTTGATTAATAGTTATTAATGAGCTATGCAGTTTGAAAGGTTGCCTTTTGATTCTTCAATCTGTGATCAATCCCATGCTAAATTCAGTATCACAGTAAACAGTACCAGCAGATTGCCCAGTGTCACACACATTAATATGTTAGTGTAGTAAATGAACTTGATCAGGAGCATCCAGGCTTCTGAAGAGAACTAAATAATCTTTGAATAATCCATGAATAGTCTGATAAATTTAGAGGGGAAGCGTCTCTTTGATGGAACTGCTAACAAGACATGAAAATCTGACTAACTACATACTGCTTATTGAAAACATTATAAACTTTTATTTTATTTTATTTTACGTAAAATCTTAAACTAGTAGAGTGTAGATAGTATTGTTTTTATATCTCATTTATATAATGGAACAAAAATTACTGATGAGTTGTTTCAATAAAGACTATGGTCTGAGTGGCTTTTCTTGTTTTTTTTTTTTTATTGTTTGTCACTGACAAAGGTTACATATGCATGTTATATTTAGCTGAAATGGTTAACCACAATTTCTTACAAAGAGTGCAGGCGAGTTTAACAGTTGAATTGTCATTAAGCAATCTTAATTGTAAAAGTTAAATGTTAAATAATCATGTTTCTGCAGTTTTCACAGCCCAGATAAAGCTGCTAATAAGCAAAATAAAAAGTTATTTCCCGATTGTTTCACAGCGGTTACATTCAGCAGGTATAGACACACCCACTGCAACCCACCTCAGCTCCCCTCACCCCCTGACCGCCGCACTCCCCCACCACCTGTTGCCGGTTTGCCTGTCCCTGTCTGAATGCCCACTAAGGTTGCATCACAGATGTGCGCAGTGTCTGTTTATGGCTTCAATATGATTTTGATTACATTAAATGTCTTCTGTTGTGGAGACCTTTTGGTACATAGAGTCTTGTTGGTCTTCATCTGCATCATCATAGTGACTGTAGGACCTTTGTGGTTTGGCAGTCCCCTGCCTTGAGCACACTACAACGTCTTGATTCTCATAATCCTAAAAAATAAGAGACAGATAATAATTCATGTTATTATAATATTATTAGCATCAAATATTATGTTAAAAATATTATTTTTTACAATCATCTGGGAAGTATATTGAGCAAATTAAGATTATGACCTAATGATGGCGCTAGATGAGAAGTCTGTGAATCAATGAAGTTTTTAGAATTAATCCTCTTGAGACCATGAATGAGTGTAAAAATTTCATTGCAGTTCATCCTGTAGATGTTGAGCTGTTTCAGTCAGTCAGACCAAAATGGTGGACTGACAGACCCAGATTGTTGTAAGTGACATCGCTAGCATGACTAAAAATGTTTTCAATGAAAACCTGCCATGAATTTTGCTCTAGACACTCGTTAACTTGCGTGTTTTGGTGACCTCCTGACCACACCTCGAGCACAAGTCTAATGGGCTTCAAATTCATGCTCCCAAGGTGAAGAACCCCTTCAGATTTAGACCCTGAACTTTCTACAAAGCCAATTATATCTAAATAGTAAACAGTATGGTCTTCAGAGTTTATCCCTTCAAGTAGTGCCTTTAGTATGTTGTTCTATCAAACATTTGTATTGTGGACAGTCATGAACATTGCAGCCTCTTATATCCACTAACAAGTCTTTGAAGTTATGTTAACTTACATCTTGGACATCTTCCTCTTCTTCTGCTGACTTGGTTCTGTTTCTGTCCATGGTAACTTTGGTTCCTGGAAACACGCAGCATAAGAAATGGTTACCCTTGGTTGGTTACATTTATTTGCATATCTATATGTGTGTGTGTCTGTATTTTGTGGTTTCAGTGCATGCATTTGAACAGCACAACTTACTTGTCACTTTGTGACATTTGTATCTATAAATTATACCGAGGATGATTATTAGTATGAGAATAGGTAACACAATGAAGCCCACAGGGTGAAAGAGTGCTGCATCTGAAAAAAGAGAACAAGATATACGTTGTGACAACACCATAAGCAGCACACTCCTCTCTTATAACAATCATTTCACAGTGCTGGTCTCTAATTGTCTGAGAAAACATTTCTCAGTACATGTAGCAGATGTTCTTATTCTTAGCTGTTGATTCACTTAAGCATAATAACAAATATCTCAAAATTGACTGGCACATTTTGTGCATTTTATTTTTGTGCGTTTTATGGTTCCCAGATTATGTATCCTGATGATTTTTATGACACCCTTGACTTTTCCTTTAGTCCCACCTTGAGGTTGAGTTATTTGTGAAACATCGTAACACATTTTGGATGTTCAATCTCATATACACAGGGATGTTTCTTTCAGGATAAAATGAAATAACTCTAAACATCCCATGACTTTTACTCAGGTCATATTTATTCAATAAATTCATTATGTAATGGTGGCATGATGCAGACTAACTGAACTGAACCTGCAGGATGAAACCTGGATATAACCTACAGCTACATTCATTTTTACTGTCATATTTCGAGCTGTATTCTCCATCTCTTGTTCTTTTTGTAATCTTACCTACTGACAGTTGAATCTTGGTGTAGTTATTAGCACTCCACTGTGAGTCTGAACCACACCAGTATGTCCCAGCATCACCTGCTTTCAGCTCTGTGATCATCACCAAGAAAGAACTTGAAGAGACGTCATCTTGCAGTGTGAACCTGCTTCCATTCGTCACCATATTTGTGCAGTTGTTGTGGTGGTCTCCCTTACAGATGAACTTCCTGTTATATCTGTGTTGTGGTGGGTAGGGACACTGCATATTTACTTGATGGCCCACGATGCTGCTCAGTTTACTTGTCTTCACACAGCACCACTCTGTGAAACAGAAGGAGGTTTGAGCCAACACTGCAGCCTGTATTCAGGTTAGATTAGAAGGTTGTTAAGTTTGGCTTTTGAAAATTAATGGTTCACTACAGTATGAGGTATGAGGTAGAAATATGATCTCTCACCTTTGACCTCCACTTCAACAGCAGAGAAAACATCCAGGCCAGGGTTTCTATGGACGCCACAAAGGTACGACCCAGAATCCCCCTTGTTCAAATTGGTAATTGTCACTGTGAATTTCCTTGACCACTTGTCATCAGTAAGTCTGAACTGTCCGTTTTGTTGCTTGTCAGAGGTGACTACAGCCTGCTGCAGACATGTGGAGGGCTGGTTTCCTCTGCAGATGTACTTCAAGTTGTTCTTGTACTGAGACTCATACGGACAACCAAAGGACACTGAACCTGTCTCATAACTTTGGATTTTGGTGGATTGGCCACAGCAGGTGTCTGCAGGTCAAAGAAACATCGGACACTGTCACAAACACAGATATAGTATTAAATATATAAATATATACATATTTTCTTTTACTTACACACTCACACTTACACAGAATCATTGTTAGTTAAATGTAATGTAAGCATCAAAAGTAAAAGATCTTATTATGCAAGCAGGACAATCACTTCATTGTTGTATTACCACTGGATTATGCTTACTAATGCATATTCATGTAAATAATAGTTGGTTAACATGAAATCATTTTTATTTTTTTGTTTAATTCACAGGTCGGCAGTTTAATTTAAAACACTGAATATGATAAAATATTCAAATATTAAAGGATGGTCACATGCTTTGTATATAAAACTGAATCAGCAGAGTAATCATATCTTTCAGACAAATGTAGTTAAGTTAAAATTACAATTTCATGAAACAAGGAATTTTACTTGACAGTGTGACAGGGGGTTATTTATTTACCTTGTCTTACTTGTATATTTACTTCAGTGTAGATATCCGTTCCAGTCCTGCTCACCCCACACCAGTATTTCCCAGCATCTGTAAGACTCAGATCAGAGATGGTTGTTGTGAAGACTCGTCTCTGTTTGTCATCATGGATGGAGTATCTGCCTTTCCTTGTTGCTGTCGTTTTAATAAGAACATCATTGTCCCTGCAGTTATTCTTGCAGAAGTACTTTTCATAAGATTCATATCCCCCTCCATAAGAACAAGGAACATTAACTTCTCTCCCTTCATATGCAGACAAGTGGATCACCTGTACTGCACTGGTCACACAGCTCAGAATAACTGTAAAGAGAAAACAACATGAAAAGTTATCAGTTAAACAAGACGACTGGAAATGTTCATGTTTTACATTTGTTTTTTGAACGCAGCTTTGTGTCACTTCAGTTGTCACTGAATATATAAAGTATGTACATTTAAATCTGTTAAAATCTATTTATTGTTTAAAATTTAACTCAGAGAAAAATGTAATCTATGAAACTTACTGCACAGGGTGAAGAGCAGATTTTGAAGCCGCCTCATCTTCATTCTTCTGCAAAGATACAGAAATGACAATTGAAATGTGACCACTATGGGTGAACAACACCCACTGTATGTGTCAGCATGACATGCAAATGTTGAACACTCACCTCCATATTTAGACCACCAGTGCTTTATCAAACTTGAACTATTGCAAATGTTGCATGCATTATGATTAAATCATGAATTAATTGCCGGCTTTGTGAAAACTTTGTCATGACTGACTTTTTATGTGAATACAGAATAATCTGTAAAAGAGCTGAAGTAACTGATTTATGTGATTTAATGTTAGTGAAACTTACTCCGGGGTACAAAGAAAAGAAAGTTTGCATATTTGCATATCAGACAGTTTAACTTCCAATAAACATGGTTTGACACTTACTTGCTGTGACTCACAACCTGGGCTGTAGTTACCTTCAGAAGAGCCTGGAGGCCGGAAGTCCACTTCCTGCAAAACTCATAGTTGCTCTTGGTGTTAAAATGTGCATTATAGTGCCCTCTCATGGTGTTGTTTTACTGTTGCACTGAATGAAGTTATCATACACACTTGTGATCCTGAGAATACTACAGTAAGAGCTCAAAAGAATTATTATTTCGCACATTATTTTCCTTATTATCTACAGGTCTGCAAAACATTAGGACAGGCAAATGATATTATCAAATGAACTGGACAACAGTCAAAATCCAATAATCAGTTTGGTACATTTGAAGACAGCTGCAAACCTTCACATTTTAAAAACTGGAGCAAATAAGTTGTCATTTTTGCTTGAAATTATAAATTGTTTGTCAAAATAATAATTTTCCCATGGGTGACTAATCTATTTTTTGAGAAGCATTCTGGTCTGGTACATCCACTTCATCCACATCCACTTCACAAGTCTAGGAATTTCACTGGAGGTGATTACTGCCTGTTCTGGACATGTGTAGGGCTGGTTTCTACTGTCCATCTAAATTTCCTATCCTGTATAACAGTCAGTCAAACACACTCTGAGGTATAGGCCTTATCACAATGGCAACATAAAAAAGTGCTAATATTTTACAGATTTGCACAATCTCAAACATGTTTTTGCTTTATAATGTATTGCTTTCTTCCTGATTCTGTGACCTCTCTATCACCTACATCCACCTCACGACTCAAGGAACTTCACTGGAGGTGACTACTACCTGTTGTACACATGTGGAGGGCTGGTTTCTTCTGCAGATGAAGCCTACAGTACATCAACTTTATTTATGGCTTGATTAATAGTTATTAATGAGCTATGCAGTTTGAAAGGTTGCCTTTTGATTCTTCAATCTGTGATCAATCCCATGCTAAATTCAGTATCACAGTAAACAGTACCAGCAGATTGCCCAGTGTCACACACATTAATATGTTAGTGTAGTAAATGAACTTGATCAGGAGCATCCAGGCTTCTGAAGAGAACTAAATAATCTTTGAATAATCCATGAATAGTCTGATAAATTTAGAGGGGAAGCGTCTCTTTGATGGAACTGCTAACAAGACATGAAAATCTGACTAACTACATACTGCTTATTGAAAACATTATAAACTTTTATTTTATTTTATTTTACGTAAAATCTTAAACTAGTAGAGTGTAGATAGTATTGTTTTTATATCTCATTTATATAATGGAACAAAAATTACTGATGAGTTGTTTCAATAAAGACTATGGTCTGAGTGGCTTTTCTTGTTTTTTTTTTTTTATTGTTTGTCACTGACAAAGGTTACATATGCATGTTATATTTAGCTGAAATGGTTAACCACAATTTCTTACAAAGAGTGCAGGCGAGTTTAACAGTTGAATTGTCATTAAGCAATCTTAATTGTAAAAGTTAAATGTTAAATAATCATGTTTCTGCAGTTTTCACAGCCCAGATAAAGCTGCTAATAAGCAAAATAAAAAGTTATTTCCCGATTGTTTCACAGCGGTTACATTCAGCAGGTATAGACACACCCACTGCAACCCACCTCAGCTCCCCTCACCCCCTGACCGCCGCACTCCCCCACCACCTGTTGCCGGTTTGCCTGTCCCTGTCTGAATGCCCACTAAGGTTGCATCACAGATGTGCGCAGTGTCTGTTTATGGCTTCAATATGATTTTGATTACATTAAATGTCTTCTGTTGTGGAGACCTTTTGGTACATAGAGTCTTGTTGGTCTTCATCTGCATCATCATAGTGACTGTAGGACCTTTGTGGTTTGGCAGTCCCCTGCCTTGAGCACACTACAACGTCTTGATTCTCATAATCCTAAAAAATAAGAGACAGATAATAATTCATGTTATTATAATATTATTAGCATCAAATATTATGTTAAAAATATTATTTTTTACAATCATCTGGGAAGTATATTGAGCAAATTAAGATTATGACCTAATGATGGCGCTAGATGAGAAGTCTGTGAATCAATGAAGTTTTTAGAATTAATCCTCTTGAGACCATGAATGAGTGTAAAAATTTCATTGCAGTTCATCCTGTAGATGTTGAGCTGTTTCAGTCAGTCAGACCAAAATGGTGGACTGACAGACCCAGATTGTTGTAAGTGACATCGCTAGCATGACTAAAAATGTTTTCAATGAAAACCTGCCATGAATTTTGCTCTAGACACTCGTTAACTTGCGTGTTTTGGTGACCTCCTGACCACACCTCGAGCACAAGTCTAATGGGCTTCAAATTCATGCTCCCAAGGTGAAGAACCCCTTCAGATTTAGACCCTGAACTTTCTACAAAGCCAATTATATCTAAATAGTAAACAGTATGGTCTTCAGAGTTTATCCCTTCAAGTAGTGCCTTTAGTATGTTGTTCTATCAAACATTTGTATTGTGGACAGTCATGAACATTGCAGCCTCTTATATCCACTAACAAGTCTTTGAAGTTATGTTAACTTACATCTTGGACATCTTCCTCTTCTTCTGCTGACTTGGTTCTGTTTCTGTCCATGGTAACTTTGGTTCCTGGAAACACGCAGCATAAGAAATGGTTACCCTTGGTTGGTTACATTTATTTGCATATCTATATGTGTGTGTGTCTGTATTTTGTGGTTTCAGTGCATGCATTTGAACAGCACAACTTACTTGTCACTTTGTGACATTTGTATCTATAAATTATACCGAGGATGATTATTAGTATGAGAATAGGTAACACAATGAAGCCCACAGGGTGAAAGAGTGCTGCATCTGAAAAAAGAGAACAAGATATACGTTGTGACAACACCATAAGCAGCACACTCCTCTCTTATAACAATCATTTCACAGTGCTGGTCTCTAATTGTCTGAGAAAACATTTCTCAGTACATGTAGCAGATGTTCTTATTCTTAGCTGTTGATTCACTTAAGCATAATAACAAATATCTCAAAATTGACTGGCACATTTTGTGCATTTTATTTTTGTGCGTTTTATGGTTCCCAGATTATGTATCCTGATGATTTTTATGACACCCTTGACTTTTCCTTTAGTCCCACCTTGAGGTTGAGTTATTTGTGAAACATCGTAACACATTTTGGATGTTCAATCTCATATACACAGGGATGTTTCTTTCAGGATAAAATGAAATAACTCTAAACATCCCATGACTTTTACTCAGGTCATATTTATTCAATAAATTCATTATGTAATGGTGGCATGATGCAGACTAACTGAACTGAACCTGCAGGATGAAACCTGGATATAACCTACAGCTACATTCATTTTTACTGTCATATTTCGAGCTGTATTCTCCATCTCTTGTTCTTTTTGTAATCTTACCTACTGACAGTTGAATCTTGGTGTAGTTATTAGCACTCCACTGTGAGTCTGAACCACACCAGTATGTCCCAGCATCACCTGCTTTCAGCTCTGTGATCATCACCAAGAAAGAACTTGAAGAGACGTCATCTTGCAGTGTGAACCTGCTTCCACTCATCACCATGTCTGCACAGTTGTTGCGGTGGTCTCCCTTACAGATGAACTTCCTGTTATCTCTGTGTTGTGGTGGGTAGGGACACTGCATATTTACTTGATGGCCAATGATGCCGCTCAGTTTACTTGTCCTCACACAGCACCACTCTGTGAAACAGAAGGAGGTTTGAGCCAACACTGCATCCTGTATTCAGGTTAGATTAGAAGGTTGTTAAGTTTGGCTTGTGAAAATTAATGGTTCACTACAGTATGAGGTATGAGGTAGAAATATGATCTCTCACCTTTGACCTCCACTTCAACAGCAGAGAAAACATCTAGGCCAGGGTTTCTATGGACGCCACAAAGGTATGACCCAGAATCCCCCTGGGTCAAATTGGCAATTGTCACTGTGAAATTTCTCGACCCCTTGTCATCAGTAAGTCTGAACTGTCCGTTTTGTTGCTTCTCAGAGGTGACTACAGCCTGCTGCAGACATGCGGAGGGCTGGTTTCCTCTGCAGATGTACTTCAAGTTGTTCTTGTATTGAGGGTTATACGGACAACTGAAGGACACTGAACCTGTCTCATAACTTTGGACTTTGGTGGATTGGCCACAGCAGGTGTCTGCAGGTCAAAGAAACATCAGTGTGTTCATAAGTGTTCAGATCTTTATTTGAGTAAAATAAGCAAGATCACAATGCAAAAATATTGGACAGAATTATTGCTGACTAAACGTAGTGAAAGCATCAAAAGTAAACATTTGCATTATGCGAAGGAGAACGATTAATTGTTTTCATATTGAATTATTGTTACTGATGCTTTACCATACATGTGAGCAGCACTGGCCAATGTGGACCTTTTTTCTTTTTCTTTCTTTCTTTTTTTTTTACTTTTTAAGTCGGTCAGCATTTTAAAACTTTGCAAATACTCCAATATTACAGGATGATCATATGTTTTGCATACAAAATAGAATGAATTCAAGCACAGTAACTACAAATACTATCTATTATGCAAATGTAGTGAAGTAAAAATGATAATATCTGTCTCTGAAATGTGGTAGCGAAGATGACATTAGACATTTTTTTAAAAGATATTTTTGTGGGGTTTTCAAGGTTTATTGGATAGCGACAGCTGAAGAGTGACAGGAAGTTGGGGTCTATGTGGTTTATTTATTAATTTCCTTACCTTGTCCTACTTCCAGCCTTACTTCAGTGTAGATATCCTTTCCAGTCCTGCTCACCCCACACCAGTAGTTCCCAGCATCTGTTAGACTCAGATCAGAGATGGTCGTTGTGAAGACTCGTTTTTCTTTGTCATCATGGATGGAGTATCTGCCTTTCTTTGTTGCTTTCGTTGTAATAAGAACATCATCACTGCCGCAGTTATTCTTGCAGAAGTACTTCTCATAAGATTCATATCCCCCTCCATAAGAACAAGAAACATTAGCTTCTCCCCCTTCATATCCAGACGAATGGATCACCTGTACTGCACTGGTCACGCAGCTCAGAACAACTGTAAAGAGAAGACAACATGAAAAGTAATCAGCTAAACAGAACAAGTGAAAATGTACATTTAAATCTGTTGTAATTATTTATTCAGACATAAAACATAATCTATGAAACTTACTGCACAGGGTAAACAGCAGATTTTGAAGGCTCCACATCCTCATTCTTCTGCAAAGAAAAAGAAACTACAAAAGAAATGTGACCAATATCAACACCCGCTATATGTGTCACCGTGCCATGCGAATGTTGAACACTCTCACTTCCTCGTTTAGACCAGCAGCGTTTTATCAAACTTTCCATGTTTGCAAAGCATTCTATTATGAATAATCATGATTAATTTCTTGTTTTGTGCAAACTTTGTCATGATTGACTTGTTTATGTGAATACTCTAAATCTATAAAAGGGGTAAAGTAACAGATATATATATGATTTAATGTCAGTGAAAGAAAGAAAACAGACTCACCTTTACCCCAGTCGGGTGGATATGAATTCAATGACATGTAGTTCCTTTAAGTAGTTGCTGTAGAAAAAAAGTTGTGTCTTCATGTGATCACATTGCTGCCACAAAGGGGCACCTTTACCCCTTAATACTCTGACAAGGCGCATAGTATGAATGCAAGTGGACAGTAAATTGACGTTTATATTCATCTTGTACTAATCATAATCAGGTAAAATTCAATTCATTTTTGAGCATTTACTCATCTTGTTTTCAAAATTAAGAGATAATACAGGTCAAAATAAAGTTAAATGGCTGATGTTTCATTCTCTTCGATTTTAGAGACAAACATTTAGCACTGCACTTCAATAAAGTTAGGCGACGTACAGTAAACTGAAGCACAGATATTCTCACTTTTAGTCGCTATACTGTATATGAGTCAAACATTATAAAAACCTAAATCCTCCATTTCCTCTCATGTAACTTAATTTAGCTGGAATGACATCATCATTTTTTTTTTTCAAACGCTGCAGAGAGTGGGGGAAGTTCAAGTGATGAGCAAGCCGATCTTCACCTCTTTAACAACCACTTAGGAAGCAAATTAAACTAATTCATTTAAACTGCCACATTTATACACTCTTTAATCTTTGGTAACATTTTTCTAATTTAGTAACAAAAGTAATTAAAAAAAAACATTTTCTCAATCAGTTTACAAGTGTATTAATACAGTATTGACTATAGTGATTGCCACCTTTTAAATTCATTTCATTAAATTACTTCTAAACTTGTATTTAGACACTTCATAAAGCATTTCACTCTGACAGATCCACTGAAAATGTCAATAATTTAATAATTCTTACAGTCGTACATTTCTATTCTAGTCGTACACAATAAAATGACTATAATCTTCAGTTAGAGCTTTCATTGTCTGTATGTCAACTAAATGAGTGCAGTCTCTACAAAGACAGCTTCATTTAGTTTTTTTTTAGTCTTTGTACCCCCTGTAGAAACCAGACATACTTACAACCTAAAATATTGTGCCACCGCTTAAAACTACTGACCCCACCCTGCCCAGTGCATTATAAAATGCCAGTCGTGGTATATGTGGGTGAAAGCACGCGTGTATTTTCCCTGAGCACAGCCATTCCCTCGACTCCAGCTGACCGCTCAGCTGTGCCTCTCGCATACTGCAGCACAAACTGTTTCCATATCTCACACACACTCACACTGAAAGGTTAACATTAAGACCCCTGTGCAGAGGGATAAGTGTGTCCCGAATTAGCGAGGATGCCAAGGCAAGCTGAGCTGTTGCCAGGTTGGGTTGCCAAGAGGTTTTGGGTGTTTCTTTGTTGGGTTAGGTTTCTGCAGTGTGGCCTGTTTGCATGTCGGCAGTGTGCAGGACGCGTGTGTTGTGGTCTTCTCAGACTACAACCCAAGACAAACACACACGCACACATACACACGCATATAGCTCTTAGTGTGTATGAGGGAGGAATTGTTATATATATAGGTGACCCTCTCAAGTCTTTAGAGTCTATCTTAAACCTCCAAGCTATGTGTTAATGTCTCCATCTGCGTCTTTGTCACTTGCCTTCTCTTTCTCACTTGCTAATGTGAATTCAGAAGATGTATTTGCATTAGAGAAAATAATTTTGTCCCATAGTAGAGACTGAGGGTATATTTGGACAGAAAGTAAAGTGAATTTGGCCTCTCGTCATTCACGCAAATAATTTGACTGCTCATCAGAGTTTGTTCCACCTAAACAGCCAACTGTAAGCTAGCAACATACGCACTGACCCACGTGTGTGTGGAAGTGTGCCTGTGTGTTAGTGTTAGTGTAGTAATTTGGGCCTACTTGTAAACTTTGTGTTTACTTGGTGTAGAATATGACCAGTTTCTAAAACTCGCTTTTTGTCTATTTTCCTCTTATGAGTCCCCCAGTTTTGTAGAAGTGCAATACTAAATTGCTGTAGTGCCCCTTTAAGCGTTCAAGCGTGTGTTTGCAGCCACGCTGTGCGTTTCTCTCGCTCTCTTGAGACAAATAACAATGGCAGTTTTTACACACCTGCATGCAGAAGATTATTCTTGTCAGATATAAAGAATAGCTGAGTTTATACTGTAGCACAGACACTCACGGTTTGTCTCTGCAAATGGAGGTGAGTGTGTGTCTGTGTGTGTTTGGGAGGGGACATTCCACACATTCTTACTCTTCCTGAGGAAAGAGGGAAAGCATCGCACACACACAACTGCTGACAGCAGGCGGTGGGAGAAGTGCACATGCACCCCTCAAAGGTCATCTACACATCCACCTCTTCTTTTAACTCTCCACCCTTCAAGCTCTCGTCATCCCATCCATCCAACCATCCATCCATCCGACAGGAGTTTTCATTCTGCTTGGCAAGACTCACTTCCTGTATCTGTTCAATCACTGTCGCTCCCTTCTAGGGGACCACCTCTGCGAGAGGTGAACGTGAGCACAGACTATGAGCCCTTCTTTAACTCCAAAGTCACTGAAGTAAATATTGAATTACTTACTGATAGTAATTACACATCTTCTGAACATTCTGGCACAAAATGTCATTCTTCAGGCAAATCATGAGAAAATTCACTTTGTTTGAGACCCGTCTTTGTCTCAGCAGTAACATACTCTTTTCTATGTGGGTGCTGAATCGTCAGTCGTCTTGCCAAAGATGAACAACTGAACTCAAACTTAAATAACTTTCTGAGCCATCTCTGGCACAACACAATCTGTTCTCATCCATCCACATTCACAACACTTCCAAAAGAGGTTTGGACGTCGGTGGTGAAGAGACCACGACCATTTAGGAGACAGGAAGCGTATATCATTTTGAATAATTGGCAGATATTGTAATGCATTGTTTTGTGTTATAGAAAATGCTTGACTGAACGGTGGTTAGTCTGTCATTAGCCATGAGGCCAAGCCCCCTGTAGTCAATCTTCTCTGCTACTTTTTTTTTTTTAAAGATTTGCTGGGAGAGAGAGGAAGCTCGCAGGATTTGAGGCTTTATTTAAACTTTAAGCTTGTACGATAATTCAAACCTCAGGAGTCTGCTTTCATGAAACTCAAGGGGGAAAAAAAAACATTAGCACATTAGCTCTTGAACGGGACCTGGTCGGTGATGTTGGAAAATATAATTGCTTCTCTTGCTTTTCTCTTTCCCTCAGCTGTGAATGCATGAACATACACACACACGCAAAGAGGATGCCAACCAGAACAGTGGCTCGTCAAAGCTCCACGGGGGTAGCTACGCCAGCAGTGACGCACTGCTGCTCTCCTGCCAGCTAATGGTCACTGAACACTCATAATGTTTTTTTTTTTTTTTTTTTTCAGAGCAATTTGGTGGACAATATCTCTTTTGTTTATATCCATGTGTGCCAACAAAGAAGGTGCTAACTCTTTGGCCCTTCAGTTTTTGGGGGTCCTACTATTAACTTTCACTTTTGTTTTTAATTATCTGCACCTCAACCACTGTGACACAGCTGTGTGTGACACAGAGGCAGGGCTGTTAATGATGTATAATCCCTATCAGTTCACACAGTTCACACAGATCTATGCAGTTCATACTGAAGTGCATAGATCAAAATTAAACAGAAAGACAAGCTACGGGATGGCTTTTTATTTTCTGCAAATATATAGACCCTTTGAACTCATTAGCAAAACACACACACACACACACACACACTAAGTACATAAAGACTCACAGAGCTGCATACTGTTCACTTCTGTCAGAAGACTCCTAAATTTTACAGAAAGCTTTTTACAAAGCAAACTTTCATTTCAAGAATGATCACACAAGCCGTATCGTCATGAGAACAAAAACATTAACCAAAATTAATTTAAGCTCATCATTCATCCATTCGCTGTCTCACTTGTGCACAAACACATTTACACACGCAGCTTACATGTACAGCCAAATGTGGACATTTTAGTTTAGGCAGCACATTTGGCTCCTAAAATGTTCAAACTGTCCTGATCGTCTTTTCTGCTGGCAGGCAACAATAAGTTGCGCTGAAAACATCCTGCAGAAGTAGCCTTGTTAGATTGCCAGAGGGTTTTCAGTTTGTTTATCTCTCTGTTCCTCTTTTGCATCTTCCTGCTTCTTTTTTATTGAAGCACTCCACCATGTTTTACCCAGAACCCTGAGGACATCTCTCAGTCTGTGTCTATTTGACAGGGGTTTGTTCCCGCTTTCTGTGCTCTGACATACAGCTTCAGGAAGTCCTTGTAACGGGGTGCGCAGCCAAGCCAGGCTTCTCCAAAATGAACAGAGCCAGTCAAAAGGTACTCATCCCCTCCAGGATGCACTCCACACTGTGCGGGGACATTGATGCGTCCACTCCAACGCCGCCCTTTGGCTCCGCTCCATGCAAACACCCTGCTCTTCTGTCGGAACAGCCGACTCAGTGTCACCACAACGGGGGCGTGGTCGTTTGTACCTGATGTCACTCCTTGAAAGATGCCACTGCCGGCTACAGAGAGAAGGAGATTAAAGCAATGAATTAAGGACAGAAATGATGTGACTATACAAACTGTTGAAAACAGACTTAGAAATCCACATGCTGGACTGATAAGGAATAAAACACACCCTTACTCACTGAGCCTTACTTGGTCTGGTATGACCAGTGGCTAATGGTGGCTAATGTTAGCAAACTTAAGATACAGATACTGAGTCAGTTTACTAGCTCTACTTGTTACTGTTTTGTAACATTTTAGCTCATTCAGATCACATAATGATGATGTGAATCTTGGGAAATGTGCCATTACTGTGTTAATGCCACTTATGGCCCTAATGGAAACATAGTTATGGTCAGAAAAACACCTGTATTTGCTGTCTTATCAAGAGATCTGTTTGGTAAATATGTAGCTGCGGCTAGCTAACTAAAAACAGCGACCTCTTGCTTGTGTGCCTACTCTTGGCCCAGAAATAGTTCGGCACAGATTAAACAAACGAGATCAAACATGTTACTTAGTAAGCATTTTTTTTTTTGGATGGAATCAGGCTAGCTGTTTCCCCATGTCTTGATGCTAAGCTAAGCTAACTAGCATCTGGCTGTAGCTGCATATTAACGCACGGATATGGGAGTGGTATCTTCTCATCTAACTCCTGGCAAGAAAGCAAATAAGCGTGTTTCCCAAATTGTCAAACAATGTGTATGTATTTTGTGTTTGCATGTATTTACCAAAGTCACTGGTACACACAGCCATAAGGATCTCCTCATCTGAACAGGGTTTACAGGTGACTAAAGGGGAAAACATGAAAACATTAAATACTTTAAATACCCATGATTCATTAGCTTTTGTATCATCCTGTGAGTTGTTCCCCGATTAGTCCGTTTCCTGCTCTCTCTTTTTCTCTGTGTTTACGAGACCAAAGAGACATCAAGAGAGAATGTGAATGAGAACAGCAGGTGAGGGAGGAGACATAATCACAGAATTACCCCTTGACCCTGACAGCTATAAAAACAGCTATAAAACGCCCAGACAGAAACACACACACACACACACATGAGACAGACAGGCTTGGAAAGACTTTCTTCTGTCTCATTAAGAGAGCAGTCCAGCCTTCCGCTCCACCCACCGCCCCTCTCCTAAACACTTTACACGGGTGGGCTATCCAAAATTCCCTGTTCTCGGGGGTTGGGATTTGTTCTTGATTGACAGTTGACAGACGATTGGCTGACCCTTGTGCTTGACCCTAACGTGACCTTTTGATTGGCCTGCTTGTTTTCATAAGTCTGGCTGAGACAAGGGAGTGTGAGAGTGAGGAAGTGGGGGAGGACAGGGTGTCAGAGCGCGTCGGCAAGATGAAGAAACAGGGGTGAAAGAGTAACGTGGCCTTTCATCTTTCCTAAAGTATCAAAAATAAAAGTGCTTATTATTCAGAATCCCCCTGTTAATGTTATATTAATAGACCACTGGATCTTTATTGTTGATGTATTAATATGTAAGTGGTACTTTCATGTTGTAGTTGTCAATTTAACTACTTTATACCTTTGGGTTGTTTAAACTATAGCGGTACATGATATGTAATAGACTGATTGCATATTTGTGTGTAAAATTTTAAAAGTAACTCCAGCTGTCAGGTACATGTAGGGGAATAAAAAGCAGCAGCTACAACATTTTCCTCTGAAATCCAGTGTAAAGTAGCATATAAACAGAAACTGGATTTACAAAACAGTTCCTGCTCATAACTTCCATTATGATGCAAATATTTGTAAAGTTGATGAATCAGTCTGAAAACTCAGAGGTAGCAATTGCAAAATGACCAAAATTACTATTAGAAATAATCAAAATTATGACTCAACAATATATCACCTGAGACCAGTGAACCCGAATACTGTGATTTGAAAACCAGCATGAGGCAAGTAGGAAACAACATCCATTGTCACCGTTTACACACAAAAACGCAAGACCTTAGCAGAAAATTACTTTTTTTAGTGGCACAAGTCTCAAGAATGAAGATCAAATATGAATATGTTTCTCTTTGAAGAATTGATGCATGCATTTTCTTACCTGAACCAGAGTGCAGGTACGGGTACATGTGTGCTCCGGGCCCCTGGCTGGGTACCAGCTCGTACTGGAAAGCTGTGATCCTCCGGCTGATGTCTGTGTGAGGGACGGCCTCCACAAAGAGAGCTCCCTCTGCCAGGCTGAAACAGTGCACTGTGCCCTGAGCGTGATCCTTCTCTGCCAACAGCAGCGTCAGATCCCCGGCACGCTCCAGATACACATGAGAACCCTGAACACGGAGGACCAGGAGGACACATATAAGCTCCATCCATCTGGTATATCATGCAATGGTAATATAATCGTTGAGTCTGCCAGTAAATGTCATACATTACCTGGGAGTAAGTGTAGGGTTTGATGCACACATGGAGACCTGCCATGTGTCCTGATGAGGGCTCTGTGTTTGGCCGCAGGTTGACAATGATGGCTCCTGTGGGGTAGAGCCACTCCAGAGAGCCCTGAGAGCAGCGTAGGTAGACCTGCTCCACATCTCTGCGATGGGACTCATGGCTCAGACCACTGCAGACAAGAGCGTGTAGTTTAGAATAAGATCAAATGCAGAAAAACACAAAACAAAAAAAAATCATGAGGCATCATCAAGCAACCATAGATAAGGAAACTTCTGGGACTTTAGTGACCTAAAAATGCTCCTACGCACTCATAAAAATCTGCTAGAAAAACAAGAGTTACGGAAACATATGGAAGGGATTTAATGATACTGCAACATTCATTAAGAGCAACTCTGGTGCAGCTGTCTGCCAACAAATCTTTCACTTTGGACGGATGTGGTCGCTTGTCTCTGATGTGCATAAGCTACCTCAAGACCAGGAACTGATTGGGCTATTAAGTCGTTAGAAGTTTGAGGCTGGCAAACTTTACAACACGGAGTGTGAAGTCATTTTTTATGACTTGGGGACTTGGAGGAGTGATCAAAGGGGCCATATAGCTGTATTTACTTAAGATAGGAACTGGAGCCGAGACATTCCACTGATCATAAGTACATTTCCAGAAGCATATTTTAGATGTACTATGGAGCACGTTGTACCAATAATTTCTCAAAGTTTATTTAAGGAAACTCCTGTCCAGATTTCATTGGCTTTAGTCATCTTGTGACTATTTTGCTAAAGATATTCTTATGAATTACAGTGCTCTTGCATCACACATTTACTGTAAGCACAAGCAATGGTTTGCAAGAGCATCCACTGAGGAGGTTCCTTATTTTTACTCTGACCTTCCAGTGCCCTTCCTCAGGATTACAAGGAAATCTTAATTAAACATCCATGTGTCTAAGTAGTCCTTAGAGCCCACTGAAATCCCCTGTAATGCACAACAGAACCAGCTCAAAGACACAACCTCCATCTCACACACGACTGTTGCTCCTTCCATGATTCCAAAACTATTTAAACACAGATTAAAGTCCAAAGAAAGTGCAAGATCACTTCACAGAAACAATAACATCTCCATCTTAAGGAAAAATATCCAAGGTTTTCTTTCTTTGTCTAGTACAATAACAGTACAATTTCTAACTATATGCTATATGTTATAGGCTGTTTTTATGATGTCTGAGATGATCATAAGTCCTTTGCTTCATCCTCACCTTCCCCGCCAGCTACACTGGTCGCTGGAGTATTGTGCCACCGCCCCGCACAGGAGCACAGCCGCGATCCAGTGAGCAGCCCACGGCCGGAGCATGGTGGCCTGTCCGCCCCGGCGGTCACCGGATCTCCGCACACCAGACACAGCAAGCCGCGCGCTCTGCTGCTCCAAAAACCACAGGATGAAGCGAAATAATCCCCCCACGGAGCTCCGATAGGCGCGCGCAGGCAGGCAGGCAGGCAGGCGGGCGGGCAGGCTGAACTACATGTCGGGTTCAGCCGAGGCAAATGTTGTGTGTCTGCGGCACAAGAAACATTTTTAACAAACAGCTTTTTGTTTGCAAAAGGAGCGGCGTGTGTGTGTGTGTGTGTGCGCGCGCTGCGGGACAGCAAGCGGACCGTTTAAAAAACGTTTGCTGCGTGCGCTCCGCTTCACGTCACCGGGGGCGCGTGCCAGCAGCTGAGTTGACTTGAGTGACACGCGAACGCTCGCTCCAAACCACGCCCACGCATTCCCCTGAAAGATGTGTGTGTGTGTGTGTGTGTGTGTGTGTGTGTGGAGAAAGCCTTGGAGCTCTCATTTCAGCATAACAAGTACCATCAAACTTTTACACGAATTAAAAACTGCACCTACTAATGCGTAAAGAGCGCTCAGTGGAGCTCGCGGTACCGGTAATTAGTGAACAACGAGATTGGAGACGAATAAAAACATAAATTGTATTTCTTTTGTTTACCTGTAAAAAAAAAAAAAAAAAAAAAAAAAACTCCCCCACCCCTTCAACCAAGTCAATGTCTATTTGCCAAGCTTTCTTCTATTCAGGCTGTCAGCTCCGCGCCTTTAAAAAAATCCGCTTACACCGCCAGAGGCAAACAGTACAAGTGAGTTGTGTTTTGACTTTGCAAACAGATGGATCATATTATGCGAGTGAAAATGAGAGCAGCATGCAGGTCTGGAACAGCAGCATCCTATGACTCCCTCAAACATTCACTAAAAACTCCCTCAGTCAGCGCCAGATAGAAAAATATTCATGCCACGTTGCCTGAAATAATCCTCAGTGCGACTGAAGCGTGACTCCGTCTTTTGTAGCCTGTTTTAATGACAGTTAATATTCGTGTATCATTCCTGTGTCTTTCGACAGTCGACTTGCTTTGGAAAAAAAAAAAGAAAGGCCTTGACACACAACACAAAGTCACACATGTGCTCTAAACGCCTGTTTGGTTCTCGGGCGGTTTTCCCGTGAGAAAACAGACGGAACAGCAAGCATGTTACTGACTCGTCACATTCCCCCGCACAGCCAGAGCTATGTAACGCATTTCGAGAAATACCGAAACACGGACTCTCCCACACACACACACACACACACACACACACACGCACACACACCTCTTCCATTATGCCTTTCCAGTAGTGCTCTTTGTTCTCATTCAAGGAGACATCTGTTTTATTTCATATGAATTAACCCAACGAAATATAATCTAAATATAAATATAAATCAAATTGCCCACCCCCCACCTCCTTTTTGTGCTGACAATCCATACACTGACTGGACAGGTAGGGTCATTTTCTACTCACAGCACATCTGTACCGCTGTACCACCAGCAAACTTTTCCCCACCACCAAGGATTTGAAAAAGATGCAATTCCACTATTAACGTAACTGAAGCCCAAAGATCTGGTGATTGCAGGGGGAGTCTGAGCCTGAGTCTAATCTTGTCACCACGGCAGAAGAAGTCTGAGCTGCTGATGTGCCGTTTGACCCCACATGCTCCTTCACCATGAGAAGTATTTACAGAGCAACAGAGCAAGAGCCTCTGACCTGCTCCCCCCCTGCTGTCACCTGGCTCTTTTCAAGCAGCCTGACAGGAGGAACTCTTCGTCTGTCCACACACACCGCTTCCTCATGGAGCCACACACACACACACATTCCTCTATCTCTGATTTCAGTCTTCATGACCTTTATTTCCTCACAGCTCGCGCACAGCACACTTCTCTCTCTCTTTTTAAAAACCTTTATTTACCCGGGAGGGTGAACTGAGCACCTCTGCTGGATCACTTGGGGGTGTGGGGGGAGTTAAGTGCCTTGCTTAAGGGCAGCTTGACAGCAGTAGCTGGTGAAGGAAGGGGAACGACCATCACTCATTCAGCTCGCGGCACTGACAACTTACATACTGAGGAGAGCGGTAAACAGCGAAACTGATAAAAACTGGTTTCAGGCTGACTAGCAACATTCACATCCTTTTAAACCTCTTTAGGCTGATTAAGAACTTTAATGAATGCAACACAAGCTACTTCAGACCACGTTTTTGGACAGTCTTCAGAGGTAAACAGTATTGACTCTGTGGAAGAGGGCCTGCTACATCTGTAGATACAAACTGAAATAACAAAACCACATTGATTATTAGTTTTAGGGTTAAATATAGTTATGAATATTGAATTAGATTTGCCACACTTACACACTGGACCTTTAAATATTCCCAGTATATTGAAAGTAGTAATAAATTAATCAAAAAAATGTTTAGATTTAAAGTTTAAGGCTAGTTTAAGCACTCCAAGTCAATTCTAGATTACAGCTAGAGAATAATAATTTAACTAAAGTCTGCTATAAGGCCAGCCTGTAGCTATCTCAGTAGCTGTACTGTAGCTACTGAGATAGCTACAGGCTGGCCTTATAGCGTTAGCACTCCTACGGTCTAGTTGGCTTTCTCTGTGACTTTATGCGCTGTTTTTACAGAAAGAGATTTATATGGTATAATTGTTTATTTGATAAAAGAGATGTCAAGAAGTGAGACTTTGGTCTTAACTTGTTTAAAAAATATAGTTAGCATACTTTGGCATGTGGCAGTCACACAAAAGCAGTGACACACACACACACACACACACACACACACACACATTTTAGTCCTAAAGAAAGAGAGAGCTGTTTAAACAAAGGAATGTGGTAAAGTTCCAGGTGAATGAAAAAGCCTTCAGTGTCTGACCTCTGTCGGCTCTCTTCATCCAAACACACCCAACTCTTATCTGTTTTTCTTATCAGCCGCAGTGCCAGAGAACATGCAGCTGTGTGTGTGTGTGCATTTTGTTTCTACACACACGTGCAGGTTTATTTGACCAGAGAGGGCAGGCAGGCTCCAGGGTCAGGGTCATTCATTGTGTGTGTGTGTGTATTATCAGGTCTGATGTCTGCAAAGAGACAGAGTGTAAACACTGAGTAAAGCTCTGTTTACTCTCTTTCTTAGTCTCTTTCATAAATTCTCCATTAAAGCTCACTCTGATCATCTACCAAGTGCTTCATCATGAGGGCAGAGTGGGTAAAGGAGACAGGATGTATGTAGACAGAGCGTGATCTTACTTAAACAAATCGCTTTGTTCTGTTACATTCTGAAATATATGGTGTCCATTTGGTAGACATTTATCCAAAGCACCTTATAGCTCCACGGAGTAACCAAAAATAACTGTCAAGTCTGCTGCTTGCTCATATATTTAGCAACAAGAATGGTAGCAGAAGTGATAAATGTATTCAGCGTGTCCGATAAAAAGATGTGATGAGGAACTAAAATGCCCCAAAAATGTACTTAGACACGACAGTGATTTGAGCTCAGTGCTAATGTCAGCATGGTAACATGCTCACAATAACAATGTCAACATGCTTACGTTTGGTAGGTGTAAAAGTTATTAACATGCTAAAGTTTGCTAATTAGAGCTAAACACAAAGCACAGCTGAGGCAGTTTAGCAGGTATTGGGTATTAAATTAAGATAAAGCAACATTTTGACTTGGTGATGGTTGCTAGAGGAAAAGTCAGCAGATCACTAAAATTATTAGAATTATTATAATTAGTCATGGAAATTCTGAAAATAAACGTGGCAGTTGTTCAGTCACCAGGATACATCCTCTGGGGAACATGAATGTCTGTAAATAATTCCACGGCATTCTATCCAATAGTTGTTGAGATCTTTCAGTTTGGACCTAAGTGTTGGGTCGACCAACTGACTGACAGAAGACTTCTGTCATACCATGCTGCTGCCATTGCTACCAGAGTAACACGGATAAACGGGGATTTATTAATTACAGATATGCGACCGATAATTTGAACACCTGATTAATCGACTTATCAAACATTTCTCATGTTTGAAGTTCAAAATCTTTCTGTATCTCATGTAACAGTAAACTGAATATATTTGGGTTCTAGGAAAATATAATAAATATTTTATAATATTGTTTCACTTTATGCACACAGCAACTAATCAAGAAACTGATCATCTGATTGATCAACAATGATCACTGGTTGCAGCCCTACTGCAACACCATCTTGTTAAAGTGTATATATATATGTATAGAGAAACACAGAGAGGGAAGAGAGATCTGGATGGAGACTGAGTGCTAAGTGGATGTGATATTTTTCTCAGCCCTTACACAGTACTGTACTGTGGGTGGCAGAGGCCTGGGGTTTTCACCTCAAACCCCAGGCTGAATCAGGCCCAAACAGTTGTGCAATTTATCAAAAACAATGAATTCAAGCCTAACTTCTAATATGGTACAGAGATTCTGTGCATTCACACCACCGTGTAACTGTATGTTCAGTCTATGATAACAAACAAAGGTAGTGAAAATAAAAACTTGGCAAGGTTAAAGACCCCCCTCCAGTTTTTTTGTTTTTTTTCTCTGTTTTACTGCCACTGCTGCTTCCCTACAAACTGCTGCGGCCAGATTTACAGTAAGACAGACCACGTCGCCGACCCAGGAAACACCGCGGGAGATTTTGTGGGGAAAGGTCTGTTTACCTTTGGGTAGAAAAACTCCACACTTCATGAGGTAAAATAAACTTTTTGTGCGTGTTTATGTATCAGAACTGTGCTCTCTTAAAGAGGTTATTGTTCTTTAGATTTCATAAGAGACCCAGGGAAAGAAAAACAAATATGCAGTATCCATGTTTGTACATTTGTAGCAGATGTGTGCATGTATCTGATTTTTCATGGTTGCACCAGAGAAGACTGTTAAGAAATCAGTGAGCGATTTTGGTCATAAAACATCCCACACTTTATAAGCTGAACCGTCTGTGCTGACGCACTGACCCCCGTTCACTTCCTTTAACTTCAACACAAGTTCAAGTATACAGGTTGGCAAATACCAATGTCAGTCCACACGGGATTAGAAAACAATAATATTTTATTCAAATCATCCTTCCACTTTTTCTTTCTTGCCACATCTTTCAACTCCAGGTCAGGTTAAGGTCACTTCAAGTTTAAAAAAGGAATAGCTCACACATATTCACTTTCTTGTTTATAATAATAAGAAAAAAAGAATACCAGCCAGTTAAATATGAAGCTACAGCCAGGAGATGGTTAGCTTAGCTTAGCACAGAAGAAGAACATGTTATATCCACTGTCATTTGTCTACTACAGTGGCCATGACACAAATGAAAAAGGTGAAAAGCTCTATCTAGAACTAGCGTTAAGTTTCTCTGTTCTGGGCTACTGTAGAAACACGGTGGTTTAACTCCATGGAAGAGGTCGTATGAAAGGCTCATTCTTAAAGTAACAAAAACATAATGAGTCTAATTTTAAGGTGATTATACAATATTCAATTTCTGCCATATTCTGTAAACAAAGCCCCCTACATTTTACACACTGGACCTTTAAAGGAGGCCTCACTGAGGCTAAGAGAGAGGAACACATCAGCCTGGTTACCTTTATATATACTATTGATTAATATACAATATTTATTTTATATTTAAAGCATTTTATCTGTTCTTTCATTTGTAACTTGTCTTATTTTCTGTTCTATTAGATTTGTATGTGTTTTTATGCTTTTATGTAAAACACTTTGAGTTGCCGTTGTCTAAAAATGTGCTCGCTCAAACACACATGATGTAACATTACTGAGCTGTAGAGATGCTGGTAGGCTGGTGTTGTTACCTTTGGACAGAGCCAGCTTTTGTGCTCCCCTCTGCTTCCAGACTTTGTACTGAGCGTCTCATGGCTTCATATTTAACGGACAGACAAGAGGGTGGTATCTAACAACAGTAACTATCCCAGTGCTGTGATTCAGGTGTGAGGCAGTGAAATCAATGCTGGGATGTACTGTTGTGCCTTTATCAGCCGTACCATCAACTCTGCCAAATAAAACTTTGACATTTCACATTCTTTCCTATGCATAAAATGTCTTTTGATACTTAAATAACAATTAAAATACAGTATAACCTTCTCTTTCCTTTGTCTTGGTATTGTTTCTGTCCCAGTATTCAGTTCAGTCTTCCTGTTATCACCTGCCAATCTATCAGTCGTGCATTCCTCTGAGCAGTGTGTTAAAGCTGCAGAGCTCCTCTTGTCTCCTCCATCACTCTGATCAGTTGAAATGGTAGTAATTTTTTCCTTCCTTTAGCTGCAAAGAGTTGAGGTTTTCCTCCAACACGCCTCCAGTCATGTCCTGCAGATGGAACAACAACATGAGGCGGGCAATGAAGCTTCTTCTTGTTTTCACTGTTCTCTGCTGCGTGTTTTAACTGTACTGAAATAAAGTCAAAGGTTATACACAGGCCAAAGAGATTCAGACCCACCAACAGTACTCCGGTGTTAATCATGGAAAATGGACAAAGTTCAAAAGTATATTTGTTGATTATAACTATGTGACATCTGGGTATATAAAACACACATGTGATTGAGTCCAGGTGTTTATGTGTGTGTCAGAGAATGAGAGAGAGAGAATGATTGAGTCCAGATCTCCTTGTCCTTGTCTCCTTGACTATGATTACATCTCCAAATTCCCATAATTGAGCAATTAGTAGCCCCCATAGGTGGGGTCACTCTGGATTTAACATCTGAATCTGGCAAATGGTAAAAGGTAAAAGTACAATTATACATAATAAATGGACAATTAGTTATATGGCTGCCACAACAGCTATACGTGCTGCCACAACAGCTACACACACACACATATATATATATATATATATATATATATATACACACACACACACACACACACACACACACACATACTGTCATTATCTTAGGAAAAGGCTCAGGAATATCGATGAAATAATTAAATATTGCGAGAATGCGAGTACAACAGTACAACATGTACAAAACTGAACAGTGGCAAAAACATCAGATGTTTGTACAAGTATCATGTGATCAAAGATCAGGCTGCTGTCTCTACCCATTTCCTGCCTGCCTTCTGTGTGTTACGTCCTGTGCCCGGCACACGCCCTTGATCATTATGTCGTTAACTTAGATTACAGACCTGAGGGACAGGCGGTCAGAAACAGCAAACATACAACACACAAACACGCTTTCTGCTTACCAGTTTAACACAGATAATGAAAGGGGCGGAGGCGTCTTTGTAGTCCAGAATTGGGATTTTTGGCTTGGGTCTTTGCTGGAGGGATATCAACAGAGAGAGACACACACACACATACAAACCACATATTGTTGGACACAGACTTAAATACATAAAATACAGTTCACTTCAAAGTTAACAAAGTTTATATCTTTGGCCTGATGACCTTGCCACCCTGCGTACATCTGAATCACAGTCACACTGTTGTGCTTCCACGGTGGTTGATCTCACCTTGGATTCCTCATATGTGTAAAAGCCTTTCTGGATCTTGTTCTCATCGACATCACAGAAAGCCTTCACCTGTTGAATGAATCAGAACGGTGATGAAAGAGAAACATTTCCCACCACTTCTACCCTCTGACAGGCGGAATGCAGTGAAAAATAAAAATAACGTGTGGTGCCTCACATTCGACTGCCTAGCTGGAGGTAACGTACCTTCTTCTGATTTGTTGGGCTCAGGCATCGGTACAGTTTCCGGCCCTGTTTTCCAGCATTCCATATGGTGAAGCTCTCCCATTGGCTGAGGACTCTCTCCTGCAGGAAGTCCACTCGCAGCTTCCAAATAGTTTCCCTGGAGTTGAGGAGGGAATCAGAGGACTGACACAGGAGCGGGACGCGTACAAGCTTAAAATTAAATGCTGTCCTGAAGATTTTTTTATTTTTAATTTCTTGTGATAATAATGTTTCATTTGGTCTAAAAAGAAGATGAAAAGGGCTCCTAAAAACACACTGACAGTTATACTGTATGTGCTCTATGTAGATGCATTCGTGCCCCATTCGTATTTTGCTTTTTGAGGTCTTGAACTTCTGGAGTTGGCCTCAAGTGGCCATTTGAGGAATATGCAGGTTTTAGCACTTCTGTGTTGGCTTAATTGTCCACCCATGGAGATTGCTGTTTGGTCCAAAGGTAAAAATGACAAGCTGTTGTTTTAAGGATGTTATCTGCTGAACTATTTCTTGGCTTGGAGCAGAGACTTCCTGGAGCCTGCTAGTTGTCTGGCAATCTCTCGTTGATGATCCAAAAGTTCTATCAATCCAAATCTTGGTTGTAAATAAGCAAATCTCTATGAAGGATGATGGCAGTTTATGGGTTTTATTCTTAAAGATCATTTCTCTCAGTCATGAGACTGAACTTACCAAAAGAAGCTGCTGTGATCTGGCATCATGAATTTGCTAAAAAGATGTCTGACGAGGCAACTCGTCAACATGAGCAGAGTTCAGACAAGTTTTAAGTAAACATCTGGTTATCTGGAGGAAATTAAGTTAAAATCATAACTGTCCACTGTAAACATTCACCAGCTTACATACCAGCTCTGTGGTTTAATAGTCCACTTGCTATAGCTGTGTACATGCAACTACAGTTTTCTGTGCAATGAATGATTATCACTGACATTTCAGGTGCACTCACTTTCACTTTGAACTCCAGATGAAGTGGTTCAGATAATTTGACTTAAATTGTTTGGCTTGTTTACAGCCTGTTTGATCATCTGCCTGATTCTTTTGCTCGCCAAAATCCTGGATCTCAACACTTTCAAGCAGTTATTTTTATGAGCACAATGTTACCACAACTGAGAGAAATGAAAGAGACAACTACAAAAATAACACCCAAACCATAATAAATTGAAATAATCCTTCAATCCACAATCTTCGCATTGATTTCATAAAAAACTATAAAAGATTTTTTTTTTTTTTTTTTAATGAACTACAGTCTGTTTTTTTAAGTGCTTGGAAAAATTACGCCTGTTTTAAATTGGCTTGTTTTCCTGTTGCCTGCACTTTGACTGATATGCACAGCTGTGCACAGCCCTCACATACACACACACACACACACACACACACACACACTTTTACACTCAGATATATGCCTTCACGCTCTGCTCATGCTCTTAACCCCTTCCTCCTCACGCTCTCCCACATACAAACAGATACAGGCATGTATTGATATTGAGTAATTACACTACACAGGGTGAGTTCCACTCTCATCTCCTGATGTGAGCATCTCACTGAGTCTAATAGTGGGCCTCACATGACAAACAAACCCAAACCCACCACCATGGTGGAGCACGGGTGGTCTCCAGATTGCTTCTTTTTTTGTACGTTCTCCGTACAGGCTTTGATTCTAAGACATGGCAGGGACATGGCAGAGATTTACTATAAACTGTAGCTGTATACACATAGTGAAGCCTTCATCCTCCTAATACCCTGCAGATCAAGAGGCAAACACACTTTCACACACTCGGGTATAGATTCACATACACACACTCACATTTATAAACACAGCCTTTCTGTGTTAAGAAGCCTCTCATCTCAGTTACTCTTTGGCACCATCTTAACTTTTTTTAAAACACACTTCTCACCTCACCGACATATCCTCTACAATTACCTATGTGTGTGTGTGTGTGTGTGTGTGATGGTTTCATTTGACTAAATAGAGGAAGTAGGTAGGCAGTGATGAGAAGGGGTGAGAAGAAGTGGGGGAGAGCGGAAAGTAGGCAAGGCGAGCTTGAAATAGACATCCAGAAATAGACAGATGATAGATGAAGACAGAGAGGAGGATGATCAGTGACGGAGTCCGTCAATGTGGGCAGATATACGAGCAGTGGTCAGACGCAATGGAGGGAGGAAGGAAGGAAGGAAGGAGGAAAGGAAGGAGAGATAACAGGAAAGAGGGGATGAAAGGGAAGGAGGTGTTGGGGGAGGGAAAGCAGGAAAGACCTTCTCCTTTGGTGTGTTATACACTTTGAGGGACACATGCAGGGGCATGCAGACACTATATGACCTTGTTACAGCAAAGCAGTGCTTTACACACACACAGAGACACGCACACACAGACACGCACACAAAGATCCTATTCCTTCCCAACAGCGTCTGAGAGATGCTGAACATTCCACAGAGAAGAAAACAGGTTGAAATTCCCGATTCCTATGCTGGGAAAGTGTCTGGAATTCCAAAAACATTCTGAAAATCTCATGATTATGAAAACATGCGTCCATGTGTGTGTGTGTGTGTGTGCATATTAGTGTGTGAGAGTCCTGAGAAAATCTGGGATACCAGCGGGCAGCTGTGAGTAGGTGGAGGATCAACACTGTGTCCAAGTATGTGTGTGTAGCTGAGTAAGACTGACTCGGTTACAGAGTGTGTGGCAGCCTTCTCGTGGTAACGGTACACCAGCAGGCACTGGTCGACTCTGGCCATGCCCCCTCCTTGCCGAATGCTGTGGTAGAAGAAGAGTAAGTCCTCCGGGACTCCCTGGAGAGAAAATGTAAGACAAAGGTTGGAGGTGACTCATTAATAAACAATGCACTACAGCTTTGGTTTGGTTCAATATTTGGTGGGTCAGTTTACGTAAGGACATAATATAAATGAAGTGAAGGGAGAGTGAAACGTCTGACATTTTAGTAAGCACTGTGTGCATGTTAGCTAATTTCTTGTTGGGGAACAGGGCATGTGGGACGTGGGTTGTCCCAACCAATCCAGACCAGTAGAAAGTAATCTCTACAAACAGATATCAGCATATGAATGCAGAACCTGTAGGCCAGGGACCAATGGCAGTGACCCAATGGCCAAAATACAACCTAGGAACCCACTACCATGACTACCATTTAGCTTTTTTTATAATCTTTTTTTCTTTTGCATTCAATACAAATATCTATTCTTAACAATTAACTAAAATTTATCTTCTTTTCATTCTTTTGTGTATGAAATTGCTAATTGAAATGGCCTGGATAATCGCTCCACCGATTTTACACATCAGTTTATAATTTTTTTGAGGACTAATGCATATGTGACTACAAGTCTAAAAATGAAAAATATCTGTTAGCGTCTTAACACACTTGAATCTCGAACTGAACTGTTGGCGGTTGAGTTGCATTATGGGTAATGTAGGCTCCAGTTGTTGACAAGGAAGGAGAAAGCAGATGATATCTCTGGTTCTGCTGCATTGATCTGTTGCAATTTTTCCTGAATGTAACTATATAGTTAGCTATGTAGGAAGATTATATCCCTATTTTCATAGAAGCTTACTAAAGTTTGCCTGGTCAATTGTTTCTCTAACAAAGTTAAGCAGTTGTCATAGATGCAGCATGAGACCTATGTGAATCACTGGGCAATGAATCTTAAGTCTTGAACCAAGGTAACATTTTAGGCATTTAAAATGAACATGGACACATGATGAAGACTAACTAATTATGGACTGACAACGAAACACCAGCATAGAGTGAGAAAGCTCTGGGAACAGTTTGCATGTGAACTCTCACCTTGCCCCCCTCGTCAAACCATCCAACTTTCAGGAACCAGCTCCTTGAGCAGAACCATGTTGGCATGATGACTGTGGGTCCATGAGACGTGTACACCTAAGACACAAGAACAGTGTGAATACACAGTAAGTGTCTATATTGAGCACTGTAAACAGACGGAAAACTCAGGTTATACATCTATTTTTGCACTATTTTACACAGAAATTGCGTGCTGGGTGAGAGAATCACACCTGAATCAAAACAAAAAATTTAAAGGCCACCACAAGCTTTAGCTTAAGCCCCAAGTTTGTTTTGATGATAGTGGGTTGTCAAAGTGATGATCTAAAAATAAGTCTGCAGAAGTAAGAGAAGAAGAGAAACCACAGTTTTAGAACCGTATTTGATTTCAGCTGGACTATAAAAACTAAAGGAACTTTTTGTCGTGGCTGAAGAACGTAACATCCACATCAACTAAAACCTGACCAGGATTTGGCAGATGGCTCGGGGAAATTTCCCATTTGGCTTTCAGGAACAAACAGTCAGATGGAGAGGGGCTTTGCAAAAGTTAACTTCTAATCCTGCAAACAAAACAGGTTAGAGTGCAGCCACATGTCTCTCTCTCATACAGAAGTGTGTGCTTCCTGAAGTGTGCAGGGGAAGGATACACACTTCCATCCTCTTGCACATGATCTTTGACTAATGAGTTTGTTTTGGCCTCTCATTCTCTTTCTAACCACGACCTCTTTAACGTAGCAGGACCACGTTACGGTCTCTATGCCTCTTTCCCTTTTTACACCAAATTCATGCCCACTCCTCTCTCCAGACCCCCACCCCTTCCTGTTCCTCCTTTCCTTTGTGCGTGTGTGTAAGTGTGTTTTGCATAGTGGTGTTGTTATGAGGGTCATTCCAGGTTGATCTGTTCTTTTGTCCAACTACGTCACTGGGTTTCACATGCGCCGCGTATGCATGCATGTGTGTGTGTGTGTGCGCGTTTGTGTGACTGTTTTCGGTTGAAGCAGAATACTACTGCATAACTGAAATGCATCACAGATGAAGAAAATTGTGAAAAACATCTGGATTCAGCCAGTCGAACAGCTGGACAGAATCTAGTGAGTGAGTGTGTGTGTGAGTGTGTCCACCTACGTACAACTCCTCTCCCTTCTGTTGTAATGTTGCAACATTTTGCAGATGTAAGCTGTGGCCAAAAGCATGAATAAGAGGAATAAGAATGAGTTCTGGGAAACCAGGAGACTGAGAAGGAGAGAGAGAGAGGGAGAAAGAGAGGGGGAGGGAATCGGTGGGAAGTCAGTGGGGTAGGGCAGGTTTTGGGATAACCATATCTAATGTCCTACAGATGAACGCTCAGGTTCCAGCTCTGGATCAAGTTAAATGAGCACCACCCTGAGTAAATCTCTGGGTTAACTCAGTTAGATTCTTTTACCCAGGAATTGAAAGTAAAGGCAGATAACGTGCAG